>OX375879.1:30234919-31434919 GCA_947359465.1 Metellina segmentata
GCATGTAATTTTTTTTTTGCTCTATCACGTAGATGAGCTGAATACAATTCGGTGACTAAACTTGAGCAAGAAAAAAATATGTAACAAAATATAATTTATACTCGAGGAACTTGTTCTTTTACTTTCTTTAAAGTACACTGATTTCTCTTGATTATGTTGTTTTATTTTTCTAAATTTACATCAGTAAATTGAATTCCTTATTTATGGGCACAAATCTTTGCCTTTAGTTGAACAGAAATTAGTATCTTTGACTAGTATCAGATTTTTTAAAATTGACGAAGATAACCTTTATGAGGGGATTCAACTCAATAGGCCCTATAATTTTACACTTAAGAGTAACAGAGCAGTATAGTTTTTAGGAAAATGAATAACCATTATGTAAATTTGAAGTCAAAATTTCCAAGCATGTCTATGCTTAATAAACGCCTATCTACGTTTAGAGATTGGCCACGCACAAACTTTGACATTTGGGACCTGGCCGAAAACGGATTGTTTTATACGGGTGTATCGGACAGAGTCAGGTGTTGTTGGTGTGGCGAAGGGCTTGAAAATTGGCAAGAAGAGGATGTAGTGAGACACGAACACGTAAAGTTTTATCCAAAATGTTTGGTAGCCCAGCAACATCAAATGATTGCTGACCCTAGATCAAAAAGAACACCAACAGATGAAATTGTACAGGTGGATGAAATCAAGAATAATACCAATGGTTTAATAAAACCCTATGTAAAAAATTACCCCTCAAACAACGACAAGGACGTACGACTTTGTAAAATTTGTTTAGAATCCGAAATGGATGCTACTTTACAGCCTTGCGGGCATCTGGTGACATGCATGAGATGTACGAAAGGTCTCTTAACGTGTCCTATGTGCCGAACCAATATTTTACATAAAATTAAAACGTACATTTGTTACTAAACGATATCTATCATTTATCAATTCAAGTAGTAGATGCAATTTTTAGTGACTAACTGAACATGACGTGAAAGAATTCCATAAGAGTGGTATTTTGAGTTTAATGTTATTAAAGTAATACATGTGCGGCAGCAAAAAGACTAATAAGGAGGTTCGATACTTCTAAAATAATTATAAGACTTTCTATCAAGGACTTGTGGTAAAATCGTGTAGGAAAGACTTATACCTCTTCTAAATATATTAAATATAATAACTATTTTTACTTATCTGTTGTTTGTTCATTACATGCTAAACCTATTTTGAATAGAGGAATTTAAAGTGCCTTAAAAAGGAGTTACAAATTGCTTTAAGAAAGATGTGTGTAAAAGTACTCTGTTAATGTAAGAAAGCTGGAAATAAATATTGATATTTTGAAAAATTTTCCTTTTTTATTTTCTAATTGATTTTTTACTGCATAACTTTTTCTTTTTTTATTGTTCTGAATAAACTTTATTTTGCTTTTTCCTTTTGTTTTAAAAAAAGAACACCGTAACTTATATTTTTTGTTACTGCTTAACTTTTTTTTTTTTCTTTTACTGCTTTTTTTTTTTTTTTTTTTTTTTTTTACGGTTAAATTTTTTTTACGGTTTAAACTTTTTTGCTACTTTGTTTTGTTACTACTTAACTTTAAAAAAAAAATTTTTATTGTTTAATTTTTTTTAATTGTTTAACAGTTTTTTAACATTATCAAAAAAATACTATAATTGTTGTGTAGAAAATTTTTTTTTTTTGACAACACTGGATTGAAGATAAAATATTTATTGAAAAACATAAGAATCGGTAAAACAGTTAATATAATTGTTATAACATACATACCTTACAAGTCTTGTACATACATTTCTCTAACAGTATTGAAAATATCTGTTGTATTCAAATTCTCAAAAAAAGTTGTTCTCTAATATTATGTCATAAAGTTTACTATTTTATTGCTCTCTCTCTCTCTTACAAAATTAATAGCAAACTCTTTCCAGTTAACAGCACATAAAGCAAGGGTGAAATATTCGCAAAAGCGTTCGTCAACACTCATCTTCATGTAAGCATGTACAGATTGATTGACAATTTCATTCTTACAACCTAAGCAATCATAAAGAATAGTAATATTTTTTTACCACAATTTCCTTTAGGCACTTGCAGTGAGAAGCTATAACTTCACTCCAACAATCAGATTTATCAGTATTACTGCAGTAAAGTTTGTAGCTTTCACCAGGAAAATCATTTTTGATATCCAGTTGCAACTGCCTCCGACGTTAAAGTTTAAGAGAAGGAAGTCTTCCTTTCTAAAGCGTCTGATGCTGAAAAAATGAACTTGGTTTTACAACGTGTATCTCAGAAAAAAGACCATTGTTTTCAGTTCTCACCCCATTGTGTGTGTGTTTATGAATTCTGATCAGTACTTTAAATTGTGCGAATTTTACGCTAATGTGTCAGATGTATTGAAATATCGCTTTTGGCGTATTTGCTGCCATACTATGTGAAACTGGATATCAAAAATGATTTTCCTGGTGAAAGCTACAAACTTTACTGCAGTAATACTGATAAATCTGATTGTTGGAGTGAAGTTATAGCTTCTCACTGCAAGTGCCTAAAGGAAATTGTGGTAAAAAAATATTACTATTCTTTATGATTGCTTAGGTTGTAAGAATGAAATTGTCAATCAATCTGTACATGCTTACATGAAGATGAGTGTTGACGAACGCTTTTGCGAATATTTCACCCTTGCTTTATGTGCTGTTAACTGGAAAGAGTTTGCTATTAATTTTGTAAGAGAGAGAGAGAGCAATAAAATAGTAAACTTTATGACATAATATTAGAGAACAACTTTTTTTTGAGAATTTGAATACAACAGATATTTTCAATACTGTTAGAGAAATGTATGTACAAGACTTGTAAGGTATGTATGTTATAACAATTATATTAACTGTTTTACCGATTCTTATGTTTTTCAATAAATATTTTATCTTCAATCCAGTGTTGTCAAAAAAAAAAATATTCTACACAACAATTATAGTATTTTTTTGATAATGTTAAAAAACTGTTAAACAATTAAAAAAATTAAACAGTAAAAATTTTTTTTTTAAAGTTAAGTAGTAACAAAACAAAGTAGCAAAAAAGTTTAACCGTAAAAAAAATTTAACCGTAAAAAAAAAAAAAAAAAAGCAGTAAAAGAAAAAAAAAAAAGTTAAGCAGTAACAAAAAATATAAGTTACGGTGTTCTTTTTTTAAAACAAAAGGAAAAAGCAAAATAAAGTTTATTCAGAACAATAAAAAAAGAAAAAGTTATGCAGTAAAAAATCAATTAGAAAATAAAAAAGGAAAATTTTTTCAAAATATCAATATTTATTTCCAGCTTTCTTACATTAACAGAGTACTTTTACACACATCTTTCTTAAAGCAATTTGTAACTCCTTTTTAAGGCACTTTAAAATTCCTCTATTCAAAATAGGTTTAGCATGTAATGAACAAACAACAGATAAGTAAAATAGTTATTATATTTAATATATTTAGAAGAGGTATAAGTCTTTCCTACACGATTTTACCACAAGTCCTTGATAGAAAGTCTTATAATTATTTTAGAAGTATCGAACCTCCTTATTAGTCTTTTTGCTGCCGCACATGTATTACTTTAATAACATTAAACTCAAAATACCACTCTTATGGAATTCTTTCACGTCATGTTCAGTTAGTCACTAAAAATTGCATCTACTACTTGAATTGATAAATGATAGATATCGTTTAGTAACAAATGTACGTTTTAATTTTATGTAAAATATTGGTTCGGCACATAGGACACGTTAAGAGACCTTTCGTACATCTCATGCATGTCACCAGATGCCCGCAAGGCTGTAAAGTAGCATCCATTTCGGATTCTAAACAAATTTTACAAAGTCGTACGTCCTTGTCGTTGTTTGAGGGGTAATTTTTTACATAGGGTTTTATTAAACCATTGGTATTATTCTTGATTTCATCCACCTGTACAATTTCATCTGTTGGTGTTCTTTTTGATCTAGGGTCAGCAATCATTTGATGTTGCTGGGCTACCAAACATTTTGGATAAAACTTTACGTGTTCGTGTCTCACTACATCCTCTTCTTGCCAATTTTCAAGCCCTTCGCCACACCAACAACACCTGACTCTGTCCGATACACCCGTATAAAACAATCCGTTTTCGGCCAGGTCCCAAATGTCAAAGTTTGTGCGTGGCCAATCTCTAAACGTAGATAGGCGTTTATTAAGCATAGACATGCTTGGAAATTTTGACTTCAAATTTACATAATGGTTATTCATTTTCCTAAAAACTATACTGCTCTGTTACTCTTAAGTGTAAAATTATAGGGCCTATTGAGTTGAATCCCCTCATAAAGGTTATCTTCGTCAATTTTAAAAAATCTGATACTAGTCAAAGATACTAATTTCTGTTCAACTAAAGGCAAAGATTTGTGCCCATAAATAAGGAATTCAATTTACTGATGTAAATTTAGAAAAATAAAACAACATAATCAAGAGAAATCAGTGTACTTTAAAGAAAGTAAAAGAACAAGTTCCTCGAGTATAAATTATATTTTGTTACATATTTTTTTCTTGCTCAAGTTTAGTCACCGAATTGTATTCAGCTCATCTACGTGATAGAGCAAAAAAAAAATTACATGCACATTTAAGCATACCCCCTTTTGTTAAAATCCTGTATTACAACATAAAGCTTTACTTGTCACATTATCACAAGCACGTGTTTTCTGAGTACATTCTTCACTTACGAGTTTATTGTTACTCACAAAAGATAAAAGACTAAAATAAGATTAACTTTACTGATAAGTAAGTGTATGGTATTATATATAGTTCAGTTCTTTGTGTCTCCAGTTTAGAATTATTTTTCCACGAGCATATAACGCTTTTCAATAGCAATGTTTAACATTTGCGCAATTGTCGATTTTGATGGATTTCAAACTAACGAAGGTTTCTTTGTACGTGAATACGGATACATCGCTATAAAATCGCAAGTAGCTGCAAGTATTCGTTTTAACCTATCGCCTTATAAGTATAAACTTAGTTTCAAAGATCGTAAAACTGTGCGATGTGTTGAAAATTACGTGTGTGGACTTCCTTTCTGTCCCATAGCATGGGAAAAACGTGTATCCCTTAGAAAGTCTAGACTCTAAACTTTTGGAATTGTACAAGCAGACAAAGAGTGTCTCTCAGTACCTAGTTGCTTACAAAGGTGGTTGTGGTGAGAAACAACGCTTAGATGCCTTGAATATTCCGAACATCATCTTGGAACACTTTGGGTGTCCAAAATTCGATGCACTATGTGCTCTAAGCAGTAACAAAGATATCCAAAAACTATCATGTGGTCATCACAAGAATCGTTTGCATTGCCCAAAAGCGGAGGTGACGGCATTTAATATCTGGCTCATAGGAAATATATGTCTCTGAAAAAATGCAGGCATGTAAAAAATACGTTGTTTTGTTTTTATTATAATGCATTATTTTGTGTAAAATATATGAATCCTGGTTGTTTTTCAATTAAAAAGTGTTATATAGTTTACTTTGTTTCAGTATGACTTCTTTCAATATGTTTTAGATTTATTTTTTAATATGTTTTAGAACAATTTGTTTTTTGCAGAGGTTGTTTGAAGAATACATAGAATTCATACTTAAACATTATTTCAATGATATTTTTTCATTTAAAAATTAATTAGTATTTTAAATTTTCAGTTGTTATTTAATTTTACTCATGTGTAGAAGTATCAGTGGTGTGAGTAAATCTTTAGATTATGCATTAACTATAAAGAAAGTGCAACAATTTATTTTGTTTAGCAGCCTAGAAGTGTACACATTATTTTCAAAATCACAAAACCCACTTACTATCCATTTAACGTAGCATTGTAGTATATCTAAAATTATAAAAGACCTATACAAAGTATCTTGTAAAATACTTGTACAAAATTGGCATTTGGCTCTGCAATTTAAACTACATAATATACACAAGGTTTTCAAGTAAATAAAAAGAAGTTAATATGTTTAGTAAAATGTATGGTTTGTAAGAGCATTAGAAAAAAGAACATTTCATTTAGAACTTCAAGGACTAAAAGTTTATTAATATTCATTTTCACTACTTCAAATGTACAAGTAAACGTCTTCATAGTATGGGTCTTGCAAAGTTTCAACTAAAGGTAAAAAATATTTTACTTTTACAGGTTTCTTCTTAATTTTTTTCTTACATAAAAACACGCTTTAAGAAATCAAACTGCTAAATGTCTTAATTGTAAATTGAAAAGAATTTTTATTTGTAATCTGCATTTAAAATTTTGTAATAATAGCTAATTTATATGTTTTAATTGTATTTTTTCAAAATCATTATTAAAATATGTGTAATAGTATCTAATTTTTGTGTAAAAGCATCTTAATATTTTACAATAAATCAAAGAAAATTTCATTTAAAAAGTTTGTTAATCTAAAAAATTAAATCACTAAATTTCGGACAGATTTATTTATATAAAAAAAAATAATATGGCTAGGAAAGAATAATTTTAAAATAATATATGGTTTGATTTCAATACGATTATAACTTCTTCAAATGAACAAGGAGTCATTTGCGTTTCTACTCATTTGTTAACGTCATCAAACTTTGTAAGTTTAATTAACTTTGTTCCACTGTTACTTTGTTTAATCAACTTACTTCTGTAAGTCCCGTGTTGTACTTCTGTGGTATTTGGGTGAGTTTTCTTTGGTTCAATTTTAAAAAAATTACAAGGATACATGTTCATAGTGTGGGTCTTGCAAAGTTTTCAAATAAAAGAAAAATGATTTTTGTACTTTTATTTAAGTGTACAGTATTTAAAAATAAATTCTGCAATAAAATATGTGCTACGGCATCTAATGTATAATTAGTGTTTAAGTGAATGTATAGAATGCCAAACAAATTTTCAATATTCCCTCATGGAGCTTTATCTCACATTTTATGGGGAAAAAATAACAAAAAGGAAAATTAAAGTAAGATTTGTAACCAAATTCAAATAAACTAAAAAAAAAAATTAAATAATTAAATACTGTCTTATTTATGCAAATTCCTCTTATGTTAAATATACATGTTAATACTAGGACTCTGCACTAAGTCCTTATCAATAAGCTACCCAGAAATCCCCCAAATCATGTCTTATTCTATCGGTTAACTCGTTTTCCTCAAAACGATCCTCCGATTCAGAACTCTCATAGCCCTTATCGGTAAATCTGCGCTTCTTATCGCTCTCCGCATTTTCCTCACTTTTTCCGCTTTTCCTCACTTTTCCGCTTTTCCTCTGATCCAGAACTCTCAATTTCCTACTACTAGTGCACACATCCAATTTTTCTACGTGAGTTGCTGCGGCGGCGCTGAAGCCCAACAAAGCACACATAACCGTGAAATGACGCAAATACTCCTTTCGCGCCATTTGCGATGGATATCTATCGAAGAAAAATGTTTATTTTGCTTACTTGGTGTACAGAAAAATATATTTTGAAACAAAATAGATGTTTTTTACTCGATACATGGATTTAGTAATTGTTATTTATATTCCATTTATTTATGGATTATAATAATTTATTTATTCCATTTATTATATTACTTATAAATGTTTAAGTTAAATATTAATAATAATATTTGCATTTAATCTATGCTTATGAGCTTAGATGATTTGTATGTAGTTTACATCTAATTATATTAATAATTAAAGGATAAATAAGTGTTTAAATGAAGTACATTTATCATATTTCTCCTTGCCGGCTTAAAAATAAATTTGTTTCATATTTATCTTTATATACATCTTTTGTACCTGCACCACAACTAAGAAAATTTTATTAGATCCAACACAATGTTAATATTATACTGGTATAATAAAAAGCTTAATTAGTCAGCTTTTAATTAATTTACATTAAATATCTTTAATTAATGCCTATACACATTGTCAGATTTTCACTCTTGATATTCTTTAAGTCTATTTATGAAAATAAAATACATCACAAAATAATTAACTCACGTAGTGTTTCAACAAACAATAATTTGAACAAAAGTATTTTAAATGCAATCATAGTAAAGGTAAAAGCTCTTAGGTTGTTATTTCGCTAGAGAAATTTAATAAATGCTCTTTACATGTTTTGAATAAATGACGTTTTTAATTATTTTTTAATTTAATTTAAAATTTCTTTTTTCGTTATTAATTTATTTATTAATTGTGACGTTTAATTATTTTCGTTTTAGATCAGGGGTGGCCAACCTGTGGTGCATGCGCCAAACTTGGCGCATTGGATGATTACAAGTGGCGCATTGCATTATTGCGCCTCCTTATTCTTTTGAAGTAGGCGCCATAACTGAAAATATCTTCATATTTTCAACAACATAGTACTCTCAGTTCAATTCATAGACCTTTCTTACTCCTCATTTTATCGCAATTTTTTGAGTTTGCAATTTATAGTCTGTGTGATACGACGTACTTGTGATCTGTTTGTTCTTTTTCAAGATTTTTTTTATGTTTTTTTTTTTACATTCCTGTTATCTATCACTGTGCAAAAGAAAATGAGCAAAAGAAGCGCAAAAAGTATGGGAGAAAAAGTGAGTTTAACGAACAGTAAGAAAAGGAGTTATTTATAGCAAGTCCATCAGTTGTGAAGTTGTGAAGACGAGGGGATGACAGAAGCGTCCTATGAAATTGCTTTAGCACTGGCGAAAAAAAAAACCTATTCTGACTGAGAAGCCTTGTTTCCAAATATTTGCACGCCATCTTGGTTATAAAGGTATTGAAAAGAAATCAGACGAAATTGCTATACCAAGGCAGACTAATGCGAGATGTATCGTGGATGTGCTGCGGAACAATTTGACCAAATATATTAAAATTAGTTATTACAAGGGTCATTTGAAAGTCGTTTTCTTGATTTGTCTACAGAAGAAAACTACATGATCGCGTTAATAAAGCATTTTCACTTAGTGAATGAAGATGTCTAGTAACATACAAATGGTACTTATTGATTTCAAAACAAATTCATTATTGAAATTGAAGTTCATATTCAGATCAAAATGCTTCTGACATGATTAATTTCTGGCGTTCATTACACTGTAAACACTTTCCGGAACTAAGAAAATGTGCAAAAAGTTATATATGTCGTGTTGGAACGACGTACAGATGGGATCAAGCATTTTCATCCATGAAATTTACTAAAAGGAAAACGAGGTCGCGAATGACTGATTCAAATTGGAAGAATTTTCTGTAATAGACATTGTTTTACATACCATATAGTTAAATCATTTAAAAATGTTAATTACGTCGATAAACATACTTTTATTAAAAAAGTTACTAAGGATATGGCAGGACCATGAACGTAAGGTAGAAAAGGTGATTGAATTGTATGGCGCATCTGAACTCGTATGTGAAAAAAATTGGAGCATGTTATGTAAAAGGTTGGCCACCCCTGTTTTAGATTTACAGCGTATGTTCCATAAACACTCATAAGACCTTCTATAAATTCAAGAGTTTGTTCGCTATTCATGATTACTCTAAAAAAACACAACTTCGGTTCACCGAAACACTACAAATTGAAAATTGAAACGCTCAGAAATACAAGGCTGATGGAACTATGGAATTAAACGATGGATGCGATATGAAATACTGCTACTTCTGACTCATCACATGCCTTGACGCATGCGTCCCTTGCGTCGATGCATGCCCTGAGGCATGAGGAGACATGCGCTTAGCGCAGGCAAAAACGTACGAGTGTCGCCATAACTAAGTAGATCTAATGTATCTCAGACCGAATTTGCGTTGCCGCAGCGGCACCGCACATTGAAAAACCGGATGTGGCACCGGGCTTTAACTGTAGCATTTATGATGGCATTATCAAGAAGTGGTCGGTTTTGTTCAATGATGAGATATTTCGTCGGGGCATTACATGGCAGGTTAAAGTAAGACCTACAGAGACCGTAATTCAACTACAGATGATAACCCTACCATCTGTAGTTGAAATAACGTCGCACTGAAGCATCACAACGTGCTATTTGTCCTCTACCGCAGTAGCGACCTCTGACAGCCTCGCGCTTTGAGTTGAAAAACGGGCATCGCAGAAAATCAGACAATAATTTGCGATACCCATTCATTATGAAAAATATCAAACGTTCCTTATTTTCTGCGAGGACTACTCTGAAAGACTTTTCTTTGGAAATATATGTACAGAATATCGATTAAAAGGCTAAAAATGGGACATGAAACTTGCAACACTGTTCGAAAGATTAGAAGACGTTAGTAATTTCTTTGCCATCCATAACTTGGCATTTAGAGGTCACAGAGAATCTTTGGATAGTGAGTTTAACACAAATTCATTGTTATGATTAAGTTAATATCAAAGTATGACCCAACATTGCGTGAACATTTGCGTCGCATCAATGGTTAGGAAATTAAAAGCCACTACTTGAGCCACGAAATTAAAATCGAAGTGATCACATTAATGGAAAAAGGCGTAGCTGAGCAAGTCGTGGAAAAAATTAAGGTAGACAATTATTATGCTATCATGGTGGACTAGCCGTAAGGCCGGTTTAGTTGAGTAAATGACTGTAATTTTACGATAGTATGACACTTCTTCAGGAATTATACTAAAAAATTTTGTTGCTTTAATTCCAGTATATTAGCACATAGGACAGCATTTAGCTGAAACTATAGAAGAGGCATTGAATGAGTTTGGACCCCCCCCCTAGACATTCAGAATTGTATGGGTCAGGTTTACGACAATGGGGCGAACTTGATCCGAATTGCTACGTTTCTATTAAGGTGTAAAAACTCGCATTCTTACTATTAATCCAAGAGCTTTTTTCCCACCTTGTGGCCATCACAGCTGGAATTTATTACTTTTGGATGTTGCTACTCGTACTCTCTCTTCCTCAACAATAGTGAAAACCTTTTTGGATTCATTCAAGAATTATACACTCTATTTTCTGTGTCATCAAAACGATGGGATGTCATCACAGGCAAATTAATGTTAACTTTAAAGACTTTATCAGACACCAGATTGGAAAACCGAATTGAAGCTGTAAAAGCGATATTGTTTCAATTTTATGAATTAATTAATTGTTTCGAGAATTTACAAGCTTCTTCGACGTATTCAGATGCTCTCAGCGAATGTAAGTCTGTCAATTCCTGTAAGTACGGCCGAAGCAGAGCGTAGTTTCTCCAAGTTGAAGCTTGAGTAAAATTACTTGAGCACAACATTGACTTGAAGTTGACATAATTAGAAGGTTTTTACTATACGAACATCAAAGCACATACAAGTTACAACTAGGGATGTTAAGCAAATCACAGAACTGCTACTCAATCACAGATACTTGTGAATCACAGTTCATACCTGTTACTCAAATATCAAAATATCAGTGATTGGGTAACAGTGATTGGGTAACAGTGATTGGGAAACAGTGATTCGGTATCAGTGATTCGGTATCAGTGATTCAGTATCAGTGATTTGGTATCAGTGATTCGGTAACAGTTACTAAACTGATATCGCTAAGCTGATACCTTGGCTGATACCTTAGCTGATACCTTGACTGATATTGATACTGTTACTGCGATCGGTGATTGCGACCTGGATCGGTGATTCGGTAGCAGTGAAAGCTGTGACTGAGTTTTGGTTATTTGGTAGTGGTGCCAGTTGGTCTGTGACGGATTGGGATTTCTCTGGAGGATTTTTAACCGGATGTTTAAGAGGGTAATATGTTGCTTTATGACTCACCAGATTCCCGCGTCTTTTTCTAAAGAAAAAAAGAATCTCGACAGTTTTAAGGAGAGTTTATATAAAAACATTTTAAATTCTCTGTTTTAAATAATTTTTTGTTCGCTCTTAAACTATCACTGATTATTTATTTATTATTATTATTTTTTTTTTTGAGTAACATGACTAGAACTTGTTTTTATTTATTTTTTGGTTTGTTTATAATTAAAATGGTTCTGTTTAACCTCTTGTAAATTGTTATTAATTCTAAAAAATGAATTATGTGCTTCTGAAAGTATAACTTGAATGAGTAGAAATCACAGGAGGGGGAGGGAAGGGGGGAGATATTTATTTAATTTCGCTAGTGATTAGAATACGTTTTACGAGTTTCTGCCTTCTTTAAAGTTTGTCTCTTAAGATGAAACCGTTTCAGAGGGAGGATCAACACAACAATGTTTACAGCTGTAAAGAATGCATTCTGAAATATCGTAATGCAAGTACAAAAGATTTTGATGACTGAATGTTTAATTTTTAAAGCGTATAATTTGTTGTTTGTAAACACTGATTCTCTGGAATTCTTTGTCAGACTGTTTTCAAAACAAATAAGAATGTTACTCGTTAGAATATTCCCTGTTTGCCTTAGAGATGAATTATATACTTTCACTCAGCTTATCAATTTTAAAGTGCTACTAAAGAGAATATCTTCGTCTTTTG
Organism: Metellina segmentata; assembly: GCA_947359465.1. Lineage (NCBI taxonomy): Eukaryota > Metazoa > Arthropoda > Arachnida > Araneae > Tetragnathidae > Metellina > Metellina segmentata. The sequence goes on from OX375879.1 coordinate 30,247,301, forward strand.
TCTTCGGGGTGGATCCCGGACCGTTGACAATAATACGTGGTTACTCCAGTGTTGTGTGGAAACTGAACTACTCCACATTTTAGTTAATATTTTGTAAAAATTGTATGATTTATAAACTAAAGTATTGGACAGAAATTATTGAATCAAGTCAAAAGCTACAGATTTTTCACAGTAAGGTTTGACTTTTCTGCTGTTTGTTTTGTGTTTTCTTCGTCTCAAATAAAATTGTTGTGTCTTTGCACCACCACGAATACAACAATACAAATTAATTCGAATGTTACTAGAGATTTAGAAAAATTACTTAATGTTTTGAAATTGTCAGATTATCAAATGTAAGGAAATTGTCTTGCTACACATACTACGATGAAAACATTTTTCTTCAACAAACAAATATTTTGGATAAAGGTTATTTAGTGAAACGGATTTAAAGATAAAAAATAGGTTTGTCAATTATATATATTTATTTAAAGATTAAAAATCCATAATTTGAATTCAATTAGAAGTAAAATGATCACGCATTCTAATGTATATCTCTTGATTTTAATGTTTAATTAATTATAAAGTTTAATTTATATTAAAATTTCGATATAGTTGAAACCATCTTAGTCACCAATATTAATTTATTGAGGAGAAAAAGTACCTATAAAAAATAAATTACGGGCTAAAAATAAATAACGGCTCATAGTGGCAGAATAAAAATGAAAAATTCATTTTATAATTGAAGGTTTATTGAGTGGCAGTTGTGCGTTTTATTAAATATATTCCAGTTGATCTGGATGAAAAAAATACTGGGGTTCGAACTGTAAACTAGAGCACTGTAAGGCCACGACGTTACCGACTTAGCTATGTATTCCTTCGACGAAATCGTATTATTGAAAATATTCAACACATAAATAAGAGCATTCCGTTGCTACGAGTAACTAGAGATACTTTACAGTCAACCAATCGGATTCATTCACAATCACAGTTTTGAATCACAGATATTCGTCAGTAGCAGTCACAGTTAGAACTGTTACTGTCAAATCACTGTTAGCAACATCTCTAGTTACAACGACAGAGAAACAAAAGCAATCTACTAGCATACAAATAAGTGAGTATTATTTACAAATGCGAACTGAAACTAAAAGTAACCAATAGGAACGGTTTAAGAAGTGAGAAGTGAAACTGAGGGGAGTGAGAACTGAAACTGTAGTTCGCGGTTCTCACCAACAAGCTCGTTGAAAATGGCGGCTCTGTTCAAGGTACTGCAGACTCATGAAAGGCTTTCTTCACTTGCTATTTTATCAATATAAGTAGACATTGCTTCCAGGTTAGATTATAAGAAGCTCATTGAGGAATTTAGTGGAAGAAAAGTACTATTTTAGAAATATTGGTACTGTATTGTTTATTGATTATTGTTGACATTGTACTGTAATTATTTTTCATTATGTAGACTAGTTGTTTTTAATGGCTGCCTTCATACTCATAAGACTGAAATCATTAAATTAAACTACGGTTAAATTTAACCACTTAACGGAAATGTAAATTCTACTTAACCTTATAGCGGTAGAGTACAATAACAGGTCATAATTTTTTTATATAAGCAGTATTGATGGCAACTCTCTGAAAATAATCGGTTTTCAATAAACCGTTCTTTTTTTTTTTGCGCGCGGTTATAACTGCTCCGGTTTAACCGAGTCAAAAAAAAAACGGTTTTTAAAATAACCGGAAAAAAATAACAGATTTTTAAAAACTTCAAAGTGTTTCTATTTAGTTGTATATAAAAAATGCTAAATGTCGTTAACTCTTTTTATTTATCACATCACTACTGTTACAAAAATTCACATTAATTCTAAAATAAACCAACATTTAGTTGTTTCAAAATGAAGGTACACAAACTAATAAAATATTGAAAACATTAATTACCTTGTTAATATTGTTTTATCTATTCAACCCAATACTTTTTATTTACTCTGTTCATAAATACTAGCTCTGTTATATGCTGGTTAGTTAATCGACTTCTGTCATCCGAAACCACAGAATTCGGAGCAGATACTAACCTTTCAGATAGCACTCTGAACTTCCAACAACTCTCAAACTCTTAAAAGCTAGCAATGCCAATGCAGGCGAACATGTCTTTCTTTGACCACAAAATTCAAGAGGGCTACTATCCCTTAACAACAGAGGCTGCTGCAAATATAGTTTGAGCTCATTGGGAAAGTAAGCATCTAAACCCTGCAATTTTGGAAAAATGGATTTTGTCAAATTTTTATTTTGTGTTGCCCAAAGAAGGCTTGGGTTTGTTAAATCGGAACTCTCTTGTATTGCTGAAGGAGGCGAATTTTTACACTTCTCTATAAATCAGATACAAATATATAAAAAAAAGCACTTTCCCAAACATTACTTGCCCCCGATTCATTCTTGCCTGTAAAGATATGTCTTAGGTCAGGGATGGGCAAACTTTTTCGGTCGCGGGCCAAAAATCGAAAAAAAAAATTTGGCGGGCCGAGATAAATTTTTCTAAAATTTTAAAAACGATATAGAAGTATTACAATTTAAATATGTTAATGAAATGAATGAAATTGCGATTTCATTTTTAAAAGTTCCTTATATTGAGGTTCGAAGTGAGATGTACTGGTTCTAAGGAACGAGGCTAAATGCTCATCTGTCAGTCTACTTCTGAAATAATTCTTTCTAAGGTTCATAGTTGAAAACACTTGTTCACATATATAAGGTGAAGCAAACATAGCACTGATTTTCTGGGCGTGAGATATTAAATTTGGGAAACTTACTTTCGATAATGATTTGTAAAACTCTTTAATTTTGGCATGCATATTGGATTCCCATATGTCTGCTCCCCGAGAAAGAGCTAACGCTTGTTGGTACCAGTCTACAGCTATAACTAACAAAGAACTTCCGCTTTTAACACTTTACCGATTGAAAGCTGTCTGTGCTTGCTATTTCCATCGATTTCTGTTTTGTAGAACAAAAATAGAGAAAGTAAAAAAATCATCAGTCCTTTGAAAAAAAAGGAAGAAAAAAAATAATATTTAAACAAAGTAGAAATGGAGATGGATATATAATATATAAATCATATTTTCTTTTAATTTCCGTCGGACCAGCAAATTAAAATTCTATCCGCGGGCCGTAGTTTGCCCATCCCTGTCTTAGGTATCTCCTGTTGAATTTTACATCGTAACTAAACGTTGTTTGGTATAAATGTACTTTAGATCATCGCACACCCCTTTGTTTATACCTCAGCCCGTATAGACTAAACAATGCAAAGTCAGAGAAAGAGAACAAGCTATGTCACGGGAGTGGTTGAAAAGGGATAAAAACTATGTGGATCTTGAAAAATCGGCTATGAAAAAAGAACCATTTACATCCCATAAACATAGGCCACGAATATAATTTTGTTAAATTTTCGGGGACGGCTTTTTCCCCGATTATTAGTTTTTTTAAATAACAAACGCGGTTATAACCGTTCCAAGAAAATACCGTAAAAATCCGGTTAACCGAAACGAAAAAACCGACTTACCGATTTAACTGGACGTTTATTGACATCCCCAATGAGCAGGGCCTTCGCTTTATTACTCGCTTACACCTCGTATATACAATACAAGTGTCGCCACTGCTCTACCGGATCTTGCGCCATAACATTTCTCCCCAGAGTTAATTGCAAAGTACACAGAGGTAATTGGTATTTTTAACTGGTAATTGGTAACTAGAGCAACGCAATAGGCTGCAAAGTATATAGAGGAGTCACTGCCACAGTAATGTCGGGCGAAATGACATGGGATTTCGCATAGACAGTTGCGCCCTCAATTGTGGTGTGTGCAATCATTACCATGCCAACTAATCCAGCTTTATTCTCATAGCAACCGAATAAGTGGAAAGGTTGCGTTCATGCAATGGGAATTGGACGTCGAAAACGTATTACTTGTACATTGTAACCCATTCGAAACCGGGCTACCACGCAAAATTTTTGAGTTTCACAAAAATAGGGAATCACTAAATATTTAATAACTTGACAAACATAAATGATGAATAAATGAACGATATCGCTTTCAATAGAGCATTAAACAAAGCATGCTCATTGATCTTACGCTGACGTCAAGGGCTGATGTAATCGCAGCGCAAAGTTGAATCACGAAAATGCGCACTGCCGCTCATTTTAATTTAGTCTACCATCGGCCTCCTTTTGCGAGCATGCCGTTTGAGGTGTCATTTGTTTCGTCTCTTACCGTTTTAAAAATATTAATGGAAATAAATCATAAATATTTTATACTTGTTTAGATATAGGACTTCAAAGTGTGAAAAATTACAAAAATTTCTAAATGAACAAATATATGCATAATAAACACAATTATAGCGTAATGTATTGAACAAAATTTAAGCAGGGTAAAGTATCGAGAGATGCGGAATCCAAGAAAAGATCCGGACATCATTTGCTGAGTATCAACGGGCTTGGAGTGTTTCTTGAAAGTATAGGCGTCGCACCTTCCAGTGAACAAATGCCTGATGATCGCCAAGTACACCCACCGCACTCAGTTCGATGCCAATAGCATATCGGATGACATAAACGTTTTATAATCGAATGATTTTCAATCCATAGAGGTCGATTATGAGCCCCAACCGTCAACATTAACAGCGAGTGATCCGATTGTGATATATGTGCGGAGAGATGAACATTGGATGTGTGAAATTTAAACATTCTAGTAGTAATTTCTTTCATTCTCAACTCACCCTATGGCCTCACTGACGTATTGCAAGCCTTCAACTTAGAGGTCGCATCCCAACACAGCCGCATCCAGTTTTTTTTCGTTTACATTGCAATCGAATTAGTCAAGAATTTGCTCTTATTCACATGGAAATATTCTATAAGATTTTTTTACTATTCAGAAAAAGTCAGCATCTCCACTACATAAACTCCCAATGTATATGCTAAACAGAATTTTAAATTTTTGTTTTAAGAAAATTTACATCTCAATATTAACTGTTTGTTATTCAACCTATCATTTGCAAGAACGTCCTTCACATTCAAATATGCATTTTCAAAAATGGAAAATCGCATTTTTCTTTAGTTTTACTTTTTAAATATTTTTTTCTTTACTAAGTTGTGCACAATTACAACACTAAATTACACTACGTTATTTGTTATAAAAGAAATTTATTAAGAGAGAGAGAATAACCTTTAATATTTTGTCTTTATATTTCTAGTGATACAAGGGCAGTTTGCAATGTGTCGGAAATTGATAAAATCTCATTTTTTATCGATGTTTCAGATTCAGCAATAACGGTTATTAAATTATATTCTATCTGAATTTAAGTGACCTAATTTTGGAGAATGTTAAATCAAATTTTTTATTTTCTGTCAATTTCTTATAGAAATAACACAGGCTAAGTTTAGTGAAAAAAAAATCTAAACTTGTGTGACCTTCAATTTTAAAATCTAATAATTAACAAAATAGATTTCAGAAACGTAATATTTTGCAGTTGTTCATTGCTATAGGGGACCAATTCAAAACATATTTTCATTAAAACCAATTACATGTCAATCACAGCCACTTTGCTCATTTTGCATCAAATGGCCCATACACCAACTTTGTATTCATAATGAATGTTAAATCAAATTCTTTCAAATAAATCAAATTCTTCAACAAACTTTGTATTCATAATGAATGTTAAATCAATTTTTTTATTTTCTGTCAATTTCTTATAGAAATAACAGGCTAAGTTTAGTGAAAAAAAAATCTAAACTTGTGTGACCTTCAATTTTAAAATCTAATAATTAACAAAATAGATTTCAGAAACGTAATATTTTGCAGTTGTTCATTGCTATAGGGGACCAATTCAAAACATATTTTCATTAAAACCAATTACATGTCAATCACAGCCACTTTGCTCATTTTGCATCAAATGGCCCATACACCAACTTTGTATTCATACAGATTTATTGATCGCTATAATGCTAACTACAAAAACCAATAAATGTTCTCCAGCTTTTTACAGCATCGACTTTCGTAATTACTGTTCAATTCGATTATTCATGAATTATTATTGTAATGTTTTCTGAAACGGTTTGTTTGTGGCGTGGTGTGGATGTTTTGAGAGTTGGGTGCCAGTTCGGGTATTGCCTCCTCATCTGACCATGGTTCAAAATTACGTGGTGGTGTCCTCGTATCTCTCCCTTGAGGGATTGATCCTGGACCGTCACCAATAGTCCGTTTTGTTGCTCCAGTACGATGTTAATTAATTACCGACCTTCCTGAAACAGAAAATAGCAGTCTTTATTAGTGAACTTTGGAAGGAAAATCGTCCACAGTTGTGCTTGAGGGTAAGTGTAAACAGACTATAGGAGAAGATAAAGTACTTCCACCACAAAATATTTTTTATCTAAAGCGAAAATTTAAGCCAACGGCCAAAACGGCTGTTTGACTCAAATTTTCAAAACTGATGTACTGAAACTGCATTCAAATATCATGCCCCATTATGTCAGAATTTATTAAGTAAATTATTAAAACACACACTTTTATTTACAAGAAAACCCAATCTGATTGAAGCACCGATCACTAACCTCACAAGCTCCGTAAACCTGTCTTATACGAGCGATAATCTTATGGTGGCTTCACACCAACGGCGGGAACCGCTACACTCTACGTTTATGAGCAATTGCAACAGCCTTGGCGATTTTTTTGGCGCACTTCAAAAGTCGCCAAAGAAAGAATTATCTCCTAACTCTTTTTCTGTCACAATTTTTTTCTTTTTACAATACACTTTTAAAACACATTTCAAAACGTTTTGAAAAGTATATACGTTTTAAAAACTTTCACAAAAAGTAGTAGGCTTAAACACATATCAAAACACATTTGTGAACCAGTAGAGAAAGTAAGTAAGAATGTTGGGTAATAATATCCTGAAACTTATCAATTAAACTAAATACAGTGGGCATGTTGAAAAAGAAAAAAAAAAGTAAAGAAGCAAGAAATAATACAACCTGATAACGCAGAATTATTTCGTAAAAAAATAATAAAGACGAAAATGGTCAAAAAAAAAAAAAAACTCTTAATCCTTTCGTAAAAACTATTACAGTGTAATGACATCGCAATCTGGCACTCCAGAAGAGATTTTCATAAAACAGAAACTGTGCTTCAGAATTCTCTGGATAGAATCGTAAGGTGGACGCAAAACTTAAAACTAAAAATCAATGTTGAAAAGATTACTGTTTGTGTTTTTTTAACAGACAGGAAACATAGAAATCTGATGGAACCAGAATTATACATTGAGGGAAAACGTATAATTAAAACATCAAACCCTAAATACTTAGGAATTACCCTGGATGCTGAATTAAGATTCACAGAGCATGTCAAAACTTGTGTTGATAGAGCTTTGAAGAAATTAAAGATCATTAAAAGTCTCTGCGGTACAAACTGGGGAACGTCTCCCATGACACTAAGAACAACGTACACCCCCTAATCAGGCCGATCATGGAATACGCTTCGCCTATTTGGGCCCATGCTTACAAAACCGTCCTGGAAAGTTTGGAAAGCGTCCAAGCAAGAGCTGCAAAAATCGTTGTTGGTGCAGTTTCTTCTACTAACAACTTATAAATAATCAAGCAATGTGGCCTTGAGAGCCTTGAGAAAAAAAGACGTTTTAATGTGATAAAATTCACAAACAAGGCAAGAAATCGTGTACCTGAACATATTTCTAGAAGAACCTTTCAAAATTTTAACAGCCACACTCGACTGAAAAGATCATCTCCTGTTCAATTTGACAAAGAAATTAGGGAAACTCTTGGCCTTGAACACTACAAATTTCTTATCCTTCAAGAGCCTATTGTCCCCTCTGAACTTCCCACGAATACCAAAATTATATTAAACCTTCTGGAGCCATGCAATAAAAAAAAATGGCCGGTGTCATTAAAGCAAAAGGACTCAGAACTGTTGAGCAGTATCCAAGGAAAAATTTTGTCTACGCCCTCACTGACGGCTCTTCTGATGAAACTATCACTAATGGAGGTTCCGGGGTTTTCCTGACTGCTCCAAGTGATACAGTTCATCAACGAAAAAATGGTGCAGGAGCTATTGCGTCCAACTTCACTTGCGAACTTCTAGCTATTGTAGAGGCACTTAACCTGTATAAAACCCTTCCTGTTTCTGAGCAGGCTGAGGGTGTAGTTGTTTTCTGTGACTCAAGAGCTGCCCTACAAGCAATACTAAAAAGAGACACCTCGATCATCAGCTGAATATGCTCACAACTAAGAGAAATTCAACATTTGGGGAAAATCTGCACACTTCAGTGGTTGCCCGCACACGTTAATATATCAGGCAACGAGACTTCAGACCATTTAGCAAAAGAGGCTAGAAGTCTAAACAATGTGGACGATGTGAATGTCACCCTGCTGGACGCAAATGCCCTAGCTAACTTCAAATTGAGAGAACCTTCGATCCCAATTAAGCATCAGCTTTGTAATATCAATGAGGATAGAATAATTACCAAAACCATAGCCAGGTTAAGAACCGGTCATTACAGAGAAATGAAGATTGACAGCGAGGGTAATAGATCTTACAAAAAGTGTAATAACTGCCCAGATATGGAGTTAACACCAGCTCACATTTCCGATTGTCCAGCAATAATTGCGGATCTATTTAAAGTCGGCGTCCTTTTCTCGAAACCGAACCTGTACGAGGAAAATATAGTGGAAATTGCTAGAGCTGTGATAACTGCTCATGGCACCATTTGAACAAGACTTGTCGTAGACACGACATCATCATCATTACAGTTTAATAAAAATGACCAATGGTATCACAGAAAACAATTTAAAAGGACCAATGCAATCAAATGATGTTTTAAAAACAAAATAACCAATGGGAGGAAAGAAATATTTCAAACGAATCAACATCATCTGACCGTGGTTCAAAATTAGGTGGTTTTGTCCTCGGATCTTTCCCTTAAGCAATTGATCCCATACCGTCGTCAATAGCCCGTTGTGTTTCTCTTGTTACGACGTTAATTAAAAATTACCTTATTACCATTACCTCAAACGAATCAATGAAATTAAACGACTTTAACGGATTTTGGAAGAACTTTCTCGAATATTCAAAATAAAAATTGAAAGTTTCCGTTTTCCAAGGTTGCCATGAAAATCACAACAACCGTAACAAAAGATGGGTTGCCTTAATTTATCGTAACTCGCTACAAGAAGCCGTTGCCATCACTCATAAACGTAGAGTATAGCTGTATCCAACGGCGACAGCGACAAAAAACATGTATCTTCGCTATTGATCATGCGTATTACAAACAATTTTTTTTTGTCCCGGTTTGTCTCTGTCGCTGTGTTTTCAAGTCTTGGAGGAAGTTCAACTTTTGTCTCTGTCGTCATGCCGACAGCCAATCAAATTTCTGAGCGCCTTGCCTAATCCGATTTGGGTTGATGTTTTTCACCCACTGCTTTCTATCATCAACAGCCAGAAGCTTTAAAAACAATCGTCTCAGCAGTAAAATTGTTTGAATTATTCTATAAATGACGTTGTTTAGTAGATATAATCTAATGTTACTTGTTTGAACAAAAAAACAGAAGAAAAAAAAATAACATGATTAATTTGTAAAAAAAAAAAGAAACACAAGCTTCTTGTCGAGTTGAGATAAGACTAATAGAAAGATAAAACAAACAGATAGTTATAATAAAAACACGTTAACATATAGAATAACTAGTTACAACAGATAGAGTTTTATTAAACGCAGACGCGATCTGTCATATTGCAGAATCAGAAGCGGAAATAAATGTTTTGCTTTCGAAAAAGAAGATTATGCGCATGCGCAAATAAATTGCTGTCGCTAGCGGTGTGAAGGCTTTTCTAGCAGCTTTCTAACAGCAACATAGACAGGCGACAAGATGTCGCCTGTATCTGTTCCTGCCGCCGTTGGTGTGGATTCACCATTAAGGTGCGTATACATTTGAGAGACGAATCATTCGCGAGTAGCTCGTGAACCGTTCGTTGAAATTACTTTTACAATGAACTTCCAGAGATCCATGGGAAAGGAAGGAACCAACTGCGGATCATCAGGCAGTCGTTTGTCAGCCACCGATGATGGCGATGGAGGTTCGCGAGCCGAAAGAAAAGCAACGAACTACTCATAACGCCATCCCAATCTGAACCGAGAACTCTTTTGTGTTCGTCGAAAAACCGACAAGAAGCAGAGGACACAGAGGTAGACGGATATAATTAACGTCGTTCTGGAGCAACATAGCACAATACTGGCCGACGGCCCGGGATTAAAACCGAAGCAAAAGATAACACCTCGAAATTTTAAACCATATGTCGATATCAACACCTGATATGGCACCTCAACTCTCCTAACTTCCACACCAAGCCAACGTGAGACAGTTGTTAAAAGTAGTTCGAATTATCGTTTGCACATTAGTTACTGTTATTTTCCCGTATTATCGTGTGTATTCTAATTACTGATATTTTCGTATTATCGTTTGCGCACTAGGTACAGCTACACTCTACGTTTATGAGGGATGGCAACGGCCTTGGCGATTTTTTTTGGCGCACTTCTAAAGTCGCCAAGGAAAGAATTATTTCCTAACTCTTTTTCTTTCAAAATTTTTTTTCTTTTTACAATACACTTTTTAAGCACATTTCAGAACGTTTTGAAAAGTATATTTTTTAAAAACTTTCACAAGAAGTAGTAAGTTTAAGCACATATCAAAACACATTTGTGAACCAGCAGAGAAACTAAGCTACGAATGTTGGGTAAGAATACCCTGAAACTTATCAATTACACTAAATACAGTGGGCATGTTGAAAAAGAAAAAGATTTGCAAAAGAAAAAAAAGTAAGAAATAATACAACCTGATAACGTCAGAATTCTTTCGTAAAAAAATAGTGAAAACGAAAATGGTCAAAAAAAAATATATTATTATCCTATCGTGAAAACTCTTAATCCTATCGTGAAAACTATGATAACAAAATAAAAATTCCACAACTGTCAAAATACAAATAAAAGGACCAATGGTATCACAGAAAACGATTTAAAAGGACCAATGCAATCAAAGGATATTTTAAAAACAAAATAACCAATGGGAGGAAAGAAAAAATTTCAAACGAATCAATGAAATCAAACGACTTTAACGGATTTTGGAAGAACTTTCTAGAATATTCAAAATGAAAATTAAAAGTTTCAGTTTGCCGAGGTTGCCATGAAAACCACAACAACAGCAACGAAAGATGGGCTGCCTTAATTTATCGTAACTCGCTACTAGAAGTGCGCCAAACAAATCGCCAAGCCGTTGCCATCACTCATAAACGTAGAGTGTAGCTGTACCGCGCACTATTTATTATGAGATTTTTCGTGTGATTCCAAAAGAGAATGCCTGATAATTGAGCCGTGTAAAATATAGCTATACATATGGAGTCGGATAAAATAAAGTGTATTTTTGTAGAGAACGATTGAATGTTGTTATTTCAAGGAGAGTCTCGCAACAAGTGGTGACCCGAACGACGTGATCTTTAAAAGTACGTTACTGTCATTCTGACTCAGTTTCGTTTACGCAATGGATAAAGCACAGAAGCATCGGAAAATGGTTCGAAGATCATTTACACGGCTTTGTAACCAGATATTGGCAGGCGGCGTCGACTCAGAGGACGCAGATGAACTTTTGGAAATTGGAGGAAAGTTCAAAACCCTCAACGGGAAGTTCTTGGAACTGCAAAGATTGGATCAAGAAATTTTGGAACTTTTGCTGACAATTGAAGAAACTACAGATGAGGAGCTCGAAATAGAAAGTAAGTCAACTGAGCACTATCAAAATAGTTTTTATAAAATTGAGGTCTTTTTTCAACAAACGAGTTAAAGAAATGGAAAATGATTCTAATTTATGTCAACAAACAGAAGCCCGAAAGTTCAGACTTCACCAAATTGAACTCGGAAAGTACGACGGAAGTGTCAAGGGCTGGTTATCGTTCTGGTCGATGTTTAAAAATATTGACGAAGATAAGAACATTGATCCAAGTGACAAATTCCAATGTCTTTTACAGTGTACTGTTCCGAATTCCCGGGCCCGAGAACTAGTTCAAAGTTATCCGGCGACAGCTGAAAATTATCCTAAGGTGATTGAAAGTTTTAAATTCAGATTTGGGAAATAGGACATTTTAGTGGAGTTTTACATCAGAGAATTACTTACGTTAGTGATACAGAACTCCAATTCGAATTCTTTGTTTTCTCTATCATCTCTCTATGATAAACTTGAATCACAGTTAAGAGCATTGGAATCATTAGGAATAACAACAAAAATGTTTGAGGCAGTTTTATTTCCTCTAGTCGAGTCATGTATTCCCGAGGAGTTACTCAGAGTCTGGCAGAGACAACCAAAATTAGGAGACGCACCAAAAGATCGTCTCAATGACCTAATGAAATTTATTCGAAATGAAATAGATAATGAAGAACCTATCTCAATGGCTATCGAGGGTTTTGATCTCAAAAGACCAGTAACTAAGAAGAAATCGCTTCAGAAAAATGAGGAATGCGTACCGACTGCAAATGATTTATTTACAAGTGAAGAAAGGAAAGAAAGAAAAAGTAGCTGTATCTTCTACTGTAAATTGCATGATAGGAAAGAATGTTTTCAAGCACATCGGATGTCTCTGGAAGAAAAACAGAGGACAATTAAAGAGAAGAAGGCGTGTTTTACTTGTCTGAAGCTAGGGCATCAATCAAAAGCTTGTAAATCGAAAGTTAAATGCGTGATTTGTGGGCGAAAACATTGGGTTATAATGTGTCCAGAAATACCAGCAAACCGAAAGAAGGATGAAGTTCTGAACACAGAAAGAAAAGAGGAAATACAAAATTCATTGTCAAATCACAGCTGTTCAGCAGAAGTTCTTCTTCAGACTTTACAGGTAAAGCTGAAATCAAACAAGGGAAGTCGGACTATTCGAGCACTTATCGACTGCGGTTCACAGCGATCTTACATCTTGAAGAAAACTGCCGATGAGATGGGTTATGAGTCAATCGGAACAGAATATTTGACTCATTCTTTATTTGGAGGTACAACACTGAAAAAAGAACAGCATCAGCGGTACAAGATAAATGTGAGCAATTTCAACAGTGACTACAACTGTACTATTCAAGTTCTAGACGAAACTGTGATATGTGGGAAATTACCAAGACTCAAAAAGGGACCATGGGAAAAGGAGTTAAGAGAAAAGAAAATATGGATAGCGGATTATGGAAAAGGTCGTCCAGATATTGAATTACTGATTGGAGCTGATATTTGTGGAGAACTTTTTACCGGGAAAAGTTACAAACTCAAATGTGGACTGATAGCTGTAGAAACCAGACTGGGCTGGTTAATTATGGGAAAAGTACCCGGCGAAAGAATTCATGGTTTATCGTCTCTGACTGTCACGTCCCTCTTATCTCAAAATGCTTCAATAACAAATCTTTGGGATCTAGATACCTTAGGTATTAAAGATCCAATAGAAACGAAATCCAAGCAGGAGTTGGAAAAAGCTGCTTTGGATTACTTTGAGAAAACCGTCTCTGTGGACAAAAATGGACGCTACGAAATCCACCTACCATGGTTAGAAAATAAAGAAGACCTAAAACCAATTATGGAAATTGCTAAGAAACTATGTGTTTCTACTGCCATGAAGCTTCAACAGGAAGGAAAGCTTTGTTGCTATGATGAGGTCTTCAAAGAATGGGAAAAAATGGACATTATTGAAGAGGTACCTGTCGAAGAGCTCGGAGAACGATGCCACTACTTACCGTACAGTGGTGTATTTAAGGAGAATTCCACAACGAGAACAAGACCCGTGTACGATGCGTCATGTCGTGGGAAAGGTTCACCTTCCCTTAATGATTGCCTTGAAAAGGGTCCGAATCTGTTAGAAGAGTTAGCACCTATATTGATGAGGTTTCGAAAAGACAAAATAGGAGTTGTGGCGGACATCAGAAAAGCGTTTCTCCAAATCTCAATTGCGAAAGAAGATAGGAACTTCCTCAGATTTTTGTGGTGGGATGATTTTGAAAAAAGACAGTTAAAAATATATAGAAACCGACGAGTTGTGTTTGGTCTCACCTGCAGCCCATTTCTGTTAGCTGCTGTATTAAATCATCTATTAGAAACAAGCTCACCTAGTTACAAGGAGACGGCCGAGACATTAAAAAGATCTTTCTATGTAGATAATTGTGTGGCCTCTGTATCAAGTGAGAAAATGTTACAAAAATTCATCCAAGAGTCAAGAAACTTGCTGGATAAGGCTTGCTTCGACCTAAGAGGGTGGGAGCACAATGAGTTTCAAGAAGGAAAACCAGAAGATCCCATTCCAGTTCTTGGATTACTGTGGGATAAAGGCACGGATAATATCTTCTGCGATCTAAACCCAGTTGGTGAAATGAAATCCAGTGTTACCAGGAGAGATGTATTATCTGCGGTTTGTAAGATTTTTGATCCTCTAGGCTTTTTGTGCCCCGTCCCACTACCCCCAACTGCCGCTTGGTGGGGTGGATGGTGGGAGAGGATTGTACAGATGATTAAGAAATTGTTAAGAAGAGTTATTGGAAAAGCCTCTTTGACTCACGAAGAAATGTTTACGATTTTGTGTGACGCTGAGGCTGTAATCAATGCTAGACCTCTCACTTATCTATCAGAGGATCCTAAAGATTTGATTCCCTTAACACCCTCCATGTTCCTTCAAGATATCCGAATGGTGGGAGTTCCAGATTTAGACCACCTGGATAATGTCAACCTGTCTAAAAGATGGAGATATCAACAACGTTTGAGAGAGGATTTCCGAAAGAGGTTTCGAGATGAATATCTTAGTCTACTAGTTCAACAACCACCTAAACATAAACATCTAGTGAGAGAAGCTAAGGTAGGGGACATAGTCCTTATAAGCAGTGACAACAAGAAACGAATTGACTGGCCATTGGGACTCATCATTGCTACTTTCCCTGGGAAAGACAATATTATTCGAGTAGTCAAGGTGAAAACTGCAACCGGGGAACTCACCAGACCAGTTCAAGCTGTCTATCCTTATAGAAGTGTCCCCCAATCGGATAAACTATACTACAAAGTGATATCCAATTCAGCAAAGACTGTTCCTGCAGCTGATAACCATACTTCAGAGGAAAAAGGAACTGTTACTCCTGAGAGGGCAGAAACTGTTTCTTGTGACCTTAAAACAAGAAGTGGAAGGAATGTTGTTCAACCTGTGCGTTATAGGTTCTAATTTATTAATTTAATTTAGTGTTAAAACTATTTGACAGATAATTTGTTCTTTCGATGGAATTGAAACCTAATGTGCTAATTTCTTTAATTTTTTGTATTCATATTTGTTCTAATTTTCCGATCACCGAAAATGAAAAGGTGGGAGGATGTTAAAAGTAGTTCGAACTATCGTTTGCACATTAGTTACTGTTATTTTCCCGTATTATCATTTGTATTCTAATTTCTGATATTTTCGTATTATCGTTTGCACACTATTTATTATGAGATTTTTCGTGTGATTCCAAAAGAGAATGCCTGATAATTGAGCCGTGTAAAATATTGCTATACATATGGAGTCGGATAAAATAAAGTGTATTTTTGTAGAGAACGATTGAATGTTGTTATTTCAAAGAGAGTCTCGCAACAACAGTTGAGGACACGACAGATGTAACGTGCACCAATCTCCACATACGTAACGGTCTGGTTGGACTGAATATGGAATTCGCATCCCTTTAATTGCGTTTCCGTTACTTTTCCAACTGCTCTACCGGTTCCTCCTGAATATTGTAAACATCTGGTCAGATGACGAGGTCAACAGAAGAGCTGGCAGTAAAGGAAGATACTAAATTACCTGTCGCAACCAGTTGAAAATTGTAAACTTCTGATCAGATGACAGTCAACACACTAGTTAACAGTAAAAGAGGATGCTCCAAATTACCTGTCGCAACCAATTGAAAATTGTAAACTGAAAAGTCTGCTCTCTAGTGATCTTAATTTAAAATACGCTAATTTTACTGTCCAAATGTGAGTCAATTATGCTCGAGGTACTTGATGTCTCGCTCGTCGAATTTTTATTTTTAAATCATATCTTACATTTTACTGTGTAAGCGCTTTTAACGAATTTATCCATGGATCATAACCGGTTTTTCTTATTCTGTTTCGTATATTTGTGTCTTGTTTTTTCGATTCTTGTTCAAACCAATGAAAGTACAAGGCGTTTGGACGATTCCGAAACAAATCCGGAAAATGGATACAAGAGCAACTCATTTTTGCCTTCGAATGATCCTGCAGTTGGAAGAGTCATTGAAGTTGCTTTGAAAACTGTAAATAAAAGTGAAGACGTAATCGATGCTATGCAAGCTTTTGGAAGCAAAGCTACGGCAAAGACTGTGCTCGAAGACCTCACACGTCCATCGCTTCCCGGATTTCAACATGAAACCTCAGAACAACCAACAATCCAACCCAAAAAATATACTGAAAATGAATACAGGAGCAACACGGGAATCTCTGCATTGGGAGGTTTTGCTTCTTCGAATAATTCTGCTGTTGGAAAAGTCATTGGAGTAGTTTTAGAAACTGTAAGTAAAAGTATAAACGCAATGAAAGCTTTTGGAAACGAAACCACGGCAGAGATTATGTTCAAAAACCTCACAAGTCCAAAGCTTTCAGGATTTCGCCATGAAATCTCAAAAGAACCAAACAAACAACCAGAATTCAATAACAGTGAAGAAGTCATGTACGCGAATTCAAATGATAGTAGTCTGTGGTATGAAGAAACGTATTTACCAGGCATTTATTCGGGTAATTTTAGTTACGATTCTTATAAAATCAATCAAAGCTCTAACGCCACGGAAAGCCCCCTGACCAGAATCAAAATATTTCAAGAAATCGAAGATGACCGAAATACATCATCTATTTTTTTTTCTTACAAGAGTGAAAATGAGAATTCGATCGATGATAATCCACTTTATTTGAAGAACTCGCCAAAAGAATATCGCATGGATCAGATAAATTTGGAACCATTGTCAAAAGAAAATGGCGCTAGTGAGAGGCACAAAATGACTCACAGAAGTCCGGTTGAAGAAAAAATGAATGGAACCAGCGATGCTTCACTTCCTAACGTCAGTATGGAACTTAACATATACGGGCAGCGTTTTAAGATTCTTATGCACAAAATCAACCCTCGTGCATTTCTTCCTGATGCCTATGTTTCAGTTATCACCGAAGAACCAGTGGAAGCCAGAAAAGAATTCGATATTGCTTCTATGGAAGATCTGAAGACGTATGAAGGAACCGTGGTGAATGACAACGGCTCTTATGTTTGTGGTAGCATTCTGGATAACGTTTTCAGGGGGTTCGTTATGCTTTCCAACGGAACAGTGATCTATACAAAGTCCGCGACTTTAAATGAGAATAGCAAAAACTTGGTCATGGACGAAGGAGCAGATGCAGAATATCGAAATTGTAATGACTCAAAACCTCTGAATAAGTGCCATGACTCAGGTTCGTTGAAACCCCATTTCTGCAAACGGGAAAACAAATATAAAATACTGTGCTTCCAAGGTAAAGAAAAGAAATCCAACTTTTTCCTGACTTCATTTGGAAAAGAGAGGTAATGCTTCCAACTATAATTCCTTTAAACCAAGAAATTTTAAAATTTCAAGGTACAGCTTTGAAAAAAAAAAGACTTTTTTTTTGTGGCAACGCTTTTGGCACAATTTATGTGGTGGCAAGCAAAGGCAATACCACTTTATTAGGATTATGGCAACCTCGTGAATATTTGAATCATTTATTAACTGTAGTAAATCATTAATTTTTATCAATTTTACAATGCCCAAATTTCTCTGGTTTCTTCGAATTCGTGTGATCTTTTATGGCATTTATTTTATATATCCTGGTTCCACGAGAAAAAACTAAAATATATTCAACTTAGACATACTTCTGTAACTTTATTTGATAAGTAAAGATTTTTTCATTAAATTGAATAGTGACCTAGAAGTAGTAAAAATAATCAGTTGTGGAGATTTTTTCTATTTTTAAAATTATTCACGTTAATGTTTAATTATTTTATTTCATCTTAAATTTTTTCTACGAATTTCTATCTTGGTGATATTAAAAAGCACACCTAAAGCGTTGCCACAAAATAAGCAAAATCAAAATTTTACTTGAAGACTTATTTTGGTACAGTTTATGTCCACGTTTATAGCGGTGGCAACGTCCTTGACGCTTTTTTGGCGCATTTCTAGTAGCGAGTTATGGCAGATTAAGGCACCCCATCTGTCTTAACAGTTATAGTGGTTTTCATGGCAACCTCGGCAAGCAGAAAGTTTAAATTTTCATTTTGAATATTCTAGAAAATTCTTTCAAAATCTGTTTGTACAGCTACAGCCTACGTTTATAGCGGTGGCAACGGCAATGGACCTTTTTTAGTACAATTCTAAAGGAAAGAATTACTTAAAAACACTTTTTCTTTCAAAAATATTTTCCTTTTTACAACGGAAAATTAAAGTTTGTGGAGATTTTACTCGGAATAGTAGGAATAGTAGGAGGAATAATTTTTCGGAGTAGGAAAGTACACTCTACGTTTATGAGTGACTAGGGGGCCTGCCCCCTGCTCGCTATCGCTCGCCAACCCCCGGAAGATTGCTTCGCAATCCTCATTGGTTCGCTGCGCGAACCTATGCTCGCTTCGCTCGCCTCAATGAAGACATGTGTCCTAGCAG
This sequence comes from Metellina segmentata, assembly GCA_947359465.1. Taxonomy (NCBI): domain Eukaryota; kingdom Metazoa; phylum Arthropoda; class Arachnida; order Araneae; family Tetragnathidae; genus Metellina; species Metellina segmentata. Next base: position 30,266,006 of record OX375879.1, read on the forward strand.
AAGGGATTGTTTACAAAATATGTTACCAAAAAAAATGTTTTTCAAATCTAAATTTGCTGTATTACAGAAAAAATATATACAGTATCTCTAAAATCAGAATTCAAATGAAAATTTTGTGCAAATTTTGACTCGAAATGTGAGCGTTGCTTTGGAAATTGAATACCCAGCATGTTGTTGGTGTGTTCATTTTCCCAGCACTCAAACGACCCACACTTTTTCATTGAGTTTGTTGCCGAAAGTTGTAGTGCAAGCGTCTTGTTGAACTATAATTGTTGACCCTGAAAAGGACCGTTTTTTAAATGGCCCTGAAAAGATCCTCCGCTTTCTTTGATTTCTATTATAAACTAACTGCAAAAGCTCATTAAAATTTCCTTTTTTTTTTTTTTTCAGTTAAATTTCATCCGATAACGCTATAAATTCAATCGATGCGCGAGACTTCGCGATAAGCAAACAATCGTACAGTGTTGCCAAAACGCGATTACAAATAACGTCTTTTTTGCGTGCCACGTAAGAGAATTATATATATATAGATGGCAACGGCTTGGCGATTTTTTTTGGCGCACTTCTAGTAGCGAGTTACGATAAATTAAGGCAACACATCTTTCGTTGCTGTTGTTGTGGTTTCATGGCAACCTCGGCAAACGGAAACTTTCAGTTTTCATTTTTAATATTCTAGAAAGTTCTTCCAAAATCCGCTTAAATCGTTTGATTTCATTGATTCCTTTGAAATTTTTTCTTTCCTCCCATTGCTTATTTTGTTTTTAAAATATCCTTTTATTGCATTGGTCCTTTTAAATCGTTTTCTGTGATACCATTGGTCCATTTATTTGTATTTTGACAGTTGTGGAATTTTTATTTTGTTATAATAGTTTTCACGACAGGATTAAGAGTTTTGATTTTTTGACCATTTTCGTTTTCATTATTTTTTTACGAGAGAATTCTGACGTTATCAGGTATTAGTTCTTGCTTTTTTTTTCTTTTGTAAATCTTTTTCTTTTTCAACATGCTCACTGTATTTAGTGTAATTGATAAGTTTCAGGGTATTTTTACCATTCGTAGCTTAGTTTCTCTGCTGGTTCACAAATGTGTTTTGATATGTGCTTAAGCTTACTACTTTTTGTGAAAGTTTTTTAAAAAGTACTTTTTAAAACGTTCTGAAATGTGCTTAAAAATTGTGTTGCAAAAAGAAAAAAAATTGTGACAGGAAAAGAGTTGGGAAATAATTCTTTCCTTGGCGACTTTAGAAGTGCGCCAAAAAAATCGCCAAGGCCGTTGCCATCGGTCATAAACGTAAAGTGTAGCTGTTCCCAAAAAAAATTCCACGAATGGCAAAAAAACAATAAATGTGAGAACTTTACTGTGAAAAAAAATTTTTAAGTACAATTCCACAACTGGAGAAAGACCATTAAATGAACAAATGAAATCAAAGAAAAAAATGGAACAGCTACAGTTTACGTCTATAAGCGGTGACAACGGCCTTGGCGATTTTTTTTTTGTTGCGAACTTTTAAAGTGGCCAAGGAAAGAATTACTTCTAAACCCTTTCTCTTTCAAAAATATTTTTATTTTTACAACGGAAAATGAAAGCTTAAAAACACGTTTGAGAACGTTTTGAAAAGTATATATTTAAAAAACTTTCGCAAAAAGTAGTAAGTTGAAACACATTTGTGAACCAGCGGAAAAACTAAGCTGCGAATGTTGGGTAAGAATACCCTGAAACTTATCAATTCCACTAAATACAGTAGGCTGTTTGAAAAGAAAAAGATTTTTTAAAGAAATAAAGCTAGAAATAATACAACCTGATACATCAGAACTTTCCGGGAAAAAAAATAATTAAAAACGAAGATTCCACAAATGGCAAAAAAACAAAACTCATAAACGTTAAGTGAAAAATACTATAAATAATAAAAATTCCACAACTGTAAAAATACAAATAAACGAACCAATGTTATCACAGGTAAAAATTTCAAAGGACCACTGCAATCAAAGGATATTTTAAAATCAAAATAACCAATGGAAGTAAGGAAAACGTTTCAAACAAACCAATGAAATCAAACAACTTTAACATATATTGGAAGAACTTTCTAGAATATTCAAAATGAAAATTGAATGTTACCGTTTGCCGAGGTTGCCATGAAAACCAGAGTAATCGTAAATACAGATGAGAGTTGGCTTACCATGCGCAACTCGCTACTAGAAGTGCGCCAAAAAATTCTTCAATGCTGTTGACGCCGCTATAATCGTAGACTGTAGCTGTACCAATCCGTTAAACTGTCGTTTGATTTCATTGGTTCATTTTAAATTCCAATTATTTCCTTGGTGACTTTAGAAGGGCTCCACAAAAATCGCCAAGGTCGTTGCTACCACTATAAATGTTGACTAAAGCTGTACACGTATGATATAAATGCCCCTGAAACACGAGTATTAAAATGACACCAAAATCCCCTATTTACTGTAAGGATTGTGGTTGCCCAGTTGGAAAAGTAACGGATTAGCAAGTTGAGGGTTTAAAACGTTGTCCACCCAAAAACCGTCATGGGGTCTGGTGCACTTTAAATCGACCGCGACCTCAAATGTCCTCACGTTGGCGTGGTGTGGAAGTGTTAAGAGGTGGGATCCCTGTTCAGGTGTTTCCTTGTCATCTGACCGTGATCCAAAATTACGAGTGTTGTCCTCGTATCTTTCCCTTCGGGAATATTGAACTACCAAATGCCACAAATGTTTTACAGTATGTTATGTATTTGTATGGTAATGATAATACAGAGAATGAGTTGTGTCACTGTTGCTGCTTTTAGCGGTGTATTCACACCTGACCTCTTGCCAGCTTACTGTGGAGACCGTCGTAGCACAGTGGATATGTCCACTACTCTATCAACATACGAGTTGTAGGCTTAAGCAGGTTTTTATTATCCCTGAGTGTACTTCGCTCTTCTGTGTTAGTTCAACTTTTCTTGTGTGTACACTGATTGATGTTGTGTTAGGCTCAACATTGTCAAATGTGACCCTTGTACCATAAAACTCAACCATCCAATTGGCAACGTACTACACGTAGACAAAATTAAAGCACTGGGGAGAGATTGTTAGCAAGACTTTGTTTGTGCCCATGGATCGATGTTGTCTGTCTCGTGTTAGGCACAACATTGCCAATCCATTGCCTACTTAGCCAAAATAAACTACTTAGCCAAAAATAAGGTAATGAGGAGAGAATTCAAATAATGGACGAAAACCCACACGATATGATTACAGCAAAAGAAAAGCGTGGAGTCGTTTGCCCAAAAGCTACACCTGTGGTTTAAGCAGTAGCATGAAATCAAATGTGGTGACTTTTAATTGCTTCCATAGTTCTCATTTCAGGGGCAAACTCTTTCGACCCAAAACCATCTCGGACGCCTCGTGCGCTGTCAGACTGGTATCGGACCCGACCCACTACGTGGAGGCTCATCACAAAAGCGTCCTGAACGTGGTCCGGGAACTGCTGGTCGTTTTCATGCACGCAAACCACATCCTGAGACACGCCGATTTGAATGGAGACGGAAAACCGGAGAACCTGCACTTGCGTCTGGCCAGTATTACCGTCTTTGCCTCCGAAAAGGATCGTAATCAGTGGAAAGGGAGTAGCGTCATGATCAGGAAATGGGAAAAATTAAGCAAGCAGCCACAAGACGGTTGTATGAACATCCTGTTTCTCAGTATGCGGTTGATTGGAGAACCTGATTCAATTGCTAAAGATGGTAGGTCCGTAATTGCAGGGTTTGGGATACAGCTTTCCTGTACGTTTCGGTTGGTGGCAACGCTCTTGGCGCGCCTTTGGCGAAAGTTTTATGTCGTCAAAAAAGAATTCCTAGAAAAATCGTTTCTTTACAACGGAAAATAATAAACTTTTGCGGAAAGTAATTAAGGAGAAAAAATACAAAACTTTGGAAAACAAATTTTTTTTTAACGGATAATAATTAGCGTGAAATTTAATTTCCTACACAAAAATTCATCGGAACCGTTGCGATTTTAGCACAATAGTTCCAATCGAACTCCTCCCGATTCCTTGAAGAAATTTTTTTAAACTGCTTCTACTTACATAAATGCATTCAAAATAAACAAAAAACCTCCCTTCCTATAACTTGTCTAGAACCAGAAAATTTATATACAGCACTCAATACAGAAAGCATGTTCAAATAGAAAAATAGATAAAAATTTTCAAAAGAAAATACCAAAAAATAATACAACCTGATGCGACTGCACTAGGCCGTAGTTAAAATCAAGTTAGCGTTTGAATCCTTCCAATTTGCATTAAACTGGAAATAATTAGGAAAAAAATTCATACGAACCAATTAAATCAAAGAACAATTTAATGGAAATCAAAAGAACATTCTAGAACATTCGCTATGAAAGTTTAAACTTTCTGCATGCCGAGGTTTCCATAGAAACGGGAATAAATTTTATAAAGAGGGGTTGTCTTCACCTGCCATAACTCGCTACAGAAAAGCGGCAAGAGCGTTGCCACCCATCGAGGCTGTGTACGATTTTTTTTTCACCATTATAAATTCATCGGTTAGAGATGCATTGAAGGGAATGTTCAACTTGGCGCAAATTCTGGTAACTTGCCCTCCTTAGTTTTTTCTGCTTCCGAAGTACTAACCCCTTTTTATGAGGCTCGTTTACGTTTGTGCTGGTTTTGACCTTTCTCGTGGTTGTCTGGTTTCCAAAGACAGTGCTTTCGCTTTTAGAAACACTGACCAGATCTTGACAGACGAGGTATCTCGTCATTATCAAAATTGATCAGATCTTGATAGACTAAATATATCGTCGAAACCATCTGTTGGGTTACATTTAGTGTGTTTAATATATCCTTATTTTACTCAACTTTGAATCAGTGAAATATTATTTTTCAACTATCAAAACATGACCCTGATATTTATCATAATCAGAATTTTTTTTATGTACTCCAAATTTGACTTGTTTGTTTCAATAATCAGACCCATGCAATCATACACCAGCGACCTTCGAAGAAGTAAAATCAGTGTTGAGTTCATTTTTCGTGAAAAGCAATCAAAACTCGTTACATGACGCCAAAGAAGTTTAAGAAATTTACTTGGATTAAATTCAGTGTTGGCCTTAATATGATTCCACTGGTCGAAAGAACTGAGGGCGAATTAGCAGATCTTGAATTAATAGGATAAAATTTTATCTACACCTAATTTTTGTCATAGTTTTTGTTCAAAAAGAGACGCTCAATTCCCACTTAGAATTGTGTTAAATTATAGTAAAATTTAAAGTCATCGAATAAGGAACAGCGTTTTTTCAACAAATCACAAGAATAGAAGGCATTCTACACACGATCACGTGTTTTAGAAGGAGTGTTGTATTTTTAATATTTAAATGGTTCGAATGTTGAGTGAATAGATGAGGGAGTGAGCTTTGTATGAACAGCTCAAAGAAGTTGGGCGGAGGATTCTCCTGAAATCTTGGGGCCTCAACAGAAGTCCATATTGAAGTACATGAGAAGCCGAAGTAATAACGGGCAATTGATGAAAGCGAAGCAGTTTATAAAGCGATGGTTATAAATGGAATTCCATTACAATGCAACCCAAATCCTTAGGGATTTTGGGTCCACTTTACCCCTGTTGGTAGAGTCGCAAATTAGCAACCGCAGGGTTCAGCGTGAAACTCGATCCAACCAAATGCCGTCATGAACGTGGAGGTGGCGCACGTTAACCTTGTTATAATCTAAAATGTCCACACGTTGGTGTGGAAGTTTGAGCGTGGGGTGCCAGCTCAGGTGTTAATCTCGTCATCTTCAAAATTTTGAGGTGTTCTCCTGGGATCTTTGCCTTTGGGATGGATCCCGGACTGTCACCAATAGTCCGTGTGTTGCTCTAGTGTGATGTAGATTAAAGTATCTACTTAAGTTTGGGTACTTACTGTATCGAGCTCCACAGTTCTTAAGGTATCCGCATACGTTCGGAACACTTTGATTTTAAACTATGCAGAAGCAATTTAATATTATTTTTAAAACTGCTTTTGCTCAAAATTAATTTTGTACCATCAATAATTAAAATTAAAAAAGGAAATTTAACAAAAAGTGAAATTTTGTGTGTAAATTTGAAGTTTTTTTCCAAAAGTTTGAAAATTGATACAGGGCATACAATTTAAATTACCAGCAAAAAAACATGATCAGAGAAAACTTCATAATGTTATCTAGTGCTTCTACTAGAAGTAGAAAGATATTTAAAAAATAAAGGTTTTATGACCCATCGAAAAATTGTTAAAGGATTTTTGACCATTTTGCAGCATTGATATCCAAATGCAAGCTCATAAATAAGAAAAAATAAAGATATCAATATGATTCTAGTGTGAATGCACTAGCAAACACTATTTCGAATGCGCATGAAAAAATTTATAAATATGTATCAAGAACTCTTTTAGTTTTCATTTCTCGAATTCAATGTTTATGCCTAAAATGTAGTTCTGAGAAAAATGCTTGCAAACAAAATCCAAGAGAATAAAGAGTTCTTCAAACAAAAAAGTGAATTTTATTAAAAAAATTGTAGTGGCTAATATATAGCAAATTAATTATTATATATTTTAGCTAACTATAAAAAGAGATAAAGGGTAGAAAATATGGTAAAAATAGAATATTCTTATTAGTTCCGTTTTCGTTATGCTACTTCCGGTATAACTTAACAACATTGTTAAAATTTTAAATTGACCTAATTTTTTTTCCATTAGTCGCGCGTCGCGCATTAAAAGTTGAAACTGTTTTGGAAGCACAAAAATACAAAGAATTTGTTTTTTTTTTAGTAGAATAAAAATAAAAAAAATCCAAATTTTCGTCAAAATTGACTTTTTCAACGTATGCGGATACCTTAAGGCCACTCTTGATCAAACGGATATGTTTCCACCGTCTATTCTATTCAAGAACCCAGGTGTCTTTTTAAAGTTCGTATGTGGAGTTTGTTGTTAAATTGTGCTCATAGAAGCTACATTGGAATCAAAATCTGCATTTAAGCACGGAAACGTAAGGCAATTAGCACATCAAATCGCAATATCGAAATCTCACTCTCCAAAAGATTGAACACAATATTTGTTTTTCATTATTAGGTGGAGTGTGCATGGGTAACAAAAGAGAAGGAGAGTCTGCTCATAACGTAGCCATCATCAACACGGAATACTACACGGGTCGTTCTCTATCGGCCACCTGCTGGACAACTACAATGGTCGTAGGTCAAATCATGGGCAGCTTCAAAACGGACTGTGCGTCCGATCCGGATCCCCCACCACTAGTTGATTGGCGGAGGTTCTTTACGGAATGCAGAGGCATGAACATCGCAAATACGCTCACGTTACGAGGTAAGCAAACTTTTAAATTATGTAAGGAGTGCCTTTGATGTGTATTAACGATCGCACAAACAACATAGAAGGGTGGTTGGTTGGTTAATCGGTGTTTTAATACGCAAGGACCATATTTAACCATGCCATAGGAGGGTGATCTATAACTCTATGGACAATTGAGATTGTAGAGTCTCATGGTTCCCTTACTTCATATGCCTGAAATTCCACCACATAAACTGACCGTCAGTTTGTCAGAAAGATTTCCGACCAGATGGAAATAATAGTCCTCGTGGTTGTCTTGACGAGATATATCGTCATTAGAAAAATAGTAACCAGATCTTGATGATCGAAATATCTCGTCATCAGAAGAAGGCTGACCAGATCTTGATCTCGTCATCATCCAAAAATCGGCCTGGTCTTTCGTCTTGAAGGATTAAAGGGTGTCGAGCAGTCCACCCTTGCAGAAAATGAAACCGGCTCAAGTTTCTGAATGCACAAAGACTGTCTGTTCCAATAGAATCGTAGGGCCACGGTAGTCTGGTTGCAAGAGTAAAGGACTAGCAACCGGTGGGTTGAGAGTTGGAGTTCCTAAGACCATCGTGTACAAAGGGAGCTGGTGCATGGTAAATCTGTCATGATCTCAAATAACCTCACGTTGGCTTGGTGTAGAGGTTTGGAGAGCTCAGGTGTGACCTCGTCATCTGACCGTGGTTCAAAATGACGTGGTGTCATCCTCTGATCTTCGCCTTTGGAGGTTGATCCCAGACCGTCGCCAATAGCCCATAGTGTTGCTTCATTGCGACGTTAATTAAAATACATCCCTACCCAGTGTAACTGAAACCATAACCATTTTATAATAATTTAATAATATCGTAACTTTCATTTAGCCTAGAATTCCGTCTTAATTTGATTAAACTATGAACTTATATGTATACTATGTATGTAAACTTATTTGTAAGTCAGTAGTGAAATCGAAAAATCCAAATTGGAGCCTTTTGTAACTATTAACAATGGTAAAGATGTGTTTTTCCGTAAGAGAAAGGAGAAATGGTGATTCAAAACAAGCTTCTGTTTTACCATTTGTAATCCAGAGGGAAGAGTATATGACGTGAATCTACTCATCACATTTTGTTTTACGCAATGAGAATTCATTAAATTCATTAGAATTAATTCTCTAAAATTCCTATGCCTAAACATTTACAAAATACACTTGAACGTTCAAATTGTTCATTGAGCCTTGCTCAAAATGAAACTCGCAAAAACCGTAACTTTTTTAAACACTTTTGCAGTAATGTTAGAATTATTTGACATTTTTACTGAAAAACTTAATATAGTACTCTCACTAAAGTCTAGATGGCACCACAATACAGACAATGAACTTTTCTAAATTCCGTAAATTCATCGGCTCTACTGCCGCGCAACGCAAGTGCAGTCTGAGATACATTCGATCCCATGGAGTAGTGCACACACACACATGTCTCCGGCACCGCTGCGGCGACGCACGTCCAACTTGCATTCAATTTGAACCGCAGTTCCCCACGGCGCCGCAACTCGTCGCACACGCGTCTCCGGTCTGAAGTGCCTTGTTTTCATAAACAAATAGAATATAAATAATAATTAATTAATGGTTATATCCAGTAACGTCTATTTTATTTCAAAATATGCTTTTTTTACACCAAGTAAGCCAAATAAACACGTTTTCGATAGAATTTTTTTTCGCAAATGGCGCGAAATAGGTACTTGCGTCATTTCACGGTTATGAATGAATAGTTGGGTTCCGGTGCCACAGCGGCAGTGCACGTTGACGAATCGGATGTGTGCACCGCGCCTTAATTGACTCCTGATGTGGCTCCCGACGTCCTCAACTTTTCTAACAGTTTTTCTCGCCGAATTACTGACATATCAAATCTATTTTCTCTGGGCACATATATTCACCAGCCCAGTGGCGGATTAAGCGGTAAGCGGACGAAGCGGCCGCGTAGGGCCCCGAAATACTGAAGGGGCCCCGAGGTTTAAAAATGTCTTTTCATTAAGGTTCGAGAAAAGTTGTGACATCGTGTGTGTGTCTTTACAATGTGCGCCTTTATGTGCAGTGAAAAGAGTTCCTAATATAAGATAGTCAGCAAAAGCCAGATGCTGTATTAACTATAAAACTTGGTTTCACCCATATAAATGAGGCTTTAACTGGAATTTGTAATTCCGAAGAAACGAAGTTACCATATTGGAGGCGACTTCACTTCTGAGGAAAATGGACAAATATGAAACCGCCCTAATGACAGGTATTTGGAATACTATGTTACAAAGAATAAATGCTACTAGTAAATCACTGCAATCAGTAGAATGCGAACTATTGAAAGGATCTATCCTGAAGTCATTAGAAAATTTTATCAATAATTTCAGAGAAGTTGAAAAAGAGGCAACTGATTTATCAGGGCTGTCATTTAATGTTAAAGATGGTCAAACTTGCATACAACAAATGAGAAAAATGTTTTTTAATGAAAACAAAGGAGTCGGACATGAATTTACCACAAGAGAAAATCTCATAGTCAATTAATTCCTTTTATGTCATATGTGATAACACCAAGGCAGAATTTTCTCAAAGAACTCAGACGTATGAAGTTGTTGTGGAGCCTTTTCGAATATTTTTTTTATTGAGTTTCATCAGTAGAAAAAAAAAGAACACGATAAAAAAAGCTGTAGGATATTTACAAAAAGAACATTGGTGTTTGTACCTTTGAAGACGAATTTGACCATTTTTTAATATTTCTTAAAGAAAACGAGGACATTATAAAACTACACCAGTCATCTATCGAGCCGCCAAAGAAATGTCTTGCACATTTCCGAATGCTGAAACATTATTGAAAATTTTTTTTAACAATTCCCTTATATAATGCAACAGGAGAAAGGTTGTTTCCTGTTTCAAAGCGTGTAAAAAAATTATTTAAGGAGTTCTATGGGAGAAGAAAGATAAATAATTATGGCCATTCTGTATATAGAGCAAGGAATCGTAAATCGAATTGACACTTCCAAAATAATTGACGAATTTGAAAGAAATAAAGCAAGACGCGGAAATTCATATCAAAATGTTTTTTTTTTTTTTAATAAATTTATTTAATGGGCTGTTGTATGAAATATTTGATTACTTTTCTTTTTCGTTTTTAGCTTAATGAGAGTTTTCTTGAAACTTGTTTTTCGAACTTGAGATTGGAGGGCCCCGAAAATTTTACCGCTTAGGGCCCCCATTTGACTTCATCCGCCACTGCACCAGCCACAAGAAAATATAATTTAACCCACCATCGGTAAATCTTTTCCTTTTTGTGTCTAATAACTGAGGGAACTGGCAAAACTTGTTCAATAGCAACCGCAGCCGATTGAATACGAATAGCACCATGTGCGGTCATTACTCACAACTTACCACATCTATTACTATCGGCCATTGCGTTACAGCGCATAATTTGATTGATTTTTAATCTTTTCATGGAAAAAAAAACAATATTAACCCGCAGGCTGTATTTTGATCGTGTGCCGTAGTTTGCCGACCCATGCCTTAGGGATTGATCTTGGACCGTCGTCAATAGCCCGTTGTGTTCCTCTCGTACGACGTTAATTAAAGATTACCAAATGCCATGGTAATTAGAGGACCGCGTTAGCCCGGTTGAAAAAGTTACGGATTTGAAACAGGAGGCTTGGAAGCTTAAATCTAACCAAATACCGTCGTGTATACGGGGCTGGTGCACGTTAAAACGATCAGGGCCTCAAATGTCCTCTCGTTGTCGTGGTGTGGCGTCCGTTTGGAGAGTTTGGTTCGCTGTGTTACTTCAATATATGCACATTAATTAACCTACCGTTCGCAAGTATATTTGAATGTTTTCAGGAGTGTCCACTATCTATAATTTTATGAGTTCATGACATTTTAGCTTGTAACGCTGATCTTCGTTGTTTAATTTTATAATTTTGAGTCTGGCGCAACTTTTCCTGCTTAGGACATTGCTCCATAAAATTCAAATCCTGTTCAATCCTTACTTGGAGGTTCTGCTATCTTGACCCGCAGGGCAGTTAGCAATCAGCGGATTTTCCTTCAGATATTACGCATCTGTATAAATCTTTCTTTGTGTAGGTTTCTGCTTGGAAAGAAGTGAAACCCAATACCGGCAATTTGAAACAGAACAGATTCCGGAGATACACTGTGGCAACGGTATTGTAGAAGATACAGAAGAATGCGATTGCGGAAACGTGTTCGAATGCTCAAAGAAAATGCACTGCTGTGTTCCACCAGGTAAGTATTCCACCACATGTTTTCAATAGTGTGGAAATTACTAATGAATTATGTGCTGCATCTACATGATTTTTCAGTAAATACTCTTTAGTATTTCAAAAACTCGAATTTGTATGCTCGTCCAAAACATTTCTTTTAAGACCCTAACCGCCCAACTAACCCATAGGGTGTAAGACTACGCGAGAGGTGGTCAGAAGGACATTCGGCAGACTCCATAAGGTCCTCAATGTTCTAAGCAAAATCGGACAGTCAAAATACAATAGATTCATACCGAACAAATACAAGTAATAAACAAAAGTAATGCTGCAAAATGTTTTACATTATAAAATTTAGAAAGTGAGCGTAGACAGAAGAGTATGCATATACGTACATAAACATGTCTATATGTATGTATGATGCTATCAGAGCAAAAGTGGCCGAACCCACGAAAAGCCGAAAATTTTATTCTAACTTTTATTTAAGACCCTTTATTTATTATTTATTTTAGTTATATGTGCAGATTCAAGTCTTCAAAAATAACAAAATACCTTATTGTTGATCACTGAAAAACCAATTTTTAAAATCTCAAATCATACTGTCGATAAATAAAAAGGTTTAAAAAATGTTGCCGAGAAAATTATCTTTATCTCCATTGGGTATGCTGGTGGGTTAAGTCACTCTTGCTGTAATAGCCCAAAACACGCTCTTTGCGACACTTTTTTTTTTCTTTTCTAGCAACGGAACAACCTTCCTACACCTCCCAAATAACCACAAACACTTTATAAATAACACATATCCTATGTTAATGACAAAATATTTAACTTCAAAAGTTATCGACAAAATTGTAAATTCTGAAAGTATGGCTTGATTTTAAATTAAGTTAATTCATTTTGATGTGTTTCATAATAAATATGTAATACACATTTAGCCGATAATTGTGTTTTACGTCTGTTTTTGATTTTACTGCAATTTTCAATATTCCGACTAAATGCGTGCAGAGCAATTGCAATTGCTTGGAGTTGTGTTGCAGAACACTGAATATAATTCTGCACCTGGAGCCTCATATTCACCAGATACACGTGCGTCATAATTCCATAATATCTGTATATGACCATAATTCTGTATATGAAGAGATGGGTTAAAATTAAGAAGATGAATTTATTGAGCTAAATATAGAAACTATATTCCGTCATTAGATTAATTGACATTGCTTTTTGCCGTCTTATGCCCGAACAATTTTAAGTTCACATCTTTGCATTCATCTACTACAATGTTCTTCATGAACAAACGTTAGTCGTCGTTTTCGTCCTTCTGTTGATCTTGGCGAGAAACTGGTATTACTGGCTGCGTCGTGAGCGGATGTTACGAGAACGCTGGGCCTCTTTTACGTCCAGACATCTGCGTTTAATGTGCGACAAAAGATTTCCACTATCCCACATACATATAGTATGCCTTTTAGAATGATACCATGCATTCCATTAAATAATTGGAAAATTTTAAACAGTTCATCAGCCATTTGATAGAAATTGAGTTGCTTGCAAAATTATTCAGCCATAATTATTTAAACCTTTAAACTGCGGCGATAGAAAAAACTGGCGCGAATCTTTTAACTTTCTAGGTACAGCCGTCAAAAAAAGACTCACCCGATCGCAATCGCACAATTTATATCTCAGAACAAACCGGAAGGTAGCAATCGATAGGGATGAAGGTTTTCTACAAATATTAATATTTAGAATTTGTCTAAGGGGTCGTCTTCATATTCAATTGGGTGCTTGCTACGATAGTTCCAATACGAACCCCCATCTTTTATCACAAATTTGGATTCCACACACAATTTAGACGACTTTGATGAAAACATAATGGAAAACGACTTAAAATTGACCGGGGTTATCCATAAAAACCATTTAAGGAGCGTGTAATTATATATACTAGGGGGCCCGCCCCCTGCTCGCTAACGCTCGCCAACCCCAGGAGGATTGCTTCGCAATCCTCATTGGTTCGCTGCGCGAACTTATGCTCGCTTCGCTCGCCTCAATGAAGACATGTGTCCTAGCAGAAGGGATTGTTTACAAAATATGTTACCAAAAAAAAGTTTTTAAAATCTAAATTTGCTGTATTACAGAAAAAATATATACAGTATCTCTAAAATCAAAATTCAAATGAAAACTTTGTGCAAATTTTGACTCGAAATGTGAGCGCTGATTTGGAAATTGAATACCCAGCATGTTGTTTGTACATTTACCCTGCACTCGAGCCACTCACGCTTTTTCATTGAATTTGTTGTCGAAAGTTGTAGTGCAAGCGTCTTGTTGAACTATAATTGTTGGCCTTGAAAAGGACCTTTTTTAAAATGGCCCTGAAAAAATCATCCGCTTTCTTTGATTTCAATTAGTAACTGCAACATCTCAACTAAAATTCTTTTTTTTTTCAATAAAACTTCATCCGAAAACGCTATAAATTCAATTGAAGCGCGAGGCTTCGTGATAAACAAACAATCGTACAATGTTGCCAAAACTCGATAACAAATAACGTCTTTTTTGCGTGCCACGTAAGAGAATTATATATATAGATATATATTAAAATTCTACATTAGGAGATCCAATTTTCAAACACTTACAAATCGGTGAAAAATGCAATACAATTCAATTGATGAACTTTTTTTTATTTCAGTCTGAAATTGTGTGTATAATCCAAATTTCTGATAAAAGATTAAAATTATCGGAGCAAGCACCCAGTTTAATATGAAGACGATCCCTTAGACACATATTTAAAATTGATATTTGGTGAAGAAAACATTCATCCTTATCGATTGTTACCTTTCGTTCTTTATTTGCTATGTAAACTGTGCAATTGCGATCGGGTGAGTTGGTTTATTTTAAGGCTGTACAACTGCTGTACTGGCAGTAGTATAAAGGTTAAACTTTTGGTTTCGGGAAATTCAGATGTTCTGTGAATTCATATTAAAACAAATAGTGATCTGATTCACCGATTGTACCTCAAGGGGATATTTTGTATGTGATGTTAGTTTTTATACGAGAGCACTTGGACACCACAGGTTGCCCCTTACCTCACGACTTTAATTACCAGGTTTAAATGGTTTATAGTTATCCACCCACGTTAGAGTTTGATTCCACTGGAACGTGATGTCTCTGGTTGAGACAAAGTCACCCTCGAGAAGACGAGACCGGACACGCGACAGTCCTGGATGTGAAGCGTCACCCTACCCGTGCCTCTCACACCCGGAAAGCTGGTCTAAACGAGACCAGGATGTTGTTATCTCCATATATGACCCCAATCACCCTAGTGTCAGACTTTTTCAGGTGCCGCACTGGTACGCGCAGCCGGGACCAGACCTGATACTACTACGAACCATATACACTGATGGACAAAACTTAAGGTTGAAGAAGAAATGGACATGTAAATGCAAAATTAAGTGTGGTTGTTGACCAAGAGGCAAACAATAGTGTGGATAGCATATTCAACATGATTTATTTAATAATTTTGTTGAAAGGATGTACACAGGGTGATACAAGAATGAAATCATCTAAATGATGCCTGGAAGACGTGTCCACAATTCCAATATTCTTACACGTCTAACTTCACTCCTTCTCCTTCGATTTTCACATCTAACAAGAACTCACTGCACGTGCAGATTGATTGATATCTCGTATTACTGCTGAAACGTGAATAACGGAAATACAAAATTTGCATAAGTTTGGCAAAATAGAGTACATCTCGCATTCATGCAAATTTCCACATGCTGCTGCGGTCCTATTTCTTACTATAATCGTTGAAAATAACATCCGTCCTTAAGTTTTGTCCACCAGTACTTCAATATCCGAGGGCAAACACCCATTTTCATTTGGGCAAGCGACCCCAGAACCAAAAGGGTAATGAGGTATGTACATGGAGGGTAAAATTGTGCGACAACCAATGCGAATTCCATAGCGGTTGATTTTGTATGGTCCGTTTGTTACCTTTCGCCAGTGTATAAGTAATTCAGATTGCTATGCTTTAGTCAATATATTTAGATACCTATTCCTTTTTTTTTCAGGTCGCGTGAACGAGTGTAAGTTGGATAGGTCCAAAGGTTACAAATGCAACTCTGCGGAACCATGCTGCTCTCCCGAATGCCAGCTAGTCCCCGCGTCCAGTAAGCATTTTTGTGGTGCCGGAGAGCCGATGTGCTCGTCGATAAATGCCTATTGCAATGGAATATCTCCCCACTGCCCGTTTGACGATGACGTGGCCCAGTCATTCAACGGTAAACCATGCGGAGCGGGTGGAGCTGGGTTTTGCATGGACGGGTTCTGCAACAACTCACTATGCAACAGGTCTGTTTTATTGGACTGTAAGTGCAACGCCAGCAATGAATGTCGCATATGTTGCAAGACACGAGCTCAAGGCAGCCCATGTGTGCTTGCCGAAGAGTTTGGCTTGAATTCGAGTCTGTCAAATCTCTTGTACAGACATGAAGAGTCGTGTGGGGAAAATCAACTAGGTCGATGCAATGAGTGAGTATCTTGAAAGTAGTATTTCTCTTTGATTAAATCTTATATTCCATTTGGTATTGATCCCAGACCTTCACTAAAAGCCCGTTACGTTGCTGTAGTGCGACGTTGATAAAAAAAAATCTACCTACCACTGTAAAATACAAATAAAGTGCTTGAGAAGGAAAAGTTAGTTGGTTGGGGGTTTTATGATGCAAGAGCCATATTCAGTAATGCTGCGCCAAACACGAGACATTGAATATCGAATAATAGACATACACTCCATGAAAGTTTTACTGACACAGAAGAGAGAAATACACTTAAGGAGGAATGCAGCTCACAGGAATCGATCTTACGTCATCTGCAACTCGAAAGTCGAAAGCGCAGTACTCACACCCATGGTCACAATGGCCCCAAATGCTTCCTGGATAACAGCTAATTTGAATTTTCGCCGATTCAGAGTATATACGTGAAATATAAATGGACGTTGAAGCTCCTCTCAATAGCAATGCTCAGTCACTTATCTATACTATTATAAAAGGAAGTGTTTCTCTGTGTCTCTGTAAGCAGTGTCCCGACGAATCTATGACACTTAAAATAATGAAATTTGGCACACATATACTCCAATTTTTTTGCGATTTTTGTGACCAGCCCGAATTGTAAAATTTAATTTGGAATATTTTTTAATTAATTCATTAGTTTTTCGCTCTCGTTCTTCTTTTCGAAAATGTGACGTCATAACTCCTGAAATGAAGAAAAGAAAGGATTTTGCGTTTTTCAACCTTGGAACTATGCTAAGTTACGACGGAGCTGACGTCACATTGAAGAAAGAACCCATTCTGCTTTTTCGTCCTAATGCCTTTAGTCCTATGCCAAGTTTTCATACTCTAGCGTGTTTAGATTGACGTTGTTGATTAGTATAACTTTCTTGCTAGTGAATTCAGCTTTGTCTCCGGCAAAGACTATGTGAGGTTTTACATCTTCGCGATTGTTAAAGATAGAGAACAAGTTTCAACGGATTAAAATCTGCGGAAAATTTTACACCAGATCGATACCTTTAGCTGGATTATCTTTAAAAAACTATTTTTTCAATTGTAACCCGTGTCATGTCGGGTAGAGGTGGGACTCATTCTTAAAAATATTATTATTTTTTCTTTTTAATGTTTTCAATATCAATAAGATTTAATGTGTCCAGCCCGATTTTTAAATTTTATCTAAAATATTTTTTTAATAAATTTAGTGGCATTTATTTATTACAAACCGCTTTGAGGCCATCACGGCATTACATGTAGTGTTGGTTTGCGAAGAAAACCTAATGGGAATGCGTAGCCATCACCGAGGGTTGAGAACCCGACACCACGAAAAGAAATGTCACGAGCAACGTTGTGATGGCCATGCGGCTATTATTATCAAAGCTCCAAATTGGTGTAAAAGAAAACTAGCTCTTATCAGGGAAATACTTTTTATTCTGAAGTTTTTCTCATTTGAAGCTTCTCTCAACAGCAATGCTCAAAAGGTGACCAAAATGTCGACTAGTTGTCACGTGACTGCTCTGAAAAACTGACTAGGCTGCCGTATTTGGCATCTTATCGTTTCGTTCGGCGGTTATAACATTCCATGATAGGGTAGGAGTGTAAACGCGCATTTCGATAGTGAACCCAGAAGTGGGGAAATAATCACGTGCAGACCAATCTGATGGTGAATCAATGAAAGAGCGTTTCTCCGGACGTGTGGAAAAATCACCTGATGAATCGTAATGAAATAAAATCGCATCAAGGTCACATTACAACCAGTTTTTGTCATGGTTAATTGGATTTGCCAGTTTTTGTCATGCCACATTGGACACAAAGTGGTTACCATAGCTCACTCTTTATACAGGGTGATTCTAAGGTCATGGGACAAACTTGGAGTGGGTGGTACAGCTTACCAAAACATATATTTTTCGTATAGGAATGTACGGTCGGAAGTAACGCGTGGAGGCGCGAACACGAAAAATGAGACACGAACAGAAAAACGTTGTTTATTTATAGCATCCTTGCAAAGTGCTTCTTTGCAGCAATGTTTACAATAAATGCTCGAAATTGCGTCCACCAACAGTAATACATGCTTGGTAGCGTCGAAGGAGTGATTGGCGAACAGTTCCAAAGATGACAGGCATTTCGCACACGCTTGCAGTCACAATGGATAGTCGAGCAACGAGGTCCTCAATTGAGTCAATTTGAGTCCCGTAAACGACAGTCTTCAGATGCCCCCATAAGAAGTAATCGATGCTCGATAAATCTGGGGATCGGGGTGGTCATCGGACTGGTCCACTACGCACAATCCATTGCCTCTCAAAACTGGCATCCAGGTAATTGCGGACAACCACGTTGAAATGGGCTGGTGCATCATCATGCTGAAACCACATGTGATTATAAACGACGATCGGAGTATCTTGCAATAATTCTGGTAAATCCTTTTCCAAAAAAATACGATAATGTGAACCTTTGAGTTTCGTTGGTAGGAGATATGAGCCAATGAGGAAGTTGTTCACAACACCCGCCTAAACATTCATAGAGAAGCGTTTTTGAAATGCATGTGGACGTGAAGCGTGTGGATTTTCTGTTGCCTACATATGAGTATTGTGCACATTGAAAACACCTTCCTGTGTAAAAGCCGCCTCAGCTGCACAGAAGGTGCGAAATCCGGCTGCAACGCACACTGCTGCAAGAACAATTGGCAAAATTCTACTCGCAGCGGGTAATCACTTGCCTGCAACGCGTTGACTCTCTGAATATAGAATGGGTGTAAACGTTCTTCATTCAAGACTCTCCAAACGGTGGGTTTACTCACATGTACACGACGTGCAATAGCTTTTGTACTTGTGTGGGGTGTTTCGTCCACAGTGTTTAAGATGGTTTCTTCCATGTTTGGTTGTCGAACAGTTCATGATCCAGTTCTTCCGTCAGAGGTGGCGATGAATGTACCATTTTCACTAAGGTGCCGATGCAACCATTCAAACATTTTGTGGTTTAGGCATACGCCTGTTTGGAAAATGTTCTTGGTACAGCCGTAGCGCTGCTCTGCCGTTTCCATTAGCATCAACATACATCATATTCATGTCAGTCTTTTCACTATTTGTAAAATATCCCATCACGGCCGACAGCACAGTTGCTAAAGTCGTTTTCCGGCACATGCATCAGATCTCGGATGGCCAGGCACACTACTGCCCTCTACCCACAGCATTGCCAGTCAATCACAGCTGCCGACTTTGTATTACTGTTAGGGGTAGCAATTTTGCGCATTTATTGTAAACATTGCTGCAAAAAAAGCACTTTGCAATGATGTTGTAAATAAACAATATTTTTCTGTTCATGTCTCATTTTTTGGGTTCGTGCCTCCTCGCGTCACTTTCGAACATATATTCCTATGCGAAAAATGTATGTTTTAGTAAGCTATACCACCCTTTCAAGTTTGTCCCATGACCTAAGAATCACGCTGTATTTCCTCAAAAATTTGGAAATGTCGATTAATTTTCAGTATAAGTGACAGGGTGGAATATCATTGTAGTAACATGGGAAGTTATGTCATATGTTACGAAAAGGATTACCAAAGTACTAGTGTAATTGTATTTAGCATTTGAGAAAAACTCTCATAGTTAGATTAATATGACAGTCAAGATACAAAGTTGTGCGCTTTTCCACCAGCTAATACCTTAGTGAGAGTTAAAGTTTTCATGTTCAAATACTATGTTGGTTAGTAGGGATATGAATTAAAGCAACTTGTTTTCATATTTCGTTTAACTCATCACACTGTTCTTTGCAAAGTTTTTTTATTCACAAATTTAATTATTTGATTTAATTCCTATTGTCACTCCATTCTTCACTCTTTTAAATATTAACTCTACACTCGATACACTCGCTCCATAGGTCACTTCCCGTCTCTATATAAAATTAGCGTTAGGAATTCCATACGTAAATTAGAATTTTCACAATACATTTATTTGTGCTAAATTAAATTCATTAAGTGGTTCATAAATTCGAATTTTTGTCTATTAACACCAACGGGTTTCAAAGCGATCATAAAACGACTGATAAAGATTATATACGGTTGCATGACCATTTCTGCTACTCTACAGAAATAATTCTGTTTTATACGATGCCCTTAAAAATTTGGTTTTTGATGTTTCAAAGAGATAAATATTAAGAGATAATATTTTTTCAGATGAAACATGTTTTCACTTTTACTTTAGTCAAACTTTAGTGTTTCTAGTGTGTGACTTCTAATTGCAACTGCCACATCATTCCTATAATATTTTGAATATTCCGTAACTAGTGTGAACAGGATTATATTGCTACAAATGCTCTCGTATTGCAGTAACACTGCTTAGTTTAAATTTCCAATTCACTTTTTTATTTAACCCTCTATCAGTTGACTTATTTTCCGTATTTTTAAAATTCCAACTTTGTAAAAATTAACTTTTCCATCACTTATAAAAGAAATTCTTAACTATATCAACATATTCTGAAATGCCCTTTTCTACAATCCACTTGTCTCCGATAGCAAACAATGGCCATATAGCGACAAAAATCAAAAGTACTTGCTTCCAGATATCACAGGAAAAACTAATATCAAATGATAAAAGAGAAACTATCAGTTCCTTTTGCATTAGTAAAATATCTTTCCAACTTATACTTTGATCACTACAATGATTTTTCACAAATGAACATTCAAACAAATAATAATTACATGTTTCTAAATTTCTTTGATATTATAACAATTTTACCATCGATTTAAATTTTCAATCACATTACTTAATTTCTTTTGAATGATTCTGTTTCTTTTGTCAAATGTATATAAACACTAAAAGTTTTGTATTTCAGGATAGGTGTTTGCTCTTTGAAACAATCTAATGGTGCCCCTAAGCACCAAACAACGGGAATTTTGAAATATCAAATGTTTGAATTTATTTTTATTTCATTTACAATTTTCTGGAGAAGTATTGTTCTGAAGATAATTCTGTAAGAAATTTTATACATTGGATTTGAATAAAGATACCTTGTTGGCTTGAAATAGTAGTATTTAATTATTTTACAAAAGCAAAATGTAACCATTGGAATTGGTCTCAAGAATATAACTCTGAAATTAGTTTTATACTTTTGGACAAACCGTATTCTAACAGGTTTCATGAGTCTCCAATATGCACACGCACATATTCGACCCATGTACGAAAAACCTGATGACTCGGAAACTTGAAAAAATTTAAATACTTTTATTGTTACACCATTTGGAGTAAAACAAAGAAATCAATCGATATTCCAAACGAACAGTTTCTTTTAGAAGCTCTTTAAGATACTGATTTGCAATTGTGAAGTAAATGGTAACATTTTAAAAGAATGAAATGTTTTTATTGAATGTAGTACCACGTTCTACAAAAAGGGGTAGATTGTTAGTATTTTTAGCACTAATTTAACTTGTTTTAGAGGCTTTTTTTGTCATGCTAAATATAGATGGCGATAATATTTCTGTTGTTATATTATTTAAATAAAAAATAATACACCTGTATCTAAAGTAAAAAACAATCGGTGACAAAATGGAGCCCTAAAATGCGTCATAACAAGGTGAAGGTTAAAAAAAAAAGAAAAAGATAAATACATTTTTTGAGAACTTAAAAATTGTTCGTAAAATGCAACATTTTAATATTAGTTGTAGAGAATGCATTTTCATCCGGTTAAATGCTTAACATCTCGTCTGTTCTTCATTTAACTGATTAATCTTCAGTGTTGTTCAAGGGCACAAATAAAGATAGACCAACTCTGCTGCCTAAAAATCTTCAAGAAGTCTCTTGAGGTATTGCGCCCCAAACTTTGGTGTGCTTTCAAAAGATATTTCGCTGACTGTGGTGCAAATATACGCAGTGTTGTCCTTGGATCTTTATATTGGGGGATTGACCCGTACCGTCATCAATTGCCCGTTCTGTTGTTCCAGTCGGACGTTAATTAAGAATACCGAATACCACTCAAAAGATACTTAAAAATAACTGAATTTGTAAATAGAATTATTCTGGTGATATTGATTTTCACACACACATAGTGCACATACATTAAGTAGGTACAAGGGCCACATTCACGCATGAAAACATATCACCGCTACGCTCTAAATCGAATAGTTTCCTTCGGGATCAACCCCCGATCGTGGCCAATAGACCAGTGTATTGCTTCAGTGTTTACGTAAATTCAACTATACCTTCCATTTTCGCTATAATAGAATATCCGTATTTAACATGAAAACGTTCTCAATGGCTCTATTCAGAAATTGGTATTTTGAAAGGCAAATTCTCTAACCAAGTGTAAAATTATTATTTTTCTTCATACTCAAATCTGAAACAATAACTTGCAGATCAAATCAAACTAACGAGAGAAACCAAGAGAATCTTTGATGTGCTAAAGTAATAGAGCAGTAAATGAGAAGACGTTAAAATCACTCCGAATAATGCAGTTTTTAAGTTTTGCTTAGATTCATATGAGAATTATCGAAAGCATAAAACAAGACTTTTTGATTGTT
The DNA here is from genome assembly GCA_947359465.1 of Metellina segmentata. NCBI lineage: Eukaryota > Metazoa > Arthropoda > Arachnida > Araneae > Tetragnathidae > Metellina > Metellina segmentata. The sequence continues at coordinate 30,288,619 of OX375879.1, forward strand.
TGGTCCAAGCGGATCAAAATTACCAATTACTTAATGAAGTTAGGTAGGTATTTTAATTAGCATCGTACTGGAACAAAACACGGATTTCCAAACAATGAGGAATTTTGTTGATTGTAGAACATTTAGATCTTCTACACGGGAGAGATAAAGAGAGTAAAAGAAAATCCTTAAAATACTTCTGTTGTTTGTTGTTGTTTCTAATGCCTACACTGGCAGACCAGAGGAGTGCCAGGCCCGTAGAAGACGGCAAGAGGCGAGGGGGTGCGCCTTCCATGTTATTGAGCCCCATTGGGAGGAAGTCCGACTTTGCTCGGCATACATGACACATCCGTTTTACAGGAAGGTCCCTTTCATACATCCATTCACTCACACATATCGTAATTTAGATACCAATCAGAGGCCGATAACCCTCTGATCAGATACCCCCAGAGGTATTGATTTGGTATGGGAACATGGGGGACTTTGTGACCACGACCTATTTAACGTGCCCCAGTCACCATTAGTGAACACGACGGTCTTTAGCCAGGTCCAAGCGCCGATCTCACAATCATCAGAATTGCAGGCTCCGCCGAGGACAGAACCCACAACCCTTCTGATGCGAGCCCGACGCTCTACTGACTGAGCTACCGCGGCTCAAAATACTTCTTAGGAAGGTTATCAAATCGCTCCTACTATCAGACAGATGCATCTATTAAATAATTTATTTCATTCACTGCTCCCGTTGGACTTTCTTCACTCTCAATGCTGTGTAACATACTTCGGATTCCGTAACTGCAATCGTACCTGACCAGAAGAAAATCAAAGAAATAAACATTAGAGTTCTGCAGGTAGAACTCTCACCACATCTGAATAGTATATTTATTTATGATTCTATTGTTCTTTAGAAAATCGGAAAGAGATGGCTGATTAAACAATCGTCCAATTTTAAAACCATCTGGGGTGGTCTGGGCCAGAAGGAAGACGCAAGAGCCGTGGCATGGGTGCTCAACAAGGCAAGGAGACCCGATGTGGTAGCGGATCTTCTGTCAGTAGCACTCGGGGCAAACCGGCTAAACATTATCAAAGAAGTAAAGCGTCTTCCAAAGAATCAAGATCTTCTTTGGCGGCTGGGAATGTGTTCACAGAACACAATGGTCAGTATGAGATCCAAAAATTCGACTCCACACCCATGCATTTCTTACATACACGCCATTGTAATTTTCTTTACTTTCTTCATTGGAAAAAAATCTAATTATTTTCTTTTTTTTTATAACTTACTAACAAATTAATTTATGTTTTTAGGTTTCCAGTTTCTGGTTCTTTCTTTTGTTATTTGAATTTAATTCTGCAATTTTGATATTTGAGTTTCTTTGAAATGTCATCTTATATCGTTCTTAATTCATCTCAAGATATGCGTAAAATTGCCCCAAAACAGAACAAATCGTAATTGCTAAATCAGATCTGGTTTTTGATGTGTCCTATTTCAATGAAAATTTTATGAAACTTTCAAATGTGTGTGTGAAGAAACTTTAAAATGGTGGTTGAATTGATAAAATTTTCAGTTGCAATGACTTTTAATTCAATAATGAATTCACTGTTTAATTCTTAAACTTGTAGTAGTCATTTTTCTTGTATAATTTGAAGTTTTATGCATGGACACACATGGTTGAAGTAAGACTTAAGGATCTAATTCATGCATTTTAATTTTATATAAGGGATACCTTCAGCATTAAGTTTATATTGTTGTAATTATTGTCATAGTATCTGTTAATCCAGGTAATATTAACAAAGCTGGCGCTTTGCCAAATGTACTTATATTTTGTCTTGGTAAATTTATTGTTGAAACATTTCTTTCTTTAGTTACCTACTAAATAAAAATGCATCTTAATGCATGTAAAAGAGAGTGTTGATCCCATCTTCAAATGGAAAAGTATAGGATGAACAATAAAGTGAAAAGTTAATTTCTTAGGACAGTTTGATTTTGAATTAATTCAACTAACAGAACAGTTATGATTTCGATTACAGAACATAAACATTGAATTGCAAAAATTGATTATTCCTCTTATGAGAAAAGAAAAAGGGATGTATCAAGGGAAGAACATTTTGCTTCTGAGAAGTAAGCCAAAATTGTGCTTTTAACTATGCATTGTTTTTATTTGATATTGCTTGAAACTATAAGCTGAATGTTAAATCAGCTGTAAAACCTATCAAATAATGTAGAACATGCCTAAATAATTTTAAAAGTATAAAAATCTTGTAGATACAATACATATTTAAGTCAAAATTTAAAGATAGTGTTACTTTGATTGCCTGTGATTCAAAGTTCGAAAGTGAACTAGTTTATTTTACGCTCATGTATTTCACAGGCTTTATTGCACCATTTTCCAGAAACTACAACTTTGGTCATAGAAACCTAATTCATTAAGGTTAATTAAAAAGGAATAATATAGCAGAACTCTGTAGTTATCTAGGTCAAGTTATTGTGTTTTAATGATCTGTTGTAATAATTTTATTCAAGAAGACCAATATGTGCATTTTTCAGTTTGTCCAACTTAGTTCACCTACCACCTATTATCCTTCTATAGCCTTAGAAGTTAAAGATAGTTTGGGTTTCCTTTAGTGTAACAAAAATCATAGGATATGAATAAAAAACCAATTTGAATAAATAAGTTAAACTACTTTGGTGGACAAACTTGAGATGTGAATTTTTCTTATAATCTTTAGTAGAATATTCTTCAAGAGAAGAATTATTGAGGATTATCTTCCAAAGACCTACATCATAAAAATATGCCATGCAATATATTTTAATACTTAATTAACGGGATTGTGGGTAAATTACATAAGAGATTATTTAGTGAATCGTGAATAAAACTGGGAAAGGATTGAAGGGAATATCTACAGCAAATTCTATTATTCTCACATCAATAGCCATAGGATACCCAATAATGTTGGAAATAAGTTTGGGGGTCATGAGTTACATTGAGTTTTACCTTCCAAAAAAGAATAAACATAAAACAAATGAAAATATTTAATTATTAACAGTAAATTGTTTCATGTATTTAATGTTGGTAGTTTATCTAGCTTTTATGAAAACATAACACAATAATAATGTTGGGCGTAATACATTAGTGATATGAAATTTGCATTAGATATTAACTTTCTACTTGATTTTCATATAATATAAATTGCAGATTTCCTTATTATGATAATGCTGAAAAAATAGTGTATTGATGAAAACTAACAATTACAAAAGTGCCTGGTTTTGGTGTGTTTATTAAGCAACTTGTTTATTCATTGAATATATTTACCTCTCCCTTTAGGGAGGTCCTAAGGAGTTCGAGTTCTGAGAAATTGAGTCCCATGTTGAGATAATAAGTAACAAATAGTTCTCATTTTGCTTACTGAAAACAAGTGTCACTATCAAATCTGTTTGACAACAGAGGTTGACTGTATTCAAATGGATCCATGATTAAAAAGTGTTTTCTATTAATTTTGACGTACTCATCCCCATGCAAATGTCGGTTATACTTGTTCTAATGCCCTGTCAAGAGGACATTTGCTGTTTCCGATCAAGAAACCAGCACTGCTTTGCAAATGTGTGCTGTAGGATAGAAAAAGAAAGAAACAGTGGGTACCCTTCACTTCCTAGCTTATTTAATACACCTTCACAGAGAAAAATCAAGTGACCTTAAATAGAAAGAATTTAAATATTAGCAAAACTCGAATATTCGTGTAGTTTCATCCTGTAATGAAGATTCAATTAAAAGATAATTTTTGTTAGTTTTTGCTTTGGGAAAAGAACACGTTGCATCTTATATCTCCTTTGCTCTAGATCATTTAGATATCAGTGTTTATGCAGCATTTTCAGCTTAACAGTTTAACTTTTAGTTTTTATACATGAAACAAGTTGTGTAATGAAAAGACAGGAAACAAATATTTAATTATAACTTATAGAACTTGATAAAATAAAATGAAAATCTGTTTTTCAATTTAGAATTTTAAGTGTTGTAGAATTGTATCATTAAACCGAATTCAATTGCCCCAAAATAAGTTTAATTGTTTTAATCCCCAAATTTTTTTATCCTGTGCTATATTTCCTAAACCCTCCTATACATTAATGTTTAACAAAAATCAAACTAGCCACTGTGTGGCTAGCATGGTATTGCCCGTTAACAAATTAATTTAAGACAAAAATCCAACTGTAAATTTTTAAAATCTTATTTTAATTAAATAAAAATGTTTTTTTTTTTTAAATAAAAAAAGAGATAAATAAATGATTTTTTTAAATATGTTAGTCTGAGTTTTGATACTGTCATATCTATGTAACTCTAATTTCTCTCCCTACTATATAGTTGTAGACTATTTTGCTATCATTAAGCTCTTTATTAGTGTTTATATTTATTTATTAATTTCCAATCATTTGAAGCTACAGAAATCATTCAAATTTAATTTGAATTACTTTGGTCCAATTTGTTCTTCAACAATTAATTCCATAGTGATATTCTCCCTTGAATTTCATGTTTTGGTAGGACTGTTATAGTTAATGAAATTTTGTCAAAATATTAAATTATATTCTCAGATTACATTCAACAAAAAGGGACAAAGAAAGTTTTCTTCTGAAAGCACTGTGCTTAGGTTATATCATATTCTAAAGCCCCCCTAAGTATGCAAGGATGCTTATTAGTATGTGGTAACACTAACTCAATTGTTGATTGGATTAGTTAAATTATTTTTCTAACTCCATCATAAGTCATTCCCAATTTGAATCATAGTGTATCAAACTCTGCTTATGGGCTTCAATAAAAATGTTTGAATTACTTGTAAAGGAGACTGGTTCTCTCTCCAATTTACACAATAAGAACCTAAAGTTAAACACTGTCAACCCATATTAATTGTTAATAGAGTTATGAACTGTAAAAATGCTTGATGGAAGGATAGTTCAATGTATGAAACAGGATCACTAATTACAATGAAATTTAAAAGCATAAAGGGGTGATTTGTGTTATGTTTGAAATGTGAAGTATTTCATTTTAATTCTTTTATGCCCATCATAATCATAAAAATTTAGACTATTAATATTTTGGACTTTTGCTTTATTGTACTATACTAATGTTGCTTCTTAACCTGTAATTTTGTTTAAACTTCATATTTCTAAAAGTATTTTGATTTCTTACCAAAAGCAGCTTAACTTAGAATTATTTGGTCAAAAAATCAAATATGCTTTTGTGCTTCTGAAAAATGCTAACACTCCTGGAAAATTTTTATTTCATAGTCAAACATGTTAAGTTATCAATAAGAACTAGTAAAAAGCTTTTGTGAAAAATTATATTTTATCTTTCATGTTTTGTAAAATACCAAATTGTTCCAGAATGAATGACAAAAATGTGTCTACAGTTTTGTTAAAATTGTTACCAATTAATACTTAGGTGGTTGGCATTCAGGGTCATTCTTTTGTTGTGCTGCACATGCACCAACAGTTTATCAATAAAATAATTAGGAAGATAAGGCAAACTACAATATGCTTCTAATTTTACAGAAAATTATCCAAGAATAAATATTCTGATATTTTCTAGCTGAGTTTCTTTTATGATTGTGATAAACTGAATCTGTACATGTATTTCAAATACTGTGACTTGACAATTTTATGAATATCTTGCCTTTAATATGTTGGATTTAAATATACTCTGATCAAATTAATAGCTATGTGGTTTTGTTTTTATAACAAAATTTCAATACTTATAAGTGATGAGGACACAAAAAAATGGATGAGAACTTACTTTTACAGCCTGTAACATTGTGATTAAAAAATGTAGAAAAATACTCCCTTAATATACAATTTAGTATTCATGAATTCTATCAATCAAATACTCCTAATCAAAAAGTACATCATTAAAAGATGGTAGTTCATTAATTTCCCCTAATCTTAATGAGGAATTGTGAATAAAATTAATTAAAATATCTTCCCTGGCACCTTATGTTTCAAATTTCTTATGGAACAGATGCATTATTGTCAACTAATATTTAATATTAATAATATAATTTCTAAAATAATGTGTTTGCTTTGCACATTGGGGCATAACATAAATGCTTAATTTATAACCTAATTGATATAAACTAAATTATTAGAATATTTTGCAACACTAAGAATATGAAGCATCAATCTATCAATTTCATTAACTGTTTATTAAAGTTCTGTATTGTGTTTGTATAAATGTCAAAATGAATATCTGTTGCAAACATGCTTTATTGAAGTCCAAACTTGTTTCGTTTATTGTATTAATTTTATTCCTGTATATGTTATCAATTTGTGCTGCATATTTTCTTCACATCCTGAAGTGTATATTCACAGTAATTTGTTTCACTGAGTTGATAATAATTTGCATACCTTGAGAATCCTTTAACTTCTGGCTCAATTAATTAAGTAACTTGTGCTGCCTCCAAGCTGTAGGCAGCACAGATTCAATTCCTGCAATTACCCTGGATGTATATCTTTCCTTTGTCAGTAAAAACTTCTCGTGTGTGTTTATGTCCATTTATAAATCAGAAAATTATTTCTTGACTAGCTCTGAGCCTTGTGCCACAAAAACAAATTTTTAACTAAATAATTTCTGAAATATTTATAAACAAATTTTTAGTCTCATACCAGACTTAGGAATGAATTCAAATTTTTCTCAATAAGAATTCAATTTCTAGTATTCTAAAAACAAAGTGTTATGAGACTCCTTCTGTTCTCAACAAAAATTCACTTTATTTTATCAGACTCCATAAATACTATACAATATATACACTGCTGCCTTTTTACATCTTTTTATAAAAAAAAAAATCTTCAATAACAGCACATTATTGCCATTCTCAGGAAACCAAATTATGCAAAAAGATGACAGTAGCTAAAATGCAAACAATAATCAGAGCTACTTTTAACATAGTCATTTTGAATTTTCAGAGTCAATTTTAATTTGCTCAAAATGATTGTAATGTTTTTGGAATGGAATTCTGTTTTAAAAATCACAAAGTCATAGGACTCGTAAGTCAAATATTAACACCTTGATTTTCAATGTATAATTCTAAAAAATGTGTAAATTTATTAAAAAAATATTAATTAAATTCATAGTGAAAATGTTTGGAGAATTTCAGTAATTTCCTGCTCTTAGTCTATTTTTTAATTGTGTAAAATGTAAAGTTATTTATTTTTTATTGTGTTTCGGTTCACGTTAATGTTAACAAAATAGCAGTATTTTATGCATTTTTTTCCACCTAACAAGTGAGGAAAAAGTACATTAAAACCTTCACAGATGTAATGCTATCTTTGCAATACATTACAATTTGCTGTGTGGGCAGTATGTTCAAAAATGCCTACTTGTTTTTTTTTTTTTAGTTTTGTCAGTACTTTTGTTTTGACAATCAAGTTTCTAGTTCCAGTTAATTTTATTCCAAAGTTTCCTTATTTTTGATGGTATGACACAAATTCCTATCAACCATTGATTCTTCTATACACTCTAATCAAACTGAAATTATGTAGCAATGTGCACTTTAAATGATATAAAAAGGCTGCAAATGCCACTTATCAAAGTTCAGGATATAACTGGTTCAAAACTCAGGCATTGGACAATGACCCAAACAATATATTTCCCCTAAAAAGAAGACCTCATAGTGCACACACACACACACACACACACGCGCACACGCGCGCGGGCTTATAACAGCCCCTAGTCACTGCACTCTGTTTTTACACATCGAAGTAAACAAGATCTGTATTGAAGTTGCACCTAAGTATGGCAACTGAGGCAAAGTGTTTAGGTGCTGATGATAGTTGACTCTGTTCCTACTTTCTAACCTGGAATACATATATAAAAATTGTGAGCACAAGAGGATATATTAAATATTTATAGTATTTTTATTTATTTTTTAATAATTTCTTAATTGATTTAGTTTAAATTATGTGGGTAGGTCTGAAATAGTGTACAATTTTGAAATTGTTTGAACATAGGTGCCAGTGCTACCACAAGTGATTAAAAAGTGACTGGCTACTATTACCAAAATTTTGGTGACTTTTTCAAAATCCGTTGAAGGACAACAAACATTTTGTCTGTTTTTTAACTAATAGTAGACACAAAAAAATAGTTTTCTGCATGCAAAATTTTTACCAAAAGACGCCAACTTTGAGTTTTTGTGCCACGTTGGGGCAACCATGAATGAAAGATGTCAGAACTTGTGGCAGCTAGATTGATTGTCATGAGAACCTCACAAAGAAAATATTTAGTTTTTTAATTTAAAAATTTAAATTTATTGGCAAGATCTAAAATTTCTCTTTCTTACTTGGCACATTTTGGGTTTTAGTTGATTAATTTTGTGTCTGAGCAACTGAAATTGCTGCTTAAATGCCAACTTTTTTTTGCAACTATTTTTAAATATTTATACTACTGCTTCTATTTCACAAGTACTTTTGCTGTGCAATGATGTGAGGAATTTGAGAAAAACTACAATCATTAGTTAGCACAGATGTTTAATTTCAGTGATATGGATTTTAGAGTAGCAACTTGGCTTTGGTCCCACAGGGAACTTCAATGAATTTTCATGCTTCCTGCTCAAGAAAATTTTGAATTAAACATTAACAGTTAATTTATTACTGGTTTGCCTTTTTTATGGATAAATTACATGTGTCATTTGGATGGGTATTTTTCCAATTTCTAATGAGAAAGGATAGTGGGCATTTTATTTCTTTGCCTTTGCTTCAGCCAAGGTGTTTTTAATAATTACAATTCTCAAAGCATTTGTATTATATGTTAATAAATCATATTAGAATCAAAAGAAGTTGAAATCTTATCACTCAGAAAAATCTTAAAATATAATATAATCTTGTATCATTCAATGTATTTTTACTCAGAATTGTGCTAAATGTTCCACTAGGCATATGTAGAATTCAGTGAGGCAAAATGTATAGTTGCCTCTGACTGGATTTTTTAAATATGTCTAACTTTAGTCAATTAAATTGTTTACTTACTCAGAAGTGTTCAGATTATATGTTAATATTTCTTTATTTTTGTTTGACAGAAGCTCTATTGCAAAGTCGGCCTCTTCCCCAAATTCCGGACATCTCAGATGATATCCGAAGTCTCCCACCCCCTATAGATGGTGCTTCTCGTTGGATGTCAAAAGAGAATTTGTTGTCCCAAGATGAAAATGATTCTCAACTCTTTGTAGCTTTGTATGACTTCCAGTCTGGTGGAGAGAATCAACTTTCTCTTAGGAAAGGTAAAAGCTTTCTATTTTCACATTTTGCAATACATAGTCCTTTGAAATTCTTGATATTTTAAGTGAAGTAAAAGTGGTATTATTTTTGTAAAATATACCCATTTGAGCTTTCAAAAATGTATGCTCACCAATAAAACTTTGGAATTTTCCATAATAAATTAATGAATACACATAATCAAGGACATTTCTAAGATATTTAAATCTGGAACTGTTTTTATCCGTAGCTTCTTATTTTAGGGATAATTTAAAAATTTCTTTGAAATATAGACTAGTTTTAGTGTTTAAATCAGACTAGTTATGTAGTGTTTACATCAGACTAGTTTTGAAGTGTTTAATCAGACTATTGTTAGTGTTTTTATCAGACTAGTATCAGAGTGTTTTTATCAGACTAGTGTTAGAGTATGCTATTAAAGACTAAATTTAGAATGTGTTGCTAAGTAACTAGATTTAGTGCTTTAGTAAAGTAGAGACTAATTTTAAAGTGACTATACTCCAAGATGAATAGAAGCTGTATTGAAGGGAAAAGTGCCAATGCAGAATGAACAATATTAAAATTATCAATTATTATATCAAACCCCAGTAAATAAGAAATTAAGCACTTTTGTAAATGGGCTGAAACAATGAATACATATTAGCTAACTGTAATATGGAATATATAAAAACACCTTTATACAGGATTTTTAAAGAAGCAATCAATGTATTAAATAAAGATGTATTTTTTCTTTTTTATTTGATCTGAGAGGGGATTAATACCCCATAGCTTTCTCTGTTTGTGCACCCCTGCAAGTAATTATGCTGCAGTCGCCCCTTTCTTGGTTGAAATATGGGAAATGAACTTAAAATTGAGGATCTTAAGTGTATGAAGGTTGTACTGTTAATTAATAAACACTGTTCAGCATTTGAATTATTTGTAATTATTATTTACAATTTTAGAATTGAAGGGGCTATCTATCAATTTCTAACTTTGCTATCTGATCTGTTTCAGAACTGTAACGACTTCTTTTGATCCAAAATCGAGATGTGTACAAGTATACTGGCATGAGCATTCTAGATGCAATGTTCTGGTTTACACAATATTCTGGTTTACCCCAGTGTGAGGTAGCAAATGATAGAACATGAAAACACAAGGGCATTGAAGTAGAATAATGGAAATAAACATTCTGATAAGTGCTGTTAGAGTAGAATCAAAATAAACAGTGGTACTTGACTTTTTTGTGGAAGAAAAAATAAACATTCTGATATGATAAATTCTGAATGAAGATAAGATTGAAAAAAAAAATCACTCTGATCCTCCACAATCTAAACAATGAATGCTGAAATAAAATTACTTGCATTGTATTCATGCTTGTTTAATTCTATCTATATTTGCCTTTCCCTACAATATCAAGCTTTATTCTGAAGCACTCTATTATCTTACAAATTTTATCCAAATCCTAAGCACTATTTTCTTTTCTCAAGTGGTAAAACTTGCATCTTTCACTAATCATTGCTCATGTTATCTATCTCATTCTGTTAATATTTTTATCAGAGAAGTCTTAAAGGTTATATAGTACTTTGTAAATAATTTTGCAATAATAACTTCGAGAAATTTGATTTGGTGTAATCTTTAATCAATACCTTTCTATGTCTTTAAATGGGAACATTGTGCATGTGATGCACATGAAAAAGGTAATGAAACTGAGCTTCTTACTCATACAATCCACACACAGTATATGTCACATAATTCAATTCCAGTTCCTTCACCTCTTCGAATTCCAAGAATGTTCACAAAATTTAGTTTCTTTGAGGCATTGATTCATACTTTGAATAAACACCTATTCATTTTAATCCAACAAAAATATGTAACTTTGAAACAATTCAACTAAGGAAATGGTTGGGACATTACTTAAGATGAATATTTTGATTTTGAGTTTTATTGAAAGAGGATAAATGAAAAATAAGAATTAATGTTCAGATTTAGTAAATATATTTAATCTATTGCTGTTCATTTGTACCATGGAAAACAATTAGCTCTGATCATTTGAAGCAATTTTTATATTTATTTACTTCTGAAAATATGGGAGGGTCTTTCCACATTTTTTTTGCAAATGAATGGTAGAAATTTTATTTTATCAACTAAAAAAGAAATTGGAAATTTGGATAAAAAATATGTAAAAAAATTAGACTGCTTCCTATTAACATGAATTTTTTAATGAAGTTTTACACATTAGGTTCAGGTTAGATACCAGCACTTGCAATATGCCCTCCCATGAGTATGTTTAGGGACTACTCTGCTATTTAGGCCCAGATTCTGTATGCTGTTAAGTATAACTCTCAGGGTTCAAAAGTAGCTGTCTTTAGTTGTATTTTACATCTATGAAATTGGTTTAATCTCAGTCACATTTTCAGACCTGGTCATCATATTTGACACCTAACTTGGATATTTTCACTACAGTTTTTATATTAACTATCAAACCTATAAAGGCAATAGCAATTGGAAAGAGTTAAACAGGGTTCCCACGGGCCAGGAAAAACCTAGAACTGTCAAAACATTTAATTTTGTTCAAAAAGTCAGGGAAAATTAGGAATTTTCTTCTAAAACCTGGAAAATTGTCTCAATGACCTGGAAAATGATTGATTATGGCTTCTCAGGCGCATTGGAGAAAAGTAGCCAGTAAGATTCATACACGGTTTTGTATCACTTTAGTTTATGAATTGAATTGTTCAACCGATTTTAAAAGAAACAGGTAATATTTAACAGGTTAAAGAATTTTGTTTCATCCACTGGCTTAAATTGGAGAATTTCATGGCTATGATACATTAAATCACAAACTGATTTAAGTCAAATATGTTTGATTATTTGAATAAATTATTTTATTGAAGAAATTGCTTGTTAATTTTTACAGTAGATAATTATTAAATTGGTTTTTATTATTGGCTATTGAATGTTAAATTATTTCTTGGTTTTTCACCTTAACAATGTTGTAAATTGCTTAAATATGACCTGGAATTTTGTAAAAATTTGTCTGGAAAGCCCGAAAAGTCGGGGAATTTTATTTCTAAAATAGAGTGGGAACCCTGGTTAAAACTTCATAAACATAGCAATGTATCAGAAATCCAGTCCTTGATGAAATCGAAAAACCTCCAGTCTCCTACTTGTCATTGACATCCAGCTAAGCATGCTGAACTTTCCCTACAGTTTGGTGTTAACAGATCATTTCAAGCTGCCTTGGCAAGATTTGGAAATGGCCATACGCAAAGTATGTTTTTTCAGAGCAGAGACAAGGTTTACCCCTTCCTTTCATGTCAATGATGACATCAGTGCGTCTTTTATAATAACAAGAGGAGGCAACCTGCTCAGGTGACAAAATATATGATACCTGGTCTAGTATTTGCTAGACCAGGGGGGCAGGACCGGATTTAAGACTATGCCGCCTATAGGCTGACGTCCATTTGCCGCCCCCTCTGTAGTTCATATTTGCTTAATACATTTGTTTTATACAACAAAAGGATGAGTTCATTGGTGTTTTCATCTTTTTTAAATGTAAAGTTCATTTAGTTTAGATAAAACTACAATTTTAATGGTTTACATAATAAATTATGTAATCAAATTAGTTATCTACTTGGTTTTTTTTACTTACTTCTTTTAAGATTCGTTAAAAAATGAAATGGGTTTCAAACTCAATAAATTAATTTGTTCTTGGAGACCAGTGATTACTATTTTAAACATATTTTTATATTTTAATGCTAATGACTATCTTTTGCTTAATTGAAGAACTGTGTTCAATTTGAATTAAGTTGTCCTACACAGAAATGAAACTACGCAAAATGTAGTTAATTACTGGTTTATTTGTTGAAAAATACACTAACTTCTCTAAAACAACTCACCCCACGTAATCTTCATGTTCAAATTTACATAGCTTTCTTACGAGATTTCTTAATGGCAAACTGGTTACTAATGTCCTCATATGAAAGTGTTTTGTTGTATTTGCCTCAATACAAAGTAATGAAAGTGAGTATAACCGCATTTCAAAAATACTAGTTCGCAGATAGTTCTTAACTCTTCTAAAGCAAAAAAACTGTGTTCTCCCGCGCAATTTGTAGCAGGTATGCTCAAACTTATCCTTACAGCAATGTCCAAATTGGGGTAAACATCTTGTAAGGAATTATACCTCAGAAATTTTGAATTTCCTTCCAACGATTTATCAGATGGGTGATCATTACCCACAGCACTGTGATTTTTAAAGTGGATACACTTTTCAGTGAAATCTGAATCCAAATCATTTGTGTCGACATGGTAAAGGTTGGTGGCCTTTTTCCTCAGTTCCTCTTCCATATCTGTATTGTTATCACACAACTGAATTAAGAAGTAGAATCGGTCTTGAAACTCGTCATAGGCCATTTTTATTTTCTTGAATTCACAAACAAAAGAGTCTATAATTGGTAAAAACGTGTTTATTTTAAGGTCATCCCTGCCAGTAAAGTTAACTTCTCCACTTCGGTCTTCATCAAGCCAAACTTTTTCTTTTGGTTGTCTTTCATTGTCTTTTTCATAAAATGTAGTTTTTGTTATATCCATGGCCAATTCCTCAAAATAATCAAAGTTGTTACTCTGTTCCGTAAAATATTCTTCAAGAGAGCCATACAAATCTCTGACCAACTGAACATCCACAGTTCCACTTTGCATGGCTTTGCTAACTTTATGGATTATGTGAAGTACGGTGCTCCAGAAACACACAATAAACGCAGTCTCAAAACGGTCTAATCTTCAAAGTATTCCTCGGGATTCACATCTAGTTGTTGCTTTTTTCTGTTGTGTCATTTTAAATATTTGTCAGAGCAATGTACACTTCTTCTCAACTCTCGTAAACTTTGCCGCGCGTCATCTTTTGCTGACCATCGAGTAGGACACACTTTTTTAATTGTCTTCTTATTCTGATAAGATTCTTCCATAACGCTTGTTAGGCATTCCCGTCGCTTTGTAGAGCACAGAAAAAATACATATATTTCTTGGAGCAACATGAAAAATGTGCATGCTGCTTCACAAGTTTCTGCAGCAGATGATCCAACAAGATTTAGGGAGTGTGCTGCACACGGGATGAATAAAGCTAAAGGAGTTTTTTTCTTTATTTTTCCTTGCAGACCATTGTAAACGCCGGCCATATTGGAAGCATTATCGTTAGATTGGCCTCTGCAGTCATCAATGTTTATTTGTAGATTTTCTAGCTCATTCATAACACACTCAAACATTCCTTCTGAACTATGACCAGCTGATGGAATGAAGGTAAGAAATCTTTCACAGGGCATACCGTCACTTGAAACATATCTAACAGCAAGGACTAACTGGTCTACATGTGACATGTCTGGGGTCGAGTCTATGATGAGAGAAAAGTATTTAGATTGTTTCAACTCTTCACAAATTACCTGCCTAATATTTGGAGCCATTAACTCAATTACCTCATCGCATGTCTTGGAAGAGAGATAATTTGATTTGCCACTACCACAGTTACCGTTTTTTTCGATGCGTATTGCTAATAATGGATCGGATATCAGATCTAAAGCCATAAGAAAATTTCCATTCCTGTTAGAACCAGATATCTCGTTGTCGCCTCTTAAAGCGAGGCCTCTTGATGTCAGGGCCTTGACAGCCGCTACAACTCAAGTTAAAACGTTTCTCCAATAGTGGTTTTCTTTGTCTAGTTGTAAAGTTAGCATACTGTCAACACGGTTAAGAGAAATTCCTCTTGCTTTTAAAGTAATGATAGCATATTTGTGTACTGGGGAATTTTCATGGTGACATGCACGACTTTCTCCATTTTTCCAGTCATTGAAACCATCTTTGTCGTCAAATTGTGATCGTTCTTTAGTGTTAAACACTAAACAAGGGCCACAAAAACTGATCCCTTACTTTTAGAGAAAATCATCCATTTCCCTTTCATGAACTTCTCCTCCATTTTTTAATCTCCGTTCAAAGAGAGATTTAGTCAAATATCTATTTTGATCTTTGTACGTTCTTATGATGTTAGTGAAATCTAATCCTATGTTTTGGTCAAAGCCATTTTTTGCTATTAGATCTCTAGTAGCATCATTTAAGATCCACAAAGCTGGATCCTTATTTAAAGAATTTGCTAATGTTGACTCTTTATTTTCTGTTAAAGATTGACTTTTAACATCAAATCTATCAGGTACAATCTCACTGTGAGAACTTACTTGCATTTCAGTAGGTTTTGATAACAACATGGCTGTTTTGGAACAACTCGTTCCAGAGAAAGCATTGTCGTCCCCAACAGAACCATCACAAACAGCACGAGCACTTTCAGGTTCTCCTTTATCTTCTTTTTCGTTCTTTTCTTCCATTGGTAAACTATTAGTTTTCATTAACAAATATAGTTTTTTTGTTTGTTTCAGAACATGTTCTTGTTCTTGAAGTTTCAGTTTTGTTCGTTTTTTTTGTATTCAGCGCCACTGAGTCTCTTCCTACCGGCACTCATAGTAGCTAGTAGGGAGTAGCCTACTAGTTAAGTATTGGAATACTCTACACTATAAGGCAAAATCGTAACAAACAACACTCACACGCCTCGCTCAACAGTCAACACAATCATCAATGAACCCGTTGTTCACACCGATAGACATGAATGACAGCGTCAGACTCAGACAGACTAGACTGACACTACACTACTGACAGCAGAGCCACTGAGCCTTCCACCAACAGTGTTGTCAGATCGAATTGCTGCGCTTGTGCCAGTGTTGTCAAACCAAATTAGATTGCACTACAAGAAAGTTATAATACAAGATTACGTGCTGTGAATTTGTATTATGATATAGTTTTGGAAAGTAGGCTATGTAGAAGGACAAAAAGACATATTTTTAAGTAACATGTATTCTTAAATTTGTACGGAAAATATTATTAACTTCTGAAATATTTCATTTTAACTTTTGAATATATTTCCAAACTGCCGCCCCTGAAAAATTTGCCGCTCTAGGCTGCAGCCTACTTAGCCTATTTAGAAATATGACCCTGCAGGGGTGTAAACAACAACAACAAACCTGATAAAAGAAAATCTTACTGAAAATCACAAAAACAAAAAAATTAAATTATTTCCCTCGAATAGTATAACAATAAACAGTGTTCCGTTGAATGATTTTACTTTAGTACACTGTTGGGAAGTAAAAATTTGACTTAGATTACAAAATTACAGAAAATGCTAATCATACCCGAACTCCAAATCCCTTCAACTCTCCGAGTGGTTTCCAGGAGATATTGTCCATCAAAACCTGGCCAATCTTTCTCATGACGAGAACTATTGTCATCACAATATCTCCAAATTTTTGATGACTAGAACAAGATGTGGTCAGTTTTCTTCTGATAAGGAGATATATTATCTACCAAGATCTAATGATTTTGCTAATGATGAAATACCATGTCAAGATAACCACAAAGAGGCTTAAGAGAATAAATCCCTAAATACAACTGCCAATGCAGACCATGGTCTTTAAATTGGATGTTTATCACATCCACGCAGACAAAGTAAATTTGGAATTGCAAGTGCCAAATGTAGAATGATTTTCTTCTCCTAATTTCTATTCACAAATACCAACTGAAATATATGTTAACTTAACTGAGGTATAATTTATGTCGGAGCTTTTGGAAATGACATTAGTTTGGGTGATCATTCAAGATGACTTAAAAAGGTTTCACTTTTTTCATTTGATTGCATCATTTACTTGACCAAACCAACCGACCTGGGTAATGCGAAGGTGAAAGGGATTTTTGAACATTACCCGCATCACCAAGTAAGAACCCATTTATATGCAAGCAGCACTCCTCGAAATGCATTATGGGAAAGGAGGGTAATCTCAAAAACACTGGACTGGACTCTGGTTGAAATCAACCGGCATATTTTCTCGCTTTTTCCCCAGCGGAGTAGAAAAAAAACGGTTTGACTCTCCTTTTTTTTACCTGGGTATTTAGCTCATACAAACGGTACTATTGTTCGTATTAATGGATTTTTTTGCATTCATTGAAGTCAACGTAAATGTCTATTCAAATCTTGCAGGGCAACAAGTGCGTGTCTTATCCTATAACAAGACTGGTGAGTGGTGTGAAGCTCAATCTTGGAATGGTCTGGTGGGCTGGGTCCCCAGCAACTACATCACTCCTGTGAACAGCCTGGAGAAGCACTCTTGGTACCACGGCCCCATTTCCCGCAATGCAGCTGAATATCTACTGAGTAGTGGTATAAACGGCAGCTTTTTGGTGAGAGAAAGCGAAAGCAGCCCTGGGCAAAGGTCTATATCTGTTCGATACGAGGGCAGAGTGTACCATTATCGAATAAATGAAGACTCTGATAGCAAAGTAAGGGTTTGGTCTTGTACTTAGTTAAGGATCATTTTAACTATTTGGCTCTTTCTATTTTTAAAATATTTATTTATACATCTTGTGGGGTAATCCTTTATGTTAAATTTAGGAAACTAATTAAAATAGTTGGAAATATTTTGTATTTAAATTCCCATTGTTCATAATGGAAGAAAGTTATTATTTATGTTTTAAAATTGGTTTTACAACCTATGAAAAAATATGTACTCAAAGGTTTGTACTCTGGAAATATAATTTTTTTTAAAGTTTCTGGGAAACTGAAGTTTTTTAGGATTTCTGGAAAAGTGAAATGTACTCTTGGAATTTTTTCTATTCTGCTTATTTATAATACAAGGAAATGTAAATTAAAATAGTTTGGTTACTTCAAGTCCGAGTTGATATTTAAACCTATGCTTTGGAAATAACTAAAGCAATAAATGAATCTAATTAAAGTAAGGCCTCCTAGAATGTGCCCCAAATATTTTTCATAAATATCAATCAGGCTCTATTGATCTAAACATGTTTTATCTACCCTGTTTATAAAAAAGTGTTGGAACAGTATCTAAAACTGTTCAGAGAATGCATTGCTATGCTCTTCATCAAGTTAATGTTGAGCTTTAAGGCTTGGATGGCTTTCTAGGATGGCTTTCTAGGATGAGAGGAAGTGGTACTAAATATATATAAAATCAATCTGAATAATACTATTTTCTCCTGTTAATTTTCATTTCTTGTTTAGTTTCTTTGTTTATTTAATGAATTGCCCAGAAAGAGGAAGATTATGTCTATTTCTGAGCTACTGTCAGATTAAATTATGAGTTTTTGTGCAATGTTGCTACACTTTCGGCAGATAGTTTCATTAAAATTACAATACCTTCTAGAAAACTTAAACTATTATAATTTTATTTTCTAATAAGTGTGTGAATCTTGACTTGAAACAAATGTTGTTCAAATTGTACCTACTATGTGGATAACACAACAGACTTTTAGATGCAAAATATTATTACAAGTCTCAACCACAAATTCAAATATGCTAATCTATCCAGCAGACAGTTGACAAATGCAATATGTTTGTGATCTTTGGTTTCTGACAGCTGAGTAAGGAATTGTTACTTGCCAAACTTTTAAACAGTTTACTAGAGAAATATATTCTGGAGCCCTCAAAAATTTCACACATCTTTTCTTTAGGCTTGAAACTAAATTCAGGAACAGAATAGGACTCAAGGACTGAATATATTGTTACAAGTAATCATTATGAAACCAGACGAATAGATCAGTTTTTATGTTTCATCATGATTTACCTTGATCGAGAAGACGCATGACCATTTTGTAAATATAAATGGTTCAAATGCAGTATATATTTAACACGTGGAGATAGAAGTTCAGTGTATGATTGTAATTTTTGTAATAATGAAAATTACCACGGTGTAGGGTTGATTGGTGATGGGAGAAGTTTTATTGCAAATTTGAAATTGATTTCAAACTTTAAACCACTGTTAACTCTAACAGTAAAAGAGCCAGTACCTCTACTGTAGCATAAACTTCAAAGGTATTTGTAAAACAAATAAATTAAGCCTCTGTTTTTAATAAATATCAAAATACAAGTCAAGTTGAACTATGCAGCGTATAACAGGTTATTTCAAACGTAGTGCATATTCTGTTGTAATACTTCAGGATGTCTCGTATCCACTGATACTGATATTCGGTTAGTTATATATATAGCTTTAACAAAACTATGTTGTATATTTTCAGTTGGATTGTTCGTTATTTAGCTTTAGTTATTACTAAAAGCTGTTTTTATTTTGTGTAGTCAGTTTATTCTTTACTGACAACTAGTTTGAAATAGTGTTGAAATATCTGTCAACCAAACAGATGGGGATCACTTATTTTATTGAATGTTTTTATGCTTTTGTTTAAATAAGAAAACCCTTGGCCATTCGTTCCTATTTTTAAGAATAAGAATCAAAAAGGTTATTTGACCTTACATATTTTTTATAATTGGATAACAACTTGGATTTTCAACATACTTAATATTTGATCCTGTGTGAAAGTTGGCCTCTGAAGGGTTTACATGTTACTATCCATTCTGCAGTCTTCCCTGCATGATTCATAACCATTTTTTACATTCTTGACCAATAAAATGCTTTCTACACTTATATAAAAAAAATCCTATAAAAATTTCTGCAGAATGTGGTCTATAGAATTTTGTCCTATTTTTCTATAAACTCTATTTTAAAAAATCTAGAATGTTTAGAAATCCATAGAACATGTCTGGAAACCTCTACAAAATTCTGTAGAAGTTCATTTCTTTTGTTTCATGACTTTATTTCTATGGAGTTCTATAGAAAGTAAATTTATATGGAATCAACTTGCTTTCTGTAAAAAAATCTCTAGAATTTTTTCTATAGAAACAAAATTTCGTTTTGCCTACAGAATTTTACTGAACTCTAAAAATTCTTCCATGTGGGCAGGATTCTTTTGTCCTACCAATGTGGTTATTGAGTCATTATGTTATAAGGTAAAATAAATATTATACTGCTAAAAAATCCTGCAATGCTCAATAGTGTTCTATCAGTTTTCTAAGAATATGTTTGTTTGTTTTTTAGCTATGTTGTAAGACTGTCACAACCATTTAAGATAATTGATCTTCAACTGTCTTTCTATTAAGGTATTTGTTACGTCAGAGTGTCCTTTCAATACCCTGGCTGAATTAGTTCACCATCATTCCATTCACACGGATGGCCTGATTACTGTTTTACTCTATCCTGCTCCCAAGAGAAACAAACCCACTGTTTTCGCTCTGAGTCCCGAACCAGATGAATGGGAGATTGAACGCACAGACATCGTCATGAAACATCGATTGGGTGGCGGCCAGTACGGCGATGTCTACGAAGCAGTCTGGAAGCGCTATAACATGACAGTTGCTGTCAAGACGCTGAAGGTAAGGACATGTTTCATACCACGCCCTACATGTAAAGGGATTCTACAATACCATGGTACTGGAGCAATAGTAAACATAAGAAATGCAGAGAGTTTTTGCATAATATTGCACAGTCTGTTTACTGTTTAAAAAGTATAATCTTCGTTGTATTTGTAATTATATAGATGTGCAAAGTAGAAAACAAATGTTAAACGTTGATAGATTATTTGTAGTTATATCGTTCTTTCAAGACACTAAAATAAAATAGTTTAGATAAAAGACATCCCAATAAAAATCTGGCCCACAACCAACACATACAAAGGTAAACAAAGAGTCTGCTACTACTGGGCATCTAATCTTGTATAGATATAAACGTAGTTACTAAAGAGTTGAAGTTATAATGAACACATGCAGCTACAGTTTCCACACATGTACCAACAAATATATTCATTTGTACATGTTTAACAAGTTAGGTATTTTATGAGGGTCTTGTCATCCATCTGTGGTCGAATTAACTTTCAATAACAAAGACTAAATTGACAAATCAAACACTCTCAATCTAAAGTCAAAGGGATAGAGTGCAAAAGTGTGGGATCTCACATCTAGAAATCCTCAAAAACTGGAATTGAATTTTTTTCCAGAAGCCTGGGAAACCAACATATAGAAATATTTTGTAGCCAGATTTCTTATAAGAAATTGATTTAACAGTATATAGATGGACTAGGCCTATGTGGCCCTTGTAGGCCTGTAACTTTTTTGGGTAGGATCCCAAAGATAGGAAGTAATACATAAGGGAAATAGTGAAAGCAGCTATTCAAAAAATGAATGCTTTCCGTCTAATAAAGATAGTAAATGTAGCTGTTCTAATGATGAATAAGCTGAAACTGTTTAAACTATGATGCACCAAATGCGGTCAGAGATCCAAAGATCATTAGACAAAGATTAACACTGACATTGTATACCAAATAGTACACCTGAATACTGACAAATTGTAAAAAGAATGCTTTGTTGACTTATGCATGTAGTTTTCAGTATTTTAAAATGTATCTGGTAGATGCTTGGATTTTGTTTAAATAAGCGATGGAAAGTATATGGTAGTTTAGCTGTAGAAATTTCATCCCTTCAATTTGTGAAGAGTATCATATTCGATATCAGGTGACTAGAAATACTGCAGCAAGCACAAAAGATTCAACAATATAAAAGATAATATCAGAAACTATTGAAGTGCACAGTAGTACAAAGATCTTGCAAACAAAAACATGCAAAAATTAGATTCCCAAATTAAAAAAAAAAAAAAAAAAAGAACGGAATGTAGAAAATTCACCTTAAGAGAAGTGAAATGTACTGATTCAACCAAAACTAAAACTAAGCAATGAACAGCATAGGGTAATATGAATTTTAAATTTGAATGATAGTCTATCACATTTGTTATCTATACTAATTGGGGTCATGACTTTGGGTTTGCTCACTGCATCTATCACTGCTGTGTAATAGGTTTAGTATCACTCACTGAATGGTCAGAGCTGTGACCTATCACTGCTTTTGCATAAGTCACATCACTGAGTGTTATTGAAGAGAACCCGGGAAAGTGTTGTGGTATGACTAGGCCTTTTATAGTTATGGAGTTAAGAAAAGCATTGCTGTGACAGTAGTATTCAAATGAGATGATAGTAGCAAAGTAAAAACAGAAGACAAAAGGGATATAATTAAAAAAGATTTAAGCTAAATATAAAGGGAGGTTTCACATATTACATAAAATCTATAGCGATTCAATAAGCTGGTTATGTAAAACAAACATGTTCAGGAAACAGGTTTTACTCTTGAAAAAAAAATTCTGCTTATATATTTAGGTGTATTAAATTTTAAACAAGCTTCACATTTAAAAATTTTAACTTTGTTTATGTAGGAAGATACAATGGCTTTGAAAGATTTTCTTGAGGAAGCATCTATTATGAAAGAGATGAAACATCCCAATCTAGTCCAACTGTTAGGTAAGTATTTTTATGGAGAGCTTGATTTAACCTATTTCTATTGTATATATTAAATTTCAGAATCTGTGAATTTTCTTAAATTTATGTTTAATTGTATTTAATATTTATTTTAGAATTTTCTTTAAAGTAAAAGTTGGCCCTACTGCCACAATTTTTTTTTTATAAATGTGTTTGTTACATATGGTTTTTTGAACATCTGAACGTTTTGCAGTTAAGAGTATTGTAGCAATATTTACATTCTCATAAAATAATTTGAACTTTTATATAGGTATGGGATATTACTTTGAATTTTTAAATGTTTCTTCAATCTTAAGGAAAAGGAATGCTTAGCAATAGTGAATTAATTCTTTGAATTTGCATTTTATTTCCCCTCTTACTCGTTTGGTACCTCTTCTGATTAATAATATAAATTAAAATTAATATTAATAAGATAAGAACTGATAAGATTTTGTATTTATCTATGAAGGAAAAAATTTCAATAGAATTTCATAGAATCCATTTATCATATTAGGTGTATGCTGCAAACTTAATGAAAATTTTTAAATTTTGCAGTATTCCCAAGATATTAATTACTTTAAAATGTTAATTTCCATTCTGCACTCCATTGCTTATTGAGAAATTAAAAAAAGTTATTTGTGAGTATACATGTAACAGCTTTTTGTCATTTAAGATACCTTATTTCAATCCCTAAATGAAACCCCTTTGAAAAGAAGTATGCTGAAAGGGGTTAGTTTAAAAACTATATGAAGACATATCTCCTTAAGCAAGTATTTTGCATGTAACAAAAATTTAGTTTCTTTAAGGGGTGGCATACCCCCTTATGCCTCACTACACATCTAGTGCACTCCTGGCAAGACCATCTAGAGGAGACAACCTGCTCCTCGTGGTGGTCCAGTGTTGTGACATCACGACTAGTGGCCGAGTGCTGATAAAGATGATCAATGTAGTTCAGTATAGTTTATTCTATTCTAACACTGCACATTATAGATTCTTTGTACATTTTTCTTTCTTTAATCCTCCATTAGTTGTGGGGTGATGTTGGCCCAGTTGGAAGAAGGGTAGATTCGAGAAAAAAAATAGTAGATTAGATTGTGTTTCGTATTCAAAACTCGATCTAGCTAAAGTCCACAGGTCCATTGGGGACTAGTGCACATTACATCTGTCTTGGCCTCAAATGTCCCCATGTTGGCATGGTGTGAAAGTTTGGAGACTGGGGTGCATGGTCTGGTGTTGCCTAGTCATCTAACCATGGCCCAAAAGTATGAGGTGTTGTCCTTGAAACTTTCCCTTCTGGAATGATCTAGGATCGTCGCCATTCATGTTCCAGGGTGTTGTTGATTCAACTACCACGTTAGTTGTGGGTGTTTCAGCAAAATCTGCATCTGCGTGGTGCTGAAAATGTTGTTTTTGCAAAACACACACATTATTTATTAAATATAAAATAATATTTTGTATAGTTTAAGATGTATTAAAAAGCACACACACATACACTTATGTAATCAAACAATGTGTTATTTAAATGCATAAATAATACATTTTTAGGTATTTTTTTCTTTGTGTAACTTTGAAAAAGTAACCTCACCTATAAAAAACTGCAACTAATGGAGGATTGAGGAAAAAATTTTAATTTTTGGTGATTAATCAGGTTTTGACAACAACCCTAATTTCTCCATATGGATGATTTTCAAATGTTTCAATATTGTAATTCATTTGTGACGCATTTTAATCTCCACATACCAGAATTTTGTTTCCATCTTCTAGAAATGGTTTTATTCAATGGGACGATTCATAAAAATAAAGTTTTCTGAGGTGGATTAACTAATGTAATATAATTAAGTCAATCACTCGTTTCATCAATAAAAAGTAGCACTTTTCAAGAAATATATACTAAATAAATTACCTGTTTTGCTATTTTATGACCATGTTAAATTTTAATCAATTACATAAGCTAAGGAATGTGTAAAACTAGTGTTAAAATTATGGTTATAATGTATTTAAGAAACAACTCACTTCTATTTAAAGTCAAAGCCTTAAAATATGTTACTTCTCTTCTTTCTGAGAGAGTACCATTTATGTGGTTTTGAAAGCATTATTTTCACAGCTTGGCCATTAATAATTTACAAAGTGGGTAAAAGTTTCTTTTGTTTATTAAAATAAGTGCATTGATCTAAGATTAGATTGGATGATTAATTTACTTTTTAGTATTAAATGCAGGTTTTCTTAAATTGAATTTGTTTGGAAAAGTTCTGTTTCCCAGATTCTGAGAACAATGCAGTAAGTCAATGAATAATCGGTTTTACAAAATATCAGTTCCTTTTTTTTCCACTTGTGCTGCTAGTGACAATTATTTCATTTCTATCTCATTTTGAGGTTGCTTAAAATAATATTTAAGTCATAAAATTTGGAGGAAATATATTTAAAACTTAGCTCTTTTATGTTGTATTCATTTTAATCCAAAGAACTGAGTGTACGGAGAAGGTTCATGAAATGTGGATTCCACTCTCTGAAAAGCACCTCTGATCATGTTTGCATTCTAGGTGTTTGCACTCGAGAACCTCCTTTTTACATCATCACAGAATTCATGCAGCATGGGAACCTTCTTGATTTTCTACGCAATACAACCCGTGACAGCATCAATGCCATCATACTCATGCACATGGCCACGCAGATATCATCAGCCATGTCCTATTTGGAATCCCGGTGCTTTATTCATAGGTATGTTCATTTACCACAAGAATAACAAGCAGTTATTGTCTCTACTATTAAGGAAGTGTTTGTTTGTCTGTTTGTCTCTTGCCGTAAAATCCTGACGATTCTATGGTACTTACAGCTATGAGATTTAGCACACAGGTAGTCCAAATTTTTTGCATTTTTGGGTTGGGGCAATTTTTAAAATTTAATCTAGAACATTTTAAAATGAATTTAATAGTTTTATTCTCTTGCGGGTTCTTTAACGCATTTCTTCCGGAAGAAGAAACACTTGAATCTAGACCTTTTCTACTCACGTGACCTTGCCGTCAGCCTTTGGAACCATGCCAATTTTTTTTCATCTCAGGGAACTCAGAGAAAATTGCTTTTTTTGTTTCTGCTTTCATTTTGCACAGAGGAAGGATTTTCCAGCAGAGGATAAAAAAAAAAGTTTTAACTTTAGTTGTGTAGTTCTTTTTTTTAATCTTTTATACCATTAAAGATAGAGTAAAAATTTCAACGGATTTGAAATCTGCGGAAAATTTCACTTTAGATTAGAGGTGCACAACCTGCGGCCCGCGAATCATCAATATGCGGCCCGCAAACTAATTTTGACTAAAAACTTCCAAGAGGATTTAAGCTAAGAAGCAAATTGACAGACAAACATTAGAGAGAGTCTTAAGAGTTTCTACTAGCAGTATTGAACCTAACATACCTAAATTAGTTAGAAAAACTCAATATCAGCCATCCCATTAGCAAGCTGTAACATAATTATTGTTTATCCCTTAGAAATTTTAATATTAAATATATCTGATGCTGACATTTTTATTTCCAATTTTACTGATATCATTAAAATTTCTGATACTCATCTTTATTGCTCATTGTACTACTACTGTTATTAAATTTATAGCCTAAAATAATTTGCTGAAGTACGTATGACGTTCTTGAGTCACATTCAAAAGTAATTCAAAATGATTGATCATTGTAAATGTTTGTTAACTTCTTTTTTTAAACTATTCACAATATCATTCATTTAGCTCTGTAACAAGCTCCTAGATTTTTTGAGAAAACAATTGTAAGTTTAATCTTAAAAAAAAAAAGTTATTATTTGTTTACTATACATATTAAGTGTAATAACAGCTGTACATAATTGGGTAGTAGCACTTTCATTGTGTCTGTGCTGTAACTTCATTTGCGGCCCCCCATGTCTCAATCAACGGTGCAAGTAGCCCTTCTCCCAAAAAGGTTGTGCACCCCTACTTTAGATTGATACCTAAAAATACGACAGACAGTCACAGTGCCATCCAGCACCTGAGCAACTGGGCGGATGTGGAGACAGAGCTTCACTCTCGATTCTGGAGATCCTGAGAGATCTTTCTCAACATTGCAATGTTTACATACAATGGGTCCTGTCTCATATTGGCTTGTCTGGTAATCAGACGGCTGATGTTCTAGCCAAAGAGGGGACCTCTCTTACTTAAGCTTCCCATGCTAACTTGACTTTTCACAAAAGCTGCTCAAGGAGAAAAATATCAAATCATCATTTATGATGGAAGACCCCTCCGTCACATGATTGGTATGACAGGAAATCTCCCGGTGGTGCTCTTACTATAAAGGGCAACAGAAGGATGCAGACCACCATTTGCCTGCTTGCTAGTGGATACTTAAAAAGTCTCACATTTTGCCAGGGCCAAAAATCTTATCTTCATTGAGAAAAATATCTTCATTATCTCTAAATACGATGGTCTGCCGAGGCCTCTCCCGATCACCTATTGAAGTGCCTGGGGCTTGACAGAGAGGGCATTTTTGTAAACCCTGTGCTGTTCGATGATTTTATTGTAGTCTTCGGTCTTTTGAACCTGGTCTAATCTGCGTCTAAATCAGGTGGAATAAGTAAAAAAAAAATGATTTTCTTTAAATTAATAATTTTTAAATTGAATATATCTTCAACGGATTTGAAATCTGTGGAAAATTTTACACCAGATTAATACCTTACATCACAGTGATGCCGTGTCGTAAACCAACTGCACTGGCAACACCGGCCTAGTTTACTTATATGGGGTGTTTAAGAACTTACGCACATTTTAAGGGTAGATAAGGAAACACAAAATTAAACTATTCCCATTGGAATGCTCGTCTACAATGGTCCTTCTGAGGCTCAATGGACTTGTCACTTGACTATTCCAATCCCACAATTGATCATGCATTGTCTCTTCCTCTTGGGATATTTCTAAAGTGTCGTGTATGAGACTTCATTTACTCCAATGCTGATTTCATTGTTAGAGTTACTGTGGTCTAATTTTCTGTTCCATATCTCACCCTAATGTGTGTATTCTATGCTTTGAAATACTACGCAAAACTTATTCTTTGTGCTGTATCATTTTAGAATTACATTATTTGTTAGTGAGTCAATTCTAGAACCACACCGAGAAATGTCTCTTCAAATCTTTTTGCAAATGGAATATTGTTATGTGACCAGAAGATAAAAATACTCTGAAAGATATTCACTTTAATTTTTCACTAAATGTCAGTAACCAATGTATTGTGAAATTTTTTCTGCAATTTTTACAACAAATATTTACATGTTCTTGGCATAAAAATATTTAATAACAATATTGCTTCTTTTGTATGAGATTGGTGGAAGTAGTAGTACATGTTTTGTTTGCCATCTCTTAGTATATTTGAATAGTTTGATGACTGCTGATTTAGCAAGTACATTGTCATCTCTCTGAGGATTTTTAGAGTCATTGATAGAAGAAACATTATAATTTTCTTGTCATTCATTCAACTGGTGAAACAAATTCACCATCATATATCATTCTCCTTTTCGCTTACATCTTTGGAGTGTCATTGATATTTTTTAAACCATATCTTCAATTTTCTGCCAGTTAGTCTGTTTATGGAAATAAAATTTAGGTTTTGCACCTCGTATCTTATCCAATATGTTTTTTATGTGATTTAGTCAGGGCTATCATAGAGAACTTTTTGCTACCATTATTCAACCTTGATGGCTATGGGTTTCTTTATAAGCAAAATCGTTTCCAAAGTTTCTATTTTCAAAATTTTGGCAGCTTTTTTTTTAAAATTCACTAAAGGTCAACAATTTAGTTTCCTTTTTAACTTAAAGTGGACAGAAAATATATATTTTAACTTAGGGAGAAAATTTTCCCAAGAGGTGCCTATTTTGAAATTTTGGAACCGAAACATAGCATGAAGGAAAACATGATAATCTGTAGTTGTTAGATTGTTATAAAAACCTTATTAAAAATATTTTTAGTTCATTAATTTTAAAATTTAAATTTCTTGGTGAAAATCTTCAATGTCTTTTATACTTAGTTAGCACATTTTTGTTATAGATGGTTAATTTTCTTTGCAACTACAATTGCTATTAAAATAAGGCTAAAGAGAAGACTTTTTGCTATTTAAAAATTTTTATACTACTAATACTGTTTTACTTGTGCTTTGATTGTGGAGCCCTGTTGAGTGGTAGTTATTAGAAATAATGCAAATTTCCGAAATGTGTAAAATGTGTGGTCATTTAGATCCATTAACTAGAAGAGCAATTTGTTAATGAAATGCACTAAATAAAATGTGAACGGAAAATTTTAAATAAAATCATGTCTGAAAAGTAGTTTTAAAAAAAATACCTAAATTGTTTATGACTTGGAGAATAAAACATTGTTGAGGTAATGAAGCCAAAATGGGTCTATCTGACTAATACATGATATAAAAGTTGAATAGTTATATTTATATTATTGCCAGTTAAATACTTTTGGATTTATGTTTCTTTCCTTTTCACTTACTTTAATTCCCATAAATGGGTTTTCGTGGCTCAGTGGGTTTACCCACTGCTCTAACAACATGCAAGTTTTAAGCAGTGTAGATTAAATTCCTCCTTGGATGTATTTCTCTCATCTGCATCAGCAAAGCTTTGTGTGTATGACTATTACTTAATGTTGTCTGTCTTGTGTCAAGCACAACAAGGCCCAAGTTGCCCATAAAACCCAAGGAATTTCCACAGTACCATACATTTTAACTATTTTACCTATGTCTGAACTCGTGTTCAATGGGAATATATTTTTGGCTTTTAAAATTCATAATAATTTAGTTAACTGATAATTTTGTAATTGTTAATGAAGTTTTGAAATTTGATTGTGTCAAATGAGGCAGTCCTATCAGCAATTCAGTTTAAAATATTATTACTAATATAGTTGTATTGTTTCAACTGTTGAAGTAGTATATTCTTTGGTTGAAAATATTCTCATAAATGATTCAATTTAATTATATATACATTTTTCTATTCATGCAATTTATTATTTAAAATGTATATTTTGCTACAGAACCTAAATTTTTCTTGTTAAAATATTAAACTATTCTTTTTGTTTCATGTCCGTTGTGTTTAGCTACTAATCCTATTGAATGATGTTGATGGAAATGTCCATCTAAAAGCTTTACATTGGGAGTTAAATTTTTATTTCCACAAAATGAAAATTTAAAATTTGGTTTGTATTAAAAATCTATTACATCCAAAAATTTATAACATTTTGACTGTCATGATTACTTTTCGTGATACTTAACTGGAAGGTAGTATTTGAGAATATCTGCCTCAAGCATCTAAGAATTACTATTTAACAGGTCAGAAGGATAGTTTATAAAACAAATGGAATACAAATACTGATTCTCAATTGTAGGCCATTTGTATGAATTGAATTTAAAATTTGCTGGGAATCTTAAAGTTTGCTTGCTGAGCATTGTGATAAAAAACTAATATCTAGAGAATAAAAAAGGGGCCTTGTTGCTCAGTGGATATGTCCACTGCACTAGCAACCTGTTTCTTTTGTGTTAGTAAAACTTTCCTTTTGTGTGTGTCCATTACTTGGTGTTGTCGGTCTTGTGGCACAGTATATTTAAATATGGCCCATGCACCATAATAAATCCAACCAACCAGTAAAAATATGGATGCACCAAATAGAGAAATAAGAAGTCTGCCCATGTAAACTCAACCTATAAGAAACGTTGATGTCCAATTATATGATGTTGACTGTATTGTGTCAAAGCATGTATAATTATGACCCTTGCACCATAAAAAATCCAACCCCAACCTGTAAAAAAGTCTGCACCGAATAGACCAGGCATGAGAATCTTCCGCGTTTCTGTGGATTTCTGCCTTTTTTTTTTTTTAATGTTTTTCCCGCTTTTCAGTAATTTTCTGCATTTTTTAAAAGTGATTTTGGCTGTTTTTAAGGATATGACAAGGATACTCTTTCTAGCCAATGAGAATATATTTAAAACTTTGAAGAACTGGATGTTCTAGTGACTTTTTTATATATGTAGTATTGGCCTCAGCTCGCCAATTGAAAAATTATTTATTAAAAACAAAATAAAGTGTATAAGGTATCTGGTAAATGTATATGTATCAAATGTATGTCTGGTGTAAAATTTTCCGCAGATTTCTAATCCTTTGAAATTTTCAATCTATCTTTAACAATCCCGATTTTACAAAAAATAAAATAAACAATGCCAGTCAAAATGTTTTTTTTTTTTAAATTTATTCTTTACTTTGCTGAAATTGTAAGAGCTAAGATTATTTTTGGAACGCGAAAGGGGGTTGACGTGACGTCACAATCTCTTGTGAAAATACAAAAGATATATTCAATTTAAAAATTATGCATGAAAAGAAAATCACATTTTTAGGTATCGATAAAAAGTGAAATTTTCCGCAGATTTCAAATCTGTTAAAATTTTTACTCTATATTTAACGGTTTAAGGAATAGAAAAAAGAACTAAGTAACTTGAGTTACAAATTTTTATTACTTTTTTAGTTTTTTGACAAATTGTTCCTTTGCACAAAATGAAAATGGGAACGAAAAAAAAAATTTACAATCTGCAATCTTTTATGCTGTTGCCATTCCAAAGAAAAAAATGCTAATTAACTTCATTTTAAAATGTTCTTGATTAAATTTTAAAATTCACTGCGATCCAAAAATTCAAAAAATTCAGATTACCTGTGTACCAAATCCCATTATTGTAAGTGCCGTAGATTTGTCATGACTGATAACGAAAAACAGAAAAATAAACACTTCCTTTTATAATAGTAGAGATAAATCAATAATTATAGCTCCAGGCTAATGTTAATTTTTACTATTGCGAAATCCTGTGCACAGACTTGACTCGCGTGTATTTAATTTCAAATTTGGTTTTCCTCTTTTTTGAAATTTTGCATTCTTATGCCTGATAGATAAGAAAGAAGTCTACCCACGTAAATTCAACCTGTACGTTTTGTTAAATATTATCGGAACTAGGTAATGTTATGCTATGTAACACACAGGGTCTGAAATTGTATTGAACTAGATCTACTGTCATTCAGTGTTAATATTCAGTGTGAAATGAAAATTGCATCTGATTGCATATACAGATTATTTCAAGTTTGGAAGGTGTAGAATATAGTGTTTAAAGGCATCCAAGTTGAAGGATACTCATGCAATTATTTCCAATGGAGTTCACTTTTTGTTTTTCTTTATATGTATCATAATTACGCATTCTTTAATATGTTCAGATTTATAAGTGTGCTTGAGTTTTGACTTTTAGAATTTCGTAACATATATTAAGTTAAATCTTAATTTTTCTGAGATATTTTTTGCAATTTCAAATTTAATTTTTTTTTATATGCCTTGATCTGTTTTGGATTTCTAGTTGGTTAATAACTGTTTCACATAAAACGCATTTCTATAAACTTGTAGATTTTTGTATACCCTTACTTACTTTCAAATTACAAGAAAAATATTGGAACAATAAAATTTGGGAAATGTTGAATTCTGGATGATAAGAGTTCTGTTAATAAATATGACTTAAATTTAAAATGTTGAAGAATTTTTGGCATATTTACTTAGCTAATAGAAAGAGTAATTAAAAATTTTTAAGAAAATATTTATACATCAATAATTGCAAATTGCTTGTGCTGAAAGTTGTCTTCAAAATTTATGAAATCTGTCAATACCTCAAATGTCCTCATTTTGTTATGGTGTAGAAGTTTGGAGAGTATTCAAATGTGACTTCGTCACCTAACTGGTTCAAAATGAAAGGTAACCTCGAATCTTTCCCTTTTATATTGATCCTGAACCTTCACCAATAGCCGTTGTGTTACTCCTGTGTGATGTAATTTCAACTTCCTATGTACCTACTTAATATTGTTAAATTAATGTATACAAAAATATAATTGAATTTTTAATGCATATAAAAACAAGTTAACCAATAGAGTGCATTTTTCAAAATTTTATTCCTGCCTGTTTTTGGAACTAATTGAACTACTGATAATAAAGATATTTTCTCTGAAGGAAGAAAATTTTGTTTCCAATGTAGGATTAGACATAGAAATTACTTGGGATGTATTTTGCCCCTTTAAAGTTTTTGAATTAACCTGGATTGCCTTCCTTCTTTCAGAGATCTTGCCGCTAGAAACTGCCTTGTTGGGGACGGCCATCTCGTGAAGGTTGCTGATTTCGGCTTGGCTCGTCTTATGCGAGATGACACCTACACTGCTCATGCTGGTGCTAAATTTCCCATCAAGTGGACTGCTCCTGAAGGATTAGCTTATAATAAGTTCTCTACTAAATCAGATGTGTGGGGTAGGTTGCAGTAAAATAAATTCATGTTTTTGTTTTTACTAAACTTTGTTTTTATTGAACTTTACAGGTCTTAATTTGATTCTTAAAATGTGTGTTACAATATTTTTGACTTAATTTGCTTTTTAAGTCCTGGACACCTCGTTTTCCCTGTCTGTTTAGTCTTCAATGATCCCTTGAGCTTGAGCAATGAAATTAATTAAATAGTTTATGGTTAAACATTTTTGTATAACATACTCCACAATTTTAATGCATTTTACTTTTGATTTATGTTTCTATGCATTTCTTAAACTAGTGATTGTGCTGTTTTTGTTTGGGTAGAAAACAGCAATTCTCTATCAACTTAACAATAATCATGTCAACTTCATTACTTTACTCAGTTAGCTTATCTTGTTCCCATCTTTTTTTATTTCTTTAGAAAAGTAACATCTCGAAGTTTTTATTATCAATCATAAAACAAAAGGAAAAAGAAATTATCTGTGATATAATTTATTATAACATCAAATAAGTAATATATCTAAATGAATATATTTGTCAGAATACTAATTATTTTTTATTGGGAAAAGAAATTATATGAATAAATGTTTAAATAATATTAGCAGGTGTTTCGTATAGTATGTATCCCTCCACATTCACATACATAATATTTTGGCAGGTGTGTTAACAGTTTTATTTGTAAAAAACACTTTGACTACCTTTGAGCCAACAGTATTAATTAGATCACCATTGGCTAGAAGAGTGAAAAAACAAACCAATTTTTTAAACTAAACAGCTTTTGTCAGTAAATGTTGTACTAATAATGTTATAAAATAGTAATTCAATCGTATAAAAATTCTAGAAAATGATTAAAAATAACTAAAAAGACAAACAAAAACTAACCTAAAATTTTTGTGTGGTTATATAGTTCCAAACTATTTTATAAAAAGAGTGCATGAAGCTTTGCAATCTGATATCCCTACATAGGAAAAATTACTTTTAAAAATCATATGTAAATTTACAGATTCCTTGCCATGCTGCAAGTTTTTATTTTGTTGATAAACAAAGCCCTGTAAAAAAATTATAAATACAACTTACAATTTCAGACAGTTTCTTTTTCAAAAGTTTTAATTTTGCTAGTAGAAATATTTGTAGTTTTCTGATAAACTATATATTTCCTAATAAGAGGTACAAAAACAAAATATCCTAGCTGTACTGATCCAATAATTGTTTCCTACAGTTGTTAGATTCTTATCCAGCAATTCTACATATTTGATTCTTGTATTTTCCATTTTCATTGTGTTTTCTGGTCAAGCATTTGTATTTATTCAAAATAATTTTGTCATTAATATCTCCTTAATGTTTTTGATACTAGCCATCACTATATAAGTAGGTTTGTGAGCCTCTTGAGTTACCCTGGTGTACCGCAGACTCGGGTTCACATTTTAGCTCACATACATCCCATATATTCTAGGCATAACCAATAACTTGAACCAGGAGCCTTTCGATCCAGAAGCTAGTACCCTGACTACTGAGCAATTCATTTGCCAATTTTTCATTAATTATAATTTTAAGATCTTTAAAGAATTAAAGTTGTGAAAAATTTATATATTTCTGCCATCTTGGAAATATTTTACTACTATAATTTTAGGAAGTACTACTTATTTTGTATTTAATAATTTATGTTCCAATCCTTCAGCATTTGGAATTCTTCTTTGGGAAATCGCTACGTATGGGATGTCTCCTTATCCTGGAGTTGAACTTACAGATGTGTATCACATGTTGGAATCAGGATATCGTATGGAATGTCCCGCAGGCTGTCCAGCTCGTATTTATGACCTCATGAAAGAATGTAAGTATTGAACATTTTGGGATCATGGGCTTTAAAGTATAATTTCATAATTTCTTTACTTTGTATTCATATTCGCCTAATATTAGCTGGCATGATGCCAATTTATGCAACACAATTTTGACTAATTGTCTTCCTACTAGAAGAAAAATAATCTGGAAGACCTTAATTTTTTTGAAACCTTTAAAATGTTTAATATGTAAATGTCTTTGTAAGTATACATTGTCACACCTTTAAATTTGTAATTGGTATCCCAATATCTCTCAATGATTAAGCATGATTTCTGTAGAAGACAAGAATTTAATCAATGGTTACTGCTTAAATAAATGCAATGTAAAATGTACAGTCAATGAAAACAAACCAATCCACTCCTTTTTATCGAATACTATTCACTGTAGAGAAAATTCTAAGGTATTCAATATAGAATAAGAAATTCGAAAAACATTGAATAAAGGGCTGTCCATATAAAATTTTGCATAAACAAAATTTGAATGGCAACACCATGCTTTGATGTTTCAATCTGATTCCACATCATGAAATTAGTCTTAAGTATTAAATTTTATGAATTTACTATTGTAATATCCAGGGATATTCAATGTTTAAGTTGTCCATTTCAGGAATCTCCACTTTAAAAGTATTCTTAGATTCAGATTATTTGTAATTAATCAGCATTGGTTGCTTGACTAAAAGATGTTGCTTGCAAAGAACCGTAACCCCCTGATGGTTGTCTCAATGAGGTATCTCGTGATTAGCCAACTTGAACAGATGTTGAGGGATGCAAAATTTGAAAATAATGATAGTCAATATTTGCTTTTTTTTTACCATCAATTTTTATCAGTTAATGATAGTAGTTAAACTTTTTCACCAATGTTTATTTTCAGTAACTATAAATAAGCTTTTCATAATAACTGTTATGGCGAGTTTGCAATAACTGTGTTATTCTAAAAATCTAGTTTTGCCAATCACTTATTGAATTGATCATTGTTCAGCTGTACCGTACAACATAAGAATACACATACTTGAATATTTCCTTGCTTTTTTTACAAATAAGGTATTACTTCTGAATGAAATAAATTGGAGATTTTATTGTGTTAAAATCCATTTATTTATATTTGTTTGTATGTCATCCATAATCAAATCTATCCTGTGTTTTTCAAAATCAAACTTTATGTTGATGACTGGTTTATCCATTTTTTTAATGATTTTTTTTAGTCTCGTTTTTTTATATGTTCATAAGGTGAATTTATAGCGACTATTTTTTTGTTTTGACACAAAAGTGCTGTGTTGAAATGGGGAGTTAAAATGTAAATCCTTAAAAAATTGTATCTTAGTACTTAAATAACTTTATATGCTCAAATGATTAATTTTAGCTTATTGCAGGCACAAAATGCACATAAAATATATTTATCTAGCATGTTACTGCATAAGTGAATAAAAAAAATTGATCTCTAATATTATAAAAGGAATTGTTTGTCTGTTTTTTCTTTTTTCGCGGGTGCAAAATCCTGACAATTCTATGGCACTTACAGCAATGAGATTTAGCACACAATCAGTCCGAAATTTTTGCAATTTTTGGGTCGTGGCTAAATTTTAAAATACAATCTAGAAGATTTTTAAATGAATTTAATAGTTATGCTTATTGTACTATTTTTATCTTTTAAGCAATATTGTATTTTGTTTGTTTTTATTCCGTGAATTGCTTGATCTCCTGTATTGAAAATTAACTTGTTAAATAAATACTTTTGAAGGAATGTGAATTTACAGTATCCTTTCTCTTTCAGGTTGGCTTTGGGAACCCAATGAAAGACCGACATTTAAGGACATTCATGATATTCTAGAAAATATGTTTCAGAATTCGAATATAATTGAAGGTAAAGTTGCTTTGTTTTTTCTCCCCTTGCTCTAAATGGGACTGAGGTAGCCTGGTTAGATTAATAGATTAGCAGCCGGAGTGTTGTGGGCTGAATAGGGGTACATACGGGCTGGTGTATGTTAAATTTGTTGTGGCCTCAAATGTCCTCATGTTGCCGTGGTGTGGAATTTTGGAGAGAGTGAGAAATCTCTCACCTTGTTAAGTTATGGATAATACATAGGTCATTCCATAAAAAGTTAAAGTAGTGTTTTGTGAGCTTCATTATTATAGAACTGTAACTTACTATAAGTTCATTAACTTAACGCATAACTTGGCAACCATTAATTTTTCCAAAGAAATAAAATTTTGTGTGTGCATGTGCTGTTTGTAAAGCAAATTTTACTCTCCACTTGATTGAAGATGAATAATCAACCAAGGGAACAGTGGGAAAAATCAACCTTTTAATTTAAAAACTAATTGATAGCAAATGTTTCAATTATGATCGTTTTTGACGGGGTTCATATGTAACGTAAAGCTGATTTGTGTAGTAAGTCCTTGTATGTTTTCCTCCAATTCAGATTTAGGGACATTCTGATTTCAAAATGTTTCCTGCATATCTGGTTTTAATTTATTTCCTTGGAATTTTTATTGGTTAATCCTTGGAATTTTCTGCATATATTGCAGAGGAAAGGAGAAATTCATCATGTTTGGAAATTTTAAACATTTGGTTTAAAATGTTGCTTAACTTATTCTTTTTTTGAAACAAAATATTAAATATTTTTGTGTAAAATTTGTTTTTTTCTTACAGTTAAGTACACTTTCCAAATGGAGTTAATTTGATTTATATATGTACCATTATGGGAATTGGAGCATTGAGCAAACTTGGAAAATTACTGTCCATGAACCTATAAATATTTTGCTAATTAAAAAAATTTACCACTTTTTATGTTATAATTTCTTCACAATTTAATTATTTTGTATAAAATTTTATAAATAGGCTTTTCAGTGAAAAAGGAAAGGTATGCAAACTTGATAACTGGATTATAACTGCAAAAGTTTCTTTTGAATATCCTTTTAATGTATAAATTAATCATGTATTGTATCAAATATATCCTAATAGATGCTACAGTGCTTCGATTAACAAGCATGTTGGTTGTGTATCCTGCACGTAGGATGCACATTATAGGTTGACATATTTAAATTCCACACTGAGGCAAATTTGCTTTTGCAAGATATGTAAAATAATATTTCTCTTTTTTGGGTAGAAAAGTATGGTAAAGGTCAATTTTTATTTTAGAAGTTTGAGTTAGGTTAAGAAATGTAATTCATTTTAAATTTATGTGTTTGATGTAATCATTCTCTGTTGTATTTTATAATGATGTGCTTTCATTACAACTATTGTCCTTATTGCAGCATGGTTCATTTTCATTATTACAATTTTTACTTAAAAAATAGTTTAAAATAAATCTTCAATTAGGGTTGTTCACAGGAACCTCAAAAATCCTTGAATTATTCTTTGTTAATATTGCAGAATTTTGTTTGAGGGTCGTTTTTTTTCTTCGGGTATTCGTCATCATTGTTTCATTTTTGTTGAAATTGCAGTGTTCCTATCAGATATAAAACTAAACTTTGATACACTTCCAGAAATTCTTTCATCTGCTGAAATAATATACAATACAGTTGATGAAAAAATGCAAGAACAGATATCACACCTTAATTAACTCTTGTATCAACTGCATTCAATACCATTTTGTCAGTCGTGTCTTCTGCAGCCTTAATATAGATTTATATGAATAACAATAATCCGACTGCAAATACGTACTAACAGTATTTGAAATACCAAGTTTTAATTCTATTTACAATATTTTTTTATTGCTGCTTTTATTTTATTACATTAATTACATTTTATTTTCAAAGCTTTAGCTGCCAATGCTCCTAGCTTTTAGTATTATAGCAATTTGCTTTAAGGAACTTCCTGTGCACTCACCTTAAAAATTCTTTTAATTTATTGCAGTTAAGTAAACATATCTTGTTTGTAGATATTGCAAGATTAATATCAATATAAAATTAATCTCAAATTGAAATTAGTTTCAATAACTCCAAAATTGAAAAAGTGCACAAAATAACTCAACATTTTTATAAATATACTTTTTGTATCATGATATCAAACTAGGCTGAAGAAAATAGTACAAATTATGTTTTCAGCAATTGTAGTTAACAATTCCTAATCAAAGTTTTTTCATTTATTATATGACAAATTAGTGTGTGAACTTAGAATTGGAAGTGCACCATAAACCACTCAATTCTTAAAAGTAAACCTAGAATAGGGTATTACACTTTCTACCACCCTTGAGGATTTATGGTATGAAGTATAGATTACCATTGTAGCATATGCCTTCCATATGTATTTGTTCATATTTTTACAATTTGCTAAAAAAGCTCGTCACTTTTAATTTAACATGAACTTAAGATTTGTTAAGGTAGCTAGTGAGCAACAGCGAAGTTGTCATACAAAGCCCATGCATGAAAAATAAATCAATAATTTCAGAACATTTATTGCATTAATTGTTATTTTAAACTAATTAGTGTGCCATTTTATTATAATATTTAAATCATATTCTGAAAATATTCAGCTATTTATGCTTTTGTATTAGTTTTGATTTTTGTTTGTCTTTATAGAAGTTGAAAAGCAGCTGGAGAAGAAGCTTGCATCTGGTTTATGTAAATCCGGAAGCATTTCATCTTCAAAATCTCATTCATTTAATGACAAATCTTGCCAAAACATGGGCTCCGAGCTTGGTAATTATCGCAGCTGAATATTTCATGTTATATAAGAAGTTTATATCAATATTTAATATATAAATTTAAATTATGTTGGTTGTAGAATTTAAAATTTTATACAATCACCACTCTATTGGCTTTTTTAAAATTTAGTAAAATGCTCACTTTCTTGTGTTTAATCATGTAAAATCAATATTAATTTTAGTAAAAGTGCTAGAATGGTTTCGATTCTTTAAAATTGAGTCAGGCTAACATTTTGTTTGAAATTATTTACTTTAAATTTTTACTGAAGCCGAAAGATTGTATAGAAAGTCCTTTTTCTTTTACTTGTTTACCAAATTGCAGCATGTTTCATGTCCTTATCAATCTCTGCTGTGTGATCCATACATCTCTCTGGACCTAATCACTTCACTATAAGCTAGAACATGTGTATGAGTATGCAGATTAACATTTCTGTAAACAAGATATACATACTTGTATAAGCTTTAAGTATTGAAATATTTTAATTCTAACAATATTTTTAACAAATGGTGATATTGGGTACAATAGAATGCAATTATCGTATCCAAAGTTCTAGGGATACTTTTCAGTTGTGTAAATAAATTATGCTTGTAGTTACCATATTAGATTGCATTTAATATACTTTTGAGGTTTGATTCTTTACAGTTTGCTTTTTTGTATTGCATACATTTGACATGCTTTTCCTCTTAATAGGGTAATACTTTAAACAATATTATAACATTTAACTTTTTTTTTTGTGAAGTAATTGATACCATCATAAAGGTTTTAAATTTCCATAGGAACATATTTTGAAACAAACAAATAAAAAATATACATTAGTTAGTATTTTCAATTTATTCAATGAGGATGTCCCTGACAAAACCATGCTCTTGTAGAGCTTTGCATTGCTTGTACTAATCTAAAAACTCAAATATCTGTTAAAAGGGATAATTTTTTTTTCTTCTTTTTCAGAAAACAATGTCATGTGTTCTGAAAGCCAGAATATATTTTCTGTCAAGTCAGTATTTGTGCAGCTTA
Organism: Metellina segmentata; assembly: GCA_947359465.1. Taxonomy (NCBI): domain Eukaryota; kingdom Metazoa; phylum Arthropoda; class Arachnida; order Araneae; family Tetragnathidae; genus Metellina; species Metellina segmentata. The sequence continues at coordinate 30,328,899 of OX375879.1, forward strand.
GCAGGTCTAGTCCTCGTTACAAGCATATGCCAACTGCTCCTGCCCCCAAAAGAACAAGCTCCTTCAAAGAAAACTCCTTTCCTGATGACCTAGATAAAGTAGAAGACAGCATGTTCTTTCGAGAGCCTCCCGACGTCAAGTTCGAAGCTGGAGCAGAGGACTTCTCTGGATGCAATAAGATCCCAAAGGGGGACTCCCACGACCGCATCTCCGAGAAGGACGACTCAGGCGTAGCAGCTTCCTCTTCCGACGCTTCCTCGGTGCAGCTAAAGAAATCGAAGAAAAACAGGTCCCAGACGTCCCTTGCAATGACTAAATCAAAAGACAATGGCAATGGTAAGAAGAATGAAACGAAGAAAGTGAGAGTCGCGGCTTTGGAAGTGCAGAACGTGAAGAAGGCCATCAGTCGTTACGGGACTCTCCCGAAAGGCGCTCGAATCGGGGCGTACCTGGATTCGCTGCGACAGCATGGCTTGCATGAAGGCACGTCCTGTCCTCCAGAAACCATCATGGAAGGGGAGCTAGAATGCTTGCGCGAGATAAGCGAGGAAGTCCACGTAGACCGCCGAGTGACCGGCTCCGTCACAAATTTGAGTCGACTGGAAATTAGCTCAAGACACATGGCAGGCATGCGCTATGGCTTGGAGAATAAGTCTATCAGAAATTCCCACCGGTTCTTTCTACGACAGAAGTCTGATCTCACTCATAACAAGATGAATGATGTCTTGGAGACCTTTTCTATCACCGAATCTCATCACTTGCGATCTCGTAAGCCCTTGTTGACCGACCGCTTTTTCCCGAACAAAAAGACGGAAAAAAAGTCTGAAAGCTTGACATGCATACGAGAACCCATGGAACTTTTAGGGAATGTTTCCAATATTTTCGTGAACAATACCACCCACCATGCCTCGTGGGAGAATGTTGTCGCCAACAATTGTCTGTCCAACAGTGCTCTGGTTTTTGACTCTGACAGATTGGATAGGGATTTGCACAAACGCAACCTGAAGAAGCGGACTTTCAACAAGTCTGGTGTGGGTCAAGCATTGGGGAATGAAGGTTCGAACTTGATGTTTAGTCAAAATAAAGCCATAGAATGCAATGGTCCTGAAAGTGCACAGTTAGTGCCAAATAACGGTCATGACAAAAAGACCAAGGCTAATCACTTCTCAAACAATTCTAAACTCGCTCCCGTCACCGATCTCTCCGACGAGAACTTGTTTTCCGAAAGCGACGAGTCTTTCAGCTCTCCTGATGACATCGATAATCTCGCTAAGGTACCACCTCCCGACGCCAGCAGCGAGCTCGAACTGACATCTCAATCCGAGGTAGTCATACCTGCTCCTGAGGGTTTCCAGAACTCTATTGGTGCTGATGAAGAGGACTGTGTGGCTGGTCTGGAGCAACTCAAAGTCAAAGGTGAGGGAAATGGTGCTATAGAGATGACTAAACCTCTCATAAAAAAAAAGCCAAACATAAAAAGTTCTCTCGTGAAAAATCTCTCCTCCGACAGCCTTGATGCAGAAGACATAAAACACGAGAGGAGCAAGAGCGATGCTTTTGTCAACGACAAGGCATCCATCTTGAAAAAGGAATCGAATGGGAGGAGGCACAGCTCTGGATGTGTTAAAAACTTCAAAAAGCTCTTCGAGCGGGATTTTGCAATCTACGACAAAGTCGCCAAGTCGTCGGATGGGAATGGCAGTCCAGACCTACCGGACGAGGAAGACTCTTCGGAAGGCAAGGGCCACACTCAAATCAATAGCAAAAAGAGGCGTCAAAATGATCTTAAGACCGAAAAAGATCCCCCTGATGCCTATTATCCCGACATGAACAATGCCCAAGAAGAAAATGACAATTTGCTCTTTCCCCCTCCTCCACCCCCCGAGGAACTGGTACTCGAAGAGGAAGGCTCCACCAACAATGCGATCAACGACTCCACTCCGATTGCTCCCACCATAGACCAGCGACTGTCCAAAGCAATCAAACACTCCTCCGAATCTCCTACCCAGAACATGAACCACATTGAGAAGATCAGCCCCAAGGGTTCCGACCGCAAGCTTATGGATATCTACAAAAGCATCGAAGAGATCATCGGGCGGTTGCGGAACTCCTCCCACAGCAACGGCTCGAAAGTCAACCAGCTCTCTGAGAAGATCAACCTCTTCTGTTCCACCTGCGGAACGCACACTGCCAATGTACCAGCAAAGGAACAGTTCCACTTTCGGGAGCTCGTCTCTAGTCTGGAGAATCAAAGGGAGCGGTTCCATTCGTACTCGAGCAAGTCCTCGGGCGACGTGAAACTGTTGACTCAAATTCACAGCACTATCCGAGACTTGATAAACGTCGTTCAGAGGTGAAATTTTTCTACGTCTGAAAGATGATGGTGCAATCGTTTTATACCTAAAAAATTGTCTAGTCTGCATTGAAGATGGACCTGTTTCACATAACACTATGTTAGTTTGTGTACTTAGTTGTTTTGTAAATATTCTAATGTGTGACAAATTTGTTGTATGATTTCCAAAATCAGTCTCAGGACCATTTTATAGGTTCTTCTGGAAAAGAACGTGCACTTCTTACTTGACCAGTCACCCATGTGATGTAATCACCATGATTTGTAGATAAACATAAATTTATTCACATTTTACTAAGTTTTGTGTTTTTTTTATTGATAGCTTTGTTTATTTCTCAAAACCAACTTCATTTAAATGTTTTATACACATACAAATAGAGATAGGCTATTCATAACAGCCAGGTATTAGGTTATTCTTGAGAGTCATTTCACTTTGTTTAGAACCAGTTTAACATTACATTTCTGTGCTCAAATATCAAAATGTTATGTAACTTTTTTTAATTTTTCGTGACATGAATTTTAAGATTAAAGATTTAACATGTGGTTCTGTTGTTTTTGACTTATTACAATTTTCCACCTTTGTTTTCTCATAAACTGAAAGAAAAGACTTACAACATTTTGCCACCTTCTAAACATTAACAAACCAGAATCCAGGATGAGACTCAATTTTTTGGGAAAAGTGACATAACATTTTGCCATCTGAGCACAGATTTAATCAACAACTTAATATTTCTTAAATAGATGTATATTTATCATGCTCTTTTCTACAAGTGACTAGACTTAGTAAGGTATTCATAATTAACTATCCTCATAGAGACAAAACTAACAGTTATTATAAACCAGTTAAGTACATATTTCTTGATATTTAAGAAAGTTTTTTATCATCCATTGGGAGTGACAGATCATAAGATAATTTCCATATTGGACTTTCAAATACTAAGTCCACTTCATTTATCACCCAAGTGTATTAACATCTGATTTTGTATTCATAGCTCAATAATTATATGGTACGATTCTTTCATTGTAGTAATCTTACTTGCGCACTATCTGTTATTAACATCTTCAGAAAACAGATATGATACCTCTGAACCTGGGTGGCCGTCAATAGTGCAGCTCAAATGAGAAGGCTGATGTGTGTGGTAAAGGTCCATTTGTGGAAAGGTTATAGGCTTATCTGGTGAAAGGGCTGCCATATGTATAATATTGAGAATTTTGGCTGGAATTTCTTTAACTTTTTTACTAAATGTGGACAGACCGTTTGACTTAGCAAACAATAATGTATTGTTAGCTGTTTCTATATTCATTACATTTTTTTTCTGTTGAGTTTCAATAGTTCAACCACTTGATTAAGTTATGGATACCTTGTACCGGTATTGTCTGGAGGTAGATGTATTATTTTTTCTAATTCAAATGAACAACAGACGGATTCCTAAAAGTAACTCATTAAAAACTTTTTGTTAAGGGTTAAAGGTTTTAAGACTTAGTTACAGTATTTTAACTATTTTTATGAAATAGATTGTTATAGCTCAACTAAACTGTTTAGGGGATGTTTATTTCTACCCTTACTTGCCCTACATCATCAATTATCCTATATGCGTTTTTATTTAATGTGGTGAAAGTAATAAAAAATTAAAGTCAACCTCTTCCTATATTATTTTATTAGCCACTGTGTGGCCAGCACGACGTTGCCCATGATAGTTTGCGCGGGGTCAGGTGTGACCATTGCTCGCTATCATGATTGCTACGAATACCATTTGGTTTACGGATTCGTATCCTATTGGATAACTGCCATCACGGCGTTCCCAAATTCGAATTGCGAAGAGATTTAATCAGCGTGACGTCACAATCTCTTGCAAAAATATAAATGTTTAATTGAAAATTTATTTATTATTATTTTTTTTTTTTTCGAAGAAAATTAAATGTATATAAGATATCTCTGCTGTATGGTGTAAAATTTTAAATGTAAAACGATCCCGAATTTACAAAAAAGAACTAAACAATGCCAGTTAATTTTTTTGTTTTGTTTTGATGGAATTGTTTGAGCGCCGGAAATGGAATCTAACGCGAAGGTAAAATTAGTATTAGAAAAAATATGTAAGTTACAATTTAAAAATTATTTAAAGAAAATCATATTTTTTAGGCGGTATAGTGGTTAAGGTGTTATCCTCTTGATTGGAAGGTTCCTGGTTCGAATCCGGGTCCGGGCATGGATGTTTGTAAGCTCATGGTGTAGAGGCGGCTGGTGCACCTTAAATCTGTCGTGGCCTAAAGTCCTCCCGTTGGGTTGGTGTGGAAGTTTGGAGAGTGGGGTGCCAGCTCAGATGTTGCTTTGTCTTCTGACCGTGGTTCAAAATTACGAGGCGTTGTCCTTGGATCTTTCCCTTAAGGGAATGATCCCGGACCGTCGTCAATAGCCCGCTGTGTTGCTTTAGTACGACGTTAACTAAACATTACCATTACCATATTTTTTAGGTATCGATCTAATGTGAAATTTTCCGCAGATTTCAAATGAGTTGAAATTTTTACGCTATCTGTAACGATCTAGGAGATAGAAAAAAGAATTACGTAACTCCAGTTAAAACTTAATTTGTTTTTTTCGTCCATTGAAAAATCTTTCCTCGGAAAATGAAACGGAAACACGGAAAAAATAAATTTAGAATCTGTCATATCTTTACGATGTTGCCATTCCAAGGAAAACAATAATTAAATTCATTTTAAAATGTTCTAGATGAAATTTTGAAATTCGGGCTTGTGTGTGTGGCACAAAAATTGCAAAAAAATTGAACTACCTGTGTGCTAAGTCTCCGATTGTTGTAAGTGCCATAGATTCGTCAGGACACTACGTAGCGAGACAAACTTTTCCTTTCATAATAGAGATTGAAAACAAGTGCAAACATTCTAATCTCGGAAATCTGATTTTGTTTTCAATCAATCAAAAACAACGTGATATTTTGTCCTGCGCCATTTGTTTTTCACAGGTTTTGCTAGTTACGGTAGATGTTTTTTCTCTAAGTGTCTGAAAGTTATGATCTAATCTATACCAATATGACCTTTGTCAGCTATGCAGTGAGAAAATCGATAGATGACCTTCACCCGGAATCCTATTTTTACAGAAAGCAATAAACTGCCATCCTTAAACCTTGACCAGTTCCCTTATGTTCGAAATATGAGGTTAAGTGTGCCATCTCATATTTACGCTAGAGCAAATATAGGTTAGATTTAGTTGAATTAAGTCCTGCATTTTCATTTTTGCATCCTAGGATAACTATCAATGATACTGAGAACCAATATCATAGGTTAATGTGCTTCAGTTGAATATAAAGTCCTTAAGAATTTCCATTCTTATAGAATTTCCATTTATAACTTAGACGTGGGTTGTGAACCTGTGACTTACATCCTTAAGTATGCCCTTTTTTGACTGAATCCAAATTTTACAGAAATCCTTTTATTTTTATTAGTGCCTTTTTGTCTGTATTTTATTTTAATTTAAAGTACTTAAAATACCCCCCCCCAAAAAAAAAAAAAAATATATATATATATATAATAATAATAATTAAAAAAAAAATTCTCTTATATATTGACAGCCACGATGGCAAGCCATAAGGACTATTTTGATGATTAGTTATAGAACATAAGGCTAAATATATGGCTAGTTAGAACATTAGTAAGCCACAAGGAGAATAGATGGCTAGTTACGATTGTTACTTAATGCTCAATTTTACGAGTAGTTAAAGTTTCTTAAATGTGACCTTATTTGATGCCAGCTCAAGTGTGACGTTATCTGACCATCGTTCAAAATTACGCGGTGTTCTTGGATCCTTCCCTTCGGGGTTGATATCGAATCGTGAACAATAGCTCCAGTGGGACGAAATTGAACTACCTACCTATGATATTTTAGCTTAGTCTAAAAACTAGAATCTAAGAAAAAAAATATGGAAGGTGATCAATCTAAAAAATCTTGAAAAGCAAATTTTTGAGTATTTATTTTACTTATGTATTCAAGTACTTAAAAAACTAGGGATTCAACGTACATGATAATCCTTTATAACCTCATAAAAATTTAACGTACTTACCTTTGATAATTTTTAAAGGTACATTATGTAACAAAAATGTCACTGAGAAATCAATCACATTATAAGGGCATTCAAAAAGTTTTGTTGTTTACTTTAAAAAGTATCTTTCAGCACACATTACTAACAGCTATAAAGATGGTTGGATTTTGCCTCAAATGGTCCAAAAGCCGACCATCCGGTCTGGTGGTTGTTGGGAAGATTCTTGGTTCGAATCTGGGTCAGTCCATGGATGTTTGTAAGCGTATGTTGCAGAGGCGGCTTGTACACCTTACATCTGTCGTGGTCGAAAGTCCTCACGTTGATTTGGTATGGAAGTTTGGAGAGTGGAGTGCCTGCTCAGGTGTTGCCTCGTCATCTGACCGTGGTTCAAAAATACGTGGTGTTGTCTTTGGATATTTCCCGTATGGGATTGATCCCGGACCGTCGTCAATTGCCCGTTGTGTTGCTCCAGTACGATGTTAATTGAAAATAACCAATTTATCACCCCAAACACGGTATTTAGCTATACTGCGCCAAACAAAGAACGGTATAATGGTGGTGGGGTTTGGAGTATTGATAGAGCATTATTGCTAGGCCATCTTCTCAGTCATTCATTTCTAAAGTGGACTGTGATGACCAGGTTGGGTGAGAGTTCGAATTCAACCAAACATAGCCGTGTACAACGGGGGCTGGTGCACGTTAAATCGGTCGTGGCCTCAAATGTCGTCACGTTAGCGTGGTGTGGAAGTTGACGGCCAGGTCAGGTGTTGCCTCGTCATCTGACCATAGTTCAAAATTACGTGGTGTCCTCGAATTTTTCCCTTCGGGTTTGATCCGGATCGTCACCAATAGCTCGTGTTCCTCCAGTGGGACGGTACTTTAGTACCTACCTACCATCCAAATAAGATTGGTAGGTGTGCTTAAAGAGTACGTACTCACTAGAATATAAAAAATTTTTGACTTTAAAAACCCATTCTTTTACCGCAAGTATTTGGTGTATTCTTAAAATCATCCAAATAAGATTGGTAGTTGTGCTTAAGGAGTACGTACTCACTAGAATATATTAAAAAACATTTTTGACTTTAAAAACCCATTCTTTTACCGCAAGTATTTGGTGTATTCTTAAAATCATCCAAATAAGATTGGTAGGTGTGCTTAAGAAGTACGTACTCACTAGAATATATAAAAAAAAATTTTTTGACTTTAAAAACCCATTCTTTTACCGCAAGTATTTAGTGTATTCTTAAAATCATCCAAATAAGATTGGTAGTTGTGCTTAAGGAGTACGTACTCACTAGAATATATTTAAAAAAATTTTTGACTTTAAAAACCCATTCTTTTAACGCAAGTATTTGGTGTATGCTTAAAATCATCCAAATAAGATTGGTAGGTGTGCTTAAGGAGTACGCGTACTCACTAGAATATATTAAAAAAAATTTTGACTTTAAAAACCCATTCTTTTACCACAAGTATTTGGGCGTATTCTTAAAATCATCCAAATAAGATTGATAGTTGTGCTTAAAGATTACGCGTACTCACTAGAATATATTAAAAAAAATTTTTGACTTTAAAAACCCATTCTTTTACCGCAAGTATTTGGTGTATTCTTAAAATCATCCAAATAAGATTGGTAGGTGTGCTTAAGGAGTCGTACTGACTAGAATATATTCAAAAAAAATTTGATTTTAAAAACCCATTCTTTTATCGCAAGTATTTGGTGTATTCTAAAAATCATTTCAGGGTGAAAAAATCAGACTGTGCAAATAATTACTAATCTAATTAAGATGTAATCAGCTATTTAGTATGTTTTTTGAAACATGACATCTCAAATTCTAATTTGTTCAGAATGCCGATTCTTGTTGGAATTATTTATTATATTATTCTTCATGTTTTGTAATTATAATTGTAATTTTAGTTAACGTAGTACTAGAGCAACACAACGGGCTATTGACGACGGTTCGGGATCAGTCCCTTAAGGGAAAGATAGAGGACAACACCTCGTAATTTTGAACCACGGTCAGATGACGAAGCAACACCTGAGCTAGCACCCTACTCTCCAAACTTCCACACCAACTCAACGTGAGGACTTTCGGCCACGACAGATTTAAGGTGCACCATACGCTTACAAACATCCATGCCGGATTCAAACCAGGAACCTTCCTATCTAGAGGCTAACACCTTAACCACCATACTGGTTGGTCGGCTCTTCATGTTTTGAACCTCCATCAAGTTGCTAGAAGAAATAGTTGATTTTTAAAAATTTTTTAATCAAGAAGGCGTAAAAATATCAACATTTTTTCAGGAATTTCAAAATTTATTTCTTGTCTAAATACTCTTATTGAGATTCGAAACATTCACTGTATAATATAATTTATAATGATGAAAAAAAAATTATAATAGGTGAATTCATTGTGGAGTAATCGCGTTGTGAACAAAGCATCCTATTGCAAAAACGCAGTTCTTCAGAAACCGTGCTTAAGATCTTGGAAACATGACTGTTCATGGTGACAATATCTAACGACAACCCTTGTAACTAAAAAACCACTGCGAATATTTGCAATATCTTGGCATCGTTTGAAAGCTAAGATGTAGGAAAATATTTTGAATTCATAAAAAATATTGATATTCTGGTCAATTTTCGTGATTTCTAGTGTTATGCGTAGCACACCTTAATTAACGTCACAGTGGAGCAACACATCCGGGCTATCTCTTCCAAATCAGAACTTGGGCTGCAGTAGTCCGGTTTGAAAACCAACCGGAGGGTTCCGAGTTCGAAACCAACCAAAAACCGTCGTGTACAAAGGGGGCTGGTGCACGTTTAATCTGTCGTGGTACTTCAGAGCATACATAAAAAGTTCCCAAAAAACTAACCCTGGTGAAGTGGAAGTATTTATTCGGAGCAATTGTTCGTGGCCTAATATGGCCATACTGCCCCCACCTCACCATGAACAAACCAAATATTTACTCTAATCAGAAGTTGTATCAATCTGAAACTGTCACTACATATGATGTCAGATTGTTAAGAACATGTTTTCATCATGTTTTACTGACAATCGTAATTTTCCACTCTGTTTTGAGACGACAAATGTGAATCAGAAACGAGATACTCTATTTTTTGAGTGAAAGAATAAAACCATTCTCATATATAAATGCACAATATGTTAAAAATTTTTAATTTAATTTTATAATCTCACTAGCTACTGTGTGGCCAGCACGACGTTACTCGTGACAGTTCTTTTCATAGGGTCAGGTATGAATCCCCGGTGATTGCTACGTATTGCTGTTGTACAATTATTACCTCCAACCCCCTGGGATTGCTACGTGTTACCATTTGGTTTGCTTCGCAAACAAACTCCACAAACAACACCATGATGGCCTCGAAATGGCTATTAACAACGCAAATAAAAACACGCTAGAATCGGAAAACTTAGTATGATTCCAAAGGCTGACGTCAGCGGTTGAATATTGCAAAATTCGTTCCTTCTTCATTCGAGGTTCGGGTGACGTCACATTCCGGAGAAAAGAAAGAATGGTGGAAAAACTAATAAATTAATTTTAAATTGTTCTAGATTAAATTTTAAAATTCGGCTAGGAGACACAAAATTGCAAAAAAATATTTAGACTACCTGTGTGCTAAATTTCATTATTGTAAGTGCCATATATTCGTCAGGACACAGCGTAGCGAGGGACAAAACACTTTCTTTTAATAGTAGATATATGTTCATGGAGTCCATGTGGACCTTTTATTACATAATCACAAATTTATCTGGACTGACGTATGCTTATAAATTGTAATCTAAAGGGGGAATATATCGTTACCAAGGTCACGAATATTCAAAATTGATGTTTCTACGAAATCGAGTGAGTCGCAGTAGCTCAGTCAGTAGAGCGTCGGGCTCGCATCAGAAGGGTTTTGTGGGTTCTGTCCTCGGCGGAGCCTGCAATTCTGATGATTGCGAGATCGGCGCTTCGACCTGTCTAAAGACCGTCGTGTTCACTAATGGTGACTGGGGCACGTTAAATAGGTCGTGGTCACAAAGTCCCCCATGTTCCCATACCAAATCAATACCTCTGGGGGTACCCGATCAGGGGGTTATCGACCTCTGATTGGGATCTAAATTACGATATGTGTGAGTGAATGGATGTATGAAAGGGGCCTTCCTGTAAAACGGATGTGTCATGTATGTCGAGCAAAGTCGTACTTCCTCCCAATGGGGCTCAATAACATGGAAGGCGCACCCCCTCGCCTCTTGCCGTCTTCGACGGGCCTGGCACTCCTTTGGTCTGCCAGTGTAGGCATGAGAAACAACAACAAAATCGAGTTCAAAACTTTTGATGATTTGGGAAAAATCGAGTTATTTATAAAAAATTATTGTTATTTCAAGATAATCGGTATTTCCACTAAGAATCAAGTTTCGTGATTTGTCATAGTATAAGAACATGAAATGGTGACTCAAAAAACACAGATGAAAATTGATAAAAATGCATATTCGTGCCTTTGGCTTGGTCGTAACAATATAAGCTTTTGGGGTTTTCCAATGAGGAAAGCACGAAATTTGTAGAAAAACATTTCCTTTGGAGTCAGTCCAAACCCTGCCATAGTTAAGTGGGATTCCTTCTAGTGGGTGTCTCAACGAGGTGTCCCGTCATTAGCAAAACTGACCAGATCTTGATCTCGTCATACTAGAAATTTGGCAATGCCCAGATTGACAAGATATCTCGTCATTAGCAAATTGCATGTCAAATCTTTATGAACAAGATATCTAGGTGAAACTACAAGTAGGGTTAATAACAGAACACGGTAGAACTAATTATATGCATTCCAAATTCTTGATAACGACGTCAGTATCCAAAATCCACGAGTTTTATTCCACCATAAATATGTACGAAGTCTTAAAAGACCAGTTCATCTTGAAGTTTATGACGTGAAGTGTGTTATTATCATTTTCTTTTTACAAATTGCTGCTTAGGAGAAAAAAATGAAACTAATGGTAAAAAAATAAATGCTAAATTTGGTAAAGAGAGCGACATTAGAAAAATGGATGTTTAGATTATTAGAAGCATATAAGAGAGGAGATTATATTATGTTCGAAACTGCGAACCACTTAAAGCACTTTGAATTGCGATAGAAAAAATTACTTTTTAAGAGTGGAAAATGTGAGTAATTACCTGTGAGCTGGGAACATTTTTTATGCTGTAATACGTCTTAGCGATGCGCCAATTTCTAGTACACACAAACCGGTGCCTTTTTTTTTATGAAGCACTCTGTTTTAATCAATCGAAGGTATTTGGATTTGTTTATTAATTCGCATATATTTTAATGCCTGTATCTGTCATTTTTTATTTGACGGCTCTGAATCGCTCATCAAATTAAAGCAAAACGCACTTAAATATATGTTCTAGCGATCTCATATCCCCTGGTCTGATATGAATTAACTTTCTCAAAATTTCTAATAATAAATCGCGTCAGTTGTATTACTAGATATTACTGATTTGGTAGGTAGGTAGTTGAATCTTCGTCGCACATGAGCAACATAGGAAAGGGGCTATTGGCGAAGGTCTGGGAGCAATCCCGAAGGGAAAGATCTAAGACAACATCTAATAATTAATAACCACAGTCAGGTGACGAGGTCTGCACCTCACTCCCCATACTACCACACTATTCTACAGTGAGGACATATGACACCACGACAGTTTTAACGTGCTCCGACGGTCCTAGGTTGAATAGAATTTCGAACTCATGACCCTCCAGTTGCTAGTTCTCTACTCTACTGACCGGGCCAACACGGTTCCAATAATAATTTGGAAAATTGACTAGAAAATAGAATAGCTACTTAGATGGATTTTTAGGACTATTAATAAATTTGTGCTAAAATGTTTTGAATTAAATCTTTTAAACAGTCGAATAATTCTGAAGCAATTAATTTAATTTTCTCAGTAAAAACATTTAAGTCGTTTGATTTAAGAGAGCCAGGGTGAAAGTATCCGAGTAAATCCATTACTTTTTGGGTAAAAAAAAAACAAGTATAATAATTCAGTGAAAATTTTAGCTTGCGCACTATTTCTTTACCCGGAACTGTTCCTGTTAGTACTTATGTGCTTATTTATAGCTGCATGAACCATTCGTATTCCATTTTCCTTATAAGATGCACATTGAAACTTTATGAAAAATTGGTAATTGATACTAGCTGTGAATATTAACTGTACCGTTCAGAAACAAAATGAAATTTTGACATACCCCAAAGCACTAAAATTATACTGTCTTTCCACGTACTTGCTGCTACATAGGTGACTGGTCCACGTGAAAACGAGAACGCATTCTTTTAGACAAGCCAGATGCCGTCCGCTCCAATCGTGCACTTCCAATGGATAGTACTCGACAAAAAGTTAAATGTTCAAGATTTGCAAACAACATCCGGGTCACCAATGAAGCAGAGTGCGAAAAGAAGATGCAACCTCAATCTATCAACTTGTGCTTCATGGTTGAGATTGACAGTACTTTGCTTTTTTTTCGTTCCATATTGTAAGTTCATTTTTACATTTGTGGACTATATCAACGAATATATACTACAGTGACCAAAAAGTACCTAGAATGCTGTCATAAAACAAAAGGTATCAATTTATTGGTAAAACTTTATTACGTCTCCTTCAAAGTAATCTCCTCCGACTTCAATGCACGGTGGAACTGTCGTTCACGGTAAGAAGTCGATTTGTCGCCAAATATGGTAAACTTCAACTTTTGCGGTTTTTCTTCACATCTGCCGTTTTTGTTATGGCAACCCTATCTGCAAAATTTGCTGTTACGGAATTCGGCTGCCATCTTGATTTGGCGACAAACATCTTACCGTGAACGACAACTCCACCCAATGCACTTCTGCTAACGTTTTTTCCAATCCTCCAAACATACCTTAATGTCGTTTTTCTAAAACCACTTTAGGGTTCGTATCAAATTTTCTTTTACTGCCTCAATGGACTCAAAACGGTGACGATGAAGAGGGAGTTTGAACTGCGGAATAAGAAGAAGTCACACGGTGCCATATCAGGTGAATAGAGAGCTTGTGGAGCCGTATTTGTTGAATGCTTTGTCAAAACATCAATTACGAATAAAAATGGCATTGTGAGTAGGCGCATTATCGTGTTGCTAAACCCATGAGTTATCTCTCCACAATGAGGAACTTGCATGTTTTTTGTTTATACTTTTATAATATAGAAAATGAAAAAATATGATGGAAAGTATCTTTCTTTTTTACCTTTATAGCCCGAAAAGGTAAAATTAAAAAATTTCAAGTTCGCACTATTTACTTCATTTCAAAAACGCTAGTTTTCCTACACCGCTTCTTGTGACGTCGCTATGCACTATGATGATCTGTTTACTTTGATAGCGACGTTGAAATAGCAAGAACAAAAGTTTTAATTGATTGCTTAAAAATTAAAAGAGCAAGCAATATGAAATTTCAACGCGCTAGACAAACGTAAACATCACATCGTGGTACACAATGACGTCACGTAGCGTTTTGAGGTCATGTGCTTTTACCATACTTTTCGGTAATTTAAAACTTGAAATTTTAATTAATTAAGAGTCCATTTTATGGGTTTTAATTGTCGTTTTTGAACATTTTGACGATCAATCTATTAACAAAACACAAAAATGAGCCTTTTCCTCACTGGCGCAAATTCCTCATTTAGGTCATTTTCAACGAACTGTTTCACGCAAATGGCGCAAAACACTCAAATAATAATCTTTATTAACCATCTGGTCAGTTAATAGAAATTCACAGTGAAGAACACCACGGTCAATCAAAGAAAACAGTCAACGTTACTTTTGATTTTTGAGCGTCTTTGACGTGGTCTTTTCGGTCTTGCTTCATCTTTCAAGCGCCATTCACTTGATTTTTGAGCTGTTTATGTATCAAAAGCATAGATCCTAGTTTCATCACCGGTAATAATGCGTTTTAAAAAGGAATCGCCTTGAGAAAGCATCTCTCAGGGCACCACAACACATTGTTGCTTGCTTTCGGAACAACTCGAAAAGCGACACATCGCAAACTTAAATGATCTTTCAAAATTGCTCGATAGGAAACAAATGATATAGGAACTTGCTCAATAATGTCTTGTAAAGTTAAACGCAGATCACTAAGCACTAATTCTCTGATTGACCTGTTGATACCTGATTGACATGTTGATCATTAGTCGAAGTGGATGGTCTACCAGATCACGAATCATCTAATACGGATACTCTACCTTCTTTAAACATTTTATACCAATCAAATATTGTTTTATAAACAGTCGTCTGTAAAAGCTTTTTGAAACATTTCAAATGTGTTTGTATCAGAAAATCCATTGCGTTAGCAAAATTTGGTACAGTCACACTTGACGTTTATGAGCGTTGGCAACGGACTTGGCGATTTTTTTTGGCGCACTTCTAGTAGCGAGTTATGGTAGATTAAAGCAACATATCTGTATTTGCTGTTATTGTGGTTTTCAGGGCAACCTTGGCAAACGGTATCTTTCAATTTTCATTTTAAATATTCTAGAACGTTCTTCCAAAATCCATTAAAGTGATTTCATTGACATCATTGGTTCGTTTAAAATGTTTTCTTTGCTTCCATTGGTTATTTTGATTTTAAAATATTCTTTGATTGCATAGCTCCTTTAAAATTTTTTCGGTGATATCATTGGTTCATTTATTTGTATTTCTACAGTTGTGGAATTTTTATTTTATCATAATATTTTTCACTAAAAGTTTAAGAGTTTTGTTTTTTTGCCATTTGTGTGGAATTTTCGTTTTTTATTATTTTTTCCCAGAACAGTTCTGACGTATCAGGTTGTATTATTTCTTGCTTTTTTTCTTTTAAAAAATCTTTTTATTTTCAAACAGTCTACTGTATTTAGTGTAATTGATAAGTTTCAGGATAGTCTTACCCAACCTTCCCAGCTTAGTTTTTCTGCTGGTTCGCATATGTGGTTTGAAATGTGTTTAAACTTACTACTTTTTGCGAAAGTTTTTTAAAAATATAGTTTTCAAAACGTTCTCAAATGTGTTTTCAAGCTTTCATTTTCCGTTGCAGAAAGATACACTATTTTTGAAAGAAAAAGAGTTTTGAAATAATATTTTACTTGGCGATTTAAGAAGTTCGCCAAAAAAAATCGTCAATTCCATTGCTACCGCTTATAAACGTAGACTGTAGTTGTACCCAAAATTTAATGCATGTTCTTTGCTCAATTACATTCGACATTCTGGAAAATCAACGAAGTGAAAATTCTTCTGTTATTAAAAACGAATTTATCTACAGACGATAAAATTAAATAAATCATTGATTGTTGCCACATGCTTATATAAGTCATAAACATGTTGATAAAAATTTGCAGACGATATCTACTATATATGTATTTTAAAGGAAGCATTCCAGTTACTGTTTGATCACAGTAGTAATTTCCATCATTGCATTTATTTTAAAATAAGCAATTACGCAGATATAGAAAGTGATGTGTCTCACTTGATTCAAGTGAAAATATCATCCCTAAATCAAATACCTACTTTCAAATTTTATTATTTTCATTCGGTAAGAATTTTTTGTGCAAACAAACACAACACCGGAAGACGATAATTTTACTTCCGATCATCCAATACGGTATACGCAAAGGAAACGTACTCCTAACAAAAGCACCTGCGCCTTCTACTTTTAACTTTTGCAGAAAAAGCCTCTCAGAGTTGAAATTAATTTCTGGTCAGAAGGAAATGCTCAATTAATTCTGACACCTTTCAGCAAAGATTTTATAGCTTTCACCTCGAAGGATAACTGTAAACATATTGCTTTGAGATAAAAGGAAAAATTCTAGGTAGTATACAATTTCATAATAATTGTAAGAATTATTATAAGTCTTGCTTCTAGGGGGGTTTTAAAAGTAGATAATATTTCAGCTCAAGGAATTTTGTAATTGGAAAGAAATTCCAAGAAATGATTGGGGCCGAGGCATCCTATTGGTAGAATGGTGGATTACGGAGGGTTGCGAGTTCGAAACGATATAACCATACACCGTCGTGTACGAAGGCATGTTAGATCTGTCGGGGCCTCAAATGTCCTTACTTTGATGTGGTGTAGATGTTTGGAGGATGGGCATTCCACTATTGACTTCGTTACCTGACCGTGCGTCAAAATTACGGGTGTTGTACTCCGATCCTTTCCTTCGGGATTAATTCCGGACTGTCGCCAATTTCACATTAGTGTGTTTCTTCAGTGTGACTCTAATTATCTACCAACATACCAACCGAAGAGTCACCAATATCACGTTGTGTTGCTCCAATGACGTAAATTCAAATCGTATATTTAAATTACGTTATATTGAACTAGTTTCTATAAGTTCCAACACTGATGAAGCTCAGGTGTGACTTCATCATCTGTCCGTGGTGTTATCCGCGGATCTTTCCCTTTGGGTTTGGTCCTAGAGCATCGTTAATGGCCCATTGTGTTGCTACAGTACAACGTTAATTAAAATACTACCTACCTACCAAAACTGATGAAATTTGAGCCCTTAAGTGGATGTGTCATGACAGAAAATGGCAAGAGAACTAGTATGCATGTTTAATGTATTAAAATAGTACTAGGGGGCCCGCCCCCTGCTCGCTAACGCTCGCCAACCCCCAGAGGATTGCTTCGCAATCCTCATTGGTTCGCTGCGCGAACCTATGCTCGCTTCGCTCGCATCAATGAAGACATGTGTCCTAGCAGAAGGAATTGTTAACAAAATATGATATTCCAAAAAAATATTTTTCAAATCTAAATTTTATGCTGTTTTTCAGAAAAGATATTTACAGTACCTCTGGAATCAGAATTCAAATGGAAACTTTGAGCAAATTTTGACTCGAAATGTGAGCGTTGATTTGGAAATTGAAAACCCAGCATGTTGGTTGTGTGTACATTTACCCAGCACTCGAGCTACCCACGCTTTTTCATTGAGTTTGTCGAAAGTTGTAATGCAAGCGTCTTGTTGAACTATAATATTTTGCCCCGAAACGGACCTTTTTTTTAAATGACCCTGAAAAGATCCTTCGTTTTCTTTGATTTCTATTATTTACTGCAACAGCTCGACTAAAATTCATTTTTTTCAATAAAATTTCATCCGATAACGCTATAAATTCAATTGAAGCGCGAGGCTTTAGGATAAACAAAGAATCGTACAATGTTGCCAAAACGCGAAAACAAATAACGTCTTTTTTGCGTGCCACGTAAGAGAATTATATATATAGATGAATATAAAGTAAATTTGACGAATGAACGTTGAGACGTTTACCGTAAAAATCTAACCAACGGTAATTCTATGCATGTCACTAGAAATAACCTAGGCTATATTAATTTATGAAAACAGAATAGTATACATTTTCAAAATGTTATGTCAATCTATTTAAAAAAATCATTAAATATTTTTATCTTTAAAATTATATCCTTTTCTTATTGCCGGTATTTTATCGATTTGTTTCCCGAATCTTAATGCGAATGGATCGATCTCAAATCCAGGAAAATCGTATTTTCCAAGGTCGAGATTCTTATAACATCTTAGCCTTTCTAGAAAATATCGAATACCCAAAATCAGTTGACAGTAAAAGTACAAAATTCGACGGTATTCCATAAGTATTATATTCATAATTACATCTTCTATCCATATAGGACAACCCTGATAAATATAATGAAGGGATATTTCGGAAAGTAATATGAACGCTGAAATGTGTCGTTATAGATGTTTGACACCAGAATTATATGTAAAAATCCTCCTTACATTTCCGAATACGTCTCGGGCAAGACTTTCACCGGTATTTCTGACTGCTGAGTATATTCGGGATGCCGAGTACGTTCCGTATTCCCCTTTCGCAGAATGATACTGAAACGAAGGACTATTTTGGAAAGTGATTTGAATCATGAAATATATCTCCTTAGAATATGCTGAATAACATCAGACTTATACTGCAATTAAGGAAAATTTTGTGAAACAGTAAATAAACGCTATATACCGATTATATAGGGTTTCGGTATAACCCGAATATACCGGGTATATTCGAATTGGATAGGATTTTGAAATCTATGGTTCTGGGAAAAATCTGTGCTACCGAGAGTATTCGGTATTCCCCCTTCGCAGAATTATGCACGCAGTTAAAAATTAAGAGGTGTTTTCCTCGGATCATTCTATTCTGGTTTTATAACGGATCGTCGCCAATAGCCTATAATTTTTCGCTGGTGGGAAGTTAACTAAATACCTCCTTACCGCAGAATAATAATCTTATATTCTATTTTCAAAATTTCTGACACAAATTACAGAATAGCCACTATGTCAGTTTTCTAAGATGCAAGTATTCAAAGGGTTCTAGGAAGACCTATAATAAAGATAACCTTACCCTTCTCATTGATCCCCATTTTTATTAGTTACCATCCTTTCAATTTTAAAAACTGGAACCAACAAGGATTTCTTAAAAATGCATGAAAATGCAAAAATAATAAAGGGTAAATGATTCTGTAATGAAGATTGCGGAGTGTGTGTTTGAGCAGTGCTTTTAATTACATCGTGAAACACTTCAAATGCTAGATTACTTTTCAGAAGAGCACTACTAGATGAGTCCTTTCAGAATTGTCAGGCCTGCTCGAAGTGTACTCGAAAAAGCAGGAAATAAGCATGTAAAAGTTTAGAAATATTACATATTAATTTTATCTTTTTTTGACAACTTATTATTTTACTTATTAGTGATTGTTACTTATCAATAAACATCTTTCCCTCTAACACCCTCTAAGCGTCACTAGATTTCCGAGTAGGGAATAATTGATTTTACCTTACATCACATTCAATGACCTAATAACCACATTTTACTGGTTAAAGGTAGGTAGTTGAATTTACGTCGCCCTGGAGCAACCCAAAGGGTTATTGTCTCTGATTAGAGATCAATTCCGAAAGGACAGGTCAGAGGGCTGCATATTTTAGTTTTGAACCACGGCCAGATGATGAGATCAACACCTGAGCTGGAACTCTATTCCCCTAACTTTCACACCACGCAGATCGCCACAATAGATTTAATAGACCCCCCCCATCCCCCCGTAAACGATGGTCTTTATTTGGAACAAGTCACTATCTCTCAACCTTCTTATTGCTTATCATCGGCTTTACCAACTGTGCTACCACGGCTATTCTGTTGGTTGAAATAATGCAAAATATTCTACTAATACTGTTCTTAGAATAGAATCCTTTGGAAAGATTTTATTTCTCTATTTTCTAAAGAAAATAATTCTTCTGAATGATTCCATTAGCCTATTCTGTAGAATAGAATCCTTTGGGAAAATTATATTGCTTTCAGTTTTTTAGAATATATTCCATTGGAAAAATTCTATGTGTCAAAAAGATCAAAACTGTTTAGAAGTCGTGCAAAGCATGCAAAATCCAAGAAAAACATAAGTATGAACTACAGAAAAAATTAATAAAATGTACTGCATTTTTCGTACAGCAGTAAACAGGCACATTTTAGTGTTGAACCGTGGCTAGATGGAGCACCTGAGCTGAAGCTCTATTCCCTAAACTTTCACACCACGCCAACGTGGGGACATTTATTGCCACAACAGATTTTACAGACATCACCACCCCCCCGCAAACGACGGTCTTGATTGGAACAAGTCACTATCTCTCAACCTTCCTATTGCTAATCAACGGCTTTACCAACTGTGCTACCACGGCTCTTCTGGTAGTTGAAATAATGCAAACATATTCTACTGATTCTTTCTTAGAATAGAATGAAGTATTTTATTTCTCCTTTTTACAAAGAAAATCATTCTTCTTTATGATTCCATTGGTCCATTCTGTAGAATATCATCCTTTGGAAAAATTCTATTTGTCAAGAAGATCAAAACTGATTAGAAGTCGTGCAAAGCATGCAAAATAGAAGAAAATACATATGTATGAACTACTCAGAGAATAATTAAAATGTACAGCATTTTTCAGTAATCAAAATTGCATCTAGGAGGCTAAAAACAAATGCAGCCTAGTACGTTTTTTGTTTTGGAGAGTCATAATTTTTCACCATTTATCTCTATTCTAAAAGTTGCTCTTAAATACAGTTTTTCTTAAATAAGGAGTCAGTTATTTATATTTTTAAAATTGAGTATTTCTTAATGATCAACTGAACCTTGAAAGTTGTTCCTATTTCTAATCCACGACCTACCAACTAGTCTCTTTTATTGGTTGAAAAAATGCAAAATGTTTTATTAATTCTTTTCCTGGAATGGAATCCCCTGGAAAGATTTTATTACTCCTTTTCCCAAGGAAACTATTCCTTTTGAATTATTCTATCGGCCTATTCTGTAGAATATAATCCTTTGGAAAAATTCTATTGTTCTTTCTCATCTATCTTTTTTTAGAATATAATCCTTTGGTAAAATTTTATTTGTCAAAAAGGTCAAAACTGCTCACAAATTTTTGAAACATATATATGTGAATTACTCAGTAATATGTTCGGAATTTTTGGTACTGAAGTAATCAAAATTGCATCTAGGAAATAAATCCAGCCTAATAAGGATTTTGGTTTGGTTCATAATTCTACGCCATTTAACTCTATTTTAAAAGTTGCTCTTAAATACCATTTATCTTAAATCAAAGCGTCAGTTATTTGTTGTTTCAAATTGAGGTAATCTCGCGATAAACCCAACCCTGGAAGTGCAGGTATTCTGAGCGAGAAGACTCTGAAATTCCGTCTCTCTCCTGACGGCGCAGCCGCGTCTCTCCTATCAGAATACGGAATCGCCATCCGTGTTATTTTTACCCGACTAACACTAAAACTAAGAAACTGCCCATCCGAGCTGCTGGAGCATCCTTCGATACGGATCGCGTGTGTTTATGCGTCGACCACAATTTCCTTCGGAAGCCATTACTCTTCCATGCTTTGCGCTCCCTAATTCGAAATTAAAAGCCCCGGAGGAGAGAGATGCTTTTTTCCCTCCTCTCTCTCTCCATCCCTCAGCATCCGAGCAAAAGAATCCCGCTCCGCTAAAAGGATGCTGGGGATGAAGTGATGGAGAGAGCTTTTTCTCCAGAGCGGGGATGGCAACAGTGACTGGATGGGAAGGGAGCGGCATTAACGATCGATAAAAGAGCTACTGATTCTGACGGTCCCGCTTCATACGCAGGATGGCTGCTTTATACAAATCGATAGAAAGGTTCGTGTGTGTTTACAGTGAAATGAAGCCGCTTTTCTCCTGGAAGCGAGTGAAAAGATCTTTCCTAGGGCTGGAAGGAAGAAGGCTGTGTTTTTTGGTTGTTGTTTGTATCTTCCCCGCTTCCCAACCCCGCTGCGTGTTATTGATTGGAGGCTTAGTCCCAAACAACACTTCCTCCACCTCATCATCCCTGTTCCCCCTCCCCCTGCAGATCATCGCCGGGGTATCCGTCCCCTCCGAGTCGCACCTTCCCCTCCCTCAGATCCCGAATGCGCCCGTCCAGACCCCGACAGTTGCCATAGAGCCGCCTTTTAATCCGGCGGGTCGCTTCATCCTGGCCGAGGGGTGATCGCGGTCGATCGCCAGGTTACAGGAGTCCCGACTCTCACCCGGATTAGGTCTTGTGAGGGAAATCAGAAAGGAAGGAGGATTCCAACCTGGAACCAGCCTCGAATTCGACTCGCGGCGTCCTCCAGAAACAAGGGGTTATGATTCAGAATTATCGATCCCACCCCAAGCGATGCAGCAACTACCTAACGTGGGGGTGTCGCGTGGAAGGAGGGGTTCGCGAGAGGGGAGGCCGGTAATCGGATCGAAGCCCCGGCGCATGCGCAGTCCAGGGGGACGGTCCGGGCACTGCATAATGCCCGGTTCCTCGGGTTTTCCGGTGTCCTCTGCCATCGGGGAGGAGATCCGACGACGCTGCTAGCAGTCACGGTCGCAGATTGCACTCCATCCCGTCGGGCAGAACAGGACGATGGCCTTTCAGAACAGGTAAGAACAACTGCTACCTTACGACATGTCACCCCCAGATAAGAGATCGCCGCAGCCGGACGCGGGCATCCCATCCCCTCAACCACCTTACAGAAACCACCCTGGGAAGACAAACTCTGTCTGTTGATTTCCAGCATCACGGTTCAGCAAGAAGCTCCGTCCCTGTTCTGTTCAACTCGAATACCACAACACGGATGGGTTTTTCTTTCTGTTCCACCCTCCCCCTCCGGCCCGAATCGCTTAGTACCGTCTCGGTTTCAGGTGGTTGCTGCGTGTAATGCCAGGTTCAGGTACTCGGGGGTCGGACGATCTTTCTCATCCGGATGCGGATGTCCCATCTTACGTTTCTCCGCGCTCACCTCCCCGCCACCGATCATATGGATTGTTGGGCATGTAACAGGTGTCATGAGCTGTTGGTACGAACGTCAACATCGGATGCTGCGTGCTCGGGACTACCCAATCTCGAACCAGAAGATATTTTTATTCCCCGTAATGGGATTTAACATCAGATTTATTTAAAACAAAATTGAAACAAATTTTGAATTCCATTTTTTTCTCTCAGCGTCGCAGCGTTATCGTTTGTCATGACCATCCTATTTCAAATTGATGAGTGGGCCGCGAGTTATTTTCTTCTTCGAACGACAGTTTTAAGCATATTTTAAGTCATGTTGTGAGCCAATAAGTGTCCTTCCCCTCCCTTTTAATCGATCCCTTTTTGTGTATGTTAGGGCAAATGGGTCAGCATCGAAACCAGCCAGAGGTATAGAAGGATTTCTGTCCAGAGCAAAGGGTTTCGTACTCTGACTTGGTAACTATACATTTTTGGATTCAGACAAGACATCTGGATGGATGAAGAGTTCTCAACATCTGCGTGAATAATGAAAGGTATTGTGGTTATAGTATTTCATATACAGGTCTGAATTTCGAAACGCTTTTATAAGATCAGTTTTAAAAAATTATTTTGATGGCTAATATTTTTTTATTTTAGTTTTTTTTAGTTATTTTAATTAGTTTTTGTTCTTTTTGACTAATGCTTTAAATTTTCAATTTCGTTCTTGATATTTTTGAAAACTATATAGCATCTTGTGGAGAAAAGTGGCGTAACGTAAAAACGTACATTTTTCAATTGCCAAAAAAGTAAATTTTACCAAATTATTTATTGTTATTATCTTTCCCTCGCGTAAAAAATTAAATTTTAACTAAACAAAATTTAAATTCTTAAAAACTTTTTACGTACATTTTAAATTTTAAATTGAATTTTATATAATTCGTTCAAATAAAAAATTTCTTACCATCTTAACTTAAAATGAAATTAAGCCTCCATTTCGAGCAGTGTAATTTTTTCAAGGAAAACAGTATTATTATTGAATGGATTGATTATTCTAAGAGATTGTCGATATAAATTTGTGAAATTTAATTGCAAAGTGTTTCAATTACCAAGCCTATAACATTCCTTCTGTGACTTGAAAGGTAAGTATTTCGTATTCCAAGAATAAAGTAACACATAAAACAGATACAAACCATTAAAGTAAATAATCTCACACATAGGTTAAAGAACCCTCCCCCACCCCACCCACACACCAGTAAAAAAAGTATCACAATTAAAAAAAAATCTTCTAGAAGAAATCCAATACTTGCCTTAAAACCCGTAAAACATATATTTTTTAAGTTACATTCTATTTAAAATAAAACTGTATTCTTCCTAAAATGAAAGTGCAGAATATCTTCAACGTTAATACCCCACGGTGAATCTTCGTGTTTTTTCCTCTAATAGTAATGTAAAATATTTAATTGATTCATCCTTTAATGTAACTTTAAAACGTATTGTTTGATATAGTTTTCAATTAAAAGGTTAAGTAAAAATCAAAATATTTTTTATTAAGTGGGCATATTCATCTTTTAACAGTCTTAAGAATATTATTTTTTTTTTCTTTCGCAAATTATAATTTGTTGCATACAAACTAAAATAATTATAAAATCATTTCTCATTATTTTGATTAAATTATTTTCAGTAAATAATTTCATGTAACATATAACACGTAAACAATGAATTTTTAAAATAAAAATATATATTTACTTAAAAAATTATGCCATTGAAAACGTTCCCAAAATATATGTTAAAATTTACTCCGTATTTATTTCTCGGATGTATTTTTGATCTTTATCTTCGCAATATTTTAAAATATAATGAAAACTTCTAAAGAAAAATATTAAGGGTAGATGTCAGTATTGATGATTTCCTTTTTATTCTTGAATAACAATTTTAGACACATAGTACATTATCTAAGCATACAAAATATAGTATAAAATTAAATCACAACTTTCAAACTGGATTAATGCTGTTCTCCCCCTAAAGTTATATTAATAAATATGGGTTTAGCTGTTCACTTTACTTAGTAGTCGTGCTTTACAAGTGAAAATAATTTCAAGTACAGTGCTTCCTAATGTTTGTGTTTAGTGAATTTTGTGTAAAAATGTATATTTTCTTTATGTAAGCTTCACAGTTTTTGAAATATTCTACACTATTAGTGATTACTGCGCGTTTTTTGGAAATATAGGTGATAAGAAAATCAAAGTTATTTAAATATTTGGAGTTTACTAATTCCAGTGGCTATTCATGAAAAATCGTGTCTCGCTTTTTATACAACCTAGAAACCGAATTATTAAAATTTTATTGAGTTTTAAAACAAAAAAATGTATAAACATTTTGAGTAAAGTATGTTTTTGCTATTACATTTGTATTTTATTATTGCAGTTCGTATAATTTTTTAAAACAATAAATATAGAGGAAAAGGCTTTAATGCTCAAGACGTAATGAATGAAAATTATCAAACACAATATATCTTTCTCATTACCCTAAATAATAAAAAATAAAAATAATAATAAATAATAATTCAAAAACCTTTAACTAATTTCTTAGTGATATGGAAGAATTTTAAATAATTATCCAACATTGCTACGTTTACATAGAAGAATTCAACATATTCTACACCTATTGAGAATTGAAATTATTTTTAAGCCTTTTTTTTTCTATTCTCAAATCGATAACAATTCTAATGAAATATGTATATATATATATATATATATATATATATATATATATATATATATATATATATATATATATATATATATATATATATATATATATATATATATATATGTGTATGTATATATATATATTACAGAAGTATGAATCCGAAATAAAATTCTACATGATTCTAAATACCATTTCGATAGCAGAATGTATAATCATTTGTACATATTTATAGTCAAGGCTTGGAAGTTCATGTTATTGACATTTTAGCATCAAGTAATAAATTGTGCGCTTTCAAAATCTAATAAGCTAGAAGTCGGTAACAAATATTTGGACATTTAAAAATGGTACATGTTTATTAATAATACTTAAAATATTGCATTCCGTATGAGTCTCTGTGGTGTTTTCTTCAGTTATTTTAATCTTTGTTTTAGAAAGTATTCAAGATAATTCGAAACTCAATAACGTTGACAAAAAATTGTTTAACTTAAAAGTGGGAGAATTTATCCCACAATTGGATTCGACGAGGTAGCTCATCCATCAAGATCTGATCAGCTTATTTTAAGGACGAGGTATTGTACATTAATGGTCAGTTTTTTTAATGACGAGATATTTCGTACATTAATGGTCAGTTCTGATAATGGTGAGATACATCATAGAAACAATCACCAGAAGGATTAAAAATATTACAGCTCACTATAGTAAAATAACATACATAATTTTATGACTGGTATGTTTAAATCTGAACTAAAAAAGAACTTGAATGTTCATGTTCGAGAAATAAACGATTTTGAATTTTATTTTATGTATCAAATATATTTCTTTAAAATTCATTCGAATTCACGTGCTAATTAATTTTTATATTTATTTGTTTAATTACAAGATGTGGGATACGATCTAATATTAGATCCTTATGAAGATGCCATCAAGCTTTTACGTGACTCTACAATTTATGCGTATTTAAATAATTTTTTTTAAATTCTAAACTACATTTATTGAACAAGGGCTCAAAGAGCAAATAAATAAACCGTGCTAACTGAACAGTTCAAATAGTAGACGCATGT
This sequence comes from Metellina segmentata, assembly GCA_947359465.1. Lineage (NCBI taxonomy): Eukaryota > Metazoa > Arthropoda > Arachnida > Araneae > Tetragnathidae > Metellina > Metellina segmentata. The sequence continues at coordinate 30,355,361 of OX375879.1, forward strand.
TTCATACCCCAAACTCAAAATAGAAACTTTGCTTAAATAATGAGAAAGCCAAGTAAAAATCCGCCCAGAGCAACCCATTTTGCCTGAATCGACTTGGAATTGTTAACTGCAACTTTCTCGGAGGAAGGCGCAGTAATGGTAGTGTACGTGTATCCAGAATGATGTCATTTGCACAGCGGTTGTTCGAAAGATGGATTACGGTCAAGGGGGGAGTGAGTTGGAGGGGGGGCGAAATGGTCTTTCCCCCTCCTCTCCTTTTCAGTCGAATGTATCACTTTGGTCAAGTTTAGTTCGATCGAAGAAATGAATTCGCTTAGACATTTATGCATCTGAATAGTACTGTTGATGGACAGGTTCCAAATATGTGTTATTTATACTTCGAATTGCAATGTAGGTGTCTGTTGAGGCTATGCGTCCTTATGTTTCTCGAATCTGAGGTAGAGATTCAAGACCAGAAGAATTAACTTGTTGCGCAGAAGGATTTTTGATTATTCCTCTGTGAGCTGTGTTTGCAAACATAAGTAATAAAAATATGAAGTGAAATACTTGCACTGAAATTTATTTGGGAGTATGAAATAATTTACCAAAAATAAGTTAAATGTTTGTAGACTAATTTATGTGATTATTCCGAGTTATTTACAAAGTGTAATTTGAATGCGTTTAGAGGACTTCTATTACGTATGTTAATATTTATGATATATGAATAAAAAATGAATTTTTCTTAAATATAAAAATTATAGAATTGAAGACTTAAACTAAATTAGGTTTTTGTTTTTTTAAATATTATTTTGTGACCATATAAAATCCCGAATTATTCTTTAAGATTTACATTTCTCAACATTTATTCTAATCCCATCATGAAATCTTTTCATATTGAAAATGAATCCTTAAAAACGAGTAAAACTGTGGGTTGATTTGATTTTTTGTCTTAAGAAAAATTGAAATAAATACCTATTCCTTGAGTTATTTACGGCGAATTAATTAAACTTTTCTGCTTCAAATTCACAAAAGTTTTTCAGCATAATTTTTTATAAAATAACTTTTAAAACATTAATCAGTTAACATCCTATGAGGTGGCTAGTTTTGATTAAAAAAATTGGGCTATATCTTAAAAATTAATATTAAATCATAGAAAATATTAAAAACACTTTTAAGCTATTAAAACTAAATATTTTTATACATTTTCATAATACGTTAAAGACAACATTTAGACATACAACGATTAATAACAGAGAATAGAGTCAATAAGAGTAAACACATTTTTTTTCATTTTTATAATTTTGGTAATTGGTAATTTTTAATTAACGTCGTACTAGAGCAACACAATTCATTTTTATAAACGATTTTTTTATTTGAGACATTTTTAGTAATTTTTTGGCTCTGTAATTTGTTATTATTTAGTTTTTATAATTTTTTGTTTTTACGGAAAACGGATAAAAGTTATTTTTTATTTTGTATGTTTACTGAATCGAACAGAATATAATCTACTGCGTAAATATTTTCTTATAAACAAACTTTTAATGTAAATGAATTTCCCTTACGTATATTAAAAATACTTATTGAAGCTGAAATGAAACAATTGCTAAATTTAAACTTGTATTATATTTATCACCGCATATTTGAAGTAGAACCTTCATTTTGAAAATTTTATCGATACCAATCTATTTCTGTCAGATGATTCATACTTTCTTACCATTTGTTTCAAGTCAAAATGAACCAATGGAAATAGGTATTTATAAAGCTGCGTGTTGAACATTTTGCAAGACGTTAATGGCGCTATTTCTAGAAACATATTTTGAAATTTCATTGCTTGTAGTTGTTTTGATAGTGTAAGTATCCTATTGGTTGCTATATATACATCATGAAAGTTTTATCAATTGATTAGAACCGTTTATTTTGGGTAGTATATTAGACATCATTCTCTGCTACTGTTACGTGAGTATTTCTATGGAAACATGATTATTTTTGTTCTCATTTTCCCCAGCGTTGTTCCATATATTTTAAGCAACAGCTTATTTGCTTAGTTGAGGTACTCAAACGTAAAGTAGTTGATACTTTGAATTAAAATATCTACTAATTATTCATGATTTTTGTGACCTCACTTTTTTATTTGAAATTTTAATCTTTTAGTATGTGAGATAGTAAAAATTGTTTTTTACAAATTTCAATTTTCTCCTACTGTTTAAGTAGTAGTGGTGTTCTACTACAAAATCGGTAGTGGGGGTGTTAACTTCAGATTCTGTAAAAGTGTTTTCTTTGCAAGTGTCCTTAGCTAGAAGAAAAGCTAGTATGATTATTTCAACCTCCCATTCTTCCGTCGCTCAGGGTTCCGTAAAACAGTTTACTTCGTTGATATCGTCCTAAGGCAGTGAAACTCTTTTGTAAATACTTGCAAGCAACACAATGTACGATCATGCTTGAAATATGAGATTAAGATTTGAGTACCCAGAAATAATATTTAATATATTTATTTAAGAATTCCTTCAGTCGCCGAAGACAGCAGGGAAATCATGAAAAATATTTCGCACTGAGAGTATTATGCCTGTTGATCAAACAGGTAGGTTGTTGGGAAAGATTGTTTAAAGTGGCCGGTAAATGGAAAGATATTCTGAGATATATAACGGGTAAAAATAGCACTTTCATGGTACACCTAACAATTTTTTATTGTATTATCGACCACTAAAATAAAGTAAACATGATTTATTGATTTACTACTTTTTGGTATTTCATTTTTGTGATTTGTGTATTATTTTCTTAAATTTAATTAAACCTTAATTAACTTTAAATTAGTTACACATTCAAATGATAAGCATTGCATTTTGGTTTTGTACTAATACTGGACAATGCGAAGATTTGTTTTACTGTTGACTTTTACGGAAACAAAAATGAAAATGCTTCATTACAAAATTCAAAATAGTTTTTATCATAGTATTTTAATATGATATTAAACAGGACAGTTAACATGCATGATTGATTCAAAAATTAGATTGCATTTTTTTGGTTGCCTCATTTTTAGAAAAATCTGTAACTTGAATTACTGATAAAATGGAAATAAAAAATGTTTGTGGAGTGTTAAAAATTCCTCTTACTAATGGATCTTTTGAGAAACGTAATACTTTTTTTTTGCACACGTGAAAAGAAAATATCCTCTGGAATGGAAAAAATTCTCAAAGAATTTTGTGTTTTGTTTCGTCTGTCAACATTTTAAATTGAAAATCTAATGGGTTTTAAGGAATAAAAATCTTTATGTTATTCAATTATTTTCAGTTGTAGTACAACTCTCTCACATAGAATATAAGTACAATTTGTAAACAACAATTGTAACACTGTACAACAATTGTACAATTTGTCTAAGAAACGTTTATTGATTGAGAAAGAACTTTTGTGAATGAAATTTTATTAGCAACTGCTCTTGGGCAAATATAATTAGTATTTTGAATTCAACATAACAGCTTTTTTTAAGTAGGAAATTACAATAACTCCGACAGCTAGATTTTTTTTAAGTTGACAAACCATCAGATTTTTAAATATCTTATTATTTTGTTCCGTAAAATTTGTAGCATGCTTGCGTATTTTTCGAACACTATTGAAAAATATGTATGAACATACTATTGGTTGAACTCATTGATTGTATGAAATGAATATTTTAATTTACAATCATTTAAAGAGTAACTATAAAATTTTAGGTAAAAAAAAATAAGAATTAGAAACATTTTGAAATATATAGTGTTATATATCTTGTAAATACCTTTCAATATGACTGTATTTCTCATTAACTAGAAAACAAGCATTAAGTGTCTAAGAAAAAAAATTAATTAGTTAACGAGTTTCTGCTCTAAGTGGACGATATATTTGAGCTATTATTGAAAATATGTAAAGTATTAAATGAGCATATATGAAATATATTGATGATATACATTACGACGATACAAGAAACTTCATAGGTTTTTTTAAGTATAATTTTGGCTCAGTTTTGGAATCAATGAAAACAGAACATCAGTTTACAAAATTACTTGTTAAACCTCAATAATTAACATGTAAATAACAAACATTTTACAGTACGTATCACAATGTATTTATAACAAATGCCTTTATCTAATGATTTTAAACGTGTTTCAATTACTTCAAGTTATTATTCACATCAGCTTTCTATACATTGATAAATTGCAGAAATTATTTCTACATCATAGAATTCTTTGAATTATAACAATAATAAACACATTTATGTTTTAAAATCTTTACTAGTCATAAAATTTGCTTATAGAAATGGCCTACACTTAAGTATCCACCTTTTGTTCTATGATATGTTGCTGTACAAAAGATTATACAGTTTAATTAGCTAGAACAACAAAAATGACCCATAGAAGAACGCATCGAATCATCAATCAAAATGTTTTAATTGTGAAATAATTTTAAATTTAGTATTCCTTTATAAATTAGCAATGATCGAGAATCAATTTTTGTCGATTGACGATACATCCTTTGGTTGGGGAACTGTCACTTTTTCTTACCATCAAAAAACAAATGCATCGAATAATGATAAATTTTATTACTATTTCTAAGGTAATATTATAAAATAAATATAATTACTTCTAGCTATTAAAATTCCACACAAAATCACAGGAATAATTTGTTTTACCTTTCAAATATTTGATGTATTGATACTTCAAAATTGACAAATAATTTCAAGAGTTTATAAATACTTCTAAGTATTTCTACTATGTTTCCTTAAAAAAAATATTTGTGCAGATTATAATTCTAAAATTTTATGTACTAAAATCGTTAGTTCTGAATTCATTCGTCTTGCCACTTTTCTCGTAAATTAAATACGAAAATATGTCGTTGCTTTGTTACAAAAACAACTGACATAAACTGTAAAGCATGGTTATCTTATAGTTTCAGAAAAACATGCCATGAATTATTCTCTCCTCTGTTTCATATTTGTTTTTGAAAATTTTGTTAAAAATTAAATAACTGGTATGGATTTTTTAAGCTTTAAAACAGGTGGTTTAAACTCATATTGTGTACACAGGGTGTTTCTAAACTTCCTGCACGAATTTTAAAAAGATGTAGCGAACACAAAAATTACCCCTTTTCGCGAGGGACGTATATTCGAAAGTTCCACTAGAATATGCTAGATGGTACACTAAGGTCTAGAAAAGTACAAGAATAATACAAAAAATATCTTTACTATTTTCTGGTAGTAAAGCTTGACAGGTAATTGTACACTTTTGTTCCACTATAGGTGCTTAAAATTGCAAACCCAACAGTAATACACGCCTGACAGCGTCGATGTATGGATTGCCCTATGTTCCAAATTTCTTGAAGCTTTCCAGGCACTCGTAAGCTCGACATATACTAATTCTGATTACCTCATTTTTGGAACCAATTGTACCTAAAAGGCATCATGCCTTTGAGACATCATAAGAGAATTAATTCAAAACATGAAAAAATCGGATTATCTATCTGCCTCGAAATACAGTTCACGATACAATCTCACTGCGGCTCGTCTTTTTCCGTTTGTCACACCATATGCCATGTGCATGTCAGGTATCTTAGCATTCGCGAAATAAAACATGTTACCCGTCCGAAGTCAGGGTCTAAAATGACGAACAGCTCCCTCTAGAAAAATCTACGTGGAACTTGTGGACGCACATTTCTGTTTGGTTAGTTTGTACAAGAACTCTGGAAACAAGCTGTATTCAGTGCCTTGTCTGTATTACTCGTGTCTCAGTGCTTAATTTTCTTTCAGAAAATGAGCGAAGGATTTCCGGAGTTGTCTGACTCTCCGTATTCACTGTTGGGCCTCTATGTTTTTATTTTATATCATAAGGCACGCGGTGAATGCCAAGAGATAGACGTTACAATGCAGCAGATGAATTCATTCCTAGTGAGCAGCTGCCATCTAGAAGACGTCTACTGGAATCTAACAGACCATCTACATCTACCAGAAAACCACCTACATCTACCAGATATAAACAAAGATTCTGACAGTTCCCCTTGTTAAATGGATTTTATTTCAACTGCTCATTTGTTTGGCAAATTTATTTATATGTTATTTTAGTTTTGTTCGTTGATATTAGTATGTAAATGAATACTTTTTCCCACACATTTCTGTTACGAGTAATACTACTTTGAAATGAACTGGAGTAAGATATTACATAGGGGTTTTTCAAATTTTTTATAATCTTTTCAACAGAGCATACATTGATACTTTAGGGTACTACATTATAATCATATTTGAAGCTAGAATATTTTAAAATTTAATATAAAAGCTAAATGCTTTAAGTGTGATAAAAAAAAGGAATAACTATGAATTATAATTCACTTACTTTCAAGTGTTTCCCGTTTGCTAGCTTGTAGTTCGTCATTCATTGTTTGTTATTTGAAGACTAAGTAGGCCGAGGCTTCTGTCTTAAAGTTGATTATGAATCACAACGATCATCCATGTATAGATCGGGATAAGAATTTGCAGTATGTTGAACCAAGAGCCAAGGCGTTAACCACATATATTTCAAAGAGACGAATAAACGTGATTTAGCATGACGAAGAGGAATTCTAATAAATGTTTTGAAGAGACGAGTTGGGCAGATCAGATTTGATTTACCTTGACTAGACCAAACTAGGCATTATTATAACTGTTTTATTATAACGAGTAGTATATTAGATTTAATTTAGCTTGGCTAGACCAAGACGAATTATAATAAATGTTTTGAAAAGACGAATGGGGTATAAAACACTTGATTTAGCTTGGATAGACCAGGAGGAATTACTAAAAAATTGTTAAGACTAGTGGTGTATTAGACTTTATTTAGCATGGGATAGATAAAGAGACCAAGAGGAATTTTTAATAAGTGTATTGTGCTACTAGTTTGTTGTCTAGAGACGGATGAGTTATTAAAACTATTTTTAGACGAGTGACATATTAGATTTTAATACTTTATTTAGCATGTTCTGGATGAATAGACCAAGAGGAATTTTTAAGAAGTGTTGGGTTCACAGTAAATAAGAGATAAGTATTGTCATTGCTTAGCTTTAGGCTTTGAATTCTCTCTTAAAATTCTAGATGATCATTACGAAGAGACGAGAAGATATTTATTTCTTAAATATTGCTTTCAAACACATGTTTTCTTTCAGAATATAACATAAATAAAGAAACCAAAGTTTTACGAGAACATTTCCGATGCTAAGTACAGGGCATAAGAAATCTCGTAATTTATTTTCTGTATGTTCTCTGTTGAGGTAATTTGAAGCAAAATATTCTACAGATACTTACCAATTAAAGCGTTAACCATCAGGAGGTTATTAAGCCTCCTTTTGGTTGTCTCGACGAGGTATCTTATCATTAACAAATCTGACCAGATCTTGATGGACGATGTATTTTGTCATTAGAAGGAAAACTAATCAGATCTCGATTTCGTCATCATAAAAACATATTGACAATATCTTGTGGACGAGATATCTCGTCATTAGAAATATGTGTCAAATCGTGGTGAACGAGATACCTCGTTGAAACCATTAATTATTAATTTAGTCATTTTAATAATAACCATGATACAAAAATACTTCTCAAGCAAAGCTACAAACCACTTAAGGGAATCTAAAAGTGTTAAAAGTTGTATCATACTTGTGTTTCTATTTGAATATAACCTATTATTATTGAATAAACTTCTATCTGAGAATTCTGCAGATGAAACTCTTTGTTTTTATTTTTTTAATGAATGAATAATTGTTTATTAATTGTAACATATACGCAGTTGGGATTGCATAAAAATTATTTTCATGGATGTTTTCTGAACTTTGTTACCTAAGAAACATATGTCTGAAAATTATTGTTAAGGAAACAAAGCTCCTCGGCTTAAACACCCTATACAATCAAGTACATTATCACAATAAAATATGGTTGGATTTTTGTTATAAAGAGAAGGAAAAACCCAAAGTCAGTAAAATACATGTTCTCTATATCTAATTAATATTAGGTAGGTATTTAGGTATTTTAATTAACATCGCGTTGAAGTGACACAACAGACTAATGTCGACGGTCCGACATCAGTCCCAAAGGAAAAGATACGACGATGACACCACGTAATTTTGAACCATGATCAGATGACGAGGTCACACCTGAGATGGCACCCCTCTCTCCAAACTTCCACACCAATCCAACGTGAGGACATTTGATGTCATGACAGATTTAATGTGAAACAGACCCTTTTGTACACGACGGTCCGTTGCTGTAATCGAACTCGCAATCATACGGTTGCTAATGTGTTTCTCTTCTAACCGGCTAATTTAATATTAGGAAATTTATTTAGAAAATTCTGCTATATCCAGCTGAATGGAATTGTATAACGGTATGTGGTATTATGAGATTGAATAGGATTATTACAGTTAATTAACCAATGTTGAATTTGAGAATCCAAACCCTTTTAAATACTAGTCAAAAGAAACTTTTAACTCACGCTTCATTATTTTATTGAGTCAGTGATTCCAGAAAATCTACATCGTGATGATATCAAAGCACACAAATAGCGAAAAACTCTTACTGAGGTATCCAATTACTTTGAACAGAATCATTATAACAGTTGGACCTCAAGTAATGCCATGGTAGATAATAACATGATGTAACATTTTTTCTTTTGCCTCGACCCAGATAAGCTACTGGATTCTATTTGAGTCACGTTAAAGGGTTACGTGGTCATATCACGCTTGAGTAACCACTGAAGATATATTGTGGATACTGATTGGGTATGATGAAAAGAAGCGAGAACAAATTGGTGACAGTTTGTTTAATTACAAGAATCAATAGATTTAATTACACGTATAAGTAGGCAATAAAAAAACAAAGACACACGCATGCTTTGTTTCTTGTAAATTTTGCTTTTATTTTTGAAACTAAGCATTTTCAACATAAAATTGAAGCTGTATACCGGGAAATAAAAGAGAACGAAATTAATTTCATCTTAAGCAGTTATGAAACCTATAAATATATTTCAGGTTCCCCTCATTGTTGCTTATTAAGAGCTGAAAGGGTAAAATGTCATGTACTACTTAACCCTGATGATTATGGTATAGACAAGGTATCTCGTCATTAGCATAACTGACGATTTCTTGATGGACATCTTGCCATTATTAGCAAACTAATGGATGAGATATCTCGTCATTAGTATAATTGACCAGATCTTGATAGACGAGATATCTTGACATTTGAAGAAACTGACCAGATCTTGATGGAATATCATTAGGCGCAAACTTATCATATCTTGATGGACGAGGTATCTTGTTATTAGAAGCACACTAACCAGATCTTGATAGACGAGATATCTTGTAATTAGAAGTAAACTGACCAGATCTTGATGGGCGAGTTATCTTGTCATTAGAAACAAACTGACCAGATCTTGATGAGCGAGGTGTCTTGTCTTTAGTATAACTGACCAGATCTTGATGGACGAGATATCTTGTTATTGGAAACAAACTGACCAGAACTTGATGGATGAAATATCTCGTCAAAAAAACCAAATTGACTAGATTGTGATGAACAAGATATCTCGTTATTAAAAGCTAGATAACCGGATCTTGATCTCGTCATCGTCAAGCAATCGGCAATATCCTAATGACGATATGTCTTGTCATTAGCAGAATTGATCAGATCTTAATGGACGTCTTGTCAAAACCACTTTGAGGGTTTGAAAAGTGACATTTTTCTCCTCTAACAGCTCTCCTAGGTTGCTTATTTATCTGAATCCTCTAAGAACTCCGCATATATATGTTCAGTAACCTACAATTTTTCCCGTATGTTCTTACTAGTTTTAACCTTCTTCACCAGTAGATTTTCCTTCGATTCTTTCAACTAATCAATGTAGTAGATATAGTGTGTGTTCGGGGGGTACAATACTGCAATGATCGAAAATCCTGTGACGCTCAGTGTAAGACATTATCTTCAAGAATTTCACGAGTCTCCCTTAAACTACACTTCCCATCACATTTTATTGGTAAAATGAAGATCCGTTGCTTCTTGTTGTCTACGCTTAACACGAAGTATCGTATTGGCTTAATGTTGTCGAAACCATGTCTACATGCTTCCAATTATTCATGATTTGGTTTGAAGCCTTTCAAATTGAACCCCGATAATTCAATGTATTACTATTCAAAACGATGCAGTGGTTGTTTGAAATGAATTTATTTATTCATATTGACTAGCGTTCACCAGCTTTTCTCAAGCATTCCAATAAGAAATTTAAATTGTTTTCTAGACGACATTTGGATATTATTTTTTTTCCAAACTAAATGTAGTTCGAATTGAAATTAATCGTAACTAACCACTTGCGCGATACTATTCGAAATTGGATGATGTTCAGTTGAGATAAATTGAATATATTATAACCTAAGGCAAATGGTTTTAAAGTTAGGTTGAGTTACATTCTGGTCTACACCTACTCAAACGTGTAAATACGTATAGGGATCAGGTGCTGAGGGGTATACTGGTGATATGTCATGACGATGAAAACCCTTAATAAGATAGACAATGTATCTATAAAAGTATAAGATTAACCCTCCTGGTGATTGTCTCGACGATGTATCTCTATCCATAAGTAAAACTCACCAGGTCTAGATGGATGATACTTATCGTCATTAAAAAATAATGACCAAATATTGATTTACTAATCATAAAAATTCGGCAATATCTTAATAACGAGATAACTCATCATTAGCAAAGTTTGTCAAATCCTGTTGGACAAGATACTTCGTCAAAACTACTTGGAGGATTAATACTTCAATCTTTGCCACTGCTATGATAGGGTTGGTTTCCTGGTATTTTTTTTAGTTTGTCCTTGGAGACAGGTTTTCAAATAAAGGTGAATTGCTTCTAAAATTTCTACAGGAAACGTTGGTTAGATAAGTTCTTGGAGTAGCGATCTTACCACAGAAATGTTTATTGAACAAAAATGTTTACAGAACCAAATATTGATCTACTAATTATAAAAATTCGGCAATATCTTGATATCTAGATAACTCATCATTAGAAAAAATTGGCAAAGCCTGGTTGGCCAAGTAGGTTGTAGTAGGCGTGTATTTGCCAAGTAGGTTGGACAAGATACTCGTCAAACCAACTTGGAGTATTAATACTTCAATATTTGCCACTGCTATGATAGGGTTGGTTTCCTGGTTTTTTTTAGTCTGACCTTAGAGACAGGTTTTCAAATAAAGAGGAAGCGTCTCTAAAATTTCTACAGGAAACGTTGGTTAGATTAGTTCTAGGAGTACCGATCTTACCACAAAAATGTTTTCTGATCTACTGAGAGACCCTAGTGAGATTTTATAGAAGTGTAATAGTGATATTACAACACAATACACAAGTTAACTATCACATTGATTGGTTAACCATTCTGATGGTTGTCGTGGCATGGCAACTAGTCATTAGCAAAACTAACTGACGAGATCTTAGTGGACAAAGTATCGTCAACAGATAAAACTGACCACATCTTATTCTCGTCATCATAAAAAATCGGCAATATCTTGATGAAGAGGTGTCTGGTCATTGGAAAAATTTGTTAGTTTTTAATGGGGGGAAGAGGTATCTTGTCGGAATCAATTGGAGGGTTAAAAGAATTATTGAAAAGATTTTATTGGTCAAGAAGATCAAAACTCGTTAGAAGTCCTGCAAGAAAGACTGAAAGTTACACACGTGAGGAACCCCCTTATAGTAGCACACAGGTTCCCAAACTTTTTCAGCCACGGAGCCCTTTTTGAAGCAAAAGTTTCATCTTGGAGCCTCAAGAAATGTTTAGTGTTTAGTTCTATCGGTCCATTTTCTAGCAAACATATTACACACGATACGTATACTGAAGTATGAATAAAAAGGTATACCAGGGCTCGAAATACCCGGGTGCACAGGTGCACTGTCCACATGAAAATAAAATTATGCACCTAATTTTTTCCCGCTAGGTTGCACTCAGTGCACCTAAAGTAAAAAGAAGGGGATGGGACGTGTTTTATGTTATTTTGATGTTTGAACAAATTATTAGTATAGACCTCTCTCGCTCTAAAGGAACGTAATTAAAATTCCTAAATACACACTATGCAAAAACAAAATCGCTGGGCCGTAACGGGTTTATACAGAAGGAAGGCTTACTTGTGTCACTGTCACCAGAACTTTCCGATGATCGAAACATTTTCCAGAAGGCTCTGTTGAAGCGACTTTCACGACAGCCGTGCGCCGGAGAGAAGGGAAATTTCGATGTTTAAATATTTTTACCTACTATCTACTACTAACCTGTATAAATACAGGGTGTTTCAGTGAACCGTTTCAGAACTTCTAAGAGAGGTAGGGTACATCCTGACGAACCAAAATCATATACCAATGGGCAGTCAGAAATACTTTCCTGACGCGGTAGATGGCGTTGTGCGAAAATCCCGAGCTTTCGTGTAGGGAATCTTCATTTCGCACAAGAACGCCAAGTTAGTAGGATGGATGATTACACGATCGCAGAGTTAGCCGATATGCATTTTTTATATTTCCAATGTCAAGGCTGGGGTACAGATTGCAAAGACAAATACATTACATGATACAGTACAGAAATACAATACAGTACAGAGTTGACCGAAGTCATTGTAGCCTTATACAAGGCCAGAAGTGATGGTCACTTGTGAAGGGGCACCCAATGGGTGGGCCATCATTGTCCCTAACATAGGACAGCACAATTTACATCCATGCCCTGACCCGGATTCGAACCAGGAACCTTCCGATCCAGAGGCCAACACGACCACTAGACCGGTTGGTCGGCATAAAAGAACTCTTAATGGTATTTTCCCATTTGGTTTAGATTAAATTTGTACTTAAAAAAAAAACTAGTTTGCGTATAACCCCCCCCCCTCCTCCAAAAAAAAGTGATTGGCTGGACAAAATAAAGAAGTTGACTTTTCTGGTATATTTTCTGGTATATTTCCTTTCCTACAGCCTCATTACTAAAAACTTCTTTACCCATGATTGTATCCTTGTAAATGTTTTCCAATACATTAACATTCAATTGGTTCCAGCCTGTCACGCAATATAAACGGACTAGTTCAATACTTACGAAAATAATAATAGTATAATTGTCTAATCACTGTTTCAATAAAAGGTTGTAGAGTAAACAAATTTTCCTTTTACTTTGCTGCTATCCTTATATATTCTTATATAAATGGAAAAAAAGGATGTGTGTGTATCTTCTAAAAAAAACTACACCGATTGATCAATCCACACCAAATTTGGTAATCTTATGCTTTAGAACACTGCGGATTACATGGGCTATTTCTTTCCTGTCTTTAGACCAATCTGTAGCCTTGAAAATTGGCACACAGGTAGTCTTAAAAGTGCCTCTCGAAGCCCCAATTTTAAAATCTAAAGTTTGTTTTCCTGTAATAAATAGACACGGACAAGGAAACACGTTCTACAGGATTTGTGTATTTGAGTTAACACAGGGAAATGTCGCGGTCATATTTGAAACTCGAGCAACGCCGGCTTATTCATCTAGTTATAAGTAAAATCCATTGATTGTTACAGTATTTTCCCTATTTTTTCCCAAATATTAGTTATCGTTTTTACAGTTTTGGAGAAGTGAATTGACCCAGTAGTTTGATGTTAATTTAAATTTAAATATTAATGTAGTTTAATATGCATGTAACAATTGGGTTGATGTACAAAGGTTCGTCCAGTTTTGGCTTTTGATGGCATTGCAGAAAACCGAAGTGTTATCTGCTTCACACGTATGACGTTTTAATGTTGATTTGATTGAAAGAAGGCATGTCAGTGGGTATCGTGGAATAGAGTGAATAGAAGCAGTTTTGCGGGAAAAGTTGGGGCTTTTAACATTAAACATCACAAGTCAGAAGATTTTCTTGTTAACCTAGAATGAATTATTTTAGAAGCTTCGCGTTACAACGATGGGTTACCAGTTATCAAGGAAGAAGGTTATATGTTTCTTTGATAGTACGATTAACTCCTTGATTTATGTTATCGGATGTTATGTTATTGTCTCGAGACAAGCTTAAATTAGTGTGTTTGGGATAAATAGAACATGCTACTGAGATGGTCAATGGTATGCTACATCACATATTACCACTAAAAATGGTTTCGACAAGATATATCGTCCATCAAGATCTAACTAATTTTGCTGATGAAGAGATACCTAGTCATCAAGAATGCCAATTGAATTTCCAATGATGAAAGATATTATTGTTATTTAATAATGACGAGATCAGCATTAGGTCTTCTTTACCACTAAGTATCTCGTCCATCAAGATCTGATGTTTTGCTTCTGACGAGATAAATAGTCGGGACAACTACAAGGAGGGTTGACAACATCTAAACATTATACTATTTTATAATTATACTCTATAAATTTCACGTTGCCAATTCTTTTGTCCTTCAGCCTTTGTTAGAACCAATGTTCCTGAACCACGCAATTTAGTGGACAGGTGTTTTCATATGTCATAATGTTGGAAGGAAAAGAATCAAATGTTGTTATAAGATGCGCAATTCACCAAAGTAATAGCACGAAGTGAATATTTAAAAATTTTCGAAAAAGAAAGGGACCATGTCCCGTGAAGAATGACATTTTCCTTGTCCAACCTCCCAATTTCAGCGATATTGTTGGCAACACATCATGGAATGACCTGACAGTTTATTCCTCATCCAATTAATTTTGCATGGTAATGAATTTGCAGTGAGTGTTTTCCTACCGAAATGATTCTTGAACCAGTTTAACTCTTCATCTATATGTTCCTATATGTTCCGTAGTGGTCGACTCTTTCAATAATCTATTTGAAACTGCATTTCCATCTTGGCCATTGGCTGTAATTAAGTCTAGGGTGGATGTAGTTATGAAATATAAGTAGACTGAAAATTGCTATTGAGAAAAGCTACAAAAAGCATGACCAACATGTTGACTAGCAGTCATATGAATGCTCTGTGAAAAAAATTGACTTCGTCGGTCGATTTGGCATCATATCGTATTTGTATTAAAATTCGATTTTCACACTTGAAATAAAATGAAAAAATGTAATTTGTATTATAAAGTAAAAATCAGTCACACAATTTCATATTATCAAGTTGACAGTTAGACAGAAGGTTAACTAAAAGTCAAGAGTGAACATCGGTTCGTAAATGATTCGTTCGTTTTTAAAATTCTTATTTTTCTGAAAGATTTCAAGTTTAGTTTATCGCTTTACGGTTATTACTTGCTAAACGATTGCTAATTAGAGTGGTATCTACTATTTTAAAGGAGTTAAATATACTCCATATCTACGAAGCTAACTGAAAAAATTAGGATACCAATGTGTTAACTTGTACTTCAACAGGTGATAAGCTTGTCTAATGAATACATCAGGTATTCAATAAATAATTTATGATTACAACTTTTTCAAATATTTTTGTGAAACTAAATAGTTTCTAGAACATCAAGATTTCGAAATAAGGTTTAAATGGAACTTACAAAGGACAAAGTAAAATATATATAAAAAAAGAATTCTTTTGATTTTACGATATGTGAATCTCACCAAGAATCCAAAATCATGTCTATTGCAACATAGTGATCATGCCCCAGTAGACCTATCACAATCTGGAGTATTCTAAACTACAATTCGGACATACACTCTTCAACGTGCAGATACTTCACATGTTTACGGTACGGGTTTTGTAGAACATTATATGGCTTAGCCAGAGCTAGTGTATAACTTCCCTAACTAATAATTATAATTTTGTTTTGGCCAAAAATACTTTCTTTGATACAAAGCAAGTTTTGCGTTGAATCAAAGTAACTCATCCAACCAAGAATTAGATGTTTGATTTGAATGAACTTTGTTTAAGCGATTCAAATTCAACGACAATGATTTCACCAAACTTAACTTCACTTAACTAAACTCTAAATTTTAGCTTTAGTTTTTCTTGAACTTCCAAGTCCGAATTTAATGTTTTACCACAACAAGTTTACAGAATTGAGAATAGTTTTATTTGTGAAATTACAAAGGGCGTTCCATAAAAACTGAGAGTAAAATCATAAAAAATCAAGAAATATATTTACAGAAAAAAATACATCATTATTTTTCAAAATACCTTCCCTCAGATGATATGCAACGGTCCCATCGTTCAACCCACTTTTCAAAATAAGTAGAGGAGCCTTTTTTTGGAAGCTGCTTCAAAGAACCCTGCACTGCTGAAATAATTTCCGAATCTGTATTAAATTTTCTACCACGGAGCTTCTCCTTCAACGTCGGAAACAGCCAGAAATCGCATGGTGAGAGATCTGGACTGTAAGCGGAATGCATGATTTT
This sequence comes from Metellina segmentata, assembly GCA_947359465.1. Classification (NCBI taxonomy): domain Eukaryota; kingdom Metazoa; phylum Arthropoda; class Arachnida; order Araneae; family Tetragnathidae; genus Metellina; species Metellina segmentata. The sequence goes on from OX375879.1 coordinate 30,371,669, forward strand.
AATATTGCATTTACTAAGATATTGCTGAACAGAAACAGCGACACGCGGGCGAGCATTATCGTGATGTAATGTCTAATGCCTTACCAGTTCATGTCGCCTTCTCGTTATGTGTTGTCGCAAAATTTTCAAAACTGAAATATAATATTCACCATTTATAGAAGTTTTTGGAGGCACAGCATGCTGATAGATTTCACTTTTATGATCAAAGAAATAATTATCCTGACCTTTCCAGCAGATTTGGTTTGTCGGATTTTTTTCGGAGTCGGAGAATGAGTGTGTATCCATACACTTGTTGATGACTTGGTAAGGGGATCGAAATGATGCACCCAAGTTTCATCACCTGTTATTACAGTTTTTAGGAAATTCGGATAATTTTGAAGCATCTGTTTCCACTCACAACATTGGTGAATTCTTGTTAGTATTTGTTCTTTAGTAAGGTGATGAAGGACCCATCTGGAACAAACATGGCGAAGCTGTAAATTGTTGCGTACAATGCGAAATATCGACGTTTTCGAAATGTTAGTTGATGTTGCTGTCTCCTCACATGTCATTCGCCGATTTTCTTGCAAGATTGTCTACACAGTGTTAACATTTCGATCATTCACAACACTTTCTGGTCGGCCATGCTTAGGAGCCATTTCTACAGATAAACGTCCTTTTTTGAAATCACCATGCCATCTAAAAATCGTAGACTCACCAAAATATTTGTCATTGTAAGCTTCTTTCATGAACTTAACTGTTTCTGGAGCTGTTTATCCCAAACGATAGCAAAATTTTAGGCAGAACGCATTTCGTTCTTCAACTTTGAAATACCACCATTTCTGTAGGGTAAATAAAAACAGTTCTTTAAACAAGCACGAAACTAGTTAAATAAAATCGTCTGCTTATTTCAGAATGTTTATAATTGTACAGTTCACAGTTTGAGAAAATCGCCTGCACTTTTATTTTTTAGTTTCGCGGTGTTGCCACTACGCAGAAAATTCACTCTCAGTTCTTATGGAATGCCCTTTTTGAGTCAGAGCTGAGCCATTGTGATATTTGTCTTACCTCTAGTCTAACCAAACATTAAAGTTTTGTTTTAGCTCTTCTTAAGTCATTTTAGCAAATTTTGCGTTTTGCCATTATAATTTGTATTTAGTCGGTGAGACGTTGTTCCGGATGGCAATTTGGCATGACAATATTTCTTCCCACCTGCATCAATGTCCAGCCTTGGACCAAGAACCAGACACTGAGGAGTAGAAAACTGTCCTGTCTCATCTGGTCTGCATTTCTCCAAATGACCCAACAGACTAGGGTGGGCATTGGCTAGCAAGCAAGCAATTTTTTGCCCAATCAAGACCTAAATTTTTGTTCAGGCCAAAGCCCTCTCTTTAGTGAGTCAGAACTGAACCGGATGAGATTTGTGGTACCTCTCATCAGAACAAAAATCAAAGTTTTGTTTTGACTTTTCATAACCACTTTGACCACCAACTAAATTTTTATTTTCATCAATCATTTTTCTTGATTGAGTCAAGACTGATGGTAATGTGATTTGTAGTACCTCACATCTAACTAAAAACCAAAGTCCAGTGTTTTGCCTTTTCTCCCTTTCCCATGAACTCTCTTTTCTAATCAAGAATGAAATCTTTGTTTTCCCAAAATATCTTCTTGGGCAAGTCAGGGCTGAAAAAGAACGAGGCTTGCTTGAGCAGCGCCCATTCAACCAAACATTAAAGTTTAGTTTAGGCTTTTCTTGTTAAGTTTTAGTTTAGGCTAGTGTGATTTTCGAGTTCAGAAGTCACCTTCACTCAAGCATTAAATTTCAGTTTCGACAAGAAAAAAAAACTCTGTTCAGCAGAGGTAATGACACAAAACGTACTCAGCACAGCCTGACATGAAAAGCGAAGCCAACACAACCCACCACATCATCAAAACCCATTCCATTACGCCGTTGTTTACCGAAATACCGCAGCAGCAGTCGTAAAGCACACTCGTCCGAATCAAGAAAATCCCCTGTTCTACAAGACCCGCAATTTATGTCGTAAAAAATAAGAGTGCCCCCCAAAAAGCACACAGGGTCTAATCAATTACGTACGTCGTTAAGTCCGGCCATTATCGTCGTACGGGGGGCACGGGCCCAGTTCGGGAAAATTCCTTCTAAAGTTCTCTTTTATGAATTCGGCGGAAGACTCAGCTACAGCTGGTAGCGCTGCTGTTTCATTGAGAATGGACCGTCATCAATTAGAGGGAGAGACATTTTGTTATTCATTGGAAGTTTCGGGAGAATAAGGGCTTGCCATTCTGGACGCTTGCCAATGGAGCCCTGTGCGGACTGTGTTGCTGCTAATAACAATACGGAAAAGAATAGGGCAGACAGCGAGTCTTTTTCTTCCGGGCGAAAGTTTTTATCTTTTCCTGTTTTTTTTAATTTTCTGTGATAGTCACTTGGGACAGTGGGATATATTTTCAGAGTCGTCATGGATTTGAGAACGAGGGTTATATTTGGGATTGTATTAAAACTAATATTGTTATAAATCTCTTTCTGGAGGCTGAAAGTGCAAATCGATGTTAATGGCATAATATTGAAGTACTCCTAAACACATGATAACCATGTGCCTTTGTGTAACAAAGAATTGCAAGCGTATATCATTCTACTTTTGGTAAAATAAAATTATTCCAAATGAATGGCTGTTATGTAGAAAAACATAAGAACAGTTTCTTACTCTTTCGAGGCTGAATTTATACACTGAAACAACAATTGTTAATCATAAAATTAAAGAATATTAAGCGCATAGTAATCGTGTCTTTTTTGTAACAAATAATTGCATGCGAGTGTCATTCTTCTAATTTTACCTTAATTCAAACTTACGAGGTGTTGTCCTCTGACCTTTCCCTTCGGAATTGATCCCAGACCATCGCCAGTAGCCTCTTGTGTAGCTCCGGTGTGATGTCAATGAAACTACTTACACACTATTCTTATTTTGATAAACAAAAATTCTTTGAAATGAAAATAAATGTCAGTTATTTCTGTGCTCAGATGACAAAATGTTCTAAGTCACTCTTCTTAATTTTTTGTTACAGCAATTTAAAGATTCAAGGTTCAACATGTGGTTCTGTAGTTTTTGACTTATTACACTTTCCCATATTTGTTTTCTCATAAACTGAAAAAGAACGACTTACGACATTTAGCCACCTTCTAAACATTAACAAACCAGACTCCAGGATGGAACACTCAATTTTTTGGGAAAAGCGACTTATAACATTTTGTCATCTGAGCACAGATTTAATTCCTCTGAGGATATTGTTTGTTATATCCGGGATATTTAGACCTGGACCTACATTTTAAATGGGATTATAAATATTTACCCATCCAAAATTATAGGGGATTTGATTCCAGAGCATGCTAACGGAACTCAAACCATTCACAAATACCAGTGTATCTGCATAAATAAGGATTTCGAATATAAATACAGGTTTGTGGTGGTCAACACTTAGTTCACAATCGAAAACTAACTTTGAAGTTATGTTACGCATTGAGATGCTCTGTGATTAATGAATTTCAAGTCATTGACTTGGTTGTATCAAGATAAATGTGAATGTTGGTACAGCTTCAGTCTACGTTTATAGCAGCGGCAAAGGCGCTGGCTGTTTTTGGCGCACTTCTAAAATCGCCAAGGAAAGAGTTATTTCAAATGAACCAATGAAATCAAACGGCAATTTAACGGATTTTGAAATATTTCCTAGAATATTCAATATGAAATTTTAAACCTTCCTCTGGCCGAGTTTGCCTTAAAAACCGCAATACCCGTTATACAGAAGGGTTACATTAAATTGCCATAACTCGCTACTAGAAGTACTTCAAAGCTGTTGCCACCAATATAAACGTAGACTGAAGCTGTACCTTTTGTAACGTTTTTATGTTATTAAGATGGAAAAAATAAGAAATGCTATTCCGTCCTCATTGATAGCAATGAAAAAAAGACGCGATATTTGGCTGTGAAAAGCAACGGCAAGTAAATAGACACACAAGACACGTTATGTTAACTCAATTTTTATTAACTTTAGCGAGAAATACAATCAGGGTAAATTTCAGTAACCAAAGCAGCCCCTTCAACTTCCAGGGTTTTAGCGCAATGGGTAAACTCATAGATGTGAATTATAAGTAGACTTAGCATTGCTTATGAGGAGAGTTAAAAGGAAGACCAAATGTCGACTATTAGTCACGTGACTGCTAATTGGCCAATTGATGTCATCAGGCGATTTCGCATTTGATTGTCTAGTATGGCGATATAGCATCTTATGACAGGGTAGATGTGTGAATATGCATTTCTATAGTGGTAACAAAATTGCAGAAATTGCCAATCTACTACTATATCGCGTGAACAAATCAGATGATTAATCTGTGGATGCGTGCCTTATCTCGTCCAGTGGACTAATCAGATGATGAATGTTCATTTCCACCCGGCAGACGAAAGTAGTCAAAGGGCCACGTTGCTATCAGTCCAATGAGCCACACCGGCTCAAATTGTTGATTGGGTCGTTGTGGTTTTTAAGGTACAATAGCTATACTTGGCCAAGGACCGATTGTGAGGTCTTCTGTGTGGTACAAACGGGTCAAATAGTTGAGGTAATTTGTAATTTTTTTAACTAACGTCCTACTAGAGCAACGAGCTGCTGACGAGGGTCCAGGATCAATACCCTAAGAGGAAGATACGAGTAAAACACCACGTTATTTTGAACTACGGTCATATGACGAGGTAACACCTGAGTTGGCACACCACTCTCCAAATCAAATAGTTAAGGATATATATAGAGCCGATAATACAATATTACATTTATGTTTGTCAAAAATATTTGGTTGATGATAAAGCTCGTCCCGTTTTTTTTGGCAAACTGTGTGGAAGAAACATAATTTATTGTCTAAAAATAATGTTTAATAAATTTTCGTATGTGCCGTTCTGTTCCAATCATTTGCAGCACCCTTACCCTACTCACTTACTTTTGTATCTGCGAAGCATTCTTGCGTTTTCGAAAATAAACGAAGCAAAACAGGTCGAAAAGTATCCTTACTATCTGCAATTTTGAATGCTTAGCAAAACTTAACAACCACAACTGAGAAACGCAACTTGTTTCCCAAGTACTCGCTGAAATCCTTCTTTCAAACAACATGAAAACATATTCTCCCCCTTCACGATAGGTACAGAGGTATCCATCCGGGGGCAGCATTGGAGTTTAAGGGAGAACGGAATGAACAGATTATCCTAACAAAATTCAACCGTGGATATATTAGGTCATTCTCCTGTGACAGGGGATGTAAGGCATTCGCTTTGTGCTCTAAGTGGGAGCAAGAATCGGATTCACCCGAGAATTTTCTGATCTGATTGGGGCTGAGTCGTGATGAGCTTGAGAGGGCTCCTGCCTTGGTGATGGACTTCCTGAAGGTGAATGATTTAGTGGACCTGGTCTTTTCTAGATTGGATGTAACAACAACACATTACACGATTGGAGTAGATAACACTTCGGTTTTACGATGCTTGCCCTCGAGTACCAATAACGGGGCGAACTTTTGAATCACCCCCAATATATCTCGTCTATGGGTAAATACAACGAACCATGGCGTTCCAAATGTTAGTTGATTGGTTCGTTGAGCATTTTACAGCACAGAGGCTATACTTGGTCAAATACAAGACTCAAAATGGGTACGAATAACGCCGATAATACAAATAGCATATGCACTACCCTACAATAATGGACCGGACAGCAAGATGTGATGGTATAAGGAATACATGCTTTAATAGGGGGATGGTCCCCCACGTGCTGAAATTACACTAGCAATCCTTCTGGGCATATTTTCAACTAGATTTTGATACACAGCTATGGATATTTGTGTCCATTCCTGCTGCAAGAATGTCGTCAGCTCAGCTGTAGATTTCGGACGTGGTTCACCGATTAGTAAGCGTTGCTCGTCCCATAAATATCTATGGGGTTTAGGTCGGGACTCTGAGCAGGCCATGAAAGACGTTTTACATCCATATCTTGATACCACTGCTTGACAGAGGCTGCAACATGACATGGAGCTTTGTCGTCCTGTAAGTAACATTCGTCCGTTCCATAACATTGCCAGAGCGCAGAAAGAACCTGGTTGCCCAAAACGTTCATGTAGGCGTTGGTGGTCAATTTACCAGGAACAACATGCAAAGGTTCCAGGCGATACTACCAAAAACACCCCAAACAAGTTGTCGGATTTTATGCAAATCCGTTGGTTCATTATTATAGGGTAGTGTATATGTATGGGTTAAAAATATTATAAAGGTGTCTACCAAACGTCACAGCTAGATTAGGAAGACGATACGTCACTGAAACAAACATCTCCACTGGAAGCAGAAGGCTGTGGTGTTTACTTCCAAATTTAATAGAGACGGCACAAGGCGACGGGCCTCATTCGCGGGGGGAACCCCAGTGCAACGAACAAACACGACAATTGTCTGCCAGAACAAAAGGAAAAGCGGGAGAAGATGACGCAAAAGAGAAAACGGGGGGATTTTTCTTCGAAATAAGCAACTTCTCATTGTGCAACGTCACGCGAACGAGTACTTAGGGACATTATACCAAGGGTGGCTCTCCGCCGGAGTAGAGCCGTTGCATTAAGGCTTGAAATTATGGCTACGGGTTTTTGCGATGAGAGCTTCTAAATTTACCACGCACCCGTAAAGCCCGTCGCCATGGCTACGCGTGCGAGGGGGCGCCCTAATTAAAGTTACAGTTGCAGAGATGGATTCTCCGTGTTTTTTGGTGGATTTTAATTTGTTCGGGCGGGCACTTGTAGCGGAAGGGGCTCGGGCTGTTTAATTGGTGGCGAGGAGAATTCGCCGAGAAATGTTTCCCGTGTAAAGAAATTAAAAAGAAGTTTCGGTAGTTGTTTTGGGAATGCTCGGGTTATTGGATTTCGGAGGTGGAAGGATTTCTCCGCTTCCCGCATTCTTTGAAGTAGATCGCGCAAGGGTGTGTAATCAAAGCAAATGAAATCTCTGAGGCAGGTGTTTATCTCTTGTAGGTGGGAACTAAGAAGTTCTGAGCGTTAATTGAAATTTGAGCATCAAATGGGTGAATAGAGTTGGTCCTTGTTAAGTCAGTTTCCTGGATGAATATCTTTCTATATATATATACAGGGTCTTTCGAAACTCATGAGCAAAAATTTAAGGGGTGATAGAAAACATTTAAACAATCAATTTTCATTGCATAATGCATGAGCGGAGAGCAAGCGGTGATCGGCTAGACGTCGCTGTTTTAAGCGCGAGTTTTCTTACACATCGTCATTTCTACAGTGAATTTCAGAAGGTATGACGACGTAGAGCAATTAGGAAAAGGCGGACATGCATTTTATGTATGGTTTTGCTAATGGGAATGCTCTGGAACCCGAAGGAATGTACAGACAGCATTTCCCGAAAAGACACGTGCCAGACAGAAAAATGTTTGAGCGATTGCATCGGTGCCTGTGCGAAAAGGGATCCTTTGTCACCGGCATGCGTGATACAGGGCGTGGCAGGTGTGAGCGGACGATATAAGTTATAGAGGCCATTCTGCAAAGAGTAAAAGATCGTCCGGATATTAGCACGCGAAAGGTTTCCTGTGCCGTAAATGTTGTTTACTCGATTGTTTGGCGAGTTACTGTGCCACTCGATTGTTTGGCGAGTACTACGGGACGAAGGATAACAACCCTACCATGCACAGAAAATGCAAGTCTTGATACCTGCAGATTATGTGCCACGTGTCGAGTTTGTACGTTGGTTTTTGCAACAACTAGTAGCGCAGCTTGATTTTAGTGCACATGTGTTATTCACGGATGAATGCACCTTTAAACGTGAAGGCATTTCTAATACCCACAACCTTCATGAATAGGCATATAACAATCCGAACGACACACGTTCTTATGCGTATCAGAAGTGTTTCAGCGTAAACGTTTGGGCTGGAATTGTGGGCAACCATTTGAACGGCCCATACGTTCTGCCATTCCGACTGGACGGCAGAAAATATCTCACATTTTAACAACAGGTATTGCCAGACTTACTTCAACCTGTTGCAGCCAACATACAAGCACGTATGTGGTTCCAGCATGACGGAGCACCACCCCATTTCAACTTGGATGTGCGGAGCGCTTTAGACGCTAAATTCCCAGGGCGATGGATTGGTCGGGGTAGGCCCACACCTTGGCCTGCACCCTCGCCCGATTTCTCCTGTCTGGACCTTTTCCTGTGGTGCCATTTGAAAAGTCTCGTCTACGAAAGCTTCATCGAATCCAACTACGACCTAGTTGCCAGGATTTCTGTTGCTTCCGGTGTCGTCCTAGACATGCCTGGTGTGTTTGAAAAAATGCGCTGCTGGCTACGTCGCAGGTGTAACGCCTGCATTACCGCAGTCGGTTGCTCTTTTCAGCAGTTTCTGTAATTTTGCCACACATGCTGTCAATAAAATTATTTAGTACCTCCTCTATCCGTTTGGTGTTTCGTTCTTTCCTGGGACAGTAATGGCGGATACCTCCTAGCTGTTCACCGCTTCCTCTCCGCCCATGCATTGTATGGTGAAAATTGCTTGTTTAGATGTTTTCCATCACCCTTTACATTTTTACACCCTTTACATTACAATTTGTTTCGAAACACTCTGTGTGTTTATATATATATATATATATATATATATATATATATATATATATATATATATATATATATATATATATACACATATATATACACATATATATATATACATATACAGGGTGGTCCCGAATTCATGGTACAAACTTTAATGGTAGGTACAGGACATTGTAACAATGATTTATTGTATAGGAATGTATAGTCGCAAGTGACGCGGTGAGGCGTAAACAGGGGAAATAAAAGGAAAGAGAAATGGAGTGATCGGTTGGTATCATTGCCGGTAGAGGGCAGTAGATGTCTAGCCGCTGTTGAACATGATGCATCGCAGTAGGGAAAAGCGTTGATGTACGGAATTACCTGAATGCCACGTTTGGTACTCGATGGATTGGGCGTGGTGGACCAGTCCCTTGGCCACCCCGATCTCCCGATTTATCGAGCCTCGATTACTTTTTATGGGGACATCTAAAGCATCTTGTTTATGAGACTCCAGTTGACTCAGATGAGGATCTCGTCGCTCGCTTATCTGTAGCTGCTGCAGGTGTGCGTGAAATACCAGGCATCTTTGAACGTGTACGCCAATCGCTCCACCGACGCTGTCAAGCATGTATCGATACTGGTGGACGCAATTTTGAACAATTACTGTAAACATGACACTTGTCAACAACGCTTTCAATAAAATCTTTGTTTTTCCTTTCGGCCGTTATTTCCCCTGTTTTCGCCTCACCGCGTCACTTGCGACTATACATTCCTATACAATAAATCATTGTTACAATGTCCTGTACCTACCATTAAAGTTTGTACCATGAATTCGGGACCACCCTGTATATATATATACATATATATACATATATATATTATATAGATGATCGCTGTTTTCTACGAGGCATAATGGATCGTTTTTTTGAAAAAAAAAAAAGAAAAACACAATTGCCGTACTTGAAATCGTCGAAATCTCCAAACCTTAAATAGCGCTTTGAAGTGGCGCCATAGGCGCGCGTGATGTGCGTCTGCGCTTAAATTCTAATCATTTGCATATCTCACCTCCGCTAATGCATGTTGTAAATTTCATATTATTTGCATGCTTTCTTCAGGGTGTTGCATTTACGGTGGTCAGCAGTGTACTTGAAATAAGAAACATATCAGTAAAAAGCACACAAAATGTTGCTTATTGTGTTTCATTAATGTTACTTCACTTGGATTTCACCTCCTAGGGGTCAAAAAGAGATAAAATATAAGAGATCCATACAAATAATATTATATTCATCACACTACTAATAATAATCCTAATATTCCAACAAACTATTATTTCTATTACCATTTGAGAAATTGAACATTCTCAACTTTTAATGAAACAAATATTCAATTATACCTTTCTCGAACGAGAAGGTTTTTATATTTATAACAAAATAAAATTAGCTTAACATTAAAATTTGTAATATAAATAAATTATTCGATCGTAAATATTTGTTTAGTTTTTCTCCTCAAAAATATTCACGAAAGGTTTATTAGTTTAAATTTTATACAGTTTAAAGGAATATAACGTAAGTGTAATGAATTATTCTTAATATCGAAGTGTAACATTCAACTTCCTCTGAATTTAAGGTGTTGCCTCGTCATCTGACCGTGGTTCAAAACTACGTGGTTTGTCCTTGGATCTTTCCTGATCCCAGACCGTCGTCAATAGCCCGTTGTGTCGCTCTAGTAAGACGTTAATTAAAAATTACCAAATATCCTGAATTTATAAATAAAAACTCATAATAATCAACCTCTATGAGAGGTTTTGTTTCTGTACGTATTCGGAATGTATCGTCCTTGGTTTGATTTTCGAACAGTATTGCAACATTTCGCAAATACAAATCTGAGAGAATAAATTGCAAGTTGCTACATATTTGTTTACAAAATTAAATTAAATGCCAAATGTCGTAAAAAAAATGAATAACACTTACAAACAAGTTACCTTTTAAGTTAACCTTAATATGCACCACACGAGAATATTTGGGTAGCGAAACTAAAATTCTGTGTGTCTAGATTGTTTTTTAATCGGAAAATCCATCTTACTTCTTCAAAAGTTGTGATTTCAACGTTCCTTTATGAGGCTGAGTGCAGTTTAAAATTACGAGTTGCGTTCTTATATTTCCCTTCGGGATGGACTACGGAACCATTGCCAATAGTCCGTTGTGGTACTCCAGTTTGACGTTTATTCAACTACCTACCTATCATGAGACTGAAAACAAAATGTCCTCTCCGCTATTAAGAAGCTGCTTTGTCGGTTATTTATCAGGGTCTGAAGATAATTTCAAGTATTTTTGTGAATTTAAGGAGGTGAGGTAATTAGTAATTATTAGTTAACGTCGTACTAGAGAAACACAACGGGCTATTGACGACGGTCCGGAAGCAATCCCTCAAGGGAAAGATCCGAGGACAACACCTCGTAATTTTGAACCACGGTCAGATGACGAAGCAACACTTGAGCTGGCACCCCACTCACCAAACTTCCACACCAACCCAAAGTGAGGACTTTCGGCTACGACAGATTTAAGGTGCACCAGTCGCCTCTACACCATACGCTTACAAACATCCATGCTCGAACCCGGATTCGAACCAGTAACCTTCCGATCTAGAGACTAACACCTTAACCACTATACCGGTTGGTCGGCTAAGGAGGTAAGGTAATTATAATTAACGTCATACTAGAGTAACACAACTGGCTATTAACGACCGTCCGGGATCAATATCCTAAGATGATTTTTTTGAAAATCCTTGTCTATCAACCCTCCTGATGATTGTCTCGAAACGAGATATCTCGTCATTAGAAGAAAACTGATCAGTTCTTATGTCCTCATAAAAAAATTGGCAATATCTTGATGAAGAAAATAGCAAAATTGGTAATTTTTTAATGGACGAGATATCTCGTGGTCATCAATACTATCCTATCTTTATGAACGAGATATCTGGTCTTCCTCAAAACTAAACGATCTTTGTGGACGAGATGCCTCGTCATTAGAAAAACTGATATCGTCTTGATCTCGTCATGGTCAGACCATGGTGGACGAGCTATCTCGTTGAAACCACATCAAGGAGGTCTGCCTGTCTTTGGGGCAAAATTTCTTCTTGAAACGGCGGGATCAGGACATTCTAGGAAAGGCATAAGACTGGTGTTTACTACCAGAAGGGAATTAGATCTCTCTCCGAAACTTTCCCTGGAAGAACGCGACTCATTCTGCCGAGGGAAAGTGGGTCGCGCAAGTCAACGTCCTCATCTAAATCACCCCGTCGTCCCACTTCGGCCGACAAGGAGGAAGACATAAAATCGACAAGTCTTTAAGACTTTGATCGATTCTCGAAGACACAGAGCGACTCCTGATCCATCTTCGGAACTTAACAAAAGCACTTCGGGTCATGCACGCTAATGGCCGGAATGGAGGACGAACATGTGCACGCGTGATGTTTTCCTTCATAACTTTTCCTTCTTTTAGGCTTCTTCCAGGAGACAGACATTTTTCTCCCGAAAGAGATTTGGGACATGAAAGGGAGTGTGTGAATCTTTTAATAATAAAGTTAGAGGCAATTGGTATCTATTAAATCAGTCGTTTTGCATCTACACTGATGGCCCTGCTGCTTGGATTCATTGATATTGGGGTTAAGCACATTTCATCTATCTTTATACCAGTTAGTTTTGGATTTAGTTATTCTAAAACTAATTGCAAAAAGATAATGAAAATCCATCGCAATGTTTTCCATGCCGAAACTCCATGACAGTATTAGAAATTTTTTTAGTGTTCATAAAACTTCTTTAACGCTAAATCTTTCAAGCTTGTCAAACGACCCGTTTAAAAATTCTTAGTTAAAATTACTTTTCACTTTCATCACTTTCCCTCGATTGAATTTATGACTTACCCTGAAATGTTTATCGAGGGTTGCGAGTTCAAAACACTATCCAACTATCAATTGCAAGTTAAATCTATAATGGCCTCAAATGTCCTCACGTTGGCGTGGTATGGAAGTTTGAAGAGAGGAATGCCAGTTGAGGTGTTGTCCTCGTCATCTCATCGTGGATAGAATTGACGATGTTATCCTCGGATCCTTTCCCGGACTGTTGATTACCGACAATCGCCACTAGCCCGTTGTGTTGTTTTAGTGCAAACCTAATTTTACCTAACCTGAAATCTTTATACATTAAATTTTTAGAAAGTTCCCATGAAGGGTCATTTGATCGGTTTAATATTTCAAGTATTTTTACAATATTGTCAAATCTAACTTCTTTCTATATACAACTACCGTGAAAAATAATAAGAAATCACACCACTTTAAAGAATTTCATACTTCATTGTATTTTAATGGTAACAGAACATTTCAACATCAATTGTTTTCATCTCTGATTAGGAAATGGCGATTTAGATTCGAGATAACAATCGTACAAATGAGTTCCATCTAAAATGGCATGCATACATTTGTGCTTAATATTTTGCACAGCAGTGTATGGATGTCAACACTATAAGGTAACAGCGTCTCAGATCTAGAAATAATCTGGGTACCTTCAGTAACATTTTTTAATTAGGATATTTGGTTGAATATCATAATGCATTTACAGCAGTTTATTGTCGATCATAGTTGTATTTATTTTGCAGTAAATTGAATTACAATTATATTATTGATTTTTGTTTTTATTTCACTTATTTTTAATTGTGTTTTCTTTTTTAATTTGAATGTTGAAAGTACCATTTATGTTGATGAGTAGTGGAAAAAACTAGAAACATTAGTGTTGAGATTTAAATTTTATTTTTAGTTTATTCACAATTTCTAATCTTAAAGATGTCCGCAATTTTGAAAAAGACGAAGTTATTGGAGTAAATAAATAAGTAAAAATGTTCTGAAATAGATGAATGAGAACATTTTGAAAGTGAAGACGACTTATTCGAAAATTTGAACTTTATTGGAATCGAAAATAGTTGAGAAGTTTTTATGGAATATAAATATTTGATTGACTAATTATTGAATTGGCAATATATGATGGAAGAAACAGAACATTGGAAAGTAATTTTTGCAAGTTGTATTAAAATAAAAAAAAATAATTATCATTAAATCAGGTGTTATAATTAAACCTTTCAAAATTGGAATTATCCCGTTGTTTTCAAAGGTACAGAAATGTACACTTGATTTCAACCCATACTTCAACTATCACTCAACTATTTATACTGGATTCCATGTATAATTTTTATTTTACCTTGTGAAATAATATCGAAGAAAAATAAAAAAGACACTTTGGGCATTTTTAGTCGTGTTTACATTTTTTGTTCATGGTGAATGACAAAATGCGTAAAATTCAGTCATGCTTTTAAAACTATGTTCCGCATGGCCTACTAATTACATCATATTCACAGCTTCAAAGATTATTCTCTGTTTTTTGTAAATCCCTAATATAACCAGCTCTCTATGTTTTATTATTTTGTTGTTACGTAACGCAAGGAAAATTATATTATAAAGAAGCCTTACATCTACGATAAATTTTGTTCTGGTTGATTTCATTTTTGACGTGAATACGTCTTTAAAATTGGAACGGTTCTGGGGGCATGCATGGAGATTTCATCATTACAACAGTTTTGTCTTATGGTTATCCAGAAGAGAAATATAGCTTTGTGTAAACATAGGATGGCTGTACCTGATAACATCATTGGACCTTGTGCTCAGGCTCAATGATCATTGTGTGTGTGTGTGTGGTGTGGGAGGGTGTTCATAATATATGGAAAGTTTGTGCAAGGCGAGCTTTGGGCCAATGTAACTTTGGACTGCATGGAGGGAAGACAGCTTAAAAAGCATCATTTGAAAACAACTGAACTACGCTACAATCACATACTTTTAATTAATAAAGTTATCCTTCAATAATAATATAAAACTGCACTTAAATCGTTCAAACTATAAATTAATTGTTCAGTATTCACAATAAACAATCGTTCAAACTGTAAACGAATTGTTCAGTATTCACAATAAACAATCGTTCAAACTGTAAAGTAATTGTTCATCATTCACAAGAAACAATCGTTCAAACTATAAATTAATTGTTCAGCATTCACAATAAACAATTGTTCAAACTGTAAATTAATTGTTCAGTTTTCACAATAAACAATCGTTCAAACTGCAATTTAATTGCTCAGTATTTACAGTAAAAAATCGCTCAAATTAAAAATTAATTGCTCAGTATTTACAGTAAAAAATCGCTCAAATTAAAAATTAATTGTTCACCATTCACAATAAGCAATAGTTCGAACTGTAAATTAATTATTCAATATTCACAATAATCAATCGTTCAAACTGTAAATTAATTGTTTAGTATTCACAATAAACAATCGTTCAAATTTCTCATGTCTGATTCATTCCACAATCTAACATCAGGCCCAAGAATTCACATCAAAACTACGGTTTGTATTCTCAACACAACCTCCAGTTTTTTTCATTAAACGCTTGTTGCCATGAGCCAATATAAAATGTACCTTTTTCTGAGCCACATACGACATGAATAAAGAATCGAATAAATCAAGTATATAAACGGCATTTTTACAAACTCTATGTTAATATTTTTACAGTCGTTGTTACAACAGGTTCACAGTTGGTGCTCATAGTACAATGCATACAGCTTCAACGCATGTATTGCCGTGCAAACGGGTCTAGTGCTACTCTACCTAACAGCGCCCTCTAACAAATAAAGGTGAAGCTTACGAACTTGCATAACTATGTAAATACCGCTAAAATTTGAGTTGCCTTAAAGTTTATACAAAGTGTTTTCAAATACCCTGTATAAAATGGACAGCCGAGTAAAAATATTCGGTTTCTACGTTCTACTGCAATTAAAATAGCACACTAAACCATAACTACAAACAGTATTTTGTCGTAGAACTCGAATAGAGCATAATGCATCACAGAAAAGCAAGCTAGACTCCATTTTAGATTTTAACCTGTAGTTTTATTACATGCATTTATGTCCAAATATTTTTATCCTCATCCAAAACAGCCTATAAAATTGTACTATTCTTGACAGTTTATTCACCATTCTGAATATTTAATACGAAACCTTCCAACTAGAGTTCCAAGGGCTGTATATAACTCCTGGACCCTTGTATGATATAAACTTTTCATCGCTCTTACATCGTTAAACTTCCTCCATGTAACAAACCTGGTCGAGCAATATACTAGATATTACTGTGGTGAACTTGGAAAGAAACGCAATCTTACCGTGTATGATTTATAACACACATATGCACAAGATAACTATTTACAGACATAGGATATAGTATAGCACATTCCGGATCTGTTCTATTACTAAACTTAAAAATAGACAATCGCCTCGTTTAATTTATTATCTTGATTTGAGGCCCCATGCTAATAGACTTTCCAGCATTATATATATATCACAAATCACCTTCGTTCAATCGGATGTGAGACTCACAAACGTCCTCCGACAAGACTTATGCTTTTGATTCTTCATCAACAAAAATTGAAAATACTTGAAAGGTAACTAAGGATTATGGTACTGATTAAAGTCCCATTTATTCTTCACATTCATTGCTTGAAATAAATATTTTTTTAAAATTAAATATGAAAATTCTCTTATGTAATAAAATGGTTCAACTACGTATCAAATTATACAGTACAACGTAGCATGGTACTTAGATGTAAAGCTTATGGTTAACTCTCCAAGTGATTTCGGCGAGAGATCTCGTCCAATTTTGTTAACCCCAATTTTGTTTGTTGTTGTAGGCTGTTGTCCATCCTCCCAATATTGCCGACTTTTTTTACAATGACGAGATCAAGATTTGATCAGTTCTCTTCTAATTTGTTCTCGTCGTTAGAAGAAAACTGACCAGAACTCGATCTCGTCATCATGAAGTAATCAGTAATGTTTTGATGACAAGATCTCATGATTAGCAAAATTGGTTAGATTTTTGATGCATGAAATATGCCACCTATATATTTTTAATGTTTGTTTTCTTTTGTCTATTAAAAGTGATTTGATGATTTGGAAGGAAAATATTTTCCAAAAAATATTGTGCAAATAAAACATAAAATGGAAACACCAGATTATTTATAATGTATAGAAAAAATTGTGAATAATAGGTTTATGAAGAAGAGGGAATAATTTCTTATTTCTCTTTTTGTCAGTAAATCTCTCCCGTGTGTGTATATATCTATTACTTAACGATATTTGGCCAAATATGATTGTTGCGCCATAGGACCCAATTAAATCATTATTTTAGTTTTAAGTTAACAATAAAGAAAATACAAATCAATGAATCACTGGAAATCATGGAAATTATCATTCATAATCTAATGTTAAGATGCATAATACCATTTCAATAATTTATAGTGCAATTCATAGAGTAAAATAATGGAAATTCTTTTTCTGAAACATCATTAAATAAAATATTTCTACACACATTGCAAGAACAAAGGCATAATTATCTAAGAATTACGACTAAATTTAATTTAAACTTATTTTAATTCAAATTTAAATTTAAAACAATAATCCCGTTTGGGATTTAAAATTATAATTCGAATACCATTAGTTCGAATTCTACTTTTTAGATCCTCAAACTCAATTCCTTGTTCGCTCCTGAACAAGAGACAATTTATCCTTGAATCTCTACCAGAACTTTAATTAAACTTAAACAATAGCTGCTGGGGAATCATTAAAAAATTAAAAGCCTTTGTCTCATTTCCAGGTTACGCTTTGAGCGATGAGGGTAAATATTTCCTGCGAAAAGTGTATTTCGGAGATTGTTGAAAGAGTAAAGCGGATTTATTCTTCCAGACTTAATTGTCGAACTCAACAATAAGCGCTTTCAGCGTTTTCAAGGTTCGAAGACTTTGTAATGAGTGTTTCTGAATTCTGTGAATGCTTAGATGGTTTGGAGAAAGAAGATATCCATACGCCGTAATTTCATTGTTAAGGGATGTGATGTTTCGAATGTTATTTTAGGGTTTATAGTCTTTGAGTTTTAGTTATTAAAAAATCCGAGCCATTAACTATTTTTAAGAAGCGCATTATTAGATAGGTAGTTGAATTAACGTCGCACTGGAGAAACCCAACGAGCTATTAGCGACGGTGCGGAATCAATCCCTCTGAAAATCAGAATACGTAATGAAAAATAGATTAACCTACAAAACAATTGAGTCGATGTAAATATTTACATCAACATGCACCCTTCTTCAAGAGAACAGCATTATATATGATTCTTTTATTTATAATTTTTTTATAGTGTATATGTTACCGTGATGGACCGATATTGGAGAATGTCGCCTTTCTTTGGTGAATGTCAACACATACCAAATACGTCGGTGAAAGACCGAGTATTTAGTTATATTCTTTTACATTCGGACCATTACCGGTGTATGTCAACAAGCACATATATGCTTTGGTGGTGGTCGAAACAAGAAGCCGATGTCGACAGAGAGGCGACAGTCTTATGCTTAATAATTGCCAAATTAAATACAAAACTATGACATATGAAGTTGTAATGTTGTATTTAAATTTATGTAAATAATGTCAAATGAAACGGAGTGCACCTAAAAAAGGTATTGTTGTGAAACCAATGTTCAGTTTGGAGCTAAGCTCAAGATGTCAAGTCGATCTGATAGACCTGCGGTCATACAGGGATGGCGAATATATGTTCATAATGGTGTATCAAGATAATTTGAGAAAGTTTGTTCAGCTACGACCTTTGAAAACTAAGACCGTTATAAAAGTAGTGTTCTCATTCTTCAAATATTTTTAAAATTTGGTGCTCTAGCTATATTGCCATCATATAATGGTTGGGAATTCTCTAATCAAGTCATATCCAAACTATACGCTATGTGGAAAGAGGTTAAGATAGTTCATGGAAAGCCTCGTCATAATCAAACACAAGGCTCAGTTGAAAGGGCCAATCAAAATATACATAATATGTTAATTGTATGTATGAACGATAACGATACAAATAAATGGTCAGATGGTTTGGCATTTGTTCAATTTGCCAAGAACACTACATACCACAAAGGAATACGCCAAAGTCCTTATGAAGCCATATTTGGCGTTAAAACAAAAAGAGGCATAGCATCGTCATCTTTGTCGGGCGAACAAATCACAACTATTGAAACCGAAGAACAGCTCGAAGAAATTGTTAATACTTTTGAAGAAAATTTAAGCAGTGGCCATACCGAAAACCATTTTCCAAAGGAAGAGCTGAAACCCACCACGTCTTCATATCAAGCCCTGACTGAACAACACCAGTTTATTTCTATAAAAAGAGCTACAGCAAAAGACAACCTTCTACTGCAAGCAACGAAAACTTTGCGAACCTCAAAAAGAAAATTTCCTACTTCTCAAATTTGTGATACCGTACCAATACAAGTCCCTGATGTCGACTGTTTCCGTACGGATGCCCGAAATGTGTTGGCAGTTGTTGTTGGAATAGAAACCTCCAACTTTTATAGTTAGAAAACTAAAAAGGTACCCTCAAGCAGCTTTATACCCGCAATCAGTTCGTAATTTGTAAAGAAAAGTTACTTTCCATAGATATAATTTCTTCTCAAGAAATGTCGCTGAGAAGCAGCTGTAGCTAATTCCATAAGTGGAAGCCAAGGCTATATTCACGCTGTCATTGCAAAAAGAAGTGTTCTACGACTAAATGCAGTTGTAAAAGCAAGGGACTCTTGTTTAATTCAAAGTATCATAACAGTTGAAGTTGTTACAATAAATAAGATTGTATAACGTCAATACAATAATTAAGTAAGTGTAATAGAGGTATTATTTTCTTTTCTCAGTTAGAAT
Source organism: Metellina segmentata (assembly GCA_947359465.1). Taxonomy (NCBI): domain Eukaryota; kingdom Metazoa; phylum Arthropoda; class Arachnida; order Araneae; family Tetragnathidae; genus Metellina; species Metellina segmentata. The sequence continues at coordinate 30,391,100 of OX375879.1, forward strand.
ATGCTGTTCGTTTTATGTTCAACAGTTTATTTACATTTGCTGTCACTTAAGCTTTCTCCTATTATGACATATATCATAATATCTTTTAATATTAAAGTATGATTTAAACGTGCACCTGTCCCCACGTACACAACACTCTTTGGTTAGATCGTGTTTTGAACTTTCAACATTCCGGTTGCTAATCCGCGACTTTATCAAATAGCCTACCATGGCGTTCGTGTATTTCTGGAAAGTAATGTATTAAGGCATGTATTAAGGACACATTATACTACGACGGACTAAAATGTCAAAAAGATACTCATTACTCATTTATGTATTTCAATTACATAGCTGTTTGGAATATAGATGCAAATATAGCTGTAGCTATATTATTAAGCGAGTTATTGTAGTTGTTTCATCGAATGTTGAGAGCAAAGACAACTCACTTTTAAACTTTGAAGCTCTTTCACTTTGCTATATGTTTTCCATGACTATCATGTATCATATTTAAAAAGCGCAGGCCTTTTCTCTAATAAATATAGAGGATTTTACCTTTGTGAGGTTGTTTTAATGATGCATTTGACAACTTTGTGGGATAGAGATGCTAAGTAATAGTTTTTTAATTGCTAAAATTATTACAGTTTTTTCAGAATCCTTCATGGTGTCTGTATATAAACAAATAGTAAAAATAACAATAATATTAAGAGTTGTATGTATTTTTAATTATTGAAAAAAGTTAATTTTATTTATTTTTAATTATTACCAATATGAAAAGTATGCTCTAGAAAATTATAAAAACATGTAGAAAACCTCGACTTATTGAATAGTCACGACTAAAATAACTAATATAAAAGACTAATAACTCGTCCATTAGCTATTTTTTCTATTGTGAAAACAACTTCTAAAGATAGTCAGATATCTAGATGGATGGACAGATATTCTTTCTTAAACTGTGAAGAGATACTTAAAAGATTCGTGCGTATTGATGTGGAAATTTTTAATATATTGATCTAAATTGATTGATTTTAATGTAATGTATATGATTTAATGTAATAATATAATTTATTGAATCAAATGCATATACAATTAACATGACAGAGATAGCATACCTTTAAGCTTAAAAACAAAAATTATCGTCCCTTAGCAATAACAGAAAGGAATGATTTGACGAGTATAATAATAAAAATGATAAAATCCTTTTATTTTGAGTATACCTTATTGTGTGTGAATTTTAAAATTACCACTGATAATGTTTCAGACATTTTATGATTTGTTAGGTTTAAAATTCTTATAATGAAATCAATGCTTCAATTCACTATTTCCTGTAACAAAAATCTATTCACCATCCTATTTTCCAAACATACTAATAACCGACTATTATGTTTTAGTTTGACGATACTGCATTGTGTAGGTATTTTAGATTTGCCATAATAAGTTTTCAAATTTTTCAGTTTTTAAACTTTTAAAAAATTTGAATGAGACAAAGATATGGTAGGGAAAGTAGAGTTTTGAAGAGATTTAAGCTTCAGTATAATTTATATTACAAATTTTATTTAGAATCTTCAAAGTATTTTGAATGTCGAACCCCAATGAATTTTCGACTCGTTTCTCCCCTTTTAATGATTATGCAAACTTCTAAATGATTTTAAACTATAATATTCAAATAAATAATAAATTGTAATAAGAAAGATGTTGATATCCATCGTTAAATAGACCTTACCAAAAACACAACTTGCTATACTTTTTAATACAATGCAGAAGTATTTATGATTGAGTGATAGATATTTTATGGTCATTCAAACCATAAAGGTTTGAGCGCAACGAAGTATATAAATTATTATTTTCTCAAAATTGTTCTGAAATTGTTTACAGGAATTTCGTTACTGTGAAATGACTGAAAACGATGAAACACGAACTACTTTTTTTGAAACTAAACTGAGATGAAATGGTATGAATGGTAACATAAATCGAATTATTTTTACTGGTACAATATAATTATTGTAGGGAATATTGAATTCAAGTATGGCAGAAGAGAAGACGGAATTATTTAATTGATATAATGCACTTTAATAATAAAATACCATCGTAAAAAAGAGGCAGTATACAGTTACGAAACTTTTCTGTTAATTATTGAAATTTATACTACTAATAACAACAATAAAGAAACATGTTAAATCAGCATTCAAGATAAGAGTATCAGATAAAGTATTAATAATATTCTTGGTTTGGTTTGTCGTTTTATGGTCACTTTTTATGATGAGAACTGTACTCAGAAACCAAAGGAAGTTAAGAACAAGTTAAAATAACGTTGCCATAACCAGATATTGGCAATTTTTGTAGTACTTTAAAAATTGTCGAGGTAAGTAATGCACCTCAATCAATCATGGATCACATTAAATCAATATTTAAGCTTAAATTATCTATGATCTTTATGCTCGGAACGTAAAGCATAGTTTCTTTAAATACGGTTTAGAAAAAGATGCTTATAACTAGGGATTGAAATCCGATCCGGCATCAGTTATCTACCTACCGAATCCAGCAACATCTATCGGATCCCATAAAACCGAATTTTTTAAAATTAAATAATCGATTATAAAAACCCAACTTTAAAATTGCAAAATCGTTTAGTAAGCAATCCATTGTGAATCAATCGATTTTATATTTTAAAGTCATCAGTTTGGAGAATTCCAGCAAAAATAATAAATTAAATTATCAATAATATTTTTTTTAATGAAGCGGAATTAGAAAAGCAAACTCTGCAAGAAAATGAAGACTAATGCAAAAAAGACAAACTTAAGAAAATAAACAGATTTTGAGGAAATACTGAAGAAAGAAATGACTTCATACATATGAAATGGTGTCAAAGGAAAATATTTGGCTCTTATGTACGACTACTTAATGACGGTTAAACCAACTAGTGTCGAAGCTGAGAGGGACTTCTCGTCCGCTAGTTATATTTGCAGTTCATTGAGGAGTAGATTGGGGGATGACACATTAATACGATTTGTTTACTTAAATCGTTCTTTCACACTCAAAAGTGATTTTCATTACTATATAACTTCGATTTAAGCAATTAAGACGAATTAAGAGTTCCCTTGTTTGTTATGTTGACCAAAAACTGCCAGAGATTAGATTTTTATGTTAGTATGAGACAAGGTTCGGACCGATTTATATATCATTAGTTCAACGACATCAGAGAGGCTACTTAATTTTAGACAAATAGAAAAATACTAAGTTTTAAACAAATAGAAAAGTACTACGTTTTAAACAAACTGATGTCTATTGATGTGGAAACTAGTAAGTCATCATCATCAATTCGTTTAATACTTACTACTAGTAGTACTAGTAGTAAATATAATTAATTTTTGGTGATTGATTTCCTACCTATGGATAAGTATTAATAAAATTGATTTTCTAATGCTAAAATAAATGTTTTGTTCGTCAATTTGAAATATCCTTTTCACGTAATTTCACTTAGCCGTTTTTGGAAAAATACATACTGGTTAGATATGCTTATTAACAAAGTACCGGATTGCAATCATTACTTATAACCAGATGACGAGAAATATTTTTACTTCCTGTGATCCTTGTGGAATATGAAGACAAGTTTTCAAATCACAATTTTACAACCGCTAATATATTTAAAACTATCACTACTAAATCGATATTAAAGCTAAAACTAACAATACAATTTTTGAACACATACTCGAAAAACAAAGGAGTTTAAAAAAGATGTTACACAACCAGCTGTCGGTAGTACAAAGTGTTCAAAAAAGTACTAAGAATTAATACACCTGAAACTGTCAAAATCATGCTTAATCAGAATTAAAGCAATCATTACCAATGAACTTAATCCATCATACATTCGTAAAACTGGAGATAGTTTCTCAAAATGTTGTGTATAATGTAGACGAAGAACAATAAGAAAAATAAGTTATTGTTTGGTTCAACGAGAAAACTTTTTTCCAATTACATCTATTACGAAGTAATACATTTCAAAATATGAAGAATCATGCCAAATATGAATTTATCAGCAAAGTTTGTCAATGAGTGTTACGTATAACATCAACGACAGATGATTTATTTTGATAGATTAAGAAAGGGATGCTTAAACGAGATGTCGACTGGTATGGTCTGGAAAATGTCTAGTTAATAGATACATCAACGTGTTTTTGGAAGTGCTAAAATTTCATATATTCTCAGCCTACCGAAAAGCATCACATTCATAATGTCTCCATCCCAATGCATCCGCCATTTTATTTCCTTTCCACTACATCCCTTCGCTTCTCGAAAAGCAACGGAATCTCCCTCCAACAACCACCCTATCGATCTCCGTCCTCCCTCCGGGCTGCTCTAGAGCCTCCGTTCCCATAGCAACGCTATAGATCGTTCCTCTACACGCTGCCTTCCAAATCACGATAGAAGCCCTCTTGTCGCTAAGCACGCCCGGGTACGGTAATTGGTTGATGCCACCCCCCCCTTACCCTCATCCCCTCTCCTCACCCCCCCATCCGCCACATCCTAGTCTCCCTCGCTTGCTCTCCCTCATCCTAGATGTTTTATCATTTATTTATTTATTTTTTAATTTGTTGTGTAGCCCTTATTATTTCTTTTAATTTATGCGCCATTCCTGGCTGATTTTAATGAAGGCAAGAGAGAGAGAGACAACCAGAGGATGGATTTGATAAAAGAAGCAAAGCAAAAAAGACCGAAGAAAAATTAATAATACGGGAGAGCAGAATGGGAAAAGGAGACAAAAAAACCCGTGCATCAAAAACAGGAAGCCATTGTCCATCTCTGAAAAGCAAAATTTCCGCTACTTAGTATGTGTTTTTCATTTATTTCTTTTGTGCGCTTATTTATTATTATTGTTTTTTTTTTAATTCTTCGTTCGTTTACCGACTGTAGAGTGCCAAAAAGTGCTCGGGCAGTCAATCTGTTTTCCGAGCTGATTTATTAACTACGCGTTTTTTTTTTTGCTTTAATTTCATGCCGCTTGTAGTTAGCTTTCGCGGTGGTTAAGCGTTTTTGAGGAATGGTTTAAGCGATATGCTAATGCGGGCGGTGGAAAGTGAAATATTGATAACAGTTAAACTTGGCGCGGAGTCCATTTGCGGGTTTGAATTCCGAAGTTAAAAATCGTGGAGTTTGCGTGAGCGTGTTTTGTAATTGATGGAGCTCTTGGGTTGTTATTTGTGTGCAGTTTTCCAATTTAAAAAAGCTGTTGAATTTCGAAATTGGTTCCTTAGCTTTTTAACCCTTCTGGGGATTTGTTGACAAGGTATCTAGTCTCCAGCAAAATTGGTCGGATCTTGATGAATAAGATATTTTGTCATTAGGATGAAGATATATTTCGTCTTTAGAAAACCTGACCAGATCTTGATTTTATCATCTCGCTCACTCCTTTCAACAACGTCCTATCTCAGTAAACGTGATTTTTCAGGAAAGTGATTTTAAAGTTTAAAAGTTGAAGGAAATGTATTAAAAATAGGTATTACTTCTGCTCTTTAGCGGCTAAATATTGAGGGTTGAGATCTGACGATATTTTTCAGCGATATACTACTCTTTCAGGGCATTCTGAAAACAGAGAAAACTGAAAATCGTCAACTTTTGAGACATAACGTTGTTGAAAATAGTGAGCGATCTTCCAAAAAAGGAATTTTCTTGAAGATTGTATTGCGAAAATTGGTCAAATCTTGAGGGATATGATATCCCGTCATTAGGTTGAATATATATTTCGTCCTTATAAAATCGGACCAGATCTTGATCTTATCATCTTCAACAATCAGCAATCTTGAAGACAAGATTAATAAAATTGGTCAGATATTGATGGATACGATATTCTTGTCATTAGGAGGAAGATACATTTCGTCTTTAGAAAACCTGATCAGATCTTTATCATCTTCAATAAACGGCATGGTACAGCTGCAGTCTACATTTATAGAGGTGGCAACAGCCGTAGCGATTTTTTGGTACACTTCTAAAGTAGCCAAGAAATAAAATATTTCAAAAATATTTTTCTTTCATTGATATTTTTCTTCTTACAACGGAAAATGAAAGCTTCAAAACTCATTTGAGAACGTTTTGAAAAATATACTTTATAAAAACTTTCACAAAAATTAATAAGTTTAAACTGGAATTTTCTTTGCAAAAGATAGTTATTTTTACAACGTAAAATAAAAGCTCTAAACTCATTTGTGAACGTTTTGAAAAATATATATATTTTAAAACTTTCACAAAAAGTAATAAGTTTAAAATGAAAATTTTTTCCAAAAGAAAGTAATTAGTTTTAACGGAATGCAAGAAATAATACAACCTGATGCGTCAAAACTGTACCGTGAAAAAAAAATTATAATACAAATTCCACAACTGGCAAAAAACCATTAAATGAACCAGTGAAATCAAAGAAAATAATTTATATGGACCAATGCAATCAAAGGATATTAAAAAATTAAAATAACCAATGGTATCATAGAAAAAAATTTCAAACGAACCAATGAAATCAAACGACTTTAACCGGTTTTGAAATAACTTTCTAGAATAATCAAAATGAAAATTTAAAATTTCCGTTTGCCGGGAGGGGGGAGGTTGCTTTGAAAACCGCAATAGTTGTAAATACAAATGGGTTGCCTTAACCTACCACAACTCGCTACTAGAAGTGCTCCAAAAAAATCGCCAAGGCCGTTGCATCGCTTTAAACGTAGACTGCAGCTGTACCAAAAGCAATTTCTCGAAGACGAAATTGGTAAAATTAGTCAGATCATGATGGACGAGATAACTCGTCGTCTCTTGAAGGGCTAAAAACAAAAAACAGAAGAAATTGTTGTGCATATTGATTTGAAAATTTGATGAGCTCGTTCCGATGTATGTCGTGACAATAATGAGAACGATTCGGCTCAACAGAATTGCGAAAAACTAATCTATATATATAATTCTCTTACGTGGCTCACGAAAAAGACGTTATTTGTAATCGCGTTTTGGCAACACTGTACGATTGTTTGTTTATCGTGAAGTCTCGCGCATCGATTGAATTTATAGCGTTATCGGATGAAATTTTATTGAAAAAAAAAAGGAAATTTTAATGAGCTGTTGCAGTTAGTTTATAATAGAAATCAAAGAAAGCGGAGGATCTTTTCAGGGCCAACAATTATACTTCAACAAGACGCTTGCACTACAACTTTCGGCAACAAACTCAATGAAAAAGCGTGGGTCGTTTGAGTGCTGGGAAAATGTACACACTAACAACATGCTGGGTATTCAATTTCCAAAGCAACGCTCACATTTCGAGTCAAAATTTGCACAAAGTTTTCATTTGAATTCTGATTTTAGAGATACTGTATATATATTTTTTGTAATACAGCAAATTTAGATTTGAAAAACATTTTTGTTTGGTAACATATTTTGTAAACAATCCCTTCTGCTAGGACACATGTCTTCATTGAGGCGAGCGAAGCGAGCATATGTTCGCGCAGCGAACCAATGAGGATTGCGAAGCACAATCCTCCGGGGGTTGGCGAGCGTTAGCGAGCAGGGGGCGGGCCCCCTAGTTATGTCTGAATTGTTTAATGGTTTGGGTAGGTAGGTAAATGAATCAACCCCGAAGGAAAAAATCCGAGTATAACACATTGTAATTTTGAAGCACGTTCAGATGACAAGGCCAACACCTGAGATGACACTCCACTCTTCAAACTTCCGCACCACACTAAAGTAAGTATATTTGAGGTCACACGACAGATTTAACGTGACCAGACTCTACATGCACGAGGGGCTTTGGTTGGATCGAGTTTCGCAACCTACCCGTACCCTGCTCTTCAAACCAAGCTACTTCGACCCTTACAAGATGTTAAAGATAACGCTATGGATATTTTCAAAAAAATAGTCTATCAGCTCACATATAAGTTTAAAATTTGCTATACTTGACCAGTTCTAAAAAATGCAATGAAAAAGATACAACTTTAGTCTACGTTTACAGTGATGGCAACGACCTTGGCACTTTTTTAAGAACACTTCTTAAGTCGCCAAGATTTATTTTAAATGAACTAATGAAATCAAACGACAGTTTAACGGATTCGAAAGAACTTTCTAGAACATTCAAAATGAAAACTTAAACTTTCCTCTTGCTGGAGATTGTTATAAAATCCACGATAACCAGAAAAAAAACGATGGGTTGCCTTAACCTATCATTACTCGCTACTAGAAGTGCGCAAAAAAAAAATCGCCACGACCGTTGCCACAGATATAAATGTAGAATGAAGCTGTATCCGATTAAATTATTGAAAACTTAGCGAAAGAATAAAAAATACTTTCGGGTAAGAACTAATCCGATTTATGACTCATAGGAGGTGTTTGGTGCAAATGCGTGATTAAATTTGCACATAATTTGTTGAAATTACATCCAAGAACCAAGCCAAGTTACGTCAAATATTAAGATACAGAAACTACGTTAACCCACTAAAACATATGCGCACTTTGTGCTTAGCTCTAACAGAAATCCCTCTCACAAGCTACTTTAAAATAACAGAATTTATATACTGTGTAGTAATATCTCTTGTCAGAGCAAGCCAACCCAGATAATGAACTTTTGCATGTAATAACTCTTAAAAAACCACAAAAAAGTTTAATTATGCTTTGAACCAAATAAAATTTCTAGATAAATTGAACAAACCCTCTAATTTATTTCACTATCAAAATTATTTATGGAAGACATTTATGAATGAACCAATGGCAATTAGTTTAGTGACTATACAGTTTTCCATACTTAACTAACGTGAGGACATTTGATAGCACTACGGATTTGACGTGGGCACCAGCTCCTTCGTATACTCCTTTCTTTGGAATCAAGTGTTGAACTCGCAACAATCAGGTTTCTAATATGCTACTCTTCCAATCAGTATTTTGAGGCTCTATTATATTCCAGGAATAGATATTTTATTAAAAGCGATATTTAAATTTGGAACGGAAACATTAATACAGAAATTATAAGGAAATTTAAGCAAAAACAGAACTGTTTTCAACACCTTATATTCTTACTAGGTCTGTGCTTAGGATTATGATTTGTATAAATCTAAACTACCTAAATTTTTAAATTCAGTTATAATTTTAAGTAAATACATTGTTGTGACTACACAGGAATAAAATTTGTAGTAAAACATTTCAATCAGAAAGTACTAGTGTCCACTTTAAAGGTATATTCAAAACCAAGTCTTCGATCCCTTTAGGTTTTTTACATAAGGAAAGGAATCCTTTTCATGTATCGTGCGATGGTCTGAACATGTACAATTGCAAAACCTCCATTCAGGGAACCATGTAATGATTGTGAAGCCATGAGTGTTGCGTATAGATGGGTATTCTCATTCTCTCTACTATGCTCCTGTAATGAGTTTCGGATATGACCGCTACCATACAAGGACCCGTTAATTCATCCCTGCTCTGGAAACCCTTCCACAGAGGAGAATGGAGAACGTGCCTGTATACAAAGAAAAGTGTTTCTTTCTTCGTGCATCGCCCCCGGGAAGAGTTTTCGAAAACAGCTTTTGTGCGGGGGATTCTCATAAGGGAAGTGACGAGGGGATGTGAATTGCTATCAAAGATGTTCGAGTTTTAATTGGTTCGTTCAGTTTTCATGAAAGGTCTAAACTTCTCGGTCTTCTTAATCATATATGAGAAAATAAGTAAGAATAATACCCATAAAGTTAAATTGAGAGATTGTAGCTTGCAACACAAGTGTCATTGATCTCAGGTGCTGGCAGTGGCAGAATGTTATATAAGAGTTATGGGTGCAAATTAGGTCTCCAAGTTGTTTCGAAGAGATATCTCGTATAAGATATGGTAAATGTGCACATGACGAGATTTCTAGTCGAGTCAAAATAGATCGACCATATCCATGGTAAAATGTTGATCTTGGTACGAAAAATAAATTTACATTGTACTGAAGAGGTGACAGTTCGGAACAAGTTTTTGCATCAGTTAACGACAATTTTCGAAGGTAAACCTCCAAGAGGGTTAAGATTCTAAGGTATATGAATATTCCCTCATGAATGATTGTCAGAAGCCTTGTAATGAATTAAACCTTTCATTGGCATTTGGTCGTCTGTCAGGACACCTTGATTTGGTTAAGCTTCAGGTATACAAATACACCTATACCTCGCTTTAAAGCCGCTCTTTAAATGGCATTTCGCTAAAATGTGCCTTTTTTAATTATGGCACATTTTTGATTTTCGGCCCACAATGTTTCGTAATAGGGTAAAAAAATGCTGTACATACTGTTAGCGACCTTCTGCTTCTCCCTTTAGCAAACACTGCTACATTTTGCCTTACGAAAGTATGAGGAACATTTGGCATAACCCCATTGTCATCATTTTACTGCGTTGTTGCTTCAGTGTAGTTAGACGTGTTTATTCTTGTTTGTTTTCTAGTTGGGTTTTGTTTCTGTTTGTAGTAATTGGTGAATTGTAAACATATTTGGTACGTTTGTATTAGAAAGACTATTTTCATTACATATTTCATTGATTCATTAATTCTTTAAAATATAATCGCCCCATTTTTAGGAAAAAATACCACCGAAACATTCATTGAATTTGCATATTGAAACTGATAAAAATAGAAAGAGAAGCCGAAAATCTGTCGCGCCAGCGTTTTTTGGTATGCATATGTGCACATGATTTCTTTTGTTTTTTAATTTATGTGTTTATTTTTTAAATTTCGGTTTATTAATACATTGTTTTGTACTTTTATTTTTATGTATGTATTTTTATAGGAAATGGTAATTTTGGCTATTAACGTCGTACTAGACTCGCAACATAACGGGTTATTCACGACGGTCCGGGATCAATTCCTTAAAGGAAAGATCCGAGGACAACATCGAGGACATCGTAATTTTTGAACCTCGCTCAGATGACAAAGAAACACCTGAGCTGGCACCCCACTCTCAATACTTCCACACAAACCCAACGTGAGGACTTTCGGCCACGACAGATTTAAGGTTCACCAGCCGCCTCTACACCATACGCTTACGAACATCCACGCCCGGACCCGGATTCGCACCAGGAACCTTCCGATCTAGAGGCTAACACTTTAACCACAACGCCTGTTTGTCAGCCATATTTATCGGAAATAAAAATAATAAAATGCTTCATGAAATAAAAACTATATTATTTTGTGAAAAAATATTGGAACAGATCCAATTGAATTTGAATGGGTTTGTAACAAAATAATTGATTCGTTATACGGCTTTTCGCTTTACGGCCTACTTTTCCGGTGCGTACCTAGGCCATAAAGCGAGGTATGCACAAATATTCTAGGTATATTAATCCTACAAGTGCTTTCAATGAGATATCTCGTTCCTTAGGTTCTGACCAGTTTTGCTAATGGTTGAGATATCTCGTCATTAAGTTATTCCCAATTGTTTGGTGATGAGAAGATATATATCTGGTCAATTTTCTTCTATTGTCGAGATATCTCGTTCAGCAAGATATGGTCAGTTTTGATAATGACGATATATCTCGTCTCGACAGTCCTCAGGTGGGATAAGGTTGTTAAGGCAGATAAAAATTCCCACATAAATGATGATTTCAGAAGCATTGCAATGAATAAAACCGCTTATGAGTTATGTGGTCTAAAATCCCACCTTCTTCAAAAGGTTAAACCCCAGGCGCGTAAATATTCTAGATTTCTTAAGGCTGCTAAATTATATGAATATTTTCGCTTTAATGGTAACATCCAAAGTTAAATTATAATGAGTTAAACCTTTCAGGAAAACCTTTGTCCTCAAATCCAACGGCGCTTGAGTTCTTCAACAAAACTGAAGTAGACGGGTTAGCAGAATTGGTTCCGAACCGCAGCATGTGCCCAATTCTGCATTTTTACTTACTGTTTAAGGCCTTGTATAAGGCTAAAATGACCTCGGTCAACTCTGTACTTTGTATTTGTATCGTATTTGTATTTGTCTTCGCAATTGTACTGCCTTGCCATTGGAAATATAAAAAAAACTTACTGTTTAAGAAAACAGTTAAGATAAAAATTAATGTCACTACTTGAATTACAAAATATGAACAGTTCAAATTATTTTCAAAGTTCAAGTATTTTGTTTTAAATTTTTAAAGCTTTATATTTATATTTTGATGGCTACGAAATCAAGATCTGGTTAGTTTCTTTCCAATTATAAGATACCTCGTTCATCAAGATCTGGTCCGTTTTGTCATGACCTCCTTCGTGATTAATACCAGGAGGGTTAACCAATCAATAAATTGTCACTCGTTGGGATTCATGCTTTTTTCCAAAGCACTTGACAGATCTTCAAACCGAGTGACTGGAAGTAAGAATGAAGCTATGCGAACATACTCCGACTATTTCATCAGATGGTTGATGGAATAAAAATGTTGATGTCACAGCACGTATCTTGTATGTAAATCCAATAATTTTCTACTTTGGAATGTAGATTTGTTTATAGGTATGTTAGATGTTTTAATTAACGTCGTACTGGAGCAACACAACCAATGTTTATAGGAATAATCATGAAAAGTATCCCAAGTTGAGGAAAATACAAAGGATATTTCCATCACTGTATTAGGTTTATGCAAATATTCATCCTGCTTTTTTTTTTGACAAAAATTGAAAAATTATTATTATGACTAAAAATTACATTTAATTAATGTAGTACAAAGTCCCAAATCCGGACTCCGAAATTCGGATGTGTCCAAAATCCGGACGTTTTGCAAACCTGTGTTTTTTTTTTTATTTTTCGCATTTTTTTTTACATCTTTACGATAATTTTTAAAGAACAAGGAGTTAAACCTGGACCTAATTGATGAAACAACATAAAATAACGAACTGTTCAGAGTAAATACCACACAGAAAAATTAGATTCGCAAGTAAAATGTATTGCATTGTAGATGCTTCGAATTTTTTTTCCTTTGTTTAAAAAGTATTCCTATTTATATATCTGCTATTTTACTACTCCAAACGCAAAATTAGCGTAGGGAAGGGTAGATTTTTTTGTCAAAAAATGCAAATAATCCGTAATTTGTTTCCCAAGTACTTGCTGAAATTCATTCTTTGAAACACCATCAAAACTTTACATGGGTGAAGTAGATAACACTTTTGTTTTGCGATGCACTGCTATCGAGCAGCAAAAAGAAGATAAATTTTTTGCATCAACTCCATTATTATAGTATTTACATGAGAAACCATGTTTTCCGAGAACTCAATTGTTTATTCTTAGAGTTTAAGTGCCGTGAGTTGACATAAATGCATGGATATTCCGCCATACTCAGACGAGAGGAATTCAAACTTGACTAACAGTCCTTGAACGAGCAAGAGGTCAAACGCCTCGTGGTTAGAAGGTTCTAAACATTTCCCCCTTTGCCCAGTTACTCCAACGTGAAATGATTTCTGAAATTCAATTTATCATTTACAGTGGAATCATTCACCGTGACTGAGTCTACCTTTGTTTGACTTAATGTATTTCTCTCTTCTTTGTCGACAAACTTTACGTGTATGTATATTCGTTCACCTGACGTTGTTTGTCTTAGCTTGTTCCGGCCCTTGCGCCATGAGATCCAACCAATCCTTTGTTTGAGGGAGACAAATATAGTGTGTACCAGGGCTCGAAATAATATTTTGAAGATGGCAGAAAATATTACTGTGAGCTTTTATAAGCTGGCAGAAAAAACTATTCAGCTCATGGCGAAACTTAAAATTTTCGTAATAACGGTAAATTGCAGTTGCAAATTTTTCGTTAAACTTAAAAATTTTTTTAATGAATAATGCAATAAGAAAACAATACTTTACTTTCATTGTAAGCTTTCTGCAATTTCTTATAAAACCATAAAATACATATGAGATAAAAAAAAAACTAAAATAATATATGTTTAGACATACGTTTATTTTCTTATTACAAAATGTATGAAGGCATCAGACAATAATTTGGATAGAGAAAATTGCAGTTGTATCTTAACTACGTAGATAAAAGCATGGTATGCGATCATATGCACGAAACCATTTTTGAACTGCTCGATCAGCCTTAAAATCTGAAAGCGAATGAACATCCTCACTTATCCACATTAAGGCACATAGTTCTTTTTCTTTTAAATTTGTTTTTAATAGCGGGTATTTTAAAGAGAAATAATGAGACACTCGGTTTCAAATACTCACAGCAAAATTTGCCGTGCGAACTGTTAATCGTCGAGATGATTTAAGTTAAGCTCCTGGCATTTGCCTTGGTTGCCGCGACTTATTTCGAGTCCGGTGTGTACGTAGTGCTTAGTTTGTACCCAGTTAGAAAAGTGTGAGGTTAATTACTCAGCTAAAAAATGTTTTGTGTCGGCGAGACTTTAAGTGTGTGTATGCCCATTTCATTGACGTTGTTTGGCTCAGCTTGGACAAGTATAACTCTTGCTCCTTAAAACCAAACCAACCTGTTGTTTGAAAAATACAAATTTAGTGTGTACCTAGTTTGTACTCAGTTGGAAGAGTGCGAGGTTAACTACCCACCTATTCTGTTTTGTTTCAATGAGACTTAACATGTGTGTATATGCCCATTTCATTGACTTTGTTCGGCTCAGCTTGGACAAGTATGACTCTTGATCCTTAAAACCCAACTAGCCTGTTGGAAAAACACAAATTTAGTGTGTACCTTGTCTGTACCCAGTTGGAAGAATGTGAGGTTAACTACCTACCTTTTCAGTTTTGTGTCAGTGAGACTTAACATACGTGTATGCCCATTTCGTTGAAGTTGTTTTGCTCAGCTTGGACAAGTATGACCCTTTCTAATTAAAACGCAACCAACTTGTTGTTTGATAGACACAAATTTAGTGTGTACCTAGTTTGTACCCATTTGGAAGGTTGGTTGCCTAACCCCTGTGCGAGGTTAACTACCCACCTTTTCTTTTTTGTGTCAGTGGGACGTTAAATTTGTGTATGCCCATTCTATTGACGTTGTTTGGCTCAGCTTGGACAAGTATGGCTCTTGCTCCTTAAAACCCAACTAGCCTGTTGTTGGAAAAACACAAATTTACTGTTTACCTAACGCTATAGTCAGTTGGAAGAGTCGAGGATTAGCAACCGGAGGGTTTTGTGTTCTTTACTCGATCCTATAGTAGTCCATCGTGCACATGGAGGCTGGTGCACATTAAATCTTTCATGGCCTCAAATGTGCTCATGGAGGTTTTGGTGTGGTTGTTTGGAGAGTGGAGTACCAGTTCAGGTGCTGACATCGTCGTCTGAGCGTTATTCAAAATTTCGAGTTGTCCTCTTATCTCTTTCCCTTCGTGATTCATCCCAGACCGTCGCCAACAGCCTGATGTTGTGCTCCAGAGTGGATTAAATTAAACTACTTATATCACATGATGATGGTCATTGGCAAAAAAGACATCATATGTCTGAGAGGTTTAGGACGCTATTAAATATCTCTTGTTGTTTATAGCTGCGTCGAAAACTATCCTGTAATTATCACCCTCTTGAATTGAGACCTTTTACATATGGTAAGCAGTTCTGTACAAGGGATAGTTTTTTTTTCGTACTTTAATCTTCACCTCCCTAGGAGGATAGGAGGAATAGGGCAGTTTCGCCTCTGAGATATATCGTGTTAGCAAAAATGGTTCAGGTCTTGAGCGAAGTATCTCTTCGAGCACTCGAAGGTTTGATGAGAAAGTTGGTAAATATATTTAGAATGGATACCTTTGGCATCATTTGTTGGGTCAATGGCAAAGAAACAACTGTATTCAAATAATCCGACCAAGTAGTGGCCAAGGATAGAGTCCATTTTTGCCCGCCATTGGGAAAAAAAACATTTAATAACATAACTTTAATAAATTATATTAAAATTACATTTAACAATATTATTATACTTAGTACTACTCAAATGAGTATGCTTAGGTTTTGAATTTTAGTCGCACTGGAGCAGAATATATATATATATATATATATATATATATATATATATATATATATATATATATATATATATATATATATATATATATATATATATATATATATATGCCGACCAACCGGTATAGTGGTTAAGGTGTTAGCCTCTAGATTGGAAGGTTCCTTATTCGAATCCAGGTCCGGACATGGCTGTTTGTAAGCGTATGGTGTAAAGGTGTTGTCTTTGGATATTTCCCTTATGGGATTGATCCCGGACCGTCGTCAATAGCCCGTTGTGTTGCTCTAGCTATATATGTATATATAATTCAAAACGCAAATTAACGATTTGCGAACTCCAAATTAACGAATTATAAATTTTCTAGCCACGTTGCCCGTGCCTTTGGTGTTTCCTTCGCAAACAAACACCACGGTCAACGCCGTGATGTTTGGTTTTTATCTGGTGTAAAATTTTCCGCAGTTTTCAAATCCGTTGAAATTTTTAATCTGTCTTTAACGATTCCGATTTTACAAAAAAAAAAAAGACAATCTTATCTAAAAGACAACTTTAACAATCACAGTCAAAATGTTTTTATTTCTTTGCTATCCATCGCTAAAATGTAAAGCTGGTTTTATTTTTATTTTAACGCTAAGGGCAGAAAATGCAATCTGTTTATTTTTGGAAACCGAAAGTTCACGTCAAGTCACAATCTCTTTCGAAAACATATAAGATTAAAAGAAAATCAAACGAATAAGAAATGTATCTGTTGTAAAATTTTCCGCAAATTTCAAATCCGTTAAAATTTTTACTCTACCTTTAAAGATCGCTGAGATAGAAAAAAAGCACTGAAGAACGCCAGTGATAACTTTAGTAATCTTTTGCTTTACTGGAATTCATTTCGCAGGAAATCAAAATGAATGAATCTGGAAACAAACGAAGGTCATTCGAATGTGTTCGCTTCACGGAGATTCCAAAAAGTTGGCGTGGTTCCAAAGGCTGACGTCAAGGTGACACGTGAGGTGAAAAGTGTAAATTTTTAATGTTTCTTCATTCCTCGGAATTACCGCGATAGAGTGAAGAATGGTGAAAAAAAACTATTAAATTCATTTTTAAATGTTCTAAATTGAATTTCAAAATTCGACTCGACCCTAAAATTGCAAACAATTCGCACAACCTGTATGTCAAATCTCATTACTGTAAGTGCCATAGATTCGTCAGGACTTCGCGGGCAAGAAACAAACAAACAAACAGAAAGACAAACACTTACTTTTATAACAGTAGAGATGTGTGGTGCCCAGCCTCAGCTTGCCTCTCTGAGCACCTAATGTCATCTCCGATAACTGCGTATATTTCCTTGAACTTGGCATGGTTCTAAAGGCTCTAATGTTTGATGCTTCTTCATTTCCGAAAGAAGAAAGAACGGCGAAAAAAAACTATTACATTAATTTAAAAATGTTCTAGATTGAATTTTAAAAATCGACGCGACCCAAAAATTGCAAAAACTTTGAACTACCTGTGTGCCAAATCATATTATTGTAAGTGTGCCGTAGATTTGTCATGACTGTAATTACGAAAAACATAAAAAAAAACACTTCTTTTTATAAAAGTAGATATAATTTTGGACAACTTTTTTGTTACAGTAAAAATGGGAAAAGTTGCATCCATCATTCCCTAAAGTTACATTTATTTTTGATACCACTAAAATCCAAAACAAATTATTGTTAATAATTCAAAAGTTATTGACAATTTTAGTCGTACACAACAGTATTATAATACATAATTTAATACAGAAGAACGTTGAATGGTCGATCCTTGGCCAGTAATTTCTTTAACATTGAAAATCTGAACTCGATAGAGACTAATGTTGCCTGACATTGTCGCAGTAGCAAATACTGACTTGGGGAAAAATCCTCTCCGGAAAGTGTAGCAATAACCTCCAAGTCACTATTATTTTCCAATCTTTTTATAAGATACGGTTTAAGGTTGCAAGGATATTCTTTAATATCCAAGGATCTGATATCTTCATAAGCTGTCTTGATGTACAGTTTCGATTCCAATTTTTCGAAGAGACGAATCAAACATTCGTAGCTGCTTTGATTTTCAGCAAACTTTTTAGCAGCTCTGGATAACACTGCTTTTTTTTTCGTGACGGACTAAAATACCATCGCCACTGAAACCGCTCGCAATGTCCTTTATAGTAGGAAGGTGGTCGGCGTAGTACAATGTTGCCCGAAGCCACGTAGCCCAACGTGTGAGTACTGGCTCAGTCTGCACCAATGGTCTGCAAAGCGGCTTTCCGGAGCTTGTTTTGTACTGTTTTTTTTTGTACTGTGGTTGCCTTAATACAAACGATGAGATTGTCCACATTTGTGTAAAATTCGCGGACTTTTTCTACAGTCGTGAAACAAGTGTGCCACGCAAGTAACTTTGTGCATTCACGTATAAAGCATCTTGAATGTTTTTCTAGCCGCAGTTATATAATATGATATATCGGATAGCCGAAGCATAAAATCCTTTCACTCCGCATTCAGATATTTTAAAACGTCATCTACAAGGCGAATAACATATTGATGATTGACACTCACCTCGCAAACTCTGCAGTCGATTAAGCAAGTTTCCTCTGGATTATCAAGAGTGCCAACCAATGTGTTAAACTATTTCTTGCCATTTATTTCACTTTCGTCTGTTAGGACGAGTACCTTCTTTCCATGAACTTCTTGTATGAACTGCAATACTTCAGCGTTCGCAAGATCAGACACATGTGATCAAAGGGTCGATTCATATGGCAAAAAATTAAAAATATTAATTTCATATAAATTAATTTTAAGCTAAACTTTAAAAGTTGCAGGTTGTTGCATTTATATTGCGGTAATAATTCTTTTACAATGTACCCCATGTAGGAGGAATTTTTGTTTTAGTACTTTGCATGCAGCGTAGAACGTATGAAAGAAAGGTGCATTTGATGCAAAAAGTTTACACTACTTATAACTCTCAATGTGATTATATGCGTAGTAGTAGAAATAAGATTGATAAGGTTGATCTTTTTCTATGCAATGTGATGAATTTGATTTTAAAAGTAATATTAATGTTTCTCAGTGTGATGATGTATATACAAGTAGAAATAAGATTAATAGTAATTATACTATTCAAAATGGGAGTATAAATTACTCCGATATTGAAAGTACCCTTGCTAAGCTCAATGCAGAACCGCACCAAAATGTTTCTCATTGGATCGAACATTTTGAGGATATCTCTCGGTTGTTTTCCTTATCATATTTACAAAAATTTAATTTTGGCAAGACATTGCTTAGTGGTAACCCTAATTTGTTTGTTCGAACAGAACCAGAAATAAATTCATGGTCAAAATTGAAACAGGCCTTGATTGACGAATTCTCTTTTGAAATGCCCTCTGATAATTTCTTTCAT
Source organism: Metellina segmentata (assembly GCA_947359465.1). Taxonomy (NCBI): domain Eukaryota; kingdom Metazoa; phylum Arthropoda; class Arachnida; order Araneae; family Tetragnathidae; genus Metellina; species Metellina segmentata. The sequence goes on from OX375879.1 coordinate 30,410,370, forward strand.
GAACTTTTGAGAAAAAGAAAAATGAAGGACTCTGAAACTACTCAAGAATACTTTTTAACGATGAAAGAATTATACAGTTGCAGAAAAATCTATGACGCTGCTTTAATGCACTATGTGATTAAGGGAATAACTGACAAACCGGAACACAAACTATTCTAAATGGGTGTAAAATTTTATTTGAGTTTACAGAAAAACTGAAAGTGTATGAAATATAATCAAAGCTGATTCTGCATATGGTAAAGGTGTTTTCGACAGAAAAAATTTCGATACAAAGAATTTCAATACGATGAATTATGATAGGAATTTTGATAGAATGAAAACCAAACATGATCATGGTAGAATTAACTATTTTGATAGAACAAAAACTGAGTGCTGTAATAGATTTAATTCTAAAAACTAAACTGCAAACAGAGAACGAGTCAAATTTGATAGAATGAAATACAATGGTTCAGAAAAACGTAACAATAAGATTTGTTTTAATTGTGGATCCAAAGATGATATTTCTAGATTTTGTAATTATAAGGAAAGAGGACTTCATTGCTTTCGATGTGGCACGTTTGGTCATGCGGAATGAACTCGAAACCGGAAATAGCCATTTTAAATGTTAGCGTAGAATCGAAAGTAAGGAAAATGGCAACAATTAATGGTTTAAGTGTTAATTCATTGATATATACTGTAAGTCAAGCTACTTTGATTCAAAATCTATTTTCGAAAAATTAAAAGTTATGGATTTATGCCCGTTGAATTCTATCTTGACTGGTTTTGGAAAATGCCGAGTAAAACCGTGAAGCTATTTGAATTAAACGTTCGGATAGATAATTTTGAAGGTGATTCTGATGTTGGCTGAAAAATTAATCTATAAACGGAATTACTCTGAAAAATAAATCCCAGTGTGTTGAGGAAATAAATACTTTGTCTATTTTACCAACTAGGGGGCTCCGCCCCCTGCTCGCTTACGCTCGCCAACCCCCGGGGATTGCTGCGCAATCCCATTTGGTTTGCTTCGCAAACCAACACTCCTTTCACAGATGTCATTTGGTTTGCTTCGCAAACCAACATTCCTTTCACAGAGTGAAACTATCTGAATAATTCGTATTATGCTGATTTCACTTTCCGGTACATGACGTCACAGCGAGGGCTTCGCGCCCTGCTCGCTTACGCTCGCCGACCCCGGGGATTGCTACGCAATCCCGTTTGGTTTGCTTTCTCAAACCAATACTTCTTTCGCAATTTATTTCACTTTTTTTTGCTTTAACACTTAATGCACCCTAAACTAATAGCCGCATCAGTAAAAAATCTTCTGTATCTTGTTCCCTGTACAATTTTAAGTAAACAGTGTTAATATCAAAACTTTACGATTGTACTTTGTCGGTAAACTGTCTTGAGAACAGAGGGAAAAAAGCGAGCCTTTTTCCTCGCCAAATAAAAAGAAATCGTTTTTATGGCAATTGTTGCTACGATAAATTTGATATCTGGCAAACCCGATAGTATAAAATGCAACCCACTGCTGTTTTCGGAACCAGCTATGCGAACTGAAAAATACGAAATTTGTGTCACCAACTTTTGATTGCATCGAATTTATTTATGAACCAATTTTAAAAATAATTGTACCGTAAGAAAGAGTACATTGTGAGGTATACTGCAATATTTTTTAAATTAAAAACTAACAGTAATACTATATAGATATGACCATTTTAGTTTTGTATCGGAAGTTACGATCTGAAAGTTCCGAAAATTGTATGACCTACTTTTAATTGCATCGATTTTGTTTATTAACCAATTTGAAAAATAATTGTACCATAAGAAAGAGTGTAATGTAGTGTATTCAGTGATGTTCTCAAATTTAAAAAATAATGGTTTTTGCCGTAGACATAACGGTTTTAACAAAACGTAGCGAAAATATCCGAAGATTCCGAATTTTGTATCACGAACTTTTGATCGCATCCAATTTAATTATTAACCGATTTCAAAAATAATAGTACCGTAAGAAAGAGTATATTCTGAGGTATTTTAAAAATTAAAAACTAATAGTAATTAGATATAGATACGGCAGTTTTAAAAAAAAAGTAACAAAAATGTCCCGATTTTTCCCGAATTTCAAAAAAATATTATCAAGAACCACATTTAAATTTCAAAAAAAACTCGACGAGCTGCAAAAATCTACGTTGAGAGGTACTCTTAAAAAAAAACTCACGACTAAAGACTGAAATTTTGAATGTGTTTTGCTCACTCGCGGAAGAAATTTCACTTCTTCAACTTTAACACTTAATAAAACCTAAACTAATAGCCGCATCGGAAAAAAATCTTAATAATTATCCAGGGAATACGATGAAGAACAAATCATGTTAATTTCATATTTTTCCGATCAGTACTTTCTCGGGAAACCGTCTAAGAATGGAGCTAAACAACAAAAATTTCAATTCTTCGGCGGCGGCGGTAACTTTTTTTTAATATAGAGAGATTAATTTGTCAACTGGTGACTGTGTTGATGTAAATATTGAATCTGACGTTCCAAATATCTTAAAGGACAAAGTGCAACAATTAGTTTCGAATTATGTACCACACAAAACAGAAAACACAAATGTTAAATTGCATATTTTGGTTAAAAAAAAAGGAACCCGTATCTCATCAGCCACGTAGGTTACGATTTTCAAGGGAAAAGACCGTCGAAACTCAAATTACTGAATAGATTAGATCAAGGAATAAAAGAAACCAAGTTCTTCAGAATATTGTAGCCAGTTGTAATTGTAAAGAAAAAGGATGGTATAAATGTGTATGCATAGGCTGTAGAAGGATAAATAAAGTAATTGTAAAGGGCAGATTCTCCTTACCATTAATTGAATATATTTTAGACCGAATGATCTCCTTACCATTAATTGAATATATTTTAGACCGAATGATCTCTTTACCATTAGTTGAATATATTTAGACTAATTGTTTAGTACTATCGATCTCAGAAATGGATTTTTCCATGTTGATTTCGCCAAAGATAGCAGAAAGTACTTCATTCGTTACCCATGAAGGGAAGTATAGTTTTCTTGAGGTTCCATTTGGTTTATGTAAATCCCCTGCCGTATTTCAGAGGTATATCAGCACCATTTTTTGACCTTTGATTAATGAGGGTATTGTTTTACCATATATGGACGATATAATAATTTTGTATTCCTTACTTGAAGAAGGAATCGAACGGGTCGAAGGAGTATTAGATCTTGCTCGTGAATATGGATTGGAAATAAATTCTTTAAAATGTCCTTTTTTGAAAAAGCGAATTGAATTTTTCGGTCACGTGATCGAAGAGGGTAGAATTTTTCCATCGGCTCTAAAAACCAAAGCTCCTCTTACTTTTCCCGAACCAACCAATTTGAAGCAGATTCGAAGTTTTTTTAGGTATTTTAGAAAGTTCATGCCTGGATATTCTATTATCTCTAAACCTTTGAGTGATCTTTTGAAAAAGGATCTTAATTTTAAATTTGGACCAGAATAAATAAACTCTTTTAACCGATTAAAGACATTGTTGGCCGAAAAGCCTGTCATGGGAATATACAAGTTTGGAAGGGTATGCATCAATTTTGATGCAGAAGTCCCTTAATGACACAAATTTTCTTCCTACCTCTTTCATGAGTATAAAAACATTTGATGCTGAAAAGAAATATTCTAGTTTTTCGCATTTGAAAAGACAATGGTAAAGCGAGATTTGTCTACTCGTGTAGCTCGTTGGGTTTTATTACAAGAATTTAACTGTCATTGAGCATCGTCCTGGTTCTAAAATGGTTCATGTAGACTTAGTAGATCTCCGATAAATATGTTTTGTATTTTACTCGTTAACATCTTAGCAAAATTAAAAGCAGCCCAGGATAAAAGTAATGAAGTAAAAATAATTGAAGAACTACTGAAAATTTCTAATTATGAAGATTATTGAGAGAGAACAAGGATTTATGTATAAATTCGTTGATGGTAAGGAATTAGTGGTCGTGTCTGAGGGTATGCAAACCAAAGTCATAAAATATTTTCATGAAAAGGGACATGTAGGAGTTAAATATTCTGAAAAGAACATTGAAGAGTATTATTTCATCCCCAAGCTTAGGCAGAAGATAGAAAAAACCATAGCCAACTGTATACATTGCATTTTAGTGAATCACAAAAAGGGAAAGAAAGAGAGTCTTTTGCACTCCATACAAAAAGAAGATATTCTATTAAAGGTGTACAGTATTGATAATCTCGAACCTTTAGAGAACACCCATAATAACTATAAGTACATTCTAGCGATAGTCGATGGCATTTACCAAGTTTTCGTGGATTTATCCAACGAAAACCACTTGATATGCTGAAGCTATTGCAAAATTGGAGATTCAAAAGGCTGAATTTGAGAGTCCTCAAATTATCTCCTTTTGAGGTACAACTTTAACATATAGCGAGTTTGCTCTAAAAAGAACATTAAACATCATTTAATAACTATTGGCTTTCCAAGGGCAAACGGACAAGTCAAACGAATTAACCCCAGACGATCATATCAATTCTGGAAAAGCTTTCCTTAGAAAATTCAGCCCAGTGGTACAAACACACAAGTTATTAACAGCAAGCGGTAAATTCGACCTATCAACGAACTATAGATACCACACCTTTTGAATTACTTTTTGTTATCTAGATGAATGTAAAGGGTCTGCACAAGTTCAAAGAAATGATCGAAGTTGAATTTCAAGCCGATTTTGAAATGCAAAGAGAAGAACGAATGAAGCATGTAAAACAATAAATCTTTAAAGTCCAAGAAAAAAAATAAGGCGACGTATAAGTTAAGAAGAAAGGAACGAAAATCTTATGCAGTTAAGGATTTAGTTGACATCAAGAAAACTCTGCTTGGTCTGCACTTGAAACTAAATCCAAAATATCTTGGACCTTATTGAATAACCAGGGTTAAAGTAGGAAATACATACGACGTTGTAAAAGAGGGATGTCATGAAGTACCCAACCTCATTACAACATACGCTGAATTTCTAAAAACCGTGAAATTGGATTTAAAAGTTTCCTAAGACGAGTCTAAGAAAAAAGAGGTATAAGTTACCGTGTTTAAAGACGACAAACCGAAAGAAGACTGAAGCAGTTTGAAGACGAAAGACGTTGAAAGAAGAAATAAGTTAAAGGCGGAAGAAGTTTGAAGAAGACGAAAGACATTGAAAGAAGAAAGAAGTTAAAGACGAAAGACTTTGAAAGAAGAAATAAGTTAAAGGCGGAAGAAGTTTGAAGAAGACGAAAGACATTGAAAGAAGAAAGAAGTTAAAGACGAAAGACGTTGAAAGAAGAAAGAAGTTAAAGACGAAAGACGTTGAAAGAAGAAAGAAGTTAAAGACGAAAGACGTTGAAAGAAGAAAGAAGTTAAAGACGAAAGAATCTAAGGAAGACGGAGGAAGTTTGAAAGAGACGGAAGACATTGAAAGAAGAAAGAAGTTAAAGACGAAAGACTTTGAAAGAAGAAATAAGTTAAAGGCGGAAGAAGTTTGAAGAAGACGAAAGACATTGAAAGAAGAAAGAAGTTAAAGACGAAAGTCTATAACCCAGATACATTTGCATTACAGGGATTAACGGATTTTGGAACATTTCTTCTGCTTTTGCCTGTTTTGTATACTTTCAGAAGCGTCTGGTGGGTCAGTTGATTCCAGGATTGCTGATCTGTGGTATCTAGCCTCAGCCTGCCACTAGAGGGCACCTACGAGCTCATGTCATCTCCAACCACTGCGCAGCCACACCGTGCATCTACGCAACGCCGAGGATAGAAGCAACTCTGATGTAAGGGTATGTTCATAGTGCACCGCTACTAGCTTCACGCTTTATCACGGCAGTTGAGCGGGGAAGAAAAGTAGCGAAAACTGTACGCGCCTGCTTACCTGCTTCCTCCTGTTCAAACAGTTTCTACCCTCTTTAACCGGAATGAATTATTAATTCTTTTTCCCGCTTGAACCATCTACCCGCTTGACTCGCCCGTTTAGTATGCTGTGTTATTCCGTTCTGTACTTCCACACTCTTTGATTGTTGGAACAAAATGGAAGCAGATAGAGATATATTAATTTCTAAAGTCTTAAAAAGTGTCATTTGGGATATAAGGTTGAAGAGCCATGCCAACCGCAACGTTGTCGACAAGCATAGAAGGAGATATCTGCAGAGATGGGTGTTGAAGACGGTAAGGGAGAAATAAACTGTTTATTATTATATTTATTTTTGGGTATCTATTTGCCTTTATGGGTTGCCTTAACTCAACATTACCCCACAAGGGGTTTCATTATTTCGTAAATTAATGGTTTATTTTCATGTATTTTAAAATTAACACCTGCAGTACCCGCATGTAGTTCTATAATAATAAAAAATCAAATTACAACAGTATTTACTCAACACAACCACTGCATTTCATAATAATGTGTAGTTAGATTTTTTTAGATTTTTTTCATCTAAACGCTGTGTGTGTGTGAATATATATATATATATATATATATATATATATATATATATATATATATATATATATATATATATATAGGTTTGAACGGGACTTAAGATCATAAGCTAGTTATTTACAGTATTCAACTAACCAAAAAATAAAAAGTAAAATAATTCAATTTTCTTATTAACGTCACAGCATATTTATTGCAGGTATTAAATCAATTATATAAAACAAATGTTTGTTTTTCAAAGTTAAATTATCACATCGTTTTTATTGTAATTAGAGTCTTACATTACGTATTTGTTTTTCATTCTATTGATACGTAACTCAAAGGATATTTTTCGAAGTATTGGGCAAATGGTGGCTTTGATGTTTTCGGCTCGGCTTGAGTAGCAGGTCACCTTCTTCTCTCCCAACTGACCTGTAATATGCACATCTGAGAGGTTTCTTTCTCTGTCGATTATTATGTTGTGTAGAACACAAATGCATGTCACAATTTTATCAGCAAGTTGCACTCAAGTCCCAATTGACTCTGAAGGGATGCGCCACTTAAGTAGGTTATTCCGAATGCACATTCTACAGTCTTTCTGGCATATGATAATCGGTCATTAAACTTGCGCTTCGTTTCAGTTAGTCCATCACGTTTGTAGGGTTTCATGAGGTATGGAAGCAAAGGTTATGCCTCATCTGCAACGATAACAAAATGAGCTTGTATTTGGCTGTATGGCAACATGTCAGGGGCAGGAAACTTTAAGAGCTATTATTCAATGAAATTAAATAGATCAGAAGCTATATGTGTTCCACCATCGCTCTGTTTCCCATACCCTCTCACGTCAACAGTAATGAATTTGTAGTTAGCATCGACAAGGGCCTGAAGGACCAAGGAAAAATGCTGTTTATAATTATAAAACATGGAACCAGAGTTTGCCGGACAAATTAAACGAATGTGTTTCCCGTCAAAACAGCCAACCAGGCGGAAATTTCCAAACATTATAGAAGTCAGTCGCATTTTGTTTCAGCGATTCAGCAGTTGGAGTTGACATGTGCAAGGGGTATAGTTCATCCCATATAGCTTCCACTGTTTCCTTGGCGATGTTAGCTACAGTTGACTTCCCCATCCAGAAACTGAAAGCCAATGCTCTGAAGGATAATCCAGTCGATAGGTACCTGAAATTAAAGGATATATATATATATATATATATATATATATATATATATATATATATATATATATATATATATATATATATAATACGTCGTATAATAATACGTAATATAATAATAATAAATAAATAAATAAAGATGAAGAAAAAAATGAGTATGTCGTGTTTGAAAACATTTTCTAGAAACTAATAGATCAGTCTGTGTTTTTCAGATGGAGTTCTGCGGAAAAAGTGGAAGTATCTCAGAGACCGATTCGCCATAGAAATGGGAAAGATTCCTCCTTGTCGTTCAGGTGATGCTGGTGGGAATTCAGAACCTAAGTGGCCATATTTTAAATTGTTGATGTTTTTAGTGAGCATCGTCAAATCAAGAATCACAGCGAGCAACTTGAAAAGCCGCAAAACTCAAGTCTCATCTCTCTCAACTCAACAGGACAATGAACAGTTTGAAATGGTCGCTCAAACCGGAATAGAACCAACGGAGACACAGCTGGATGAAACCTTTAGTTTGCCACAAAAAAAAGGAAGCTAAATGATATAAAAGCAAAATACAACCAGCAAATCATACAACAAAAAGGCTTCGTTGTTGGAACGCGTCATACAAGAACGTAGATCTGATGACAGCGACGATGCATTGTTTTTTCGAAGCCTTTTGCCCTATGTCAACACAATACCGAACCACTTGAAATAGCGGTTCAGAAAAAGAGTTCATCAACTAGTTGGACGAGTTTGCTTAACCAGCTACACAAGACATTCTATACACTACCAGCTCTAGTTCCAGTTATGGTGGACCCTCATCAAACTAAAATGAATAGTCCAACCAGACTGCACCACTTGATTTAGTTTAAAAAGACACTGCGCACCGCTTCAAATGAAACTGTTTAGTGAATTTCTGAACAGCGATTTTAATTGGTACGGTATTTTGTTTAAATTAAAAACTGAAATGTTTTTTTTGTATTCTTTATTAAAATTAGTTTTGAAAAAGTGTTTTTATATGTTTTTTTGTTTAACGTTGTGGTGTTTTGCTGCTGAAGCTAATGAGTGCGTGGGTCCTCCAGTTTGATTTGGAATCCAACCACGGCTAATGATGTATGCCATATCGGCCCAAAGAAATAAATTTGCAAATCTATTATTGTAAATACATGATATACACAGTCCAGTCACATTAATGTTACCACCTGACAAAAGCCAGAATAACCACCTTTGGCAGAGCGGACCGCTGCGAGACGTGCAGGAAGAGAGTCAATTAGGTTTCTGAAGGTGTTCGCTGGGATGTTGAGACATGCCGACTCCAGTGCCGTGGCCAGCTGCGCTAAATTACCTCCCTCCTACAGCCTGGATCATTCCGGCAATTGCAGCATGGTGTTTGATTTCAGACGTTTCACACCGTATACGCCAACGTCCATCTGTCCGATGGAGCATAAAAATGATTTAACGCAAAAAGCCACCTATCGCCACTCTGTGGACGTCCAGTTGCGGTACTGGCGTGCAAATTCCAACCTTGGTCGCCGATGAACAGCAGTCAGTATAGGTACAGTAACCAGGCGTCTGCTGCGGAGGCCCATGTGCAGCAACGTTCGCTGAACCGTTGTTGAGGATACACTCTTGGTAGCCCCTTGGTTCATCTGGGAGTTCAGTTGCTCAACAGTTGCACGTCTATTCGCCCGAACGCATCTCCGTAGCCTTCGTTCGCCTCTGCCATCTATAGCCCGTGGTGTCTCACATGTGCCGCTGATTTTGGGTAGGGCCATTTTTCCATGCACGATATACTTTTACCACGGCGGCACGCGAACAGTTCACAAAATTAGCCGTTTCCGAAATGCTTCCACCCTTGGCCCGAAAGCCAATAATCATGCCCATTTGGACGTCGGATAAATCGCTACGTTTCTGCATTACGTCAACGATTGAAATGCTTTCCGATGCCCTAGGACATCCTTTATATACACTCCTGCAATGTGTTGCCACCTGCCTTTTGTGATTGGTTATTTCACGTTGACGTCGAAAGTAGGTGGTGGTCACATTAATGTGACTGGACTGTGTAAATTAGTCCACCATCTAATTCTTTCCTTCGTAATAAAATTTTCAAAACTAATAATTCAAAATGACTTACCCCAGAGTTACCACCAGACGTTCTTCAGGAATAATTCTTTGTTGGTGAAGGTTAAACCATCCTTTTTTTTTTTATCCGGCATTCAATTTTGTTTAAGATGTAGTCGAATGTCTGTTTTTCCATTCGAAAATATTCATAAAATTTTTCGGGGTGAGCTTTCAGTTGAAGTAACAAAGTATGGTATTCACCTACTTCAAGACGAGTCCTATTAATTTCATATACGTTAGACATTCTTTTCTGCTTAATTTTATAATAAATGCTATCTGTTGTCAACAAAATACACAATAGATCCTCACTTGATAGGTCCATGTTGCAAACTGACAGGCGGTCCAATGCGCATAGTACTATAGCCATCACCTGCTAGAATCGCGCGGTTTTACAACGCTGTTTGCAACTGGCACGGTTTAAGCTGGAAGCGGTGCACTATGGACGTATCGTAAGACGAGGAAGCAGCTGTAAAGACGTTGCCTTGGAGCTGAACGACATAACCACGACGACGGTCGGCGGTGAGTGACGATGGGCAATAAACTTAATTAATAGAACTGTCAATAGAAACTCCAGAACTGTTCACATTAATTATCATTGTGTTGTCCGGATCATCTGTATATATTTAATAATAATAATAAGTAATTAAATTTCATTACTTTTTAAACGATTGTTTACTTCCCACTGCTCCCACACCCGGCCCCAACAAATATATTTACTAGTCGAAATCGAATGTCGGATTTTTTAGTATATAATATAGTTACTTCACGGAGCCATAAACCAGAAAGCACACTTTTAACCCTCTATCTTTCAGATACCGTGCAATTGATAATCAATAGATTAGTTTTGGTTGTCACACAAGTTGGTGTAATTCTAAATAGTCTGTACTTGTGATATTTCCTGACAAGAAATCGAATTCCGAATTTTTTAGTACATTAATAGATTAATTACTTCACGAAGCCATTAAAAGCGAAAAGCACACTTTTTCACCCACTGTTTTTCATCATCCGCGCAACTATGAATCCTAGTTACTTTTGGTTGTCGTACAAAATAGCCCCACCAACTCACGAACGCTCTTTGAAAAGAACTAATCAAGTGTTGGAGAAGTGTAGTCGAATTCATTATTCTTCGCTCCAACACCTGAAAGAAAAAGGAACTTCGGACCTTCATTCCCGAGGCAGCGAGACGAATACGGTTGCAGCTAACAATGCAAAAGCAAGGATGACTTTAAATATTTGAACGCTTTGACTTTTATTCTGTCCAAACAAGAATTTAATTAACTGTCGAAGATTGAAAGAGTGGCGAACTGTCTGGGAACTGGAGAAGACACGTCGTTAATGCTTTCAGCAAATATTTGCCGCTGGCTCCGAGAATGAGGAAGATCTTCGGGCTCTTTGTGGTCTCCTAATAATACACATGCATGCTTGATGAACTTACGAGGGATTTTTTCGAACAAAAACCTCTCCGCTGTTTAGGAAACTGATGTTGAAGTATTGGAGGGGGGGGGGGCTTTAAATTTTAAATACGAGGAGGTTTTTTCTTGTTATTTAAGATGATTGAAAGAGTTCGTATTCGTTCACATTGCTCTCGTCTCGTTCTATTATTACTGAATTGTGTACTTAACAGGAGATTGGATTTATGGGAGGATGTAAACTGAATGTATGAGTATGCAATTACGATAGTGTAATATGCCTTGCTTTTAATCAATTTATTTTTCTGCATTGTCCTGGTGGTTGTATCTATAGGGTATCTTGTCATTGGCAAAATTGGCCAAATCTTGATGGAAGAGATATCTCTTCATTAAACAAATTTAACCAGATCTTGACTTCGTCATCATAAAAAAATCGACAGTATCTCGATGACAGAGTATCTCGTCGTTAGCAAAAATTTTCAGATCTTAATGGATGATATACCATGTAGAAATTACTTCGTAATAGTAATGGTAATTTAATACGTACTATTACGAAGTTACGTCGTCGTAACGTCGTACGTTAACGTCGTACTAGAGCAACACAACGGGCTATTGACGATGGTCCCTGGGATCACTCCCTTAAGGGAAAGATCCGAAGACAACACCTCGTAATTTTGAACCATGGTCAGATGACGAAGCATCACCTGAGCTGGCACTCCACTCTTCAAACTTCCACACCAACCCAACGTGAAAAATTACTTGGAGGGTCACCACCTGAGAGATTTACGCTCATAATTTCACCTTTCAATCTGCAGTCATCCCTGTATGACATACACAGTTGTGACCTTATGGACCAATATAATTTTTCCAAAGGATTCTATTCTAAAGAAACGTGCAACGTAATTTTTCCAAAAGATTCCATACTACATACTGAGTCAATCGAAGTGTAGAATTATTTTTTAAGAAAAAGAACAATAAAACCTTTCCAAAGGATTATATTCTTAGAAAATAATCGATAGAATATTTCCAAAAAATTCTGATAAAATAAAAGACCATAATGAATTTTTTATTAAAAAAAAATATTCAATAGAATCGTTCCAAAGAATTATATTCTAATGAAAAGACCAATTGAATCGTTTTAGAGGCTAAAAGGATCTATGGATGCTTTAAAAAGATGTGCCTATTTTAATTGTGTGTTGTGGGGTAAAAACAACACTACATGGCTACTCGAAGAGAGTTAACGACATGCAGCTGTTAAATATTGTTACATTTCTTAACGTTTGATACTTATCAATCACAGCAGTAGATACACATGTGAAATCTTAGTCAATTGGAGAGAGAAAATTGAAAATCTTACTAATACGGGTGAAAATATGGTCATTAGGTGTTTGGGATTCGGTGGTGCAAAAAGTTTACCATGACCAAGACGAAAATACAAACCTGTGAATGATACTAGTGCTTCTCCGCCTTCATATACGGCCTGAACGATCGTAATAAAAACAAAAAGAATCATGGCATCACTCTCTGTTCTGGGAAAACAGATTTAAACATCCTTGTTTATTTCTGTCTGTTGATGTCGGACCTATTGCACTTCTCAAAAGGCAATTCAACCTTTTTTCAACTGTTTCAATTTTTAGTATTCTATTTTGGAGTTCTTGAATTATTGCCTTTGACGGTTTAAGTATTCACTTTTATTGTACTCTTTTAGTCCATGTTCAGTTCTTATAGAATAGAAAATAATAAATTAGAGTTAGGTAGATAGAGATATTTTACTTAATGTTTGCACTAGATCAACACATAGGACTATTGGAAATGGTCTGGGATCAATCCGGAAGGGAAATATAAGAGGGCAACCAAACTTCTACCTCACACTAAAGTGGTGAGTGATATTTGAGGTCATGACAAATTTTACTTACACCCCCTCCCTTCCTTGCACATAATGGTTTCCAAAACTTGATCTTCTTTGGTCCAGTGTACTTTTAGTTTGAGGGTCGTGAGAACTGCGTAAGTGGTGGTATTCGAAAACTATCAAAATAAGCTACAATTAATATTGGATAACAAGAATCGCTCAACACTAATATCAAATTGCACTACAATCATTCTGTAAATAAATTGTTGAATACTCATAATAAACAATCGTTCAAACTTCCTATATGTACTTAATTCGTTCCACGATCCAACATCAGACCTAAGTATTCATGTCAAATCAACGGTTTATGTCCTCGATACAGCCTATTAATATTTCTTATTTCCGGAATGACTTTTCAGAGGACGAAGCAATATAGTCTTCGATTTATTGGTTGACATAAGGTGAAGTGCATTACATTAAATGATCCGAAATTATTAGAACTCATTCCAATTAAAGAAAGAGGAAATTACAAACTCTGTAACGATTGAGAGAAAATATTGATTGAGACACTACCATGTCAAATGTAATGTATGATTATTTATATCATTGATGATCTACCTTTCCATCGAACCCAGGAAAAGGTTCGCTTATTTTTAGTAGAACGATAACGGAAACTCGTGTTTTGATTAATGTGATGTGAGCTTTCGTGATGATAGTACTTAGTTCTCAGGAAAATGAAGTCATGTTGTCACAAAATGCTCTTACCATCATCGGGTATAAGTTACGGAAATGTCGTTTAATTTTCTACATTTCCATTTTTCTCCAATACAGTCTCTAACATTCAGAAAAATACTGGAAGTTCGTTTATCTTAATCATTTTGACGTTCCAATGGTATTTATTATATCATGTAGAGTAAAACATGGAAAATTATATATAGGTCACATTTTCTGTTGAAATTAAAATGGAATTAGTAATGTAAGATTTTATTTTATCACCCAATGGACACTTATATGTCCTTTCCATTTCATGAAAGGTAATTTCTAAAAATAATTCAGTACCCTACAATAATGAACCATAGAGCAAGATGTGATGGTATAAGGGAAAGAATACATGCTTTAACAGGGGGAGGGGCCCCACGTGCTGCAATTACACTAGTAACCCTTCTGGGCATACTTTCAAAAGGTTTTGATACACAGCTATGGGCATTTGTGTCCATTCCTGCAGCACGAATGTCGCTAGCTCAGCTGTAGATTTCGGACGTGGTTCCCTGGTCTGTAAGCGTCGCTCTAACTCGTCCCACAAATGTTCTGTGGGATTTAGGTCGGAACTCTCAGTAGGCCTGGGAAGACGTTTTACATCCATGTCTCGATACCACTGCTTGTCAGAGGCTGCAAAATGAAATGGAGCGTTGTCGTCCCGGAAGTAACATTCATCCATTCCATAAAATTACCTGATCGTTGGAAGAATCTGATTGTCCAAAATGTTCATGTTGGCGTCTGCGTTCAAGTCACCAGCAACAACATGCAAAGGTCCCAAGCCATGCCACGAAAAACACCCCCAAACAAGTAGTCGAATTTTATGCAAATCCGCTGGTGCCCGGTCCCATAATGTAGGGTAGTGTATAGTTAGTTAACGTCACACTGGAGCAACGTAACGGGCTTTTGACGACGAACCAGGATCAATCCCGAAGGGAAAAATGAGAACAATGCCTCGTCATTAGGAACCAAGGTGAAATGACAAGAACAGCACCTTATCTGGTATTCCACTATCCAAAATTCCACACCAACGTGAGTACCATTTGAAGCCACAACAGATTTAATGTGCACCACACTCAGTAAACATGACAGTCTTTAGCTGAACCTACTTTTGAACTTCGAACCCTTCAGTTACTAATCAGTTGATTTTCCAAATAGGCTTCTAAGTATTACTCTCAGTACTTCGGTAGAAAAAGCGTATTGTTCAAATTAGCTGTTTATGAATAATGTCTACACTTCAAGGAGGTCCGGAACTCAAAATTCTAAATCTTCTATTTTAAAGATTTTGTTCTGAAATTTTTTTGTAGGTATACATTGTAATTTGCAATTACAATATCTATTTTATGATTTTAAAAGTTGAATTTTTTTTAAATTAAATTTAAAAATTTTGACGTTTGGCAAAATTGATACACTTTTAAATGTTTTACAATAAATCACTTTATTTTTGCATTAATTAACTCCTAAAAGTTCATATTATCAATTTTCTTCGTGATTTTTGTTTAAAACAATTAGAAAAAATTAAATAAAATATTTAGTTTAAAAACTACATAAACACGCAGTATACAAAGTTCGAAAAATTATAGAAAAAATATATATATACTATATATATGTTACCTCTAAAGTGCAAAAATCAGTTATTCCACAGATTATCTAACTAATGTGCAAATTAACTAGGGTGATCCGTTTAAGATTCGAAAATTATTTCATTTTTCATATTACTTAGGTAATCTGCAAATTACCTAGATAATCTGCACATTACCTACTAGGCACTCGATAAAGTGAAAATAAGATCTTTGCTGGAACAACAACAACGTTTCTGTATGCTTCATCAACATAATGTTATTTATTTATTTTTCGATATCTAAAGAATCAAGGTATTACAATCAAACAAATTAGTTGATAGAATCAATCATCAATCAAATAAAAAACTGTAATAGAAGGAATCAAAAGGTTTAAAATATTATTACAATTGAAGTGAAGGGAGAGGGGGCGTGTGTGTGTAGGGAAAGTAAATGAAGGAAACAGGCGAAACAAACTCAAAGTGGAGGGAGAAGTAAGGCAATTTTAATTAACGTCGTACTAGAACAGCACAACGGGCTATTGACAACGGTCGGTGATCAATACCCTAAAGAATGGATTCGTGGACAACACCAAATAATTTTAAACCACGGTCAGATGACGAGGCAACACCTGAGCTGGCACCCCACTCTCCACACTTCCACGCCAACCCAACGTGAGGACTTTCGGCCACGACAGATTTAAGGTGCAAAAGCCGCCTCTACACTATACGCTTACAAATACCCATGCACTAACCCGGATTCGAACGAGGAACCTTCCGATCAAGAGGCTAACCACATTACAATTAGACCGGTTGATTAGCAAACGGAGGGAGAGAGGGAAGGTGTAGGGAAAGGAAATGAGAGAAACAAACTTTTGAACTTTAATGATACGGAAGCCGTTAATGTGCACATTACCTAGTTTAAATGTGGGAAAACTCTTGATTCCACATGTTAAAGGTGCAAATTAGTTAATCTGCAGATTAGCTATGTAATGTGCGCATTAATGGCTTTCGAGCTTTAGCGGTAACACAACTGCTGAAAACAAATTAGAGGAATATATTTTAAAAGTAAATGTAAAAAATTTTTTATTCATTTATGACAAGTACAGGTGACCCTCTTATAACACGGTACTCTTATTGCACGGTTAGCCTACAACACGGCACTAAAATTGCTACGACCTTCGTATAACACCGTTTAATTTTCACCAATTGTTGGTCAATTGGACGATTAAATAGATACCAGTCAGATTTTTTTCAACTGTCTGTTCTGTTTCTCTGTCCTGTCTGTCCTGTCTGTCTGGTCTGTCTGTTCAGTCTGTATGTTCAGCCTGTCTGTCCTGTCTATTCAGTCTGGTCTGTCTTGTTCTATCCGTTCTATCGATTCTGTCTGTCTATTCTGTATGTCTGTGTATCTGTCCAGTCTGTCTGTGTATCTGTCCTGTCTGTTCAGTCTGTCTGTCTTGTTCTATCCGTTCTATCTATTCTGTCTGTATGTTCTGTCTATTCTGTATGTCTGTGTATCTGTTCGGTCTGTCTGTGTGTGTATCTGTCCTGTCTGTTCAGTCTGTGTACCTGTCCTGTCTGTTCAGTCTGTCTGTCCTGTCTGTTGTGTTTGGTCTGTCTTGTTCTATCTGTTCTGTCTTGTTCTATTCGTTCTGTTCTATTCTGTCTGTCTTGTCTGTTCTGTCTGTTCATTTGTCTGTCTATATGTCTGGTCTGTCTGTTCATCTGTCTGTCTATATGTCTGTTCTGTCTGTTCATCTGTCTGTCTATATGTCTGGTCTGTCTGTTCATCTGTCTGTCTGTTATGTGTGCCCTATACACGTCCACACGGTTTAATACATAGTTAAAATGAATTTAAAACTCTTTGAATTTACGTATATTACTTAATGATCCCTTATGTAACTTTATTTATAATACAAATAAATATGTTAACAGAAACAAAATTAAGGTTTAGAAATATCAATGATATTTTTTAAAATAATAAAAGAAATTGGCTTTTTTGTCATATTTTGAGACCCAGACCCCCCCCCCCTTTCCTCTCAAGGTAATCGATGTTACTCTAGAAAAAAGAGTCAATGTCTTTCTTTATAAAAGAATCGATACATTGAAATGAATTATTTTTCTACATAATAGTAAAAATGTAAAATTTTTTAAAAAAAAATACAACTTACAGTACCAATCAATTATCAAAATTTTTCAAAATGGATATTGGTACTATTTTTGAGAAATTATTTCAAATTCTAATACAATTCTATGACTTGAGAAAAAAAAATGCCAATGTACATTTTTTTTAATAACAGCTAATTTAGGAGCTTTTATTACTTTAATTATTTAATCCTCCTGATGGTTGTGTCGATGTGGCATATTGGCAATAGCAAAACTGATCAGATGTGTTGGACAAAACATGTTGTGATTGGAAAAAAACATGATCAGGATCATTACAAGAAAAATGACCAGGTCTTGATCTCATCTGCATAAAAAATCGCGTATATCTTGATGACGAAGTAACTCGTCAAAAGCAAAATTGCTAAGCTTGGAGGGTTCTGCTTTTGTGTATTCACTACACTGAGAACATGTTTTGTCCTCAAAAGTCTTATGTTTTGAAGTCTTGTCTCCTTATTTTGAATATATAGTTTTAATTCATTGTCTTTAAGAAACGATTTAATAAAAACTAGAGCAGGAATTGGAGTCTTAAATATCCTTAGTGCATAAAAACTAAAATTCTGAATACCAATAGTTATAATTTGCCCACCTGACAAAAATAGGTTTTTGTTTAATTTTTAAAAAAAAGCTCATCTTCCATTTTTGCTTCAATGTGGCATGTTAATCCTCCTGGTGATTGTTTCTCAAGGTATCATCAGCAAAACTAACCAGATCATGATGGAAGAGATGTCTCGTCAATTGGGAAATCCAGACCTTGATCTCGTCATCCTAAAAATTTGGCAGCATGTTGATGACGAGATATCTTGTGATTGGAAAAATTAGCCAGATCTTGATGGAAGAGATATCTCGTCATTGGAGAAATCTAGACATTGATCTCGTAATTCTAAAATATTTGCAACACCTTGATGACGAAATATCTTGTGATTGAAAAAACTGGCCAGATTTTAATGGAAGAGATAAATCGTCCAAACCACAAAATGGTTTCAAATTTTTTTATTTTTTCATATGTACTGACAGGAGAACATTTTCAGAAAGAATTTTCAGTACCTTGATATGTGGACATAACTCAAGATGAGCGAATTTAGCCCTTTTATAAAACAATACAGAATTATTGACGGTGCTGTTACCAAATCCAGGCATTTATGAATTAAAGATTAGGTAAACTGCTGTGTTACAAAGATAGTTAAAACGGAGCTTCGTGATTCGAATATAACCATTTGCAACGATTTAATTTAAATTCAGCTGACTATAAAAGAAATCTTAAATTGAATTACTAACAATTAAGTTTGTACGTAGCAGAACGAATGTATGAGTGTGAAGCCCCAGAGGATTAATAACACGACAAACTATATCATTGAATTTAAAAAAGAATTCCTCGCCTACCTCTAGTTATCTTTCATCTAGTCGCATTTTTTAAAACCTCATGCCCTATGAAGAATTGGTATCCCGTGACGAAGTTGAGTTGAATAAAAATATATATATATGTGAGCAATTCACAGAAACGTAATGTCTTTAGGTGGTTTATTAACGTCGCATCGGTGTAACACAACCGAGTATTTGGGACCTTGAAAGTAATCCGGAAGATAAAGATCCAAGAAAAACGCATCGTAATTTTGAAGTACGGTCCGATGACGAGTACAACACCTGTGCTGGCACCCCACGCTCCAAACTTTCACACCAATACGAGAACATTTGATGCCGTGACAGATTTAAAGTGCACCATTCTCTCAATCCAGCTAAAGACCACTGTGTACACATACAATGATCTTTAACTGGATTGAGCTACCTTCTCGCAACTCTTCGGTTTTTAACACTTGCTCATCCGAGAGTTGCAAATTCGATTCCAACCAAAGACGGTCGTGTACCTAGGGGCTAGTGCACTTTAAATCTGGCCTCAGATGTATTTACGTTGGCATGCTGGGAAAATATGGAGAGTGTGGTGCCAGCTCTGGGTTGCCTCGTCATTTTACCGTGGATCATAGTTACACAGTGTTGTCCTAGGTTATTTTCCCTTTGGGGCTGATCCCGGACTATTACCAATAGGTTGCATTACTCAAGTGATGTTAGTTAAAGTACCTACCGTTTCTCTTCCAATTGGACTACCGCTGCCCCAAGAAACGCAAGGAAATTTTTCCCTTTGTGGCTGATCCCGGACCGTCGCCAATAGCCCGTTGAATTACTCGAGTGCAACGTTGATTAAAGTACCTACCGTTGCTCTTCCAACGGGACTACCGCGGCCCCATGAAACGTTAGGAAAATTTTCCCTTCGTGACTGATCACGCACCGTAGCCAATAGCCCGTTGAATTATTCTCGTGCGACGTTGATTAAAGTACCTACCGTTTCTCTTCCAACTGGACTACGGCGGCCCTAAGAAACTTAAGGAAATCTTTCGCTTTGTGACTGACCCCGGCAATAGCCCGGTGCATTAGTCCAGAGTGACGTTGATTAAAATACCACAGCCCCAAGAAACGTAAGGACTGATGCTGCAAACAGGTCTGCTGATTTCAGGAGAAACGTTTGACAATAATGAAAGCTAAAGTGACTCCATCGCGAAAATTAAAGATCACTTGAAAGTCGAACAAATTAAAGATATTTACGGCCACCTCGATGCTGCTCAAAACTCTCCAAGTCGTAAAGGATCATCAAGAATTTAGAACCCAGCAGCTTTCTGGCGAAATTTATTCTATTTCGTATCTAAATACCTCCTACTTAAAGAGACCGGTGGAAAGACGGGCGATTTGCATGCACAATATCACTCCCGAGTGATAAACAGCGAGACGTTTTTACGAGCTTTCGAATCATCCCCGTAGGGATCCGGAAATCCCCAGTCATTACTCGCATGATTTATGGCCTTTTGAGAAACATTTCATCGGCAGTGAAAGGACTTTTTTTAAGTTTGGTTCCGTAGGTTAAGAACGCGTCTTGTTTGAATATGTTATGTCTTTTCCTGTCGACAAGCCCTCCCATAAGGGGGTTGTAGGAACCATGGTACTGGGACCCGAGAACAGGGAGAATGTGAAAAGAGTTTCGGACTGTATTGTGAAGTCTGTTTTCCGAGTTTAAAATTTATAAATCTGTTTGTAGTGCGTATTTATTTTCCCGTCTACTCTTTGGAGTGATAAAGTAGAAGATATTTTTTTGGAAGAGGGCCAAATTTAGATGCTTTTTGAAAATGGTGTTCTGCACATATCTTTAAAATTGTGCTTAAAGTATTGGTATTTCAGCAAGATGTGTGAAGGACAGTGCTATTGGGCTAAAGAAGCATTTCACCGAGAAAATAAGTCGTGATAATACAGTCAGTACCGGCTATATGGTCACCCTCTTATAAGGTCACCCCGCTTATATGGTCAGTTTTCTAAAGCCCCTTCTTACTTAATAGGTGACATGTGTTAAAGCGCACCGCTTTTTAGTCATTTTATTTTCCTGATTATCGGTTATATGGTAATTTTTTTTTATCTTTCCCATAAGGCTATCGTTTTTTTTTTTTTTTTTTTTTGAAAAATAGTAATTGTTTTAACATTTTTTGAGGCGGGGAGCAACATAGGGAGTGACCAGAAGAAAAAAAAGTCTTTGCGACACCGGAGAGGACCTAAATTTACGCCTTTACTCCCTCCCTCCTATTCCTCTTGCGTTGAATCATCCTCGGAGTTACTCACCCCCTCTATTCTCTTCCTCCCCAAGCACAACAGGTGGACATCTGTTTGTTTATTGGTTGAAGTTATCTATCCCTGTTTGAAAAGTTCGTTGAAATAGAAAAGAAAAGATGTAAGGAAAGAGTAAAGGAAAATTTTGCTTCATTAGAATCATACTGGACAAATAAACGTTTATTTATGTTTAAAATTTTTTTTTTAGTCTGCTGAAAAATTATTCCTTTGCGCAAAATAGAAACGGAAACAATAAATAAAGAATCTGCGATTTTTTATGCTGTTTCCATTCCACACACACAAAGAAAACAATAATAATTCAATTCCATTAAATTCATTTTAAAATGTTCTAGATTGAATTTTAAAATTAGATGCGACTCAAAAATTGCAAAAAATTTGGACTACCTGTGTGCCAAATCCCATTATTGTAAGTGCCGCAGATTCGTCAGGACTGTGATAACGAAAAACAAACTTCCTTTTATAATGTTAGACACAAGTGCATTGGATATGGATGCAATTACGTATGCGTACTGTACTTATATTGGTAAGTAAGCTAATAAATTTCACTAAAAATATATTGTATATTTCTTACTGTAGTTTTTACTTCTTGAATTAATTTTTTACATGTTTTTAAAAGTTTAATTATTTGTTTATGAGCATTATATTCTGATAGGTGAATATAATCCTGCCATAATTAAATAGTGTAGTATTGTTCCACATATATGGTCACCCCGTTTATATGGTCTGATTTTTCTGTACGGCTGAGCTGACCATATAACCAATACTGACCGTATATATACTACAGTTAGTTTTTGTAATGGTGGCTACTCTTCTCAATATTTCCAATCAACAATTTAGTAGTGCAAGGCTCTGTGCGAATGACCGTTGCGATGTTATCCACATCTGGGTCACCAATTTGGCATCACGCCCGAGTCATTAATATAGTAAGAAATGTGAATAACAGTGCCGCTGTGTCCGCTGAAAAGTACTCCAAGGAGGATAACACTACTAAATATACTGCTGCATTGATAATGTTTATAATGTGGATAAATTTACTATAATATCTCATATTTGGTTTTAAAAAAGGATCGTAATGTAGGGATAAAATGGTATTTGGTAGATTCGAGCACAGAGAGCACTACAAAGAATGGTTGTGTTCACCATCAAACATTCATAATCAAAATAAATATGGTTAAGTAACCATTCAAATCTTATTTGGTATCTTCTATTATTTTATATTTCATCCTAAATTATTAATTAAATAAGCAGTTACTTCATATAATCAAAATAAACAGTTACTTAATATAATCAAAATAAACACAAATCAAATAGGTATCATTTACGCCACATGGTTATGGTTGATCTTAAAATAATTCTCTCCATGATCGAGTTTTTTAGCATTTGAAGTGGTAAAGATGCGCATACAGTGTGAAAGAGAGAAAAAATGTGTGAATGTTGATCGCAGGGTACTTGGAATGCATACTTATATTTCAGAGTTCGGTTTGTCATTTCACTGAAATTATCTATCTAGGCCGTTTTTCAATAGAGGTCTATCATCTAACTGATTCTGTAAGGCAGATGAACGGACATGCTTTTGAAGAAATTGGCTTCTGAAGACGAATTTTACTTGCTATCAATTTTGCTGAATAATGTGCAATAAAGATTTTTCTATCATTAGTTATATCTTTGTAAGTCAACAAGGTTATCCCAGTGGTTCTCAGACTTTTTTAAATCATAGCACACTTCAAGTTCTAAACAAATCATTGGTATACCACACACAAAATGCTAAGATATATAGTAATAACCAGAAAACGACCTTGAGATGATGCGCATCTGCTCAACCCTATCTGAACAAATTTAAATAGTTTGAACAAGCATAAAATCTTGCTACCGTCCTTTTCTGCACTGCACATTTTCCTAGCTCTTCTTAACAGAATATTTATCAGCCGCAAAGAACATTTTAATGCTGAAATGAAAATATAGTGTGCTATATGACTATACATTAATTTTTATATCCCCACGCATATATATCTGTGATTTCATAGGGCGTCATTAGGCATGTCACGGGAACACCCTTTGAAAAGCACTGATACCTATACCGTTGAATCTCTATCTTATACTTTATTCTCACTCCTTACTTGAGAGTTACAGTGATCCGTTGAAATATCGCTACTCTAAAAGCGCACTGTCACAACTAAACAATGACAAATTTTCAGGAGAGAGGAAAACAGAAGGTGAGACTAGCTCCATTGAAAGAATCTAAATGTGGAGTGGGTAGAGGAAGATAATCTTTAGAATATATGGAAAACAATTCTCATTTAGTATTTTGCTGGCGAGTTTTTGTTTGATTGTTTTCTTCTTTCGTTATTTGCAAATGAATTATATTTCATCTCGCATTTATGTATCTGTAATTTGTGAGTGTGGTTACAACTCAGAACAAACCCTATCCAAAAGAAGCAAAGGCACCCTTCTTTTAATATCGAGATTTCTTAGTTTGCGAGTGTGCATTTGCATGTGCTCATTCATGTCTAAAGCCCTATTCACATAAGGCGTTTTCTAACGTACGTTTGAGTGGTCAGCTTTCTGTAATCATTTAATTATGTTTTTTTTATTCCCCTAATTCAAGTTTCTATCTTTGCGATCGTTGAGGATAGAATGAAAATTTCAACGGATTTGAAATCTGTGGAAAATTTTACACCAGATCGATACCTTAACCAGTGCGACGTTCATTTACTACTTACCTACATCGATGTAAAGTGGAAAGTTTTTCCAAGAACAGTAATCACTTTTTTTTCTGTCAAAATTACAGAAATTCCCTTTCTGAAAAAGATTTAATATTTGGCTGTAACAAGTTCACTGGGGATCAATAGGTAGGTATTTTAATTAACGTCACATTTGAGCTTCACATTGGTGAACACTTGATCGGAGATTAATTTTTATAAAAATGATTCCTCTTGGGACATATTGCGCTAAACGTAAGACAGTTAATAAAAATAATTTACATAAATATAAAACAAAAGCAGTATTGTATGTTCAAGACAAAGCAATTTCACTGTGAAGTTTCATTTGGAAATGAAGTTATTTAATCGGCCTTTAATCTTTCATGTTCTCATCAAGAGAAAGGACTAAAATGAGCGCTGTTTAAGGAAATGTAGATTTTGTATCAGTTCTCTAATCTTAAGTTGATTGCTAAAAATGCCAAAATAGTTGTAGGTGGTCAAATTTGTCGACATTGCAGAAACTTTGCTTATTGAAGTGTCCACCATATTTGCGGTTCCTTAGAATGTCTAAAATAAGTAAAATATATTATGAACTTGTCGGATTTCCAAAGTACATTACTGCATATATAATAACCGAATTACGGATTCGAAGCTCTCATCCGTGTGAATTTTGCCATTGGTTAGTACATCTAATCTAGGTTCTCTAGTAATCTTTACTCTTCCTGTGAGGTATACTGTCTTCAGTAAACATTAGAGTCGTGTTACCGAGATACCCAAGTGATCTTTTATATTCTTTCATCCCACTACTCTGTTCTCAATCACTCTTTCACGTTTTTACTTCAAGTTGTGTGTCTTGTGCTTGACCCAGTTTGGTAAAAAACGACCCTTGCGCCATAAAACCCCTAAACTAGAAATTAATGGGTCGATAAACAAGTTATGTTTCAGGAAATAATTTAGTTCACTGATCTTATTAAATCCGCCTATTTTTTTTATAGATAAAATTAGGAATCTCAATGACCAAAAGTTTAAAAAAAAAAAAAAAACAGGAAGTCTGATTTTTTTTTTGCTAATACCTTTCCCGTGTAAGATGTCGATTTAAATCCTTGGTCAAATAAACCATTAAGACTGGTCCTATACATATATATTTCATTTTGCATAAAACAATATTATTTTCATAAGCAAAGGGAAAATACGTGCCTAAAAATTGAGCTCTCGAACTTTACCACTTGATTGTAAATCTTTTCAACTCATCTTATTTAAATATGTCAATGAATCATTTCTACCTTAATACCTATCGGAATCTTGTCTATCCAAGATTAACCAGAAACATTAAACTCTTTTAAATAATGTCAAGGGAATCGTTTCGTGTTTTGAGGCAAAACAATTTTTTACGGAAACAGCAATAATTAACTAGAAAATTTATAAAAAATAACATACTCATGTTCACTGAAAAATACAGCATTATTCGTTATTTTTATATTATCGCATGAAGTGTTTTATTCAGACAAAGCAACAAATAAACACGAACACACAAGTGAACGTTCTTTTTATTGCAGGGTACGAATTATAAAACATCATAAAATCTTATTATGAGAAACAAATTTTCATAACAAGCCAACATTACATTTACGTTTAAAAGATAAGGCAGCTACAATTAGTTATGAAGCAGATAATAAACATACAATCGTAACTACTTAAGTTACTTGCATAAGCCACAATATTAATTAGGCAGTTTAACTAAATATATTTAAAACAAATGGTCCACGTATGTTAAGTTAAAGTGCTCCAGAGATTCAAAGTACCATGCTTTTTAAATTTGTTGTAAACATTACATGAGACAGATCAATTGATTGTTACAAAAATAACATTTGTATTTATTTTTAATTAACATACAAAATTAAACTATTTCAAACTTAGTTCAACTATACAGTTAAGAAATGTCACAAAAACAAGTTTCAGTAGGTTAAGAAAGTCGGAACAAATTATTTATATCAATCAGTGTGACATATCAATTCGTGCTTATTTCTAAAATTGTTTAAGGTATTCATTGGGGATATCACTGTTAAACTCCATTTTGTTAGGAACTTTACAAGCGAACTGAATCCTCTAATTCTTCACAATGATATTACTTGATTTTTCCATGTGTATAAATCACATTACAGAAGAAATGTAATTTATAGAAAATATTCGAGTGTGTATCGTTTTTGACGAAGTTGAAGTACAAAATTAATATTCAAGTTCCAAATGTAATAACGCCAAAATTATCCACCATAACTGAGCGATATCCTGAGAAAGTATCGAATAGAACAAACTAATTCTGATTCGACTGCCAAAATGAGAACGTTTTCTTTATAAACTTAAATATTCTTGATCTAATCTTAAATCTTGCACTCGAGTAAGTTCATGCAATTTTAACATTTAGAAGAAGTACACTCCATTATATTTTTTTAAATGCTTGATAAAATATTTCTTGACAAGTCAAAACAATTTAATACAGATTATAGTAATACTTTGCTTATACATTTCAAATACAGGGAAAAAGTTAAGAGTACAAAGTCACAACTGTAAAATAATAAGGTAAGAGTCATTTTTAAAAGTAAAAATTAAATTTTTTTAATTTCGTAAGATTATTTTTACCAATTTTTGGAATTAACATTATCATGACAAGCGTTTCATTTTTCGTGCAGCAATTACATAATGAAGGAAGTTGAATACGTGATTTTGAAATATTCCAGTTTTATAATCAAGTCCTTTTTCTAGTTAAATTACATAGATTGAAACACATATGGACAAAACTATTGTTTACATATTCCACTTAGTAAACATTAAGAAATGTAGCGAAAATCTATCACATGTAGCTGGGTTAGAACTATTGCTTTACCAACAAAAAAACGTATTGCTTCGTATAATGATATTATATAACTAGATACATGGATTTAACTTTAATATTAACGCTATATGTTATGAAATTATTAAATGAAAGAGAATTCTAGTCACTGAACTCACATGAAAAAAACTCTTCTCTTCTATATTCGGTCAAAAATGCTGCATTTCAAAATCGTTCACTTGGGCATTTACAGTGTATATCACATCTGAAAATTTCCTAACTAATAAAAAACAGCCGCCAAATAATGGCTAATTTAGCCACTTCAAAGAATGGAAACTAACTTTATAGGAATATTATTTCCTAATACTTTTGGGAAAGTTTTATTAATACTCGGATGAACAAAAAAATTTTCTAGACTCAATAAAGCGTACCTGCAAATCCTCTCTTGTCGACCAATTTTCTAAAGCTTAGTTATTTCAAGTTTCATTTTGTTTCTTACTAATCATAAGCAACTAAGCTTTACATTCTTCACCAAGTGTGGAACGGTATTTAATATTTAAAGAATGGCTGGAATAAGAGTTCTCTTATGAGTCGTCAATGTTTTATACATGGAAAGAAATGGGGTCGATTTTAATATTATTAAAAGCGCTTGGTGTTTTAATGAATGACTATTCACTCCTGAATATACATCAAAGCCCTATGGAAAGTTTTTCATAGTTAGCCTTATGGAAATCACACTTCGTATTAAGAGCACTTCTTACCGTTCAAAGAGTTGAAGCAAAGCAACCTTTGAAGAAACAAATCTTTCACTCTGAAAACCGATTTTCCCTTCTCGTCCTACCTACAGGGAAAGTCAGAGTAACCTACAGCAGCGTAGCCAGAAACGTCATTTCTAAGGGGAGTCTATCGTTAGAAATTTGATTTTATTCCAAAGATCAGGATCCTTATTAGAGTTTTAAAAAATCTTGACTTAAAGTCATAATACTTTATATTTCGTCGATACATAACCTTTATTTTAGAGGATTATTAAGAGAAATCTCACCTCAGTTAATTAAAGTACTGAATCCAAAGTAAAAGATTAAATTTTATTCCAAAGATCTTGACCTCATTATAATTCTAAAACGTGTCACAAAAAGTTATAATACCTTATATTTCTTCTATACACAAATTTTAAAGCAGATGATTACCTACGAGAATGTCTCATTTAAGATAATTAAGTACCAAAACCGTTTTTTGAAGAGTGTTCAATATTTACAACAAATAAATAACAATGAGTAAATATTCAAATCATGTTGCGCGAATTTCATTTTTCAGTCACTTTTTGATCATTGATACGATATGTTGACATACAAAATCGTACAATCAGTGAAAACAAATGAATAATATGAATACTTTCATATTTTCAAGTATATGATTGATTTGTTGATTTTGTCAATTTAATATATGTATAACTGTTATTTTATTTTAATATCACAAAAGTATTCTAGATATTTTAGTGTATTATTTGTACAAATCTATAAAAGGAAACCCTTTTGGTTGGTCTTGGGACTGTAAAAGTCTCCAACTCTGGCTACGCCACTGACTATCTAAAATATCATATGCAAAATAGCTTGTTCGACTTCGATTCCAAAACATAAATAGCCATACATCGAATTTAATGTTCCGAGCCATAACAAGTAACGTGGTATATTCGTAAAAAATGGCAACACCAACACAACCAGCAAGACGGAAAGGAAAAAGTGATCGAAAGATCTGATTTAGAGCTAAATAGGATTATCTCGATATCATTCGACTATGTCTTCTCGGAAGTACTTTTAAACGGGAATAGAAATGAAAGTCGTGAAAGGGGAGGGATATTTGATCAAATATTACTTTGTACAGTATTCGTGATATCGTCTATTAACTGATATGAAGCGGCGGAAGTTTGTTTTGCGAATAGTGGCAGTGCTTGAGACTCGTCTGTATTGCTTAACCTGAAGAGGCCACGGCGGTTTCCTGAGCAGCTTCGTTCAAATTGAGGGTCTTGGTCTGCCTAACCTCTTCAATGTGTCTCTCCTGTGGAAGAAAAAGCAACACAGTTGTATTAAAAACAATCTTAACAAAATCCACTCTATAAATTAGGTCAAATGCTGCTTGGTGCAGCTCGATCTACCCTCCAAACGGCATCGACGAGATATCTCGTCCTTCGAGATCAAAGCCATTTTGCTAATGACAAGATACGTAGTCAAAAAATTGCTGTTGTTTTAATGATGACCAGATAAAGATCTGGATCCGCTTTCAAATAGTGGCTAGATTCGACAAGACGAGATATATCAGCCACCAAGGATCTGGACAGTTTTCTTAATGACGAGTAGCCTCGTCGAGCGATGTAACAAACTGGATGGTTAATTCAAAGCAGCCAACCAACCAATTTAACTCTCCAAGTGGTTTCGAGGACATGTCCAACAAAAAAACAAAACATTTTTGCTGATGACGATATACGTCATCATCAAGGTATTGTCGAGTTTTTAATGACAACGCTATATGGATCTGGTCATTTTTTCAAAGTACAAACTATCACGTCCATCAAAACCTGGTTAGTTTTGCTAATGACGAGATACCTAGTCGAGAAAGCCAAAGTTTAATATATAAGTAATTGTTGTCTGAGAACTAGATCGAAATAAAATTAAAAAAAAGAAAAGCTTTATGATTTACACCATAAAATTTCACTAGCGTACGTGGCATCGAAATTGCCGTTATTTGCATATTGCAAAAAGCAACATATTGATAACAA
This sequence comes from Metellina segmentata, assembly GCA_947359465.1. Lineage (NCBI taxonomy): Eukaryota > Metazoa > Arthropoda > Arachnida > Araneae > Tetragnathidae > Metellina > Metellina segmentata. The sequence continues at coordinate 30,439,763 of OX375879.1, forward strand.
CAACAGGATATCAACCTCTACGGAATTCATTCTCCATTTTTGTCACTAAACTTAAGTATGTTTGACTATGAGCTGAATCTGTATAACATGGCTTAAATTACAAGGATGATTACACTCTATTAACACAAATTTTTTTTAAGTCGGTGTCAGAGACAATGATAAATCTAGACGACAGAAGTCAGAGCATCAAAGGACATATAGGCGATTGCAGAAACAACTTTAAACCTCAAAAATATCAAATCACATTTGAATAAGTGAGTGCGATGTAAATTAGATTAATTAAAAAAATCACTGTGGTGACTTGACTGAAGTGGGAACGTTTTGCCATGCATTTTATTGGAAGAAAGAATTAGCACCAGAAAGTACCCAAAAAGCGTCTTTTTCGTTTTGATGCACTTTATTTCGTTTGGGGGATTGAACTGGACGCGTCGATTTTATATGTATAATAAACGAATTTAATTAAGATATGAAATGTGAGTAACAGCGTTGACATCAATACATAGAACTCAAGAAACTTCATAGCAGATTACGGGATCTGCTAATATATATTATTAGGGGAGTAGCTCCAAAAAGTACAATACCGAAATTGTTGTTTGTTTACAAAACACCTTTTCAGGGTGGCAACAAAATCCTCTAAAAGAGGTTCCCTGATAATGTCACATAAAATTCCCTGATTTTACGATTCCCTTAATAGATGTGGTGATCTGTGATTGGTATTGATGTACAATATCCAAGCATTACTTTTAAATATTTAGGGTCAGATGGAGTGAAAGGATAATTCTCCACAAATATTTAGTATTTTTTCTCTTCAGATATTTTAATTGTAAAGGGTGGAACCCTTAATGGAACTCTTAAAATAACAATTGAAAAAACTGGAGAGAAAAAAATACAAAATATTTTGATATTATGAACTTATTACATCTGACCCTATATTATCATGCTCAATAAATCAAAATTAAATGAAAATATTCATAAAAAATTTCTACAAAAATGTAATTGCAAGCAAAAAATATTAATTAAACACACAAGAAACACATAATTAGTGACACAAATTTCAAATTGAAAACCATAAGTTGTATCGCCGGCCTCACTGCAACGAGACGCGGAAAATGGCGACGGCAGTTTTCCACTGTTCAAAAATTGCGATGCCAGTGTTCTTTATTCGAATTACAATTTCGGCTAGTACGATTTATTCGATTCCCAAAAGTAATCGTAATCGCGCATCTCTAAATAGGATAAAGGATAATAGTTGCCGCTGAAGTTATCAAAATTTCTCTGAATTTTTGTGAAACTTGGAACATTTTCCCTGACTTTTCCAGAATTAAAAACTTAACCGAGAATTTCCTGATTTTTCCAGGTTCTGTTACCACCCTGTTCTCATTAATTAACCTTTTCAAAGTAACTCAAACTAATCGGAATAGTGGAGAACATTATATAATGCATTTTCAAATCTTTTCCACCTTTCAAAAATTAAAACAATCCCGTGACAACCTAGCATAACTCATACTTGAAGGATGGCTACTTTAATTTTTAATTTGATGATAGTGAATTTGTGGTACATATAACAGTAAAAATTAAAAGCCTAGTTAGAGCAAAGTCTGTTTGAAGTGAACATTGAGGTACTAAAAGTTTTATTAAATCATAAAATTATCTAAAATTTCAGGAAAATCTAATATTTATAATTTACATACATAAATTGAACACAAGCAAATAAGTTGAAACTTATTTTGTACATTTCAACCATAATATGAAATGGTTTATGAGAATATAAATATTGATACAAGTGAGGTTGTTTTTGGCTTTATCAATATGCCAAACATTTTCGCTAATGCCACCCTAACTTGTGTAAAAATATACGTTTTGTATAAAACCTCCGAAAAGTTACGAACAAAAGCCCATGAAACGCCTATCGTCTGTCTACCTGACCCAGTGAAAAGAATATTTGTTATTAATGGCAAAAGTGTAATGAGAAATATCGATTATTATTCATCGCTGTATTTGTATCGTTGGCAATAGTGTTAGGTCATTTGCCTCTGAATGATGTCTTTCATCACGTGAAGTTAAGTAATGATTGCATCGATTTGCTTTGAATTGAATGAAAGTTTGAAACGAATAGATTGTTGTCGATTTGTTGCAAGTTATCGTACTGAACGAAATTATTTGGCCAGCGAATTTCAGTATTTAAAGATTTGTTAGAGATTTTGTAAGTTCGTAAAAAGAGCAAAATGTAAAATCTCAAAAAGTAATATTTACAAGAAGGTTTTAAAGCAGTAATATTTACAGTAGTAATAGAAGTAATATTTACAAGAAGCCCAACAAAAAGTGTATCAGAGACTTGTGTAAACAGATGTTGTAATATTCTTACTTCAAAATTTTATTTCCCACTAGTTCAAACTCATTTCCACGTTTATGCTGCATATATAGAGATAGAACATTTCCTACTAGTAAATTCTACAAAAGTCATATTCTAACCTTTAAATGCATTGGTGTCACTAAATCTATTACTAGGTATGCATAAGCATTTAAAAAAGGAATAGTTGTTATAAGCTTAAGTACATATTATTAATACCTTCAAAGTATAAATTTTACAATAAACCCTCTTAGAGGTATTGACGTGGAAGAGATAGTCTAAGTGGTATCTCGTTAGTAGCAAAACTGATCAAATCTTAATGAACGCGATGCCTTGTCCATGAAGCACGAGAAAACTAAGCAGACCTTCATGTCAACATCATCAAAAAATCGGTAATCTCATGATGGATCTAACCGAAACCCCTTGGAATGTTAGTAAAAAAATATTTACAATTTCTTTACAGTATGGGTTTTATGGTGCAAGGGTTATATTTAACCATGTTGCGCCAAACATTGAACTACATATTATTACTACCTTCAAACTATAGATTTCACATTGAACGCTCGTACAGGTATCGACGTGGACGAGGTGGTTTAAGTGGTATCTCGTTATTAGCAAAACTGACCAAATCTTAATGAACGAGATACCTTGTCCATGGAGTACGAGAAAATTAAGCAGATCTTCATCTCAACAACATCAAAAAATCGGATGGATCTTACCGAAACCACTTGGAATGTTAGAAAAATATTTACATTTTCTTAACAGGATGGGTTTTATTATGCAAGGGCCATATTTGACCATGTATCAACAGACACGACAGGCAGTGTCAAGTAATGGGTAAACACGCAAGGAAAGTTTTACTAATGCATAATAAATAAATACTATTAGGGAGGAATCCAACCTGTGCCTCTAACAATTCCCAATTTGCTAGTGCAGTGAGCATACCCACCGAGTCACGACACCCTCTCAGAATTAATGCAATTTAAATAATATGGTTATAATTTCATTAATTTAATGTACTATACTGGTAGTCATAAGAACGATGTCTACCTGTTCTGGTGTTTAAATAATATGTCTAATATGACTATAATTTGCTATCTTTATATAGAAAGATAACACAGTTACTATTAAACCATCCTGGTGGTTGCCTTGACGAGGTATCTCGTCATTAGATGAATCGGTTAATATCTTGATGTACGAGATATCACATCAAAATGACTTAGATTGCTATCCAACCTTTAAGTATACCTAATCTCTATATTTTACACAATGCATGCAATGGTAAAAACTTTAGTTGTATAAAAAGTTTTTTTAATATTCTATGTAACACAAAAAAATACGTTGATGCAGCACAAAGTTATCATCAAAAATAGATTAATCAATTTATACAAAAAAAACTATGAAGCGAATAAGGAAAAAAAGAAGAATTAAGAATACGCTTATCTAAAAATTGAACTGTTGATAATTTATGAGTTATTTAAAAATCCAAATCTGCAGAATGATACGGAAGAAAACAACATATAATTTTTATCTCAGATTTCTCAAATGCAACTTCTTACAAGGAATAAACATTGAATGCAGTATACAATATGCTCTCGAAAGCTCATGCAATATGCTTCGAACACCAAAAGTAATGTATCAAATTTGTGTGAAAATATATTGGGATTAAAAAATAAAATCGGCAATTAAAGGTGGTAAAATATTTATAACATTCCTAAACAGAGATCTAAAAAATCCATGTACAACTTCAGGCAAGAATATTTTTGAAATTACAAAAAGTATAGGTCATAAAAAAAAATAAAAATAGTATTGTATTTTAAATTGTGTTATTAACATCTGTTACTTTTATTTCAAATTAAATTTTTCAATCGAGCTTCGAACTCGCAACACTCCAGTTTCTACTCTATGACTCGACTAACTGTGCTATCGTGGTTCTAGCGCATATGATAAGCATGTTCTGTGAATCTAAAGGTCGATGGCTGATTTTGTGGTCTAACGTTCTTCAGGTCTGTATTTTGAAATGGGTAAAAGGGCGTCAAATCTTCCGACAGATTTTTTTTATTTACATTAAAAATCTTTTTCAAATGTATGTGTTTAAGGAAATAATTAGGTTAAGGGAATAATTTTAAGCTATGTACAACGCCCCTAGTTAAGATACACAGATGGATGACTTTTCATTGTTGATGAAGTAAGAAAACAGTCATTGAACACGAACCAACAACTAAAAGAATAAAAGAAGTGGTGCACGAGTGGGTCTCTTATTGAGTTCATATAAAAGTAGAATGAGCAATGGTCTGGTAGTAGTCTGTAAGCCCAGGATCGCGAGACCAAAATTAGTAGTAAAGTGACTCTTAACTACTTTCATCTGCTGTGTGGAACCGATCATCATCTGATTGGTCCTCAGGACGAGAGAAAACGCCCATCGCATGATTCACCAACTAATTGGTCCACAGGACAGGTGAAAACGCCCATCCCATGATTCATCACTAATTGGTCCATTGATTAATCATCTGATAGTCAATAGGCCGTTTTGTTGCTTCAGTGTAACATTAATTCAACTACCTATCTAATAGTGGCTCCACACCAACGGCGACAATTAGTGAGACTTTTTGACATAACATTTTTTATTAGACTTTTTTAACATCAAGAGAGACAGGCGACAAAATGTCGCCTGTCTCTGTTGATGTTAAAAAAGCCTTCACACCTCTAACGACAGCAGTTTATTTGCGTATAAACTTTTTTTCGAAATCAAAACATTTATTTCCGCTTCTAATTCTTCAAGATGGCTGACAGATCGCGTCCGCGTTTAATAAAACTCCTTTTACAGCGAAGACGATTGCTTTAATAGCTTCTGGCTGATGATGAAAGAAAGCAGTGGGTGAAAAGTATCAACCGAAATCGGATTAGGCATTATTCTGATTGGCTGTCGGCATGGCGACAGAGACAAAAGTTGAACTTTCTCCAAGACTTGAAAGCGACAGAGACGAACCGGGAGAAACAAAATTTGTTTGTAATGCGAATGCGCAATAACGAAGAGACATATTTTTTGTTTTTGTCGCCGTTGGTGTGAAGCCACCATAACACATGCTACACACAATAAAATCTGAGAGTTATAAAATTAACCCGTTGTAATGATTATTGGAAGCTGACTATATCTTACATGTTCCTTGAGCTTTTCTTGCAGAGCTCTAAGCTTTGCTTCCCTGTTGTTCTCGAAGGTCTCCATCTTCTGCTCGAGGGTCTCTTTTGTGGCCAGGATGAAGTTATTGTTGTACTCTTGCCGCTTCTGGTTGGCTTCTTGCAGTTTGTTTTTCTTCTCGTTGATTTGGAGTAATTTTTCCGCCTCCAGAATCTGGAATTACAAGACACACATACACGAATTTACTACTTAAACTATTCAAAATGATGTCATCAAAACACATTGAACTTTGAAGTCTGTGCTCAGATGGAAAAATGTTATAGGTCACTTTTTTAATTTTTCATGACAGCAATTTTAAGATCCAAGATTCAACACGTGGTTCCGTGGTTTTTTGATTCATTACAATTTTCCCACCTTTGTTTTCTCATAAACTGAAAGACAAAGACTTACGACAGTTTGCCACCTTCTAAACATCAACAAAAAAGACTCCAGGATGGGTCAATTTTTTTGGGAAAAGTGACTTATAACATTTTGGCATCTGAGCACAGAAGTAATAGAAGTTGAAATGAAGTTATGGGAGCCAATACCACCCAATACAGAGAATATAAACTTTAGTCTTGGCTCATTGTTAATCAGTGAAGCTGACTGCGAACTAGCTATGTCTTTACTTGTCATTTTAAGGTTTAATTAGCTTATTTAAATGTTAACATTCCTTGTGGTTTTTCTTCGCGTCGGAAACCTCACTGTAATAACCAGCCTCGGATGATAAAACCTGTTCCAAATCGTCACCAGTTCTACGCAGGGAACAATTTGTTTTCTCTACTTGGATCTTTATTTCTCCTGGAGATATAGGGTAGTTTTGTCTCGACGGAGGCATTTAATCATTAGCTAAATTAACCAGATTTTGCACGAAATGTCGTATTGCAACCACTTGGAGTGTTAAATGAATTTAATCTTATCAGTCTTGCGTTTCTGTTTGTCAGTAGCACTACAATGGTTTTCAACCCTCCAAGAAATTTCGTCGAGATATGTCGTCCATCAAGATCCAAAACACCCCCTTCCTCAAATGTTGGTTTCTTATTTCTTAACTATCTCTGCATATAAAATTTTATAAATGCATGAAATTCTTTCGTATTCTTAAGCCCTCTGAGAAGTTCACACGCATAATTTCGCTTTGAAACCTTAACTATTCCTTGTATGACTTCTAACCAATTTTTAACTAATTGACCAATATAATATTTCCAAAAGAATCTATTCTAAAGAAAAGAGCAATATAATCTTTTAAAGACTGCTTACTCAAGGAAAGGACCAATAGAGCATTACCCAAATACTCTATTCTGACGAAAGTCCTAATAGAATATTTTCAAAGGATTCTATTCTAGCGAGAGTATCGATAGAAACTTTCCAAAAGATTATAGTCTAAAGGAAGGAACAATTGTCTTTCCAAAGGATTATATTCTGAAGGAAGGAGCAATAGAATTTTTCCAACAGATTATGCCTTAAAGAAAGGACCGATAGAATCTTTCTAAAATATTCTAAAGAAAGGAGCGTTAGAATATTTCCAAAGGATTCATTCTAAAGAAAGATCAATAGAATCTATCCAAATTATTCTTTTCGAAAAAAAGGAACAACAGTCTTTCCAAAGTATTCCATTCTAAGGTAAGGACCTATAGAATATATCCAAATAATACTATTCTAAGGAAAAGCATAATAGAATCTTTTAAAAGAATTCCGATCTACAAAATAGGCCAATAGAATTGACCTAAAGACATTCTTTCAATAAAAGACAAACAAAATCTTGCTAAAGGTTTTTCAAGAATCCATGGGTGTAGTTATTTATTCATTATGTGTGTTGTGAGATAAAAGAAACCATATACTACTCGATAATGTAGAGAAGCTCACAACATTAAATTGTGGTACTAGAATTTTGTTCTGACTCAATCATGTTCCCCGATACTGATTCAATCCTTTTACACGGAAACAAAAAAGTAAAAAGCAATTTTCAAGAAACAATGTTTAAATATTTGCTTACTGCCCTAGTTTAATTTATTTTGGAAAAAAGTGTACAGCCATTCTGTATATTGATCAACCGAGATGTGTCATGTTTAAGCACTTTTAAGAAACTAAAACTAGCAGGGAAAAATCTTTTAAGGAAATGTGGTAAGATTGTAAGTGAAATTCACCTTTTAATCTTGATCTCTATTCAAAATGAATCCTGGCTTTGCTAGTGATGCACGCAAGTAGCAAATTTAATTTGAGTCCACATGTTTATCATTTCCCTTCGTATTGTATCCTAGAATTTAATTATCTTGAATATAAAACTATCCGTTCAATCTGACTCTCCTTGAAAAGACCTCTAGACATCTATCGACCAGTTGAACGGATTACACCCTATTGAAACCTCTAAATCCAGATAATCCTAAGCTTCTTTTTGCAGACAATCCAATTTTTTTCCTTTAATCTAGATAATGTGTTAATGTGTTTCAGTTCTGCTGTCATATTGTTACGATACAATCACGAAACGTAAATACCCTTATATGATAAACACAAAAAATAATCTCATTCATGCCTTGAGATTACTAACTTTTTTCAGTCTGATTTCTAGATGATTCTATTTAAGAAAATGCATGAAGGCAGTCATTAAATAATGCAGATATTGAGATGCTTTTTTTGTTTTAATTAATAACGTTTTCAAGCTTTGAATTGAAGAGTTACGCTTCTTTGTAACTGTTCGGAAACTATTTTTTTAGGCATATTTTAAACATGTAACAATACATACACATTTGGAGCTTTTTAATGGCTGATTCTATCAAAGGACTTTTTTGTCCCACACATAATGAACTTTCAAAAACAAAACCTTCAAAGGCAGACACGAAATTTCTATAAAGTAATATTAGGATTCAAATAAACATTTGAAAACATTGTTATGCAGTGCTTTAATTATTATAAATACATTCACTAAGAGAAAATGCATGTTTAATGAAAATTTTCGTATAATGAGGTTAGGCTACTCTCAGTGACGTAAGCTTTTAACAATATTTAACAATATATCTCATTCCGTTTTAAAATATTGGAGATTTTTCTTTCTCTTAAAATTGAAATCTGTAGATTAGTGTGACTTAATAATTTGGTACTGGTGAAATCATATTTTAAGTACCATCGTGTAAACAGTACTATAGTTTAACCTTCCATATTTATATGTCAGAAAGGATAAGATTATTTATTACTTACTTTTAAATTTAATTCTATTATTTACTTCTACATATTTATTTCAACATTCTCAAAAAGTAGTCTGCTAATTCAAATCAGATTTCTTGAAATTACATTGAGATACCATAATTCATGCAAGAGTGATATTTAGATCAAATTCCTACAAATAAGGTCGTTCTCCCCTAATGTATTGACAGCACACTTGAGTAGGTACCTCAATAAGTCTTCCTCATATTCCCTACCTCAATAATGTGTTTCCAAAACACATGTTTCTAAACGAAAATTAAGATAAAAACTCTCGTGAATTCAAATAATTTATCTCATGGTAAAGACGAACATAAAAATATTCAGCAGATATATTGAATTTCATATTTACCTTTCTGCTAATTGGTATTGGTAATAATGTGAGTAGGAGTCAGTAATATTTGTCCCGTTCCATATGTTTTAGATTTATCATCTTATTTGTTCCGCCTTTAGAGTTATACCTAAAAATTCTGTTTTTAAATGGACTACTTCAAAATGAACCCCCCCCCCCAATACACAACTTAGAAAACTGTCCTCCTCAAAATCGCGCATTTTACGTAAGCACACATAAAACCACACTTACGCGCAAAACTTAAGAACGCCAGACAAAGGTTACAGCACACGATTACGAGAAACAGCTTATAAGGATTTGCACAACCGAAGAACTTACAAACTGATACCTTACAGAGTAGAACTTGCATACTGATACGTACATGTAGTCACATGTACGTATCTAGCATACGTACGTATATAGCATAACTCGTAATTCCCATACGTTAAGGCTAGGCCTCCACTTAAGATTTCCAGTCGCGGTAATCCAATAAAACGCTGTCGCAGAAAATCTAGAAGATGCACACTGCGATAGATAAATCGCTGAATTAGATTAAATAAGGTTTTTATTCCATTAATTCAAGTTTCTATCTTTACGATCGATGAAGAGAGTGAAAATTTCAACATATTTGAAATCTGCGGAAAATGTTACACCATATCGCTACTTTAAATGTGATTTTCACTAAACAAAATAATTATTTAATAAAAATAATTAAATAATCAAATGCTATATAATTACATCATAAATATGTTTTTGGTATCGATCTGGTGAAGAATTTTGCGCTGATATGAAATCTGGAAAGATATAAACTTCAATTAGGCGATCAAAAAGCATAATCTAATGTTTGAAATGCTGACCGAGGAAAACGCGCGACTAAACTATCGTAAGTAGGTTCACTTCCATGCCTGTCTGTGTGATTCCTTGGGTAGAGCGACAGTCGCGTCGCAGCGAAAATAGGACCGGTTGCAACTTTTTAATCGCTGCGATTGCTTAGTCGCAAGTTTGCGTTCTTGTATTCGAAACAATGAGTTTTATTTTTGCGACTGAAAAATCCCAAGCAAAGGTCTAGACGAACAGTAGATTTACGAGTTTTACTAATTAGCATGACGATATTCAAATTTCGGAATAGTGATGTCACAGGCTCTTACTGTAGGTGTTATACCTAATTCTAAGGCAAGGAAACATGAAGGCCAGTTTTTCACACATCCGGTTTTTCAACGTGCGGCGCAGCTGCGGCAACGAAACCCAACTATGCCCACATAACCGTGAAATGTAGCAAGTACTCATTTCGCGCCATTTGCGATAAATATTCTGCCGAAGAAAACGTGTTTATTTCGCTTACTTGGAGTACAAAAAAGTATATTTTGAAACAAAATAGATGTTACTGGATACAACCATTTGTTAATTCTTATTTATATTCCATTTATTTATGAAAACAAGGTACTTCAGAACGGAGACGCGTGTGCGGCGAGCTGCGGTGCCGTGGGAACTGCGGTACAAATTGCACGCAAGTTGGACGTGCGTCGCCGGACGCATGTGTGCACTACTCCATTGGATCTAATGTATCTCAGGCCGCACTTGCGTTGCGGCAGCGGCGCCGCACGTTGAAAAACCGGGTGTGTACACCGGGCCTTATTCCTACTCGACTCTTCATTCCCTTTGCAGTAATAGGGCAATTTTATCTCAACGAGATACACTGTAGTATAATTGACAGGATATATCTCATCAAAACACATGGAGTGTTGACTTCAGTACACCAGTGTATATCTCTCGTTAAATGAAGAGCCTATCAATATGTATGTTGTTATACACAAATTTTGCAATTCCAATTGCATGGAAGAGCGGGTTACTCACGAGTCTCCTCTCCTCAGCGGCCTTCAGTTTTTGTTCTATCTCCTCGACGGACATGGCCTTGGGGGGTGAGGTGATCTGGTCCTTCTTTGGTGGGTCGTTGACAGAGGGCTCGGACAGGACCAGTTCATACTTGATGCCACCCTTGGCGGTCTCGGTAGCACGAACGGCAGCTGCTATAAACAAACAACACAATATGCAATACACTGCAAGGACAGGATTCACTGGTATGAAGACTCGAAAAGGACAACATTCACTGATTTATAAAATGTATTCTACGCAAACTGTAAAAACTGGTTACGCATGAACTTTAATCTAAAATGATAAGTATTCAATGCCTATGCATATACTATACAAGGACATAATTACTTGGTATATTATGTGAATATATGTACTGATGATGTATGGACAGTATTTACTGATTATACTCGTATATTTATCCTACTAAAACAAAGAACATGATTCAGCGGTTATGTACTTCATGAGGACAAAATTCACTGACTTATTTAATATTAAATAATTGACAAATTTATTCTAGTATTTACTGATTATGTAAGAGAAATTACGGATACGAAGTGAAAACTCAACAAATGCTGGTTTCCTACCTCTCTTAGAACATAGGATAGCTACTGCCAGTCGTGCTGTTATGTGGTTAGAAAGGGCGAACTCAAGAAAAAGTTAATATCATTATTCACTACTGACAAATGAAAATACGGGAGAAAATTTTTTTCGTACGTGTTAAGTTCGCCCTTTGTATCTACAACGCCTCATATATATCCTACAAGAACAAAAGGACATAATTCAGTGGTTATATACGTAATCTATAAAGACAGAATTTATGGGTTAGGTTTGTACTCTATAAGGACAGATGCATTATACAAGAACAACGTTTATTGGTTATATTTGCATTCTATAAGCTGCATTTACTGTTACGTATGAATTTTTCTTAGAATGGTAACCATTTACTGGATTTGTATAAACCAACAAGGAAAGTTGTCTCGAAGAAGTGTATCGTCATTAGCAAAAGTGTTGAGATATTCGTGGACGAGGTATCTAGTCAAAACCACTTGTAGGAACAATAAGATTATATCAGACATTGGTTGAGAAAGTCAAGTTGGGGTTTTATATCGCATGATCCAAAGATACATGATACTCGAAACGCAAGAAAACCAAAATCAGTAAAAATGAATTAATGGTTCAAATAATCTTATCAATAATATAAAGTGCGTGAAAAATCATTTATGTTATTTGGATGATATAAAATGATAAAAGATTTAATGTATTAATGCAAATAATCACTCAGACAAAAATCCTCGTGAAGGCTAAAAACTGTAACTTGAGAAAATTGTGAAAAGTGAGGTATCCTCAATCTTAGTACGCTATCAAAATTATAATGTGAAATTTAATTAAAAAATATTGAATTACAACAGGGGTTAAATACCGCGTCGATGCTAGAAGATAAAGAGCGACGCCTGTGGAGGATGAGTCAACAAGTCTGATAAAACAGGTAATGACCTTTTAAAAAAAGTCGTCGATACAAATGTTTAATCAAGTAAAGAAGTCGTTTATGGAGGTATTGAGCAATGTTGGCTCGATGGAACGCTCTCACCATTAAATGCCTGTGTGCAACTCGAGAATGTCGTATGCGTAGATGATATCTAACCATTGAGATAGTAAAGACGTCAGGAGTGCGATTCTCGGGTGGATTTATGGAGTTTGTAGTTACTCTGATCACTCCAGTCTTCGAACCATTACTTTCACACGACGTTCCGTAAGTCGTATCGAACACGCACATTAAGAGGATTCACTGCATATGTAGATACGGCAATGTCATCACGTAAACACACGGTGAGAGATAAGACCTGTCCTATCCTCAAATTAATTTCTTGTTATACATATATATACTATATGGACAAAAGTATTTGGACACTGTATGTTTTACAGAAAAAGTACTTTATTATTCTATTTAGTAACGTGTAGGCTGCCTTTTTCTGTACAGCTCAAATGCGTGGAGTTCTCTGTAAGTCTTGGCAGGGATAACTCGCCATGCCTCTTGCAAGGCTGTGAGTAAAGATTGTTGTGAAAATGGGCATGCGTTGTGGTGCCGTACTCGTTTCTCCAGTTTGTCCTACAAAAAATTGATCGGATTAAGATTGGGACTAGGAACAGGCCAGTCAAGCAAATTGACCTAATTGCAGGAACTCAGTCCGGCACACGTTTTGCAGTATGACATGGAATATATATGTGGTTCCCAGCTTTTGCCTGCCACTAGAGGGCACCTCCACGCTGAAGTCATCTCCGACCACTGCGCAGCCACACCGCGCATCCGCGCAACGCCGAGATCCAGAAGTGACGCAGACGCAAGACGACAGCGCTAACAGAAAGACGTGTGCGCCTGAGCCGAACCGCGACGACGACGCGTTGCTAGGGACGACGAGCTCCGATATTGGACACTTTAAGACGGACTTGAACTGTGCAATATCCTCGAACTACATTGAACTTACTTTTGTTTTAGCCATCCCATCTTATAAATACAATCATGATCATCAACTAATTAAACTTCATTATTCTTTAATTTGTTTACTACCTACTACTCCCCCACACCCGTCTCCCACATTATATATATATATATATATATATATATATATATATATATATATATATATATATATATGTGTGTATATATATATATATATATATATATATATATATATATATATATATATATATATATATATATATATGTGTGTGTGTATATATGTATATATATATATATATATGTATATATATATATATATATATATATATATATATAAAGGTGCAGGCTTTCCTAGTTTCATGCTTGCTGAAAAAACTGTTTTTATTTGCCCTACAGAAGTGGAGGTGAGTGATTCGAAGTTAAAAAACGAAATGCGTTCTGCCATAAATTTTTGCAATCGTTTGGGCTAAACAGCTCCAGATACAGTTAAGTTAATGAAAGAAGCTTACAAAGACATATGTTTTGGTGAGTCTACGATTTTTAGATGGCATGGTGATTTTAAAAAAAGGACGTTTGTCTGCAGAACTGGTGAGTTGAAACAGATGCTTCAAAATGATCCGAATTTTCTAAAAACTGCAATAACAGGTGTTGAAACTTGGGTGCATCATTTTGATCCCCTTATCAAGTCCGCAACAAGTGTATGGAAACACACTGATTCTCCGCCTCCGACAAACCAAATCTGCTGGAAAGGTCATGATGATTATTTCTTAGATCAGATAGGTGTAATCTATCTGCATGCTGTGCCTCCAACAACTACTGTAAATGGTGAATATTATGTATCAGTTTTAAAAATTTTGCGACAACACATATCGAGAAAGCGACATGAACTGGTAGGGAATTGACCATTGCATCACGATAATGCTCTCCCGCATGTAGCTACTTCTGTTAAGTAATATCTTAGTAAATGCAATATGAAAATCATGCCACATTCCCATGACAGTCCATATCTCGCACTATGCGATTTCTGGCTGTTTCCGACGTTGAAGGAGAAGCTCCGTGGTAGAAATTTAATACAGATTCTGAAGTTATTTCAGCAGTGCAGAGTTCTTTGAAGCAGCTTCCAGAAAAAAGCTTATCTACTTGTTTTGTAAAGTGGGTTGGACAATGGGACCGTTGCATATCTCCTGAGGGAAGGTATTTTGAAAAATAATGATTTTTTTTCTTTCCTGTAAACACATTTCTTGATTTTTTATGATTTTACTCTCGGTTTTTATGGAACGCCCTTTGCATACATATATATGTGAGCAATTTTTAGCGTATTACAACTCGTATGTAGAAACACTATCTTGTTTTGTATGGGTTAGGCTCCTACCTGATTACGACCAGATCCACCAGCACTTTTTTCTTTTCAAACTAGAACCAACAATAAACGCCAAGAGTAGAGAGATTGGGTGTGAAAAGGATATAAACAAAGGACAAAGCTGACCTACTTGGAATTGTATGAAACCGCAAAATCTCTCGAGCTAACTGAAAAGTTGATATGCCATATATACATGTTCTCCCTTGTGGACGCTACACCTGCCAGTAGATGACGTCTCATGATGTCTTAAACACTAACTAGTTAGTACCCCTTAAGTGTTAAATTACCGACAATGAACTGACTGGACGGGTCATCATAGTTCCCAGGTGATAGCGTCCCTTTTTACGAATTGTGATGTTCGACACGGTTGATGTCCGATTCAAGGCGCCGTCTCCACACAGGTATTTGTCCACTTTCGAAGACTAAACAAAATCAAAAGATCATTACGCATGTCCAATCAACCGCGAACAACAGTTTAAGTAGAGTCGACGATGCATTGAAATTCATTTATTCGTCATCACTCAGTTCATTAGCTGGTCTAGTGCTGGTTCTAATTATAAAAAGGTGCTTAATCGTACTTCAAGTACAGGTTTTACCTTAAGTGAGTTTGTTTCAAAGTCATTGTTTGATCCAATTCATGAAAATTTTACAGAAAAACTCGCCAGGCAATATCTTATACATATGAAAATAATCACTTGCTTAAGTTTGTGATGATTTATTTTGAAAACTCAGAGATATCCAGCAAAATGATCTATACGTGTTCCAATTTTAGATTACTATGTAAAATATTTGTATTTTTTATCAATACAATTTTATAAAATCTAAAGGTATTTCAATTAATTATAGCGGTTGGTTTAGGGTTTTATAGCGCAAGAGCCATATTTTTCCATGCGCTAAACACAAGGTGGACAATTCCGTTATTGCGAATAGAGGCATCGTAATACATGTTTAATGACTGAATTGCTTCCGAAAAATTCATCATTCACTGAGTGAGGTAGAGTACTTGAGTATGAACGCAATCTTCAACGACAGTATTCACTGATTATGGACGTACTCTACAATAACAGAATTCCCTTTAGTATATGTACATTTTAAGGACAGATATTACTCGACAAGGACAGCATTCACTGGCCACAATATTTACTCTACAAAGAGAGCACTCACTGATTATATGTTAGAAGTGTTCGTTAGAAGGAAGATATTGCAATAAATATTTAATGACTGCAATGCTTCTGGAAAAGCAATATTCATTGATTATGTAAGCACTCTACCAGGACAGAATTCACTGTCTAAATAACATAAGTAATCTAAATGTATCGAATTCACTGGCTATTATAAATGTACTTTATAAGGACAGATGTACTATTGTACTATACAAGGGGAGGATTTACTAGTCACGTACGAACTCTACAAAGAGCGAATTTGCTTATTTTGTTTATGAATGTATATACTTTTACAAGTTCATCATTGTAATACATGTAAAATGACTTTATTGTTTCCGTAAACATTTCTTTGGTTTTATATATATTCTACAAGGACAGAATTCAATGGTTACGTACGTACATTATAAAAACGGCATACGGTGGTTAAGCAAGTATAATACGAGAGAGCAGAATTTGTCGCTTTAGTATGTAAATATATTATCGGCTGAGAGAAAAAACTCATTAGCTTACTATTGGAGACAGAAAATGCTTAATTTAATGATGAGAACTAAATTATCACGTTGTGTAATCTGTTTAAACGATATGCAACACTTTTAAAATATGAACCTTCATATTTTGTACCTTAAAACTACTAATTAGTCTTTAAGCAGCAAAATAGTAAAATCTTTCGAGTGTCAGTTATTCACTGAGTTTCTGCTATATGCCGACGTTATGTAATTTTCAAGGATAAAATTCAATGGCTTTATATACAATGTACTCTATGTTCATAAAAGAATGTCCAATTTCAATGGTATATTATAACCTTTTAATTTAGACTATTTACAACAAATCATTTATCAAATTGAAGGTAAACTCGCCTAGTTTTTCTTACAAATGTGCAATATGTGCACCTTTAGTTATACGGCACACATCCAAAATAAGGTCCAATTCTTACCGTAACAGGGGTGGCTCATATGGATATGTTGGAAGAATGGCTCTTTCCCCAATTAGTAGAGGGTGAACCTGTAAACTTTATTTGGTAACAGGATGGAGCCCCTCCCCATTGGAATATCTTTGTACGAGAGTGGTTGAACGTCTAAGTCCCTGACCGTTGGATGGGTCGTAATGGTCGAGACGACAGAGCTCTTTTTCGCTGGTCTCCACGTTCACCTGACATAACGCCATGCGATTTTTTCCTTTGGGAATTAAAAAAATCGTGTCAACGTTCCGCCGCTACTTTAATTATTTGCCAGAGTTGAGACACAGAATTGAAGAGGCTATTGCTCCGGACTTGTTAACCAAAGTGTGCGAATAATTGGACTTTAGGTTGGATGTGTGCCGTATATGCACATATTGAACATTTGTAAGAAAAACTGTGTGAGTTTACCTTCAATTTGATATATGATTTGCTGTAAATAGTCTAAATTAAACTGTTATAACGTACCATTGAAACTGGGACATACTTTTATGGACACCCTGTATATTCTACAAGGAGAGTATTCATTGGTTATGCGGGCCACGTAGCCCACACACAGTTGGGAAGTAACCCAATAGCAAACGCAGAGATTGCGAATTCGTAAATCGGCTCAACCAAAGACCGTCCTGTACGCTAAGGATTCTGCAGGTTAAATGTGACGTAGCCTCACGTTGACGTGGTATAGAAATTTCAAAAGTGGAGTGCCAGCTCAGCTGTTGACACTGTCATCTGACCGTGGCTCAAAATTACGAAGTGTTGTCCTCGGTTGCTTCTCTTCAGAGTTGATCCCCGACCATTGTGAATAGCCCGATGTGTTGTTCCAGTGTGACGTTAATTAACCACCTGTCATTGGTTACGTACGAACTGAACAAGAACATAACTCACAAGTTGTGCATGTACTCTACTAGGACAGAATGTATTCTGCAGAGCCAAGACAGAGCGATCGAAATGAAAGTGATCTCTTTAATTAGTTTTCCATATCTTTAACACAAAAGAAATTTAAAACACAGTATCATTTTTCAAAGTGCTTGGAGAAAGTAGACCGACTTCAGCACTTATCGCACTTGACAATTGACATTATCCCATCTCCCTATTTAGAAGCAACCCATCCCGATCGAAAAGAGCACAATCATCAAAACCTGCTCTCTCCATGCCATGCCACGTCCTTCTCCAAGGACAAAAATCTCAAAATTAAAAAAAAAAAAAACAGTCCGACTTTCTCTTTACTCAACTCGTCGGTGCACACGGTCTCACTTCACTTCCCTTCAGTATCCTCGAGATTAACGAAAAACTGCGGTTTTCGATATCGATTGCGCAACCCCCCTTTTATCTGAGATTCCAATACCCCCGGGGGGAGGCGATAAAATAATTCAGAAAAGAGAAACGCTCGGTGGCAATCAATCAGAGCTTCTTGAGATGAGAAAGGGCGGCTCTTTTCAAGCTAACTGCTTTTTTGCAGATGCCGCAATCTCAGAGATCGATTTCTTTTCCCACCCCCTCTCTCTAAGCAGCCAGACGGACGGACAGGAACTTGATTCTCGCGCACTTCTCATCTCTCGAAAAGTTCCGAATTTGATTAATTATTTTCCCGTTCAGTTACCGTGAAGTGGGAAACGTTCTGTGATCCATGTGCAGTGCTACAGAGATTCCTAATCTTACATTTACATTTGCGGTACCCTTTAGGAAAAGATAAGAATCGTTCGGGCATATACAGGTACCCTTTGTGTTATAGAATTCTATCCAATTCTTTAATTCATCCTAACATGGTACGGTAAAGTATCACGGTGCCGGTTTTGGAATCGCAAGGTTCCTAGTTGGAATCCATGGTAAGAAATGGACGTTCACCCAACTTTTAATCTTCATGGGCCTTGTAACGAAGCAGACAGGACATATGGGTGGAGTTGCTGTCGTAAGATAGCACAAGAGTAAGTCACTTTGGCATACGAATCAGCTTAAGCCGATTGACTATCAAAGTACAAATTAGTGTTATTAACCTTGCTGGATAATAGCTTATCCCACATTTAAGATTCTTGTTTTTTCCTAAAACCAAAACATATCTTCAAACCGATCGAGCACAGATAATACGAAACTGCGCGCATATATTCCGTCTATTTGGTTACAAGGTCGATGGGAGTTGTGTGACCTTCCTATAAGCTGGTTTGAGTTTAGAATATATAGTATATATATATGGTGGGGTTCCATGAAACTTACCCTCAGCCTACACCAGGGCAACGCCAAATGGTTTACAATTCCTTCCTTATAATGAAAATTTCTTCAATTTAACGGTCATTGGAAATAGAAATTAAAAATTCCAATAAAGTACGGTATGTCTGATAAAAAAAATCGATCTTTGGTTACAAAAATAGAACTACTTTACACAGTTCAATCCTTGTGTATCCTTCATATGATCGTGGTTCAAAATAACAAGGTAACTGCTCGGATCCTTCCTTTAAGGGATTGACTATAAGTCACCAACAGTCTATTATGTTGCTTAGTTGTGACGTTAATTCAACTTCTTACATACATACCCTGTGTTCTACAAAAATTGGATTTCGGGTTTTATGGCTTGAGGTCCTGAAATGGATAAGTTGTGCCATTGTTAAGGGAATGTACGAAAATTTTTCAAAATTTCGATTATTTTTTCATACATTTAAATAAATGTTTATATAATTCTGTTTAAAATTATATATTATTTATGGTGATAGGTTAAAAAGAAGTATTTTAAATAATTTTTTGAAAAATACCAAACTGAACCTAAAGTAAGGTAAATGTTATGCCTTAAACTTCGATATCTCAAATGTTTTTTTTTTTTTTTTACATAAAAATAGCATATTTTCGAAGTCTATTCAAGCAAATATAAAAAAAAATTGGTTTACGAGAGTAACTTACCCTATAACATATTTTAAAACAGGCATTTTTTTCTATCTGGCCAGAAAAGTTCATTTTGATTGTTGTAAGGGATAAAAATTCTTCATTTTTGAGAAAACAAATTTGAGTTGAAAAAATATCAAAACTTCAAATCTTAAGTTGTTTTTTTAAATCTCTGTGTTGAAATTTTTATAATTGTCTTCATAACCAGCATAAAAAAATTCAACTCAATACACATAAAATATTCTGAGAAAAAATTATCCTTAAAATTTGATCCCTTTAGCATTACGGATATAGGACTGCACTGGTTCCCTTAAAGGAATCCCACAAAAAATAGTTACACGCGGGCATTTCAGGAATTCAAACCCTCATATATAACAGTCATCCCCCCCCCCCTCCAATAAATATTCCAAACTTAATACTTTAAATTAGATAAAATACGATGGAGTAGCTGGATGATTAATAGCTTTTATTTTGTAGTGAAAACACATATGAAAGTTTATAGTCGTGATTTTGATACTGATAATTTTTCCACTTGCACGCCTAAGGTTAGGTTACATAGCTAATTTATTTCACACAGGAGCAACACAACGGGCTGTTTGCGATGGTCCGCAATCAATCCAAAGACAATGCCTGATAACTGAACCACGGTTAAATGACAAGAACAACACGTGAGTTGACATCCCACCCTCAAAACTTGCACACCACGCCAACGTGAGAACATTTGAGGCCACGACAAATTTAAAGCGGACCAGCTACCGTGTACACGATGGTCTTTGGCTGGACCTAGTATCGAACTCACAACCTTCGGGTTTCTAATTCGTTTCTCTTCCAACTAGGATACCGTGTTCCTTACACGTTTTAAGAAACTCGCTACATTTTTGAAACTTAGAACTATATTTTAAAAATAAAATGGCGGTAAATAAATATATGTTGTGTTCTTAAAACATACATTAATTCCAATTTAAGAAACCGACTCCAACAAATGAAGTCCAGATAATCCATCAAATTATATATAATTTAATAGGCAACTATCAAATAAATAAAGGCTACACAAAATTACGAAATTCGCAATCATAATTTTTCTTTGTGTATGATTATAGTATAAAATTATCTATTTTAAAGAAGTTAATCATGAATATCCACAGAGGGAAAATACCATATTTATATGTATACCATAAGTGTCTGTTATGTAATAAACTCTATAACAAAAAAAATCGATGCACCAAGAAGGAGTTGACTGATCGCGATAAAAATTGGTGTATGTGAAGACCATACTTAGAAAAACAAAACGATTAAAATTTCAGAACAATTGAATGATTACTTTCAGAGTTTGACCGTTAGAAAGGGAGTAAGTCAATAAGGTGGAAGAACACCCCTGGCCTGGATGCAAGCCGTCATCCAGCTTGGCATAGTCTGAAAAAGTTCACGTATGGCGTCCTGCGTAATGTCTTGCCAAATTGTTTCCAACTGTCGGGCTAAATGGGCAACATTCCGGGATGGTTATAATCGCCTTCCCATAACGTCCCAAATGTGCTCTATGGGAGTGAGATCAGGAGACCTAGTTGGCCAAGGAAGTGTTGGGAAAGCTTGGAAGACAATTCAAAGCAACAAGTGTCGTGTTCGGCCGGGCAGTATGGTGTTGAAAAGTAAGCTTGGAATGTCGCAAAAGGAACGGTAACAGAACCGGTCGTAAAATGCTATTTACGTACCACTGTGCTGTAAGTGTGCCAGAAATGACTACCAAAGAAGTCTGACTATCAAAGGAGATGGCACCCTAGATAATAACGCCCTGTTGTGGGCATGTGAGGTGTGCGATGCGTGGCAGTATCCCCACACTGCCCTGGACGTTTCCAAACTGGTCTGCGGTTATCGTATAGACACAGTTGGAAACTTAACTCTTCACTTAAGACTATACGTCAACAGTCAGCACCATTCCAATTTGATCGAGCCCGTATCATGTAAACAGAATCTGGCAACGCGTTCATGACCAGAATCCTGCTCATGCGCTGTATTCATTGCTTGTATGTGTTCAAGAATACGCGCCATGTAGAGATCGACTGCGCACTTGTGTAAATATCGTCAACTAGATCGAACCTAATGAAGGTGTTACTTCTAAGCTCCTTCGCCCTTTTACCCAGAACCACTTGGTATACTATAATTTGGCGACGAAGATAAACCGAGGAAACATGACCAAAATTCAAGTATTAATACCAACATTGACGAACTTTATGGAGCGACTAACACCTACGATCGCTTAATCGAAACCAAATCAAACGGCGAAAGAGATTCTTCAACTCCAAAATGCGAATTTCGGAGTCTCCAATGAAGAAAGTGAATCATTTGAAAATCACGCCCAGATAATGGACAATTTTTTCAACCTCAAAGGCATTATTGGAGACAGTGTTGAAGTCAAAAAAGCGTAACTCCAAATACTGATAAACTGTCTAGGGCCAAAACTCTACAACCCCATCAGCAGTCTATCGGCACCTGACCTTCCTATTTTAAAAACGTATGATGAACTTATGCACCTCTTAAAAGAAAACTTGTGCCCAAAACCCAATGTGTCGACGAAGCAACTTCGTTCTTATCCAGAACTATTACCGTGAGGGAGATCGCGTACAGTCACGTAATTATCCCAGCTTAAACCTATGGAAATATGGTACAATAGTTGAAAGACTAGGAAAAGTTCACTGTCTTGTAGAACTTGACGATGGCTACATCATCCAGAGACATTTCAACCCACTGCGTTCCTGCCAGGTGGAGCGGCAGTCAGCATGCCTGATCCTATTGCATGGTAGAGCAGCAGAACCAGCTTCAGTGACCAGATGGAAACCCCATCAAGGGCAAACATAGAGTCAACAATCAAGACTGATGCAACGCCAGAATCAGCCGTTCCATTGCAATCCAGTTTCCAGCCTAGAAGATCCTCTAGTTCCAGTGGTCAAGAATTCCGCAGAGCAGAGACAATCGCCCCGTTCCAGTCCTCAACAATCCCACTGTCCTGAGCAAGGAGCCCAGCCGAAGCAACTTTCCAGTCACCGGGAGTTACGTCGTTCTACACGTATCCGGAAACCTATGGTTCGATTTAATGTCCAATTAGAACTTTAAAATATCTCTTTTACTTTTATGTTATGAATTTAATAATCTATAATTACTTAAAATTTAGCGTGGGAGAACTGTTATGTATCATCTAAATACAATCTGGCAACGCGTCCATGTTCTTCATGGACGCGTTGCCAGAATCTTGATTATCCAGGTTGCCAGATACTTTAAGAAGAGGAATCCTGCGCATGCTCTGTATTCATTGCTTGTATGTGTTCAAGAATGTGTGCCATGTAGAGACCGATTGCTCACTTGTGTAAATATCGTCAACTAGATCGAACTTAATAAAGGTGTTACTTCTAAGCTTCATACTTTTATCCAGAACCACTCGGTATATATAACAGCCCGGCAACACTGCAATTCTGTACCTTCTTGGTGCGTTGATTTTTTTTTGTTATAGAGTGTACATGCAATTATTGTTTCAATGCTTACAGTTATAGTTTTACTCGTTGTATACGAAAACAGGGGTTATTATTATATTTGTATTATAAGAAACTCTTAATGACCACCAAACTCCTAAATCATCACCACCTCAGCTCGTTCATTTTGCCACTCTTTTCGGTACTGATTGCTCGCCCCTCCTTTGGTCTTCTCCCCCCTTTGGAACGTGAATTGGACTCCTAATTGTATCAATTATTAACTTTAACGACTATCTAAATTATCTACCTTTTTCGTTGTGCTTTGTCACTACCTTTAACTTTCTTCCCCTATTTTTAAGTTTACAATCAATAAATTCACCATTAATTCTGATGTGGAGGTTCGCAGTTCTCTGCAAGGCACTCTGTAATTGATACGTCCGTTCCGTTGTATTATAAGTAACATATTTTAAAATATATCTACACAATGGAATATCTATGAAATTTAATCATCCAATGTCTATTACCAAAATCTATAGGGAAATTATATTTTAAAAATTAGATTTGAATACATCAGAAGGCCGCGAAAACCCTGTTTATAGAGTCGAGGATTAACAACCGGAAGTTTACAAGTTGTGTGATTTTGTTGGATTCGAACTCGCTACCGTGGTCACAAGCCTTCTCTATAACGATGCTTCCTCCGTTTACATCTCTCCCGAAGCAAATGAACGATCGCACAAGTAGTTTCGACGACATCCATTGTAAAACTATTCAAATTCAGCTATTTATTTATTCAATTTATCCACCTTATAAATATTTTTGTAGCAGCGATTTTTTTGGTCGCCGCGACAGCTAGGATAATCTTTGACTTGTTATTGGATGTTCCCAATAACGATGCTTCCTCCATTTAGTTCTCTCTCGACGAAAATTAACGATCGCACAAGTAGCTTCAATTATATCCATTGGAAAACTGCTCGAATTAAACTATTTATCTAATCAATTTTATCCAACTTATAAATTTTCTGCAGGAGCAAGTTTTTTGGTAGCCGCGACTAAAAATCGCAAGTGGAGGTCTAGCCTTAGGGGTACATCTTTAGATGAGTAAGGATATTACAACATCGAGATACCCGAGTATTCTGTCCTCCCTTCTGTTTCACCCTCGCCTGCTCCTCAACTTTTGATGTTTTCCTACCTCGTTACTGTCTCATGTTTGGCCAAACATGACCCTTACCCCATAAAACCCAAAACCAACCATCTCTTGGAACGTGCACAAACTTTGATTGAATAGCTTCAATCCAATATACAAGCATCAGGACTGATTACAGCAATCATTGTTTCCTGCTATTACATTTGTAATCATTTACCCGGCCCGCTGCAGCATTGGCTTATCTTCGGATCGTGTTTTTCTCCACTGAAGGCATTGTAATTGAACTCGGATCGAGTGATAAGGAATAGAAGAAATGTAACAGTGCGCTGCCACCACTCCGAATGAAATTCAATCAACCGAATAAATAGCGAAAATCCCTGAAGCTCTCAAAGGATTCCATTCGCAGCAAGAGTAATTTCTTCCCCATCGCAGCGAAAATGAATTTCCTCGGGTTCCTCCTTCAAGCCTATCGATTCCTTCTATCGTCTTCATCTTCATCGTTGCCACCTCTGCTCTCGAGAGGTTGAGGAGTCAAGAAATCAATGGAAGCTATCAGTTGCCAGATTATTAATGATTTTTCCGCATTACACCCTCTTTCCGAGAATAGATTACGAGAAAGGGGAAGGAGAGATCGTATATCCTATCTTAGGGCTCAAGGAACGCCATTTTTTCTTTCCTTTTTCTGCTTCTATTCGGCGTTTGGGTTTTCTTTCCTTTTATGTGACCTATACATTATGCATTACTGTATATTTGAGCAGAATTTGTTTGTTATGTTCTCCATAGAAAAACAAATCAACTACAGTAAAAGTGAAATGCAGTTAATAAGTGCTTCATTTAGCTTTTAATTAAGTTCAGCATTCGAATAGCTGAATATGGGGTGCATATTTCTATGAACTCCCCGGAAGCCCAGTTGGAAGTGTAACGTATTAGCAACTGGAGGGTTGTGAGTCGAATCCATCCTAAGACCGTCGTGTACAAAGGGGGCTGTTGCAAGTCTGTGACCTCATCATATGACCGTGGTTTGTTGTTGTTTCTAATCACACTCATCTGACAGGAGCTCCAATAGGTCGTTGACATATAAAAAGTCCCTTACAGTCAAAGGGTCAGAAGTAATGTCCTGCTTTGTAAGTCCAAGACACTGGAGGACATGCTCAGGCGACGCCTCATCACCATAACATTTCCTGCAGGTCTGGTAGGTTTTTGAACCGTCCACGAAGGCACTTTATATGTCCACTTGCAAGTCTGGCCAAGGTGGTTTGCGTACTTCTGTCACATTAGATGTTTAGTAGAGTACCAGGACTTTTTATGCAGTACCAGTGATGCGTGGGTGGAACTCCCGACGTACTTCGCCCACTCCTCCCAGGAACACCCCCTTGCCACGCTGAGGCCACAAGCAGGACTAAGGGGGGACCGTGGTTTCAAATTACGTGGTGTTATTCTCGTTCATTCCCTTTGGGATTGATCCCATACCATTGCCAATAACCCCTTGAGTTGCTCCAGTGCTACGTTAATTAAAATACCTACACATAAACATAACACCTTGCCCCTATATGAAAATACTTTCATTACTCAATAGTGACATCATCCACTCAACTGCTAATTTGACAGTCATTAGGGATATTTTAGAAATATAAATGATATTCTTGCCATCGTGGGGTATTTTTACAGTCCTTCTTAAATTAAAACCTCACTGGAGCAATACAACGAGTGATTGGCGACATTTCGGGATCTCTCCAAAAGGAAAAACATCCGAGGACAACACCTCGTTAATTTGAATCAATATCAGACGATGAGGTTGACGCCTAAGTTGGTGCCTCACTCTCCACACTACCCCAATGTGAGGTCATTTAAGGTCACGACAGACTTAACGTTACCAACCCCCTATTTTTACGCTTTGGGGTTAGATACAGTACCAAACTCGCAACCCTTCAGTTGCTAATCCGTTACTATGCCAACTGGATTGATGTGGCTCTCACATCCATCCAATTTCACGGTCAATTTTAAAATTCAGTAATCCTCCTGTAGTATGGGAGGATTTTATAGTCAGGCCAAATTTAGGTGGCAGTAGTGTTTCTGTACGTATCATCGAGATTATAAGGAAATATCGTCACCTGGCCGTGGTTTAAAATTATATGGTGTAGCACTATGACCTTTAACTCCGGTTTTGATCCCGCGCCGTTGCGAATAACCCTTGTTGTTGCTGCAAAGCGGCATTAATTAAAAACTACCACCTTCTTATTTAATAAAGGATAAAATGATTATCCAGTGCGATAAAAAAAACCTATTCTACGCTTTTCTATAGCCAATCGACCCAAGTTGCTTCGTAAGCTCACGTGATCTACCTTTTGAGATCTTACGACAGTCGTTCCCGTGCTCTGGCTATTTCATTAGAAGGTCTATGGTACGTATTTCGTGACCTCTTGGGTTGTTTACCGAATACAAATTCAGAGGACAGTAAATATTCCAAAGAATTTATTTCGAGTTGATTACAGGCGCCTCAATCCCATGATAGTACTTTACGCAAGTCCAACTTGATTGGCTAATCGGATCACATGACCTATATACGTATGTCATCAAGGTTTATAGTTGTTGGCGATTTATCTCTTCCTTTCTGCTTTCTTCTTTTCTTTTCAGATCCATGGCTATGGGTGGGTAGAGGTGGGAGCCGAAAATTGTATCCTTTTATTATATAAGTTAATAAATATATAAGTTAGTGTTTTATGTATGCTTTTTGTTACATCAGAATGGTCCTAAGCCAGCGGTGGATACGACACCAACATCCTAAAGCAAAGGGGACGGCAGAGGGGCGGGAAAATATCAGCTGGTAGTGAGTTGAGGAGTGGTTCTTAGATTATTTATGTAAAATCAACGGAAGCTTGGAAAAATATGAAAAGGGTATTAAAAATTAGGAAAAGTAAATTAGAATGAAAAGGAATTAAATTGGAATTATTTTAAAATAATTTGGAGGATCTAAAAATTTTTCCGCCAGCTGGGTTCGAACTCGGGAAGTCATCCTCCGCTGCCGACGCTAATCTGAAGGTGGGTGACTTTAGCCATTAGACCATCGCTGCTTCACGATAAGAAGCTCTTTAAAGTATAAGTACCCTTAATATAAGTTGGCAAGAAATACTACTAACAACAACCATACAACATTTTTATGAGGAGCAAATCAGAGTCAACTTGTCGGACACTACGCTGTACGCTGAGGCGCAAGTGTATGTATTGTATTTCTACGAAACAACGCGCATATTCAAAATCAAATGGTTACTGCAACAATCAGATTGGCGAGATATCCAAGTGAAGCCAAGCCCGTGAAACTAGCCAATCAAGTTGGACTTGCGTAAAGTACTATCATGGGATTGAGCCGCTTCTAGTTGATTTTCGGTAATTAATCGTCAAATACAGTTAAAAGTCAATTGGACTAAACTCCAAACAACGCAAAAATATTGATGAAGTATTTTTTTAAGAGTTATATTGTAAAAATCAAGTAAAAAAAAAGGCATTTGGGTAATAGGGGAATTGAAATACGGCAAAAAGATGCGTGGTTTACGAAAAATTAAACTAAACATTTCTTTGTATATGTCAAATCTATGCACGCATTTTATGATGACGGAGGTCGTTGAAGTATTTGCTCTGAAATCGTAGAGCAAACTACTATTCGTATATGTACGAGACTTGGAATATAAAAGTTGCAGTGTGTTTGAAACAAGTACCGGATTCTTAATCCTCCAAGTGGGTTCGAAGATACATCTAGTCCATCAAAATCTGACCAATTTTGCTAATAACAACTATATCGTCCTCAAGATATTTCCAATTTATTTTTCATGACAAGATCAAGATCTGGTCAGTTTTCTTAAAATGACGATAGATATCGTCCATCAACAACTAATCAGTCTTTTTTCTAATGACGATGTACGTATATCGACTATCAACATCTGGTTAATCCTTTTTTATAATGAAGATATATATCGTCCATTACCATCTGGTTAAGTTTTGCTACTCACGAGACAGCTCGTCAGAATGAAACAGACGGAATATATATGCTAGCAGCTACATGCTATTTCTTCCATTTGCTTGGTTTGAAGATATGTCACATTGTCGCGAGAAAAGTATGAATCATAATGTGAGATAAATTATTGATTGGTTAAAGTTAGTATCCAGCGTGACCAAAACCACTATAATCTGCGTTTCTATAGTCCAACGACCTCAGACGATTCGTAGGCCTACATTACTTACCCTTCCTATGACAACGACTTCGTCCACATACTCTTTCTAAACCACATATCGCACCCCGGCAAGAAAAGTGACACAGTTCAAAATTGCAGAATTTGAGAAACATCAACTTAAAGGATACTATTAAATTTATATTGAAATAGTATAAGCTTCTTTTAAATTTTAAGTAAGTATTTATGGTGGTAACTTCTATTATATTCTATAGAATAGTAATATACCACGCTGGGGCACTTCATACATATTTTTCAATGACATAACAACAAATTTTAAATTTTTTTTACTTATGTCACTTTTTTTTGCCGGAGGGCGATGTATCATCGGCTCACATGATAGTTCATTGCCTTACGCAAATTATATTAATTGCCAAAATGGCAATAAACTATATTTTAAGTTAACCCTGATATACATCATGAGAGAGCATCCGAGTTGGGAAAGTAAAATCTTAAAATCTTCACATTTTATCTGATTTGTTTATTTACACTAAATAACCCTCTCGGAAGACCGATAGTTCAATTAATATGGCACTGAAGAATCCAAACTGACTACCGGTGACAGGAAAGGATCAACAAGAAGGGATAGATTCCAAGGACAACATCTTGTAATATTGAACCGCTCTTCTCATTAAATCAAATGAATATTGCTTCTTGTTAAGGGAATCAATGGAAATACCCTAATCATGGAAAGAAAAGCAACTTGGAATAAATATTTTGAAGAGAGCGTGAGAACGGTAGATTTTTAAGAAAGAGAGAAATAAAATATGTATGCAATATATATATATATATATATATATATATATATATATATATATATATAATCATTAAACCGTCTTATTTTTCGATATTTAAACTGTTAAAAATTTTACAATGAAGATTATGGCATCAGAAGTTTAAGTTGAAATGAATTAAAAATTACAAGATTTTAATTACTTTGAAATTTAAGAACAGAATAAGAAGAAAATAAACAAACAATTGATAAAAAAATTCTTTCGATATAAAACAGTCTTTAATAACCAAAGATACTAGAATTAATTGAGAAAAATTACATTATGGGCACATAAATCTCCCTGAACAATTTTGAATTCCAAAACGATCGTCGCGACCTCATTGCTGTAGAGACAAAGTCATTATTTTTAAATGAATATAACGTCTGCAAACGAATAATTTCGAATTATCTCTACTTTGCATATGCTCTTTATTAAAGAAAGTGG
Source organism: Metellina segmentata (assembly GCA_947359465.1). NCBI lineage: Eukaryota > Metazoa > Arthropoda > Arachnida > Araneae > Tetragnathidae > Metellina > Metellina segmentata. The sequence goes on from OX375879.1 coordinate 30,469,541, forward strand.
AGAACATTTGATATCGCTTAGATTATTACTTTGAGCTCTTATTCGTGTTTATTGGGATTTTAATCACGTCGATGTGAAATTGGAAACGAAATGGATTAAATAAGTCGGGTTTCTTTATGTTTGTTAACTTAAAATATGGTCTTGGGTTGTTTTCGATAGACAAAATAAGTAATTTGTAAAAAAGTGTAACAATTTTCTATAAAGAAAATTAAAGGTCCTTATATTTAGAACATATTAAACTAATTTAGAACACAGAATTGTATTAAATGCTTGAAAAGTTGAACTTAGCATATTTTTTCGAATTCACTAATCATAGACTTTTAAACTATTGTTTGAAGAAGTTAATTTTTCTTCAAGCTTATTACCTCTGCAAATTTTTATGAATTTGAATTTTATAAGTACCGATACAGAACTTAATATTTGTTTAGACTTTTTAAACCCATAGTTGTTATACTTATATTTCTTAGCATTCCATATTAGCAATCAAGTGGATTCGAACGCGTCTATTCTTTTTATATTAGTAGTAGGTACGTAATTGAATTATCGTCGAACTGAAGCAACACAACGGGCTAGTTGTGTTGCTTCTAAGTTGTGAGAATTCTAGGATCAATATCGAAGAGAAAGATCCTGAGAGATATTTAAATAAATTATAGTTCTAAATTTCTGAATATAGGGACTCTCTTTCACAAATACATTTTATTCTTTGAGCACAAACTTAATTTTAAGTACGAAAATTCAATATTTATTGAACACTAGCAAAATACCCGACCTTACTCGGTTTGAATTCGTTTACTCTAGATTGAAGAGATAATCAAAATATATAATGACTTACGTTTTTTGTAGAGTAAAAATTTATTTTAACAACTTTCGCCATCTTTATATTTTCTACAACTTACTTTGGACACAAATCCTACACATGCATATCCATTCATGTAATACATTTAACATACATCGCACAATTGCTGTATGACAAAGCTCAAAAAGACGAAAGGTGATACTAAGGTTACTACTATAAAAGACGATTTATAGGAAGATTTGGAATTCCCTTTCTTAAGTTGTTTTCATGTGCAACTCAATTAATTAAAATTACGATTTACGGCGAGTGCTCTCGCACTCATAGTCAACAAAACAATATTATTTTACCTGTGGCACTCTTGCCTCCGGTATGCGACATTGTGAAATTTTGCAATCTTCTGTCATTACTACAACGAATTTTTTAATGTTGGAAAAAGTTCTAGTTTGGATTTTTAAACATTATTATTATTTCAATAACGACATTATTCTTTAAATAACGGCATTATTCTTTAAATAACGGCATTATTCTTTAAATAACGGCATTATTCTTTAAATAACGGCATAACTACACTTAAAATTTACTGAAAATTTATACTGACTTACCTAACATTTTCAAGTCTAATACTTGTGGTGCTGTTGGGTGTGATGAGAAGGAAAACACATTTATTAAAATAATAAATATTTAAAACAGGAAACAGCAAAGTAAAACAAAATAAAAGATGTCGTAAAAAATTGTTCCAAAGATATTAATTTGTGATTCAATTTTATCTCTTGATCTCGCACAGTTGCCACAACTTACAACTAAAAGTGTACAAAATTTAGAAATGTGAAATTAATTCAGAGCGAAAGAACCAGAAAAATATCACTGCTCGCGCGATCGTGTTCATTCTCGTTTCATTGAAAAATATCGTCTGTCCCAAATTTTCGGAAATCGTTTTCATTGCGCAAAGAATAAAAATAAGACTCGAAATAAATGACGTATCAGAAATGAAATTCCATAAAAAAAAATAATTTTTTGAAGAATAATTACTTTTTCAGTAGTACTGGTAAAGCAATCGAATTAATCGTAATATTCAATAGACATTCCAATTTTTCCAAAACTACCAAATTATGGTTGATTTAAGTATACTTACTCAGGTGTTTTAGCATGAAACTCGTCTAAATATAACAATAAAGAAATGTTTAATATTGCATTCACTGAATTATTAGATAATGTATAAAATAAAATACAATGCAATAAAATATCTGGAATACAATGCATGTGATGCCTACACAAACACACAAACACAAAATCGAGCATAGAACAGAAAGACGGACAGACAGACTTTCGCAACCAATTCCACTCACTAAAATAAGATAAGTACTCTCTGTATGCAAATTTCCATGAAAATATCTTAAACCGCGTGGACGTGTATAGGGCACAACATACAGACAGACAGACAGACAGACAGACAGACAGACACCAAACGAGAAAAAGGCGGATTCGGCATCAGAAGAGTCCAAAACGGATAGAAAACTTGAAATGCGTCGAAAATATTGAATGTACAAACAAACACTCCATTCTTATTTATATAGATATTTTTCCAAGTATCCCCAATGCCATTCAAAAACAAAGAAATAAATTAGTTGAAAACCTTCAAAAATTCCATCTATTGGCGATAGACTATCTATTGATTTGAAGCTGGGTTTCTAATCTCAATTCTGTATTATATACCTGCAATGAACGATTTCATGTGCCCTTCTTGGAGAAAACTTTAGAATAAATTCCAATAAGCCTTTCAGTTTAAAATCGAAATAACATGTTTCCTTATATCCAAAATTGTATGTTTCATTACACCGATCGTTAAATATAAACTAACTAAAAATTTCTATCTAGTATATCATCGTAAATTATGTTAAATATCTGGATTATTTCACATATTTAAATATATTCAACTCGTTATCATCACAAATGTATACATTCATGTCTACTATTGAAAAATTCGACGCTATATAGAAATTATTTTTATAAAACATCGCTATCGTACTTCTGCAAATTTTACAACAATTTTTATTAAGAAGTAATTTATGAATATATAAATATTAAAAGTTTTATAGGATTGTTCTAGTTTGCTATTTTTCAACTTCTTCAATCTGAGATAATACAGAAAGAAAAACTTAAAGTTGTAGACAGAACAGGCAGAATAGTTAAGATTTTAAACTGGTTACATCAAAGCTATGAAATATGTGGCAGGAATCTCGGAAAGGCATGGATATGCATTCATGATGATTCAGAACTTCCTATGAAAACTTTTCACAGGGGAAGACAACTGATCGAATTTTGATTTTATGGTCGATTTTGAAATGGTCGATTTTAATTTCGCTTAGTGGTAGTGCATAATATTGCTTTTAAAAAACATTGCAGCTCAGTTTACTTGGTTTCTATAGTTGGAAGGTAGGTAGGACTTCAATCCTAAGAAGGAATGCCTGAGGAATTACGTTAGGTGGAGGAATTGTTGTTGTTATTGTCGTGTCTATGCATACAGTACTAGGACAGTACTATGCATAGTACTAGTATACAGTAGGAATTACATTAGGTAATTAATTAACGACGTACTGTAGCAACTCTGGCTATTTAAGATGGTCCAGGTTCAATTCCGAATGGAAATATCTGATGACAACACCTTGTCACTTTGTGCCACAGTCAGATGACGAGTTCAACAGCTCAGCTGGCACTTCCAAACTTCCACAACACGCTAACGTGAGGGCATTTGGGGCAACGGCAGAATTAACGTGCATCAGCCTCCACTTAAACGACGAAATTTGGTGAAATTTTGAAAAGCGGTCAAGCGAGACGAGACGACGTCTGAGCAACGACACCACTCTTCAAAACTCCAACGTGACCTCTGAGGCATTTAACGTGCACCAGCCCTAGAGTTGCCAACCTTCTCTGAGACAATTCAGGGACATATTGCGTAAAATTCAAATACTATTGATATTGTCACTCAAAGTGTAAAAGGTCGTATGTCTAAAAGGTGCATTTGTCTGAAGAGCAACAAAAACGAATTATTTCATTATGATTTGATACTATTATTTAATACTTTAGGTTTTGTTATTAGTTTTTTGGATCAGCTGATGACATTAGAGATTTTGACACCAGTTGTGGAAATCACAAAATGCTACATATAGCAATAATAAAAGAAATATATAATTTTTAACATACGATCTTTTGCACTTAGAAAAGACGATATATAGTATTGGTTTGGGATAGTTGGGGGAACGGACGTTTGATGGACACGAAGCCATGTGCTATCTATATATATAATTCTCTTACGTGGCACGCAAAAAAGACGTTATTTGTTATCGCGTTTTGGCAACATTGTACGATTGTTTGTTTACCACGAAATCGCCTCAATTGAATTTATAGCGATATCGGATGAAATTTTATTGAAAAAAAAAAAGAATTTTAGTCGAGCTGTTGCAGTTTAAAATTACAAATCAAAGAAAGCGGAGGATCATTTCAGGGCCATTTAAAAAACGGTCCTTTTCAGGGCCAACAATTATAGTTCAACAAGACGATTGCACTATAACTTTCGACAACAAACTGAATTAAAAAGTGTGGGTGACTCAAGAGTGTTTTATGGAAATGCACACACAAACAACATGCTGAGTATTCCATTTCCAAAGCAGCGCTCACATTTCGACTCAAAATTTGCTCAAAGTTTTCATTTGAATTCTGATTCCAGGGTCCTGTATATATATTTACTGTAATACAGCAAATTTAGGTTTGAAAAATATTTTTTTGGTACATCATATTTTGTAAACAATCCTTTCTGCTAGGACACGTGTCTTCATTGATGCGAGCGAAGCGAGCATAGGTTCGCGTAGCGAACCAATGAGGATTGCAAAGCAATCCTCCTGGGGTTGGCGAGCTTTAGCGAGCAGGGGGCGGGCCCCCTAGTAGAAATTATTATTTTGGAGTGTAGGTGATACAGGTTGATAACCGTCTCTGAAATTCCGGGACAGTTTAACATTCAACCGGGAGTCTGGACAAAAACTTCAATTCCGGGACAATCCGGGACGGTTGGCAATCCTATTGTATGTGTGTGTGTGCTAACCTGTTTCTCTTCCAACTGGAATACTTCCGCCCTTCTATAATTGTAAACGTTCTTAAACTATCAATCTAAAGCAATTATTTAGTTCAACTGCAATCATATTATATTCACAGAAAAAAAATTCTATTGCGAATCAACTGTACTTCAATTGATCAGAATGAAAATCTATCACGAGAAAATTCATTAAAATACGCACCATAATATATTCAGAAAAAATTTCGCACTTCAAAATATCAAAATATATTCAGAATAAATTTCGCACTTCAAAATATCAAAATTATACGGAATTCAGCCTGTGTGTTAAAAATACAGTACAAAATCCATACATTTGCTTCAACAAGCTCATGAACCTTATTACAATGTAACCAGAAAACACTAAGTACTTAACGACTGCTACTGTTTTTCACTTTCGCAACTTATAAATCGTAACTAACGCAGAAAGGAGCCATGGCATTAGTAGCGAAGTACACATCAAAACCGAAAAAATAATCCCCCCCTGCACATTCTTTTTTAAAACTGTACCTAACACGAAACCGTATCCGAGAAATATAGCAGACTTAGCAATCCAACGGTTATTGACCGTCTGCCTGCAGTAACGCTGGTCTCCATGGCAACGATCAAAATTTGACGGACGTCCAGAAAGGTGACTTTAGCGAAGGGACAAAAGGAGTATCATTGGCGCATGCGCTGCAGAAATTCAGTTCGCGAGTTAGAGAATTTCCATTTATTCCTCGGAGTTCGTTCACTTCGTAAAAAACGATTTCTGCTTTTGTTCTTGTCGATAACGATTTTTTACCTCACGCACAAATTTATTTTTGCCAAAGTCGGTAACAACGAAATTTTTTTTCATTCGTTATAAAATTCAATGTCTTAATATTTCAGCAACGATTCAAACACCACTATCCTTTCAATTAAATATATTTGGACAAAAGCGTATTTTTATTTAGAAAGTGAATTTAGAATTTATTTAATCTCCATTCAAATTAAATTACTAGAGCCTAAATATTTTTGTCTTAACAATAGAAATATAATTAATATTTATAAATAACCGAAGAGAGAGAGAGGAAAGTTATATACTTAATGTGTGAAATAAATTGAATGATAAAAGTGTCTTTAATTGATTCATGTGTACTTAAAGTCTAAGATATATTGGTGTCCAAATGACAAAAAAATCTCGATTTTACGAAATTATTGGTATTTTTTGCCTGGATTACATAAGAAACTATTTCAATCTTAACTTTGAATACATAGGGTAGGTGTTCTAAAAAACTCCCCTATGATTTACATCGCCTACTCGTGTTTGCAAGTTACTATGCGCGACATCTATGAGTTTATGTAGTTACCTTGACGGTCTAGGGTTTTGTCACACGTAGCGCCACCGGCAAATTTCCTATCAGTTATATCAAGGACACTATTGCATCTGAAATATTTAAGGCTGTGATCAACGTATTTATTTTTTTGTCATTAGTCAATTCAGGGAATATTCAGGTAAGTGTTTCCAAATCATAATTTCGTTTATACACTATTTTCCCAATAAGTATTTGGACACCCTTGAAAATGACTATATCTGTGGTCCTGATACACATCACGCCTTCCGCCGTTAAATATCCAGTAGGAAACAACGTTGGCATTAGTCGCATGCAAGATGCCACGAAGTGCAAAGTTATCTGATTTCGAGAAAGGTGTAATAATCGGGTATCACAAAAATGGCTGATCCTTAAAGGGCATATCTAGAGAGCTGAATTACCCAAAATCGACAGTAGCATCTGTGATTCAGAAGTGGCAGGAGAGCGGTGATTGTCGGAATATGCCCCGAGTCGGCAGGCCCACTAAACTGGTAAATAGAGACCAACGGGTGCTGTCCAGAGAAATTCGGAAGAACCGCACTTAACCGATGGCCCACATACTCCAGGAGTTTCAACAGGCATCCGGGAGTGTTATTTCGATTAGTATCATCCGTAGGAAGCACATCTGCTTGGTTTTCCTAATGGGGCTGCCGCCCATAAGCCTTTGATCACAAAGTCCACCCGCGCTGCGCGGTTAATGTGGTGCAAAGCACGTCGAAAGTGGACCGTAAATCATTGGAAACGGGTTCTCTGGAGCTATGAATCAAGGTTAATTCTCTACCATTCTGATGGCATGGTCTGGGTCTGGCGTCTGTCTGCAGAACGCCTCCTGCAAGAATGCATTGTTCCCACAGTAAAGTTCATCGAAGATGGAATTATAGTCTGGTGGAGTTTTCTGTATAGTGTTTCTCCTGGTATGGACTGGGAACCTTGGTCAAAATTCATGGTAAGCTCAACGCCGAGGTCTACTGTACTATTTTGGATGATAGTGCGCTTCATACGTTGTGGCAGTTTTTCGGGTTGGACCCATGCTACTCCCAGAACGACAACGCCTGCTGTCATGTTGCGAGGTCTACTATGGATTGGTATGGTGACAGTGGGGTTAACCGAATGGACTGGCCTGCCCAGAGTCCAGACCTGAACCCTATCGAGAACGTCTGGGACGAGTTGGGTAGCCGAATTAAGTGGTGTAACAAATGTATAAAATCGGTGAAGGCACTTACATATTTTCTCCAAGCCGAATGGAAGAAAATATCACTAGCCATCATACAAGGACTTGTGAAAAGCATACCCCAGAGGGTTGAGGTTGTAATTGCCTCTCGTGGAGGCTCTACCAACTATTGAATATGAATACATTTTGTTTTTATTTTCGATCACAGGTGTCCAAATACTTATTGGTAGAAAGTGTATAACTTGAAAGTACATTAAATAGTAAAGGTAGGTATGTATGCTCTACTAGCAACTCGTTTTTAATAGTAGCTCCTTATTTCGCCTGGGGGTTGTACAGGAACAGGGGTAAGCGATATTAGGACCCTTCTCTTGAAAATTCTCTTGGGAAACTTTTTGAAGTTTTACTAGTTAACTTAAACTGACATAAGTAAAGAAGGTATATGATTTCTGAAAACCAAAGGAGAATAGTTCCTGGTATAATACATTCATTGTCCAGCTTGATTTACCTACCCAGGTGGCTGAGATACAGAGAAATAGTTAGGGTAGACGATATTTGGAACATCTACCCTATGTCCTGAACTCAAAGTGTTATTTTTCAAGATAAGTCTGTCAAGAACATTTAGAAAATCAAACATGAAAAATTAAGTATAAAAGGTTTGGCATCGGCTGATATACAATCGGCATTGACCACTTTATCGTGTGAAATCGGCGTGACGGCATTTCTCCCTCGTGTGGTCCTCGGAATTCTCTCATATCCCTCTTCTACATTTAACTAACCCTCCTAAATGGTTTAGACGAGATAGCTGGTCATCGAGACATTGCCTATGTTTTGATGATAATGATATCAAAATCTGGTCAGTTTTCTTCTAATGACGAGATATCTCGTTAGTCAAGATCTGTTAAATATTTTGCTAATGACAAGATATCCCGTCCGTCAAGATCTGCTAAAGGTTTTTCTAATGACGAGATACCTCGTAGATAAGAAAACTGAGAGGGTTAAGACTTTTTATGACTACAAAAAGATTTTCGAGAGTTACCAAGTTCTCCCTTGGTTTAGATCTCTAGACCACAATGACGTGTGTTTGGGGTGACACTGTTTGAAAACCCTTTTGATTGGTCAGAAACAAGGGGATTCGTAATAGGGGATAGGGATGCAGCTGAGAGGAGAAACGGAGATTGTGAAGTGGGAGATGTGCGCCATCTTTTCGGGGAAGGGAGTTCTGAAGAGAACAGACTGAACATTTTAAAAGATGTAATCTTTAAATTTAAATCTTTAATAGTGTTCCATATAATTTTTTTTAAATAATGTGTACAAACCATTTGGATTAGTTGTTTTTTGATTGAATACTTCACAAAGGCTTACAAGGAGTAAATAAAATGTGTGGACATAAACAGTGTGCAAGGATGATCTGCAAAAGGTTTTGCTGGTGACGAGGTACTGCCTTGATGCCACCATGAAGTGATACAACTGCTTCTGACAACAGAAAGATTTTATTTTAATATGAATAATATGTATTAATTTTTATAAATATGTGTGGAAATGAACAATGGAACTAAAATATCATCGCAAAAAATAAACAAATAATTTGTTTTATCCAACTTGCTCCTGTATTTCTGAATGAACATTAAGGCCATTATTAGCAAATCAACAAACGCTACTTAACTATAATTTATATCCTTTCCACACATAAAACGAAGTTATTTTTTCTGCTGAATATGTCCGTTTCACTTCATTAAGCTCTCATCTATAATGAATGCCTTGTACGAAATAATCTGCCTTCATTAAATATAAATTCTACTAATGATAATGAGATGAGCTACTTCAGAGATGATAATGAGTGGGAGAGCCTAATTTTCCTTACGTGATTAGGAAGTTTTACAGAAATGCTAGAATAAATTATATGTTTCTCAAAGCGCTATATTTACACAAAGTGATACAAATACAAAAATAATATTTATTTTAAAATTTTCGAATAGCATATCAACGTAAATAGCATTGCTTTCAGTAAAAGTTAAACAACTTTTTATACCGAGTGTTATGAGCATATTACACGGATTCTGAAAGTGTTATTTGTATGTAATTAAAAATTACTTGATAGTATGTAAATTTGTCGTTGGTTCAATAAGCATAGTCAAAATAATAAATACAATTCTAAGGTGTATAACTAATTCACTGAATATGTGATTCATAATTTCATTAAATGTATCGTCATCTGACTGTAGTTCAAAATGACGAGGTGTTAGATATTTCTCTCTGAGATTAATCCCAGACCGTCGCCAATAGCCCCTTGTTGGTGCCGTGAGACGCTAATTCAACTACCTACCTTTATTAAATGTGTTCAATGTCTTTAGTTAGGTATAAAGATTTCTATGGGATAGTTCAATGTTTTGCAATGTAAACAGCAATATTTATAATCGATTGTTCTACACTATTTCATTCACCATAGTTCGAATTTTTTCTGACAACATGAATAGCAGCTTTTTTTTTCTTCAGATAATTTCACAACATCGCTGATACATCTTTCTGTCTGCTAAATAATTCTGGTTGAAATGTGTGAAAACGCACTTACACAAACCAAAATTGCTCATGATGTTATATAAAACAACAACCAACTTACTTTGCTGTTTAATTTTTGCAATTTTTTCTAAAGCGCACTTTTTCTTCAGATTTCTTCTCCCTTTTTATTTAACAATTACGTTTTTTATTAATAATTCAAAACTTTTAAACTTCAAAAAATGAATAAATATGAAATTATCAACACTGAAATTATAGTTCTTATACCTGATATTTAAGTGCAGAAAAGTATTATTTTAAAACTAAAACTTCTTCACTACGAAAATGAAACTACCAACACTGAAATTTTAGTTCTTATGCCTGATATTTAATTGTAGAATAGTATTGTTATAAAACTCAAACTTTTTCACTACTATAATTAATCTTTTCCGCATGCTGCATAAGGCCCCTCTTGCTTAGGGAAAAAAAATTTCACAGTTGTATATTTGAACTTGTTAAGAAAAACACAGATGCAGAAACCGCAGAAATGTTTACACAGAGTAAACCTCGCTTGAAATCGAAAAGATACCCTCTATACTGTGTTGATTGTTTCAGTCGGGAGCTCTCACCCTCCGTCACGTTAGTCAGGTGGCATGACCTTGTAAGCGTCATGGTGGGGTGAGTCATACAAGGAAAAAGATCAGCACGCCCTCTTTCCAAGACCGACTTGAAAAAAAACTACTCAGCTTTTTGATTTGGGTTTAAATTAGCAGACCGTTAAATTGCTGCCTCTCTGGTGCAAAGATAGACAAAGGGCCCTAGTACAGGACTATATAACAGGTCCTCGTATGTAATAATAATATGTATTCTATATAAATGTTTGACTGAGACACAAATATATATATATATATACATATTTACAAATAAAACGCACTGTCAAAATTTTAAATGAGTTTTCGATTTTTCTTGACCAAAAAGGGATTATCTTTAGAATGGTGAAGTCCAATAAAAGAGTCATGGATTTATTTCTTATTCTTCTAAAGAAATAAACAAAAAAATGAAGAAATGCGTACATTATTTATCCTGATTTTATTAATATAGCAATACATAATCATAATGAAAGTTCGATAAGTAATTGATGAATTAAGTGAATGCAAAGTGTTGTTTTTATGATTGTTATTAATATAATTATTTAAATGATCAAATTGTAATTTCGGTATTAATTGAGAGTTATAATTGTCCCCCTTCATTTTCTCTGAGTAATTTTTTATTTATTTATTTGTAGACGTAAAGTGTTTCTTTTGTAATCCGATAGTACATTTTATGCATTTATTTCTATCGCGAACCATGTATTACCTCCGCAACACACTTCCTTAAAGGCAGCACAAAAATTGCTTGAAATGTGATTTATAAATTACTAATACACAATATCAAAGAGATATGGTTTGTATTCGGTCACAAAATAATAAAATATTTTGGGAAACGGATAAAAGAGTTTAAAAACTGCTATTTGTTGGATATTGATGTCCTCAAATTGTGTTTGAAAATTAAATTCAAACATAGGACTATTTACTCATAAAGTTAAATGACTGTCTGTCACTCACACAGTCGGGGTTGAAAGGTGTGCAGTGATATTATGTTTACGGTTCCTTTCGGTTATTTTAATGCATTTTTTAACTGTCACATAAGTAATCTTTTCTGTGTTAACTTCTCAAAACGAGTGTCCCTAAAAATTAAAACTTGAACTATATTACTTCAAATTGCCGTCACGTATAAAATTAGTATGAAACAAAAATTTGCAATTTATACAAATACAAATATTGACGACCAGCTACAGGCTCAAGCCCAACAAGGCTGGTCCTTTGTTTATGAATTCCCCAATTCCCACTGACTATCCAATTGTATCTTAAATTCTTATTGCGATATCAGTAATAGAAAGAGCCATTAATTTTTCATCGGCTCAAACTTTTAACAAATTCAAATTATTTTAAATCTTTCAAACTTTTAAAAACTGTATAACGAATTTAGACGTGTTTACCAAGCTAAACGTCATATAGATATGTATAGATAAAATGTTCTATAAAAGATATTAGTAAAATAAATTCCACATGGTTATGTTAACGAGTTGAGTTACAGAAATGTTCTAGTTTAATATCGTAAAAGAATAACTTTTAATGGCATGTTTGGATATAAACGAAACTTCACATTTATTTAAATAATAGAACATTACAAAACAGTCATTTATAAGCACTGTAATCCTAATTACCTTAAACATTCATCTGATTACATTAACTATTTATTAAAGACACAGTTTTCCCAATTTAATCATATAGTACTATAGTACCAAAGTTCATATAGTACATAATCATTACAAAATTCTTTAAGCACGTAATGTATTTACTGCGCTCCTTTAAAACTTATAGTAACCAATAGCAACCGTGATCGTGAGATACATATTAGCTTTAATCGATTAAATAAATGTATGAAATGAATGATTTTCACAATTTAATACAGATAAAATTTGATATTGCGTAACATTTTGAAGAAACCTAGAAAAATATAGAAATCCCTAATAAGCAGTAGTTCATTACACAAAAATTAAATTTGACCTATAATACACAACCTTACAGAAATTATTAAATTCTTAAGGTTTTAAATTTCTGGGTTGAGCCAAACTTAAAATACTATTTCATGTTATATGAAACTATTAGCACCTAGTTTTTAATTCCTATCCATGCTTTAAAATTAAAAGAAAGGAAACTGTATATTTGGTATATAACTTGATTTAAAAAAAGTAACATGCTATTTAAGAACTTTTTAACAGTTTTTGTCAATACGAAATAGTGTTTTTGAAATCGACGAAACTAAAACAAATGAATGTATTGCGTCGCGTCGTTGCCGCAGAGAATGTATTGCGTTGCCACCCTCCGTTGATAAAAACGATTTCGCTGTACAAAAAAACCCTACTGTTTTCCAAAACAATTTTTACACGAGAAAACGAATGACAGTGAAACAAATACGAACTCTCACCAAATGCTTAACCGATGAAAACAAACATAAGAAAATTAATTATCAACAAACTTATGCATCACCCACTTTTACTAGAAATGTGATTACAGATAACATTCCAAAAGCAATGTAAATATATCTGGATATATCAAATAAGCATATACCTTCAAACAATCAATGGCACTTTTGAAAACATAAAACTGAACAAACTGTATAGAGGGAAATTAACTGCAAATGACAATACCATTTTATTAAAACGCGCGATTTTAGACTAAAGAAACTGGAATGGACATAGCTTAAATTTTAACCACCCAATTTTCAATAAATGGTAATTAACCACCTTCGACCACGCCTTTCACAAACTCGCCTAAAACTTTACCCATGCCGCAAAATCGATAAAAATAAACGCATATGTTTTCGCCTCCGCGAGACTTATGTGCAGCTGGGAAATAAAAAGTGCAGGCAGTGAATCAAAAGAACATAGCAGTACTCACAGTCGGTCATAGTGAACTATTTTTTGAAGTACCACGGCCTGGCGTCCTTAACTGTAATGGTTACCTGTAGAAAGGGAGTAGTTAGGGCCCGCAGCTCTGCAAAACAAGATCCCATATAACGGCGCTTTTCGGTAGAGGGCACCACAGATCGTTTCACGCCCCAGCATTTGTGGACGACACAGACGATTCGGCGCCATTTTTACCCTCCCTCCCGTCGCATTCGCCCTATCCCCATGGAGTCCGTGGCCAAAATTGTTTTGATTTTATTCGAAATAGCGTGATTCTGGTAGGTCTTTTTTTTTTTCTTCTGCTGGAGTGCGCACGGGAATATTTGATCACTGCAGTGTGACCCTTTACCCCAGCCCCAATATGTTGGAATTATTTTTCTTCTGATCATCCGGATGGGTGGGTTTTAAACTGCTACAATGTAACTGTAATATTGCGATGTTAGTTTGAAAAAGTATATAAATTAGATCGACTGTTAGACTTTCCTAATTTTTAATACATATGAAAAGTTACATTCTATACTCTGTGTCGATTCATCGTTTGAAACAAACGCTTAGAAAGATAATTTTAAGTCTGCTGAATATTTTAATAGCTAATGATATTAAAATTCCGTTGCAGGAGTGCGGTATGAATGTTACTAGGAGAAGAAAATATTACATACAATAGAGTATAGTATTTAAATTAGGTTTTAGAAAATTGTAGATCAAATAAATTGTTTTGATTCTATTCGAAATACAGTGATTCTGGTAGGTCTTTTTTTTTCGTCTGCTAGAGAGCGCACGGGAATATTGGGATCACTGTAGTATGGTGGTTGTGTGACCCTTTACTCCAGATACACACAATATGTTGGAACTATTTTGTTTCCGAACGTCCGGATGTATTTTTAATTGCTGCAATGTTACTGTAATATTACGATGTCAGTTTGAAAAAAGAGAATAAATTAGAACGACTGTTAGACTTTCCTAATTTTTGATACAAAGGAATAGTGACATTCTATATTCTATGTCGATACATCGTTTAAGACAAACGCTTGAAAATATAATTTATAACTTGAAAGGATAATTTGACTGAATATACTAACAGCTAATAATATTAAAATTCCATTGCTTGTGCAGTATGAATGTTGCCAGGAGTAGAAAATACTACATATAATAGAGTATAGTATTTAAATTAGCTTTTAAAAATTGTAAATAAAATAAATTGTTTTGATTTTATTCGCAACAGTGATTCTGGTAGGTCTTTATTTTACCTGCTATGAATTTTGGATCAATGCAGTATATACACTCATGTTCATAAATTAAGGATAATGCCAGCTCCGGCAAATAAAGGTTCAGAAACAAAACGAACGTGACTTATTCATAAAGCTCATTTATTAAACAAAAGATAAAGAACAAAAAAGATAGTGTATGTATGAAACCTTTCATAGCGTATGGTGTAGAGGCAGCTGGTGCACCTTAAATCTGTTGTGGCAGAAAGTCCTCACGTTGGGTTGGTGTGGAAGTTTGTAGAGTGGGGTGCCTGCTCAGGTGTTGCCTCATCATCTGACCGTGGTTCAAAATTACGTGGTGGTGTTCTCGGATTTTTCCGTTAGGGGATTGATACCGGACCGTCGTCAATAGCCCGTTGTGTTACTCTAGTACGACGTTAATTAAAAAATTACCAACTACCAACCGGTCTTATTCAGCTCTTTAGTTTATTAAATTTTTGATTGCTAGTAATTAATATTCCGTTATTTAAGTATAAGAATGTTGGCTGTAAAATAGGAAATACAACCTGCTGTCTTATATAATTTTTTAATTACATTTTAGAAAATTATAGACCAAATAAAATAGTTTGATGCGGTTAGAAATAGGAATTTTGAATCATTACAGTATGGACTTGTATGGCCTTAATACCAAAAATTGAAATATTCCTTGAAATATTTTTGTTTCACCAAACGGGTGTACATTTTAGATTGTTTCAGTGTAGCTGTTATGTGGTTATGTCTTAAAGAATAGTAATGCTACTAGAGTAGCTTGGTTCTTTATTTAATATCGCAGCAACACAATTGTCTATTTCGTAGACTAAGAAGAATGCTTCTGTTTAGAAACACATATAAAACTATTCAAACAAATTTCGATATTTTGTCAAATAGTAGAGAACCTTGAAAATGGGGACTTAATTTTACTGAATATTTTAATGTTTGAAATTCGTTACTAGAGCGGATTATGATACTTAAGACTACAGACAGAAAAGAGAGTATTCGTTTGGCATGCAATTTATAAAATACGAAATTTATAATAAGTTTTAGCGAATAAAAATTGAAATTCACAGTAGGGGTTCGCACTTGAAATACAGTCGACATTCTTTCTTACGATTTCTACAGCACCATGGTAAAGGTTTGTAGAAATAAAATTCGTTTAAGAAGACAATGCACTTGGAAGGACTTGACGAAATTTCTTAAAGTAACGTGGGTTTGTAAAGGGGCAAGAGTCCTTAAAAACAAGCGTCGACTGAATTGGGGTAATTCTTTATTTATTTTTTATTATAAATATTGTTTATTTAATTATTTTTTTATTATAATTATTTTTTATTATAATTACTTTTTATTTAATTATTTTTTTATTATAATTATTTTTTATTTAATTATTTTTTTATTATAATTATTTTTTATTTAATTATTTTTTTATTTAATTATTTTTTATTTAATTATTTTTTTATTATAATTTCTAATACAAAATGTACGGTATATGTAAAGTTCATTGTAAGGGAATTTAATTTGGTTAGTAGTTGTTGAGGGGCTGGGGCTTGATAAAATATCACAAAATTCCCTTGGGCTCGTAAAATAAGAGTTCGTTAAAGCAAGGATCGACTGTATTTAATGTTCTTTATGCATACAAATATCTCATTCAAAATTTACTTTATGCAAAGTTCGGGTGTAAATGAATTTAAATTTCTTTTGTGATATTTTGGCATGGTTTGGCAAAAATTTAAGACGACGTCCATTCAAAATGCTCGTCAACTGACCATGGTTCAAAATCACGTGGTGTCGTCCTCGGATATTTCCTTATAGAGGATTGATACCGTACCGTCATCAATAGCCCGTTGTGTTGCTCTAGTACGACGTGAATTAAAAATTACCATTACCATTAAAATGTATCGAAGGTGCTAATCTATTTTTAAAAGCTGACTGGGGGTGGAGCCTTTTTTCCCACCTCTCGAAACCCTTCCAGCAATTCTCCGATACACACGAAATATGTCTTTCCCGTCAAAATTAATTTCAGCGAGTGATTTATGTCACCGAGGCCACTCCGAACCTCGGTCATTGGCACCCCGAGACGCAATTTCCCAAGGAAAGAAAGAATCCCCGAAACTGCACTCGAAAACCTTTTTCTTCCCTTCTCAAAGCAGCCGCATCTATCACGCCGGTCTGCCGCTGACGCGCTCCCTCCTAGGGCGGCGCTCTCCTCTACACCAGGGCGGCCCCTTCTCCCCCCCCCACCGTACTTGGCAAGCTGCGTTCTCTGCAATGCACACACAGTCGCATCCTCTGCGATCTTTGTTCTTGCTCCCTGCCGACCACTCTTCTGGCCGAGATAGAGGGATATTGGGATGGGGAGGAGGGGATGGCAAGGTCTTATAGATTCATCAATTCGTCCGGGTATGTTGGGGGGTACGGTAAATAGAGCCGGTGCAGGGTGGATAAAGGGATCGATCAAGTGGGAAAACTATTTGCTGATCCCCTCTTCCCCCCCAGGCGTTGTTGCTATAGCCGTGTTGGCAACAGAGTCGGTCGGTATAGCAGGTGGCAGAAGTGGGAGTGAATGTCGAATGCCGCTACCTTGCACTCTGAAGCAGCTCAGGGAAATTCTGTTCAAATGTAGGGAAATGGTTCGGGTGGATTTTTCGGCTAGGGAAATTCAGTTTGCTATGACCCAGTCAATTGATTTTGGTCTTCAAGGTGGTTGTCCTGACCTCGATATTGGCATAACTGATCAGATCTTGAAGGATGATATATCTCGATGTTAATGACCACATCCTGAGCTTGGTATCTTCATAAAACCTGTGATATCTTGATGACGAAGTACCTCGACGAAACCGCTTGGAGGGCTAGTTATTATTTCACTACCAGGGCGAATTGACGAACCTCTCCTTACCCTGGTTACTACGGGGTGGGGGAGGGTCACACTGCCTGTAGACGTCCAGGGCAGAGTGGGGATCCCGACCTTACTATCGCACCAAACATGCCCACAACAGGGCGTTATGGTCTGGGGTGCTGTCTCTTTTTCTAGCCGGACCCATTTGGTAGTCATTTCTGAAACACTTACAGCACAGAGGTACGTAGACGACATTCTACGACCGGTTGTGTTACGGTTCCTTTTTCGAGACCCCAGACTTACTGTTCAACACGATAATGCCCGGCCGAACACGGCACGTGTTACAATGAATTATCTTCAAGCTTTCCAAACACTTCCTTGGCCAGCTAGTTCACCTGACCTCTCTCACATAGAGCACATTTGGGACGTTATGGGAAGGCGATTGCGACCATCCCAGAATGTTGACCATTTAGCCCGATAATTGGAGACAATTTGGCCTGAAATTCCGCAGCACACCATCCGATAACTTTTTCAGTCCAGCCCACGCCGGGTGACAGCTTGCATCCAGGTCAGAGGTGCACCAACGGCCTTATTGACTTTATCCCTTTGTGACAGTCAAACTCTGAAATAAATCATTCATTTGTACTGAAATTTTAATAGTTTGTTTTTCTATGTGTGTTTTTCACATCCGTCCATTTTTATAACAACAGGACAACTCCTCCTTGGCGAGTCGATTTTTTTGTTATAGAGTGTATATTTTTTGACTTGGTGTTTGTATTGTAAGACAAAAATTTAATGTGATATAAATAAAGCTATCTGTTCAAATAATGTAAAGTCAAGAAATCATACAAACATGATTGCTATACTGCAGGAAGATACACAATCCAGTCACATTAATGTGACCACCTGTCAAAAGCCATAATAACCACCTTTGGCAGAGCGGACCGCTGCGAGACGTGCAGGAAGAGAGTCAATTAGGTTTTTGAAGGTGTTCACTGGGATGTTGAGTCATGCCGACTCCAGTGCCGCGGCCAGCTGCGCTAGATTACGCGGTTGAGGATCCATGGCGCGAACAACCCGATCGAATGGTCCCACAGTTTCACGATTGGGTTTTAATCCGGTGCGTTTGTTGGCCAAGGGAGTAAGGTAAACTCATCCTGGTGCTCTTCGAACCACGCACATATACTGCGAGCTGTATGACACCTCGCATTGTCCTGCTGGTAGATACCATCATTCTGAGGAAAAATAATTCGCATGTAGGGGTGGACATGGTCCGCAAGGACAGATGCATACTTGTGTTGATACATCCTGCTTTTCAGAATGATGAGTGCAGCCAGTGAATGCCAGGAAAACATTCCCCAAACCATAATGCTCCCTCCTCCAGCCTGGATCCTTCCGGCAATTGTTGCAGGGAGTTTGCTTTCAGACGTTTCACGTCGTATACGCCAACGTCCATCTGTCCGATGGAGCATAAAACGTGATTCATCTGAAAAAGCCACCAGTCGCCACTCTGTGGACGTCCAGTTGCCGTACTGGCGTGCAAATTCCAGCCTTCGTCGCGATTGAACAGCAGTCAGCATAGGTGCATTAACCAGGCGTCTGCTGCGGAGGCCCATGTGCAGCAACGTTCGCTGAACCGTTGTTGAGGATACACTCTTGGTAGCCCATTGGTTCATCTGGGCGGTCAGTTGCTCAACAGTTGCACGTCTATTCGCCCTAACGCATCTCCGTAGCCTTCGTTTGCCTCTGTCATCTATAGCCCGTGGTGCACCACATGTGCCACTCCGCTGATTTTGGACAGTGCCATTTTGCCATGCACGGTATGCGTATTTAGAAACCCTGGCGCTTCCAGCACAAAACGGAAATACGTCATATACGTAGCTGCGCAGACGCGTCCGCGCACGCAAACACAGCTAGCCTAAACAAAACACGACCCTCGCTCGTATTGATATTGAGAGATGTGTAATAGCCGTTTTATCTAAAACTTAATAATTGTTGGGTTTACATTTCTTTTTGCAAATGAAAAATGTATTAAATAAAGCCATAACGAACAACTGTGTGTGTAGTATAACTCCTTATAAACAAACACTTGTATCTGAAATTTGAAGAGAGAAGTTGGATTAAACAAGTACACACAACTTTTTACATAAATCTTACTTCTTGTTTACTTGGGCATTAAAAAGTATGAATAAATTATTCGTTTCTCTTTTTCACACACAAAAACAACAACATTTTCAGTTGGAATTAATTTAAAGATGAGTGTGAAGAAGTTCATGGTGAGTTCTGTCGACAAAGTACTTATAGAGCCAAAATGTTTATAATCACTTATTTCTTTTTACTTTTGGCAGTAAAAAGTTAATAATATTTGTTGCTTTCGCTTTTTCACCAAGAAAAACATTAATAGTTCTAATTTACTAAAAGATGAATGAAAAGTCCACTGTGAAATCCTTCAAAAAAGCTGCACACACATTTTCATACATCTTTTTAAAAAATGCTTATTTTTTTTAAATTTTGATATTAAGAAGTTCGAATTAATTATTACTTTCACTTTTTCACCAAGAAAAACCATTAGTAATTCAAATTTACTAAAAGAGGAGTGGGAAAAGTTCACGGTGAAACCCTTTCACAAAGCTGCATACACATTTTCACACACAACTTCTCTAAAAATGCTTACTTCTTTTTACTTTTGGGATGGAAAAGTTTGTTTTTATTAATAGTTTCACCTTTTTACAAAGAAAAAACATTAACACTTGAATTTCACTAAAGGATGAGTGTCAAAATGTTCATGGTGAGCTGGGTGAACAAAGTACTTTCAGAGCCAATTAAAAAAAAAAAGCTTCATTCGTGTTTTTTTTTGGCATTTATAAATTTGTATCTGTGTTTACTTTGAATTATGTACCAAGAAATAAGTTTAATATTGTAGGAAATAACCAAAAGTTGCATGAAAAAACTACACAGTGAACTGCTTCGACAAAGTTGAACAGACACATTCATACCCCAAATTTTTATAAATGTTTTTATCCATAATATTTTTGCATCAGTAAGTCTCTTTTATTGTGTACTTTGTTTTATATACCTTGGAAATAGTTTATTAATTAGAATTAACACAAAGGTTCATGTAAACATGTCAAAATGAGCTGTCTTCATGATGTTAACACAGCATGTTAGAAAGACACACAAAACATTCAAAAAGTGCCAATTTCTTGATTTCTTTTGCTTGGACAGGTTGCAAATGATAAATACTTTCTGTTTTTCACAAACAAAACTGTTAGAAAGTTGGAATTATGTAAAAATTAAATGAAACAAGTTCACGGTGAAATGCATCGACAAAGCTGAACACACACATTAAGACCTAGAATTTTTATTAATTGCTTTTTCCAAAATATTTTTGCACCAATAAGTTGATTTTATTATGTTCTTTCTTTTCTGTATATTTTGTAAATAGTTTATTACATAGAATTAGTATAAAGTTTCAAGGAAACATGTCAAAAGCAGGTGCCTTCATAATGTTAACACATCCAATTTAAAATACACACAAAACCTCTAAAAACGACTACTTTCCTCAATCCTTTAATATTTATGCATTGCAATTATCGAATAGTTTGTGTTTTTGATCAAGAAAAACATTTAATGTTTTGAATTATTAAAAAAGTGCATGAAACAAGTTCACGGTGAAATGCTTCGACAATGATGCACAGACACTTTCACACCCATAATTTTTATTTATTGTTTTTTACCCAATTTTTTGCATGAATAACTTGGTTTTATTATGTTCTTTGTTTTCTATGTCTTGGAAAGAGATTATTAATAGAATTAAATGAAAGTTTCATGGAAACATGTCAAAATCACCTGCCTTGACAATGGTAACAGAGCATATTAGAATCAAACACAAAACTCTAAAAAGTGATAATTTCTTGATTCCCTTTGGATTGACAGGTTGGAAATCATAAATGCTTTCACTTTTTCATCCAGAAAACATTTTATAAAGATAGAATTAATTAAAAAGTTCATGAAACAAGTACTCAGTGCAAATGCATTGACAAAGGTAAACACACTTATGAGACCCAAGACTTTTATTTTTTGTTTTTTCCAAAATTTTTTGGCTTTAATAACTTTCTTTTGTATAACTTGGAAGGAGCTTATTACAAAGAATTAAATGAAAGTTACATGAAAGCATGTGAAAATCACCTGCCTGAATAATGTTGACACGGCAGTGTAAGTAAACACAAAACCCTTAAAAAATGGTTATTCCTTTAACATGTGTGCATGGACATGTTGCAATTGTTAAGTAGATTGTATTTTTCACCAAGAAAAGATTCTAATAGTTAGAATTAAATATATAAAAGTACACGAGACCAGTTCACGGTGAAATGAGTAAATGACTCGTCAACGGCATGGTGTCGTATGCCGGAACGCGGGTTTGCTTGCGCGGGCGCGTCTGCGCATCTATGTAAATGACGTATTTCCGTTTGTGCTGGAAGCGCCAGGGTTTCTAAATACGCGCACGGTATACTCTTACCACGGCGGCAGTTCACAAAATTAGCCGTTTCCGAAATGCTTCCACCCTTGGCCCGAAAGCCAATAATCATACCCTTTTGGACGTCGGATAAATCGCTACGTTTCTGCATTACGCCAACGATTGAAATGCTTTCCGATGGCCTAGGACATCCTTTATATACACTCCACTGCAATATGCTGCCACCTGACTTTTGTGATTGGTTATTTCACGTTGACGTGGATAGTAGGTGGTGGTCACATTAATATGACTGCACTGTGTATAAAAATTCAACTGATATTCAGATGTTGTTATTGAATGAATTTTTTGAAGGGAAATGTTAACAAAATGTCTAGCTTTGTTGATATAGTTGCATTCGAAAAAAGAATCAGTATGGAAATTGACAGGTATGAATAGCTAATAATTAATAAATGTCACGCTGGAACAACACTACTGGGTAACTGTGACACTCCGGGATCAATCCTAAAGTATTTTATCGGAGGACAACACTTCACAATTTTGAGCTATGGTAAAGGTCAACACCTGACTGGAACCAATCTCTCCAAACATAAACACTACGCTAACGAAAGGACTTTTCTGGCCCTGACAGATTTAACGTGTACCAGCACCTACTTACACGACGGTCTTTAGTTCGATCGGGTTTAGAACTCGTAACTTCAGGTTGTTAATTCGTTACTCTTTCAACTAGGCTATCACTTCCCCTGGGAATAATATCGAATGCCACTATAATTTAAAAATGGAGGAGGTAGGTGTTTAATTAACGTCGTACTGGAGCAACACATCGGGCCATTGGCAACGGTCTGGGATCACGTCCGAATGGAGAGATCTGACTCATCTGACACTCATCCAACCGGACTAAAGTGACCCGTAAGAAGCTTAAGTAATTCGGTAATTTTTAATTAACGTTATACTAGAGCAACACAACGGGCTATTGACGACGGTTCGGGTAATGATAATGGTAATTTTAGTTAACGTCGTACTAGAGCAACACAACGGGCTATTGACGACGGTTCGGGATCATTCCCTTAAGGCAAAGATCCGAGGAGAACACCACGTCATTTTGAACCACGTCAGATGACGAGGCAACACCTGAGCTCGCACCCCACTCTTCAAACTTCCACACCAACCCAACGTGAGGACTTTCGGCCACGACAGATATAAGGTGTACCAACAAACTCTACACCATACGATTACAAACATCCATGCACTAACCCGGGTTCGAACCAGGAACCGTTCTATCCAGAGGCTAACACCTTAACCACCAGACCTGTTGGTCGGCGAAAAAAAAGTGATACAAATTCTGTTTAAATGAAGGTGAAATGTTATTTAAAGAAAAAGCACTGTGGGAAATTGTCATTTGCGCATTTGCAGATACGTCATTTAATCGTATAATTTATATGCATTGAGATTTAATATTTAATGAATTCGAATCAACGTGTTCCTTCAAACTCTGGAGTCAATAAATCGATAATAACATGATTACTGTACAAGAAGATACAATTCGAACGATAGTTATGTTTCTCGAGCAAATTTATCGGGATAATGATAAAATGGCTAGCATCGGCTAGTAAACTAGATTATGAGGTGATGGTAATTGCGATGAATTAATTAACGTCGCACTGGAACAACCCAACGGGCCATTATTAGATTGATTGTATTGAAACTAAAGTACTTTGTTACACAGCCAAATGAGATAAATTGTTTATAAACCTCTTAAAATATCTAATTATGTCTGCATTTTCAGAAAAATATGTGTGCATAAGGAAATTTTCATTCTCTCAAAACCCCAGTTTAAATATTGACTATAATTACATAGTCTATTCATCTGGAAACTATCAATGTACCAGACCTACAGCCTGGAGAGCATATCACACACATCACTATATGTCCAATATGTTTTTGTATCTTAGTGATATTGTGGCCACATCGAAACAAAAACGTTTGTCGTTCACATTTATAATGAGTGGTTGTCTGAACAGAATTTTTAATTTTTATGAATTTAAGGTAGTTTATTTACGTCGCACTGAATCAACACAGAGGGCTATTGGTGACAGTCCAGGATCCATCCCGAATCAAAGATCTGAGGACAACATCTAATCACTTTGTATCACAGTCAGATGACAAGTTCAACAGATCAGCTGGCACTTCCGCTATTTCCAAACTTCCACAACATACTAACGCGAGGACATTTGTGACATCGGTAGGTTTAACTTGCATCAGCCCCCACTTAAACGACGATTTTTGGTTGGACCTAGGTTTGAACTCACAATCCTCCGGTTATTTAATCCAGTGTTATTTCAGTTGGTCTACTGGCCCGGGAGCATAAAGTGCTTAAAACTGCGACGTACGTCGCAGAACTAAATCTTTGCACAACAATTTTTCTATAATTTTATCAAAAATTTGGCCGATCTTTTTTCAATCATAAGTTACGATGTTCTGCAGTGCAAAGAGCACTCTTTGACTCACCTTATTTTATTTCCTAGACACGGATCAACCTCCCTACACCGTCCAAATTACCACAAACACTTTATAAATAAATAACACATCTTCTATGTCAATGACAAAAAATTTAACTTCAAAAGTCATCGACAGAATTGCCCATTCTGAAAGTATGCCTTAGTTTTAAATAAAGTAAGTTAATTAATTCTGATGTGTGATTTATTATATATATGTAATACATATTGGGGGAGCCGATAATTGTGTTTTACGTCTGTTTTTGATTTTACTGCGGTTTTCCGACAAAATGCCTGCAGAACAATTCCAATTGCTTGGCTGTTACCTGGTATTTGAATGGAGGAATACAATTTTGAACGTTTTTCAATCGAGGTAAACTGAATTTTCTACGCCTGATTACTATGGTTTAACTTATTTAAGTACTGTACGATATTTCTCTCTTTTTGCTAGTATGCAGCGGTAGCGTGGTTAGATATGCTAGTTGCTCACATATCGATTTCGATCGTACGGGAAAATATCGTAGTATCAAATTATTTTAGTGGAACGACAAAGAACGTGGGAGCATGCACAAGGTTTGATCTAAACACGCACGATCGCCATGTTGCTACTTTCCATTACCACCACAACAGACGGTCGGCGGGCCGTTTCCGCGAATTCAATGGCGTACGTGACCCATTGTGCACTCTTGCATACTCTTCGATTATATTCGTACGATAACCAGTCTTCAGTTGACTTCCTGTGTGTATTCCATTTTATTTGCCAATAATTAATTGTGTTAAAATAATATTTTCAATTTGTTAAACTGTAGTTGATTGATGCTATTTTTGTTTTGAGTGTGGCAAAAAATACTGATCAAGAAATCCTTATTTCATTGGTACAAATAAGACCAGTGCTACCGTACAAAACATTAGAATTTGATAACTTTTAATTTACGTCATACTAGAGCAACACAACGGCTATTGACGACAATCAGGTATCAATCTCCTAAGGGAAAGATCCGAGGACAGCACCACGGTAATTTTGAACCACGGTCAGATGACGAGACAGCACCTGAGTTGGCACCCCACTCTCAAAACAAAACATTGGAAATGTACAAAGATATAAATACTACCAGAAATGCATAGTAAGACGTCTGCTGTGAACTTAATATGGATTTTGAACTATGAAGCCCAAATGTTTCATCTCCAACAAAGAAGTATGGAACTTTTGTACCTGGAAGCCATTTCTCATCTGGTACTTGTAAGGTTTTTGATATTACCGAGTTCCCCCCCCCCCCCCCCCCCAAAGAGACGACTGTCCATCAACCACATAGCAACAATACGTTTGGGATTCATTTCCCATACTACTTGAGATGAGGAGTCACGATCTTTCAACAAACGACTGCACTAATAACACAAAAAATCCTTGGTGTGTGTAAACAACGCACACGATGAAATATCGTTCGAAATTTTTCCGTTGGGTCAAAGAACATTGTGTGTGCAAATGGCGTAACGGACTATCAACCGGAGAGTTTCGAGTTTGAATCCAACCAATGATCGTTATGTACAAAGAAGATTGGTGAAGGTTAAATCTGTCGTAGTCTCAAATATCATCACCTTGGCGTGGTCTGGAAGTTTGGGTAGTACGTTGCCAACTCAAGTGTGACCTCCTCATCTGTCCTTTGTTCAAAATGACGTGCTGTTGTCGTCGGATCTCTCCATTCGGGTTGGATACCGAACTGTCGCCATTAACCCGTTGTGTTGCTCTCGTGCGACATTAATTGAAATAACTACCTACCTTTTTGTGTTAATAAAACTCTACTTATGTGTACGTCCATTACTGTTGTTTTCTACCTTGTGTCTTGTCGAAACGTGGCCAAATATGGAACGTGTGCCATAAAAACCAACTAGCTAACATTCGCCAATCATGTCGGTTGTGTCAAATTACATGTCACATGTTGCTTAAAAAGCTTACATTCCTTAGAAAGAGCATTACGAGGTGTTGTCCTCGGATCTTTCCCTTAAGGGACTGATCCCGGACCGTCGTCAATAGCCCGTTGTGTTGCTCTAGTACGACGTAAACAAAAAATTACCAATTACCTTAGAAAGAGCTCCTTTTGAGATTTAATGAGGAATAGATTTACATTATAATCTTTTTATATTGTAAGAAGGATGGTCACGTCTGCCAAAATGCAGATAATAAAACTGCGCATATTAAAACCTAGCATCCAGCCTGTTTTACCTCATCTATTTTCACCCCCTTCAGCTAAGGAATTCAGAAGTGTAGCAACTTCAACGTGGCATCTATTTCATATTTATCCCGAAAATCCTGAATCTGGAAATGTCCATGGACAGGCAGCAATTTTAACGTTCCATAAAATAGGAAGGAAACTGCAAAGTGGACACTTTCTGAACTTTCGGTGCTAGGAGTTTGGTGTTATGTACCTTATACTCCCAAATCAAAGCAAGCAGGCTGTCGCTTTACGACGGTCATAAAACATTCGATTCGCGGAAGTGAATCGGAGATGTGAAAGTGCTGAGGATCGCATTTGGAATCACCTCAAATTTCTACACAATACTTGATCGCATAGTGGTTAGTTAACGACAATCCTCCTAGGATCCCCGAAAGTGCTGTGGTTTCGTATTTTTATAATATTTCTACAAATAAAACACTATACATGCGTGAAACGCCATTTTTATTCTTCAAATGAAATAAAAGTGAATTAACTTTAATACCCCAGGAGTTTTTGCAACTTCTGGCGAATCAAGTCGCTCCTCTTATTCTTCAGTACTTTTGTTGCGCCATCAAGCAGCTTTTATAAGCTTTTGTCCGCTTCACTTGCTGGAGTTTTCCACTTCCTATTGCTCGACTCGTGACAGCTTCTGACGTTTTGTGTTAATTGGTATCGACCTGTGCAGTTCTTTATTAAATCTATCTAACTTCTATGTCTGAGGGAACGATGTAGCAAGCTGAAAATAGTTGCGTTGATCTAGGAATTGTAGACTGAACAAGGTTGCAAATTTCATTACAAAATGGACTTTTTATTGCTTCTGACACCCTCGGATGCACATTTTCCTAAGATGTGCACGTGCTTGACGAATTCGAGGTACCCTAGTGACAAATCAAGTCGCTCCTCTTATTTCTCAGCAGTTTTGTTATGCCATATAGCAACTTTTTGGAGCTTTGTCCTCTTCACTTGCTGGAGGTTTTCCTCTTCTTATTGTTTTGCATTTAAAAAATTGTACTTATGATTATCCCCCCTCTCCCCACGAAATGTACTTCTGGTCACGCTATATTGAAAACCCTCCCAATGGATGATTCCCAAATTACCCTTTGAAATAAAATTTAGGTTTTTACTCATGCCCAATGGGTTTGGTTACACCACTCAAGTCTTTCAAGACGAAGATAGGAGGAGGGTTCGTGCTCGACTAGAAAGCGGTCCTATAATCTGCTGCAACTAATGGCTTTTAAGTGCCGATATCGAAACATACACATTTCCATGCAACCCTTCAAAAATAGAGGATTCCACTGCGGACATAGAATGTTCCATTGAATGCGTTTTCACGTCTGTCTAAATCCGCTAATCCCACTTACGACAGCTCATATTTTCTTTCTCTAAAAACCGTCTTTATATATTCGACCTGTACTTATTGCATCGCGAACGCATCCATTGCTATACGACGTAGGTTTTAGAATAAAAAGCTTTTGGAAAACATTCTGTGTCTATTTTTACAAAAAGTACTGAACTAAAAGTAAAGCGTGTGGGCGGAGCTGTGACCGCGGAAGGAATGATAGGCCCACGAGGTGTTTTCCACACTTCGTGTGCTCATAATCCTCGGCGACATTCGCTGTGTTTCTCTCAAGAGTTGGGTAAATTCTATCTAACAGGTAAAATAGCAGCCACGAATGTATGGATGACGGAATGAGATGGAGAATCATCGATAAATTGGAGGCAGGGCAATCACAAGTGTTGGTGGCTACAGAGCTCTATGTAATACCCAGTGTCGTCTGCAATGTGTTGAAATAGTTTCAGGACACTGGATCTATATCGAGAAGACATGTACAAGGTCGTCGAAGAGCCACGACGATTAATGAGGATTGTTATTGGCCACTTTCAGCGCGGCGCCACAGAACTGCTACACATCTCACACGTGAGCTGCAAGCGTCCACTTGAACCAGAGTTTTATGGTTTATTGTTGCCCGAAGGCTTCAAAGAGAGGGCGTGAACCAGAAGACCCGTTGACTGTAGCACACAGCGCGTTTAGCATGGTGCAAACAACATCAGCTTTAGACCAAATTTCAGTGGAGCACCGTGCTCTTCACAGATGAGTCGAGATTCAGCCTGGACACTGATTCTCGACGTACCCTTATCTGGAGAGAGTCTGGGACCCTATACCATCTCTCCCACATCAGGGAAATGGACCAATATGGTGATGGAGGTATCATGGTCTGTACAGGGATCATGTTGACCGACCGCAAACCACTCCATGTGTTTGACAGAGGACTGCTATGACGTCTAGATATGAGATCTTAAAGCCCTATGTTTGACTTTTCAGGGGCGCAGTTGGCCCTTGGTTCCAGTTCATGGACGACCAATGCTCGTCCACATCGGGCTCACCTGGTCGACATTTATCTGGAAAGCGTGAATATTAGGCGTATGGATTGAACAGCCAGATCCCCTGACCTAAACCCTCTAGAACATGTCTGGGACGCTCTTGGGAGGGCGATAGCATTTCGCCATCCCCCTCCGAGAACCATTCCGGAGATGAAAACTGCGTTGCTGCAGGAGTGGGATAGATTTCCACAGGACCCCTCAACTGTCTTGTGTCCAGCATGCCGTCGCGGCGCGCGACCTGTTTGACTGTCAGGGGGAACCATACCCCATATTAGACTCATTTTCGGCTCGATCTCGCAACGTGCATTTTAGACATTCCTGCACTAATGAGCTTTACTGACAATCATGCGTGCGTGCTATGACTTTTGTATGGTACATCTCTTTCTATGCTATAACTGTATATTCGTACCAAATTTCATTAAAATATGTCCATTAGTTTATCAGAAATTCAACATAATGTGGAAGTTTTCTTAATTTCGCATACGAGTGTAGATACAACAGCTCATCCAGAATATTTCTTTGGGAAAGACTGGGAAAATGAACAGAGAAAATCTACATGAGTCTGATTAATTTTGTGTTAGAGGGTTCCTTTCAAAATCTGTCATCCAATTTAATACACCAGTTCAATACAGAGATGTGAAATATGGTTTATGGTAATTTAAGAGTATGTTTTATTTGTGTGTGATATAAATTTACCACGCAATTAATTCAAACAAAAATAAACTTATTCTCTAATTTTGAATGTGTGATATTAATGTAGTATAGTTGTGAACTTTGCCCATGAATTCAAATTCTCGTGTATGCTTAGTTTAAGGGTATGTTTTATTTGTGTATGATAAATTTACCACTAGATTAATTCAAACAAAATACAGTAGAGTCCCGATTATTCGAGTTAATGTGGAGTAAGAGTAACTCGGATAACCTAAAAACTCTGTAAAAGCGAAAATTGTAAAGAAAATAAATCGTGTAGGTTTTAATGTTTATTACAAAAGATACAAAAGTTGTACAGATACACCACATTCCAATCCATATGGTTACGATAGTTAAAGAGTTCTTACTTAAAAAGTCCTTAATTGTATATTTTTTTTACATTACTTTAGTGTTTTTCTGCAGCAATGTTTGGCCATTTTTTTAAGAAATACAGGATTGCTGGTGTCACTTCTTCTTGCTGTTCTATATATTCAATAGCACTATCGACAGCTTTTAGTCCATCTATATGGGGGATTTTCATTTGTCGATTTTCATCATCACTGTCTTCATCATCATCGCTAGATTCATTTTCCTTACTGACGATATTGACTATCACATTTTATCTGTAATCTCTCGTTGTTCGTCAGCGTTTATCCAGTCACGGATCTCTTTTTCCTGAGTGTTTGTATGATCAAGTTCAGAATTGTTTTTGGTAGTTTCAAAAAAGGAAAATGTAGAGCCAAAAAAAAATCCTAGAAATATTTGATAGCTCGGTTAAAGCAGAAACTCGGATAATCGGGGTTTTACTGTAATCTTATTATCTGATTTTGAACGCGTGATATTAATGTAGTGTAGTCGTTGTTAACTTTGCCCATGAATTCACACGATCTGTGCAATTTAATTTTCTTTGGGGTAAAGTTAAACTTCCAAGTGGTTTCGACGAGATATAACGTCCATGAAGAACTAACCTATTATTTTAAGGACGAGATATCTCGTCATCAAGGTACACTCGAATTTTTATGATGATGATATCAGGATGTGGGCAATATTTTTCCAATGAAGAGATACACAGTCCAGACACATTAATGTGACCACCACCTACTTTCGACGTCAACGTGAAATAACCAATCACAAAAGGCAGGTGGCAGCACATTGCAGTGGAGTGTATATAAAGTATATCCTAGGACATCGGAAAGCATTTCAATCGTTGGCGTAATGCAGAAACGTAGCGATTTATCCGACGTCCAAAAGGGCAAGATTATTGGCTTTCGGGCCAAGGGTGGAGGCATTTTGGAAACGGCTAATTTTGTGAACAGTTCGCGTGCCGCACTGGTAAAAGTATATCGTGCATGGCAAAATGGCACTATCCAATATCAGCGGCGTGGCACATGTGGTGCACCACGGGCTATAGATGACAGAGGCAAACGAAGGCTACGGAGATGCGTTAGGGTGAATAGACGTGCAACTGTTGAGCAACTGACCGCCCAGATGAACCAAGGGGCTACCAAGAGTGTATCCACAACAACGGTTCAGCGAACGTTGCTGCGCATGGGCCTCCGCAGCAGACGCCTGGTTACTGCACCTATGCTGACTGCTGTTCATCGGCGACGAAGGCTGTAATTTGCACGCCAGTACCACAACTGGACGTCCACAGAGTGGCGACAGGTGGCTTTTTCCGATGAATCACGTTTTATGCTCCATCGGGCAGATGGGCGTTGGCGTATACGGCGTGAAACGTCTGAAAGCAAACATCCTGCAACAATTGCCGGAAGGATCAAGGCTGGAGGAGGGAGCATTATGGTTTGGGGAATGTTTTCCTGGCATTCACTGGGTGCACTCATCATGAGAAACCTAATTGACTCTCTTCCTGCACGCCTCGCAGCGGTCCGCTCTGCCAAAGGTGGTTATTCTGGCTATTGACAGGTGGTCACATTAATGTGATTGGACTGTGTATATCATCCATCAAGATCTTGTCAATTTTTTTAATGACGAGGTACTTCGTCAAGATGACAACCAGAACGGTTTAAGTCCAACAGCCATTCCGGCTGTTGGACTTTGCTGGATCATAGTGTGCCACAGATGAAACATACATTTTTAAAGTCAGAAAAAACTCAAAGTTTAATTAATAAAATTGACTATTCTTGTCTTCAACGTTGCTCCCTCATTACATGATTGATTAGAATTTATATGGATTTGGGGCGCAAGTGTCAGGAACGAATAGCATATGCCAAAGACAAGATTTTTAATCTATTGAAAGCAGCGTAAAGCAGCTAATGGAGAAATTGAATTTCCATGCCTAAAAATGTGATTTTTAAAGTTTTTGGAGCAATAGACTTGATAATTCATGTCGAAAGTTAGGTGACATTTCTATACCTTGGTAGAAAAAGGGCCAATGCTTAGTTTGAAAACTTTTGATAACACCTGATTTAGTATTCTTTATTTTTATTTTTAATGCGGGGTGGTACTTGCCAATGTGTTGATGCTTTCATAATGTATTGATAGAAGGACTAGTAGCATATTATATTGTTTTACTGCTTTACCTAGGAATGACATTAACTCGAAAGCAGTAAACTTGAACATTGGCCCTTTTTCTACCAAGTTACAGATTTGAAAAGACAATGTTAAAAATTCAAAATAGATTTGAATTAGGATTTTTTTTTAATTGTACTTTTTAACAATTAAGATGATGATGTGATATACTTTCCATCAAATGCGTATCTTAAACATACAAGTGTGTGCCTAGAGAGCACAGATCCACGTCAAAATCCTTAGAGTTTGACATTTTCACAGTCACGGTGTGAAATATATGCATCTAGAAAGCCGTATGAATCCTCTAACTCAGCTACAACTTGAAAGTCGTTGCTAACAAGCCCCGGATGTAACATAAAATATCATCGCTCTACGTCAGTTTGAGATGCTGGATGCGATGGGGGATATTTAAATGAGATACAACTCACGGAATTATGGAGGACCTGACTTCTGGCAGTCTGAATTTTTTTCTCCAAGAGATTACGTTGCACTCGGAAGAATGTTGCGTGATGCCACCAGTTATGAATTTTTTATAAGTTCAAGGAGCTAGGAGGGATTTTGCGTTTCGGTTTTGCGAAAACCCCTTTTTGGAATTATCACTACTCTATATAAACTTACAAGTTGTTAAAAATAGTTGTGTTTCCGTTTGTAAAGCTTTGCTCAGTGGGCTTCAAATTCTAAAATGGGGTTTTCATAAACTCTTTTTTATAAAAGCTGACAGCCCGAGATTCTATTCCTGTAACTTATCCTGAATAGACTAAGTAATGAAGTACTTCGCGGTTAAAATTGGTGTTGTTATCTTGTACGTTTGTCCTTTCACAAATTTAACGAACAGTCTGTTTTGAACCGTTTATAGTATTTCATGAGATTTTTATCATTTTTAAATTAAAAGTACTATAACATTATTCTATTATCTAAACATTTTATTTTGACAGTATTGATTCGATTTTTTGGCAAAAGTATCTGAAAATTCATGTCTATCAATACTAAGTGTTGTTTTCAATACAAATTTTGACTGAGGAGAAATTCAAGCTCTCTTGCAAGAAAGTGATTTGTCTGATGGACCAGATGAAAGATGACTGATGGCCAGAACTAGATTCTGGTTCTGATTACAAAAGTGACTGAAAAAGAATTTGCAATTAGTCCTGATGCAGAAAAGAGTTCGTCAACTTCAATTCCTTCAAGGAAAGCAGGTGAACTTTGGAAATTCAAGAGGTATGGTGTGTTTTATTCAATTATGTACTCTAATAAGATATTTTACGAATATATTTTAAGGGCTAGAAACTTATCTAACTAAAGTTTTACTTATTTGGTATATACCAAAATGCTTTCTTTCAAAGATGTCTAAGCCGACCAACCGGTATAGTGGTTAAGGTTTTGGTCTCTAGATAGGATGGTTCCTGGTTCGAACCATGGGCATGGATGTTTGTAAGCGTATGGTGTAGAGGCGGCTGATGCACCTTAAATCTGTAGTGGCCGAAAGTCCTCACGTTGGGTTGGTGTGGATGTTTGGAGAGTGGGGTGCCAGCTCAGGTGTTGTTTCGTCGTCTGACCGTAGTTCAAAATTACGAGGTGCTGTCCTCGGATCTTTCCCTTAAGGGACTGATCCCGGACCGTCGTCAATAGCCCGTTGTGTTGCTCCAGTACGACGTTAACTAAAATTACCAATTACCAAAGATGTCTAAATTCTTTTAAATATTTTGATTACCAAGTGATAATAAGCTTGATTTCATCTTAATAATTTTAGAATGGTACAAAAAAGGTTCTTCTGAAGTCATGGTTCATATCTTCCGGAGCCAAATACACCAACAAATACTTTCTTTAGTTATTTTGATGTGAAAGTCTAACAACTTTCATCTTCGAAGAAATTGCAGATTAAACCAATCTTTTCGAAAGAGGGATCATAAATCCCTTGCATCATGAAACATAACTGTTTCATAAAATACCACAACGCAATAAAAATTGTATAAAAATTGTTTTTGCGTCTTATTTCCTACATACGTATATTGTGTTATTTTAAAGTGACAATGATATAGTATGTAACAAATTTATGTTTCGTAGCAATGAAATGTACCTATGTATGTGAAAAGCATTTCAAAAGAAACAATATAACAAGAAAAAATATTTTTTTTTAAATATTTTTTTTGTGGTTCTAAACCTTCTAATATTGTTATTGTACTTGTAAAGTGATAATAATACAGCACTGTACAAAAATCTGAGTTCTTGAGCCATATCTTATCATACAAAAATTATTTCGGAGGGTTTTTCGAAATTCAGGTATTGATATATTCTGCTGACCGTGGTTCAAAAGGACGAGGTGTTATCCTTGGTTTCTTCCCTTAAGGATTTATCCCAGGCAATCGCTAATATCTCGAAATGTTGCTCTATTGAGACTTTAGCTACCTATCTGTGTTAACAAATGAAGGGGTAGGGTTTCGTCAAGTGAAACATAAACAAATTAATCGTGGTGGTCAGATTTTTTGGAAAAATGTGAATACAAATTTGCGAAAAAAAGCTAAACGCAAGGTGCATAAAATTTTCTATACTCACAATCCGAATATTATTGATGGACCAAGATCACTTAAAACCGGCTTCAATGGTAAACTTTCGATGAATATTCGAAATTTGTCATTTGCCAGTTTTGCCCAAACACCAATCGGGTACTGCGAAAGGTCACTTTTCTGATTTGCCCTTAAGCCGCTCGGGCATCTTATTTTTCTACGACAATCCAATAATTTTCCCGGCTTTTTAGCTTCTTTTTTTCCGTGTTTTCTTCTGTCCGAAAATTAACCGCAAATCGACAGCCCGATTTGGAATCAGCCAACGGCGAAAGGACAAGTATGTCGAATGAAACGTGAGGGGGCCCCAGCAACCCCCGTGGAATTTTCGGAGTCGGGAGAGAAAGGAGGAAAGTTTTCGGAGAGGTCAACAGATCCGGGGGATCAAACTGATCCTAGGAAGTGGACACCTGTTCACGGTTTTTGATACCCCGTTCTCTGGAGAAGCGCTCATCCCGAACACTGGTAAAAGGCTAGCATAAGTCTGCAGGAATCACGACTGCTGTTCGTTGATTCCGAGGAATTTCCCGAACCGTGATTACTTCTATCAGACGTGAGGAAAGCTGAAACCTGAGCTGCTGATCCTGCTGATTTGGAGCGGACACAGAACCTTTGGCTAGGCTTACAAGAGCTGGGAATCACTCAAATGAGTGCCGTTTAACGAGTTCAACCGAACTTCGAATCTCTCTCACGATTGCGAGATCCCTTGGAGAAGCTCACTCGAGCTAGGAACCTTACTCGCCCGAGTAAGGACTGGAGAAGGGCTCACTCGAGCCGGATAATCAACTTGGAGTCCCGAGGCCAAGGACAATTCACCGTGTTCGGCAAAATCAGTCACCTGGACTCTACCTGTATCTATACGCTATCTACATATCCGTCAAAACTGTTCATAATAGTAATTAACAAACATTAGCCCAGAACAGTGCGAACGATCTCTTCTAGTTGACGACGCTACCATTTCCTACACGTCACACTCATTTGAATTTTAGACGACTTAGTTGATCGCCTGGTCGAAAGGCATGGAATAAGAAAAGGGACGACCAGGAATTTTGACGAATCCCGTACGTCACTAGAAGCCTTTTTCCAGTGCTCGGATAAGCACTCCCGTCCGTTTCAATATCCGAAACAACAGCTCAGGTTTGAGCTTTCCTCACGACTGGTAGACGTAATCCCGGTTCGGACTAAAGACACTTTTTAGAAGTAACTAGACCCACCAAAAAGGTAGTGCTTTGACCGACGAGGCAGCGCTTTGTGTGTTGCTCATAAAGGAACGATAGTGGAAAACGATATGAAAAGAAATCTGATATTTTTGTCCCGATTGTGATATAAGACGACTTACCTCCATTTTTTAAAATGTATCATACAAAAGCTGAGTTATGAAATTAAATAAAAATATAAGTATTAAAAAAATACATGCTCTTTTCTCACATCCATTTCTGTCAAGCGTTCTCAAAAGTTTCTTGTTCGGAAAAGCCAACTTAAAAAAGCAAAAAAAAAAAAAAAAAAAAAAAAAAAAGCAAAATTTTCGCTACATTTAAAAATTATCATAAATTATTAAATTTAATACTTGTAACAGTTTTGACTGCTGATTTGAATTTATATAATCGATTTGAATACAAAATTGTTTATCGAAAATGTGCTTATACTGGTTTCCAAAGATTAAGGAAAAATCACAAAAAGAGCTATAGCTCGTTGAAAAAGAAACCCATCCGTATGAAATTTGCACATGTTGTTAGATAAAAGATGTTGCATAAAAACTGCAAAATGCAAATTACTGGCGATGCAATCGGATTGCGTCATCTGTGAGGAGCAAAAAATGCACGCTAGAGCAGATATCAGATATCGCAGATCGGTTGCAGATATCGCTGTGATAGTGAGATAAGATATCTGGGATAGCCTTTTCGTTATAATGACCTCGAGGTATAATTTGCCCACAGAACTGCGATTTAGAACCATTGGGATACTGGAGGCAGGTCAAAGTCAGACAGAGGTGACTAGATGGCTAAATGTGAGTCCTGTGGTTTATAGACTTGGGCAACAATTTCAAACTGGTTCGGCATCCAGAATGTTCAGCAAAGGACGGCCAAACGCTACGACAAGCGCCGATGATCGATATATTCAGTTATGTGAACAAAAAAATAGAAGGGCAACTCCATCTCATCTTAGAGCTTCTCTTGCTGGATCCAACGGAAGGTTGGTGTCAACGTCTACCGTGCTTAGAAAGCCTCACGAAGGTGGCCTTTACAAGAGGCGACCAGTCATTTGTGTTCCGCTCACCTCACGTCCCAGGAGGGAACGTTTGAGGTGGGCACGTCAACATGTCCACTGAACGGCTGATCAATGGAGGCGTGATCTCTTCAGGGATGAGTCCAGGTTTAGCCTTCAAAGCGATAGAAGGTGTTGTTTGATTTGGAGAGAACATGGAACACGTTATCATCCATCAAGCATTCGTGAAAGAGATTAATATACAGGAGGCAGTGTCTGTGTTTCGGGTGGTAACTTTAAGTGGACGCACAGTCCTTCATGTCTTTCCACGTGGAACTGTGAATGATCACGTCAATAGTGATGACATCCTTGATGCTTTTGTGCGCCCTTATGCCGGTGCAATAGGAAATGATTTCCTGTTACAGGACGACAATACTAGACCGCACAGGGCTCGCATCGTGGAAGATTATATTCAGCGCATGGAATGGCCATCTCGATCACGGGGGTTGCTGCTCTCAATCCTCTTCCTCAGACACCTTGCCAAGCTTACAACTGCTTTATACGAGCAATGGCTCGCACCTCCCAGCGAACTCATCGATCACATAATTGACAATATCACACATCGCTGGATGTGCTTCATTGCTTCTAGGGGTGATCATACTCCATATTAAAGGTACTTTTCCTATATCAAACTGACATATTCACTTTGTTTATTTTATATATGTCCTAATTTCTAAAACACCATAATTGTCTGGTATTTAATTTTTCATGTTATTTTGACATGTGTTGTATACTGTGGTACCATGTGTTATATACTGTGGCTCAGTTTCATTCAATTCAAGATGTAACTTTTTGAGTAATCGCTATTTGTGTGATATTTCCTTAATTTTTGAAAACAAGTGTTATTTTTGGACACAATATGGCATAAAAACAAAACTGTTAAGAGGTTAAAAATTACCAAATGCCGAATTTCATTTTAAGATGGTTTTTAATGAAACTTTATGCACATACGTCAAGAGACACTATTCCCTATTGAATGACACTTTTGAATTTCTTCTGCTACTAACCCACGAATTGGTTTCGTCGAGATATATGTCGTCCGTCAAGATCTCATAAATTTTGCAAAGGACCTTAAATCTCGTCATCAAGATAGTGCCTTTTTTACTTTCACGAAATCAAAATTTGGTAAGCTTTCGTCTAATGACGAGAAATCTCGTCCATCAGGATTTACTCAATTTTACCAATGACGAGATACCTCGTCGTATATCTAAACAGTATTTATTTTTCCAAAATCGGCTGAGTGAAATTACGTAAAAATTATATTATTCCAAATTGACGAATAAAACATTTATTTTAGCATTAAAAAATCAAATTTATTAATACTTATCCATAGGTAGGAAATCAATCATCAACAATTAATTATAGTAACTACTAATACTACTAGTAGTAAGTATTAAACGAATTGATGATGATAAGACTTACTAGTTTCCACATCAATAAACATCAGTTTGTTTAAAACGTAGTACTTTTCTATTTGTTTAAAACTTAGTACTTTTCTATTTGTCTAAAATTAAGTAGCCTCTCTGATGTCGTTGAACTATTGATATATAAATCGGTCCTAACCTTGTCTCATACTAACATAAAAATCTAATCTCTGGAAGTTTTTGGTCAACATAACAAACAAGGGAACTCTTAATTCTTCTTAATTGCTTAAATCGAAGTTATATAGTAATGAAAATCACTCTTGAGTTTGAAAGAACGATCTAAGTAAACAAATCGTATTAATGTGTCATCCCCCCAACCTACTTCTCAATGAACTGCAAATATAACTAGCGGCCTAGAAGGCCCTCTTAGCTTCGACACTAGTTGGTTTAACCGTCATTAAGTAGTCGTACATAAGAGACAAATATTTTCCTTTGACTCCATTTCATATATATGAAGTCATTTCTTTCTTCAGTATTTTCACAAAATCTGTTTCTTTTCTAAAGTTTGTCTTCTTGCAATAATCTTCATTTTCTTGCCGAGTTTGCTTTTCTAATTCCTCTTCATTAAAAAAATATTATTGATTATTTAATTTATTGTTTTCGATAGAATGCTCCAAACTGACGACTTAAAAATTTAAAATCGATTAATTTACAATTGATTGCTTAACAAACGATTTTACGATTTTAAAATTGGGTTTGAATAATCGATTATTTAATTTTTTTTAATTCGGTTTTATCGGGTCCGGCGGATCGGATTGCAATCCCTAGTGACAGTCCGGTATCAATCCCGACGGATACGATACGAGGACAGCACTTCGACATTTTGAACCATGGACAAATGATAAGGTCAACACCTGATCTGGTACCCCACTCTCCAAACTTCTACTCCAGCGTAAGGACATTTCAGTCCACCACAGATAAAACGTGCATCATCCTCGTCGAACACGACGATCTTTGGTAGGATTGAGTTTCGATCTCGCAAACCTTTATCTTCCAACCACCTCTTATTAAAAGAACCCTGTTGCACATAAACTGTTGTTGAACATCCTCACAAATTTTCAGCAGAACACCCTCATCAATCGTGTACTAAATTCTCATTATATGTTTACATGCAACACTGCGTATCGGAAAACAGATACCTTGTATTATTGGTTATGCATCGAAATGTACATAATTCAAAGCAAGGATGCATTTGCGTGAGTGGAAATAATGCACTTACGCCGGTAAAAGAGCATCTTGAGGGTGCATTAGAGGTAAAGAAAATGTTCAAAAGGGGCTCCTCTCTCTGAAATTGCACGAAACGTTAGACACAACGATACTCTCTGCACTTTTGCTAAGTGAGATTTCGCGTTTCTCTTGCATACCGTTCTTTTCACTCGATCTCACATACATTTTTTTATACCTTCGTCCCATTCCACCCTTGCAACTCTGTGGGATGATTGGTAGGGCATGTCCATTTGATGCGCAAGAACATTGAGCCAGAGATTAAAATTCAATTTTCTACCATCTGAAATGATCATCGGAAAGAGGTAGGATGTACGATTTAGACCGTTACACGGTTAAATTATTTCAGTCTTTAAAATGGGAAAATAAAATGGAACTTTATGCAGGGTCTTAGTAGTCCAGTTGGTAGCGTAGTGGATTAGAAACTACAGGGTTGTGTGTTCGAAACTCGATCCAACGAAAGTCGATCGTTTACGAGGGCCTCATTCACGTGAAATCAGTCGTGACCTCCAATGTCTTCATGTTGAAATGATGAGGATGTTTGAAGAGTGGAGTGCTAGTTCAGGTGTTGACCTCATCATCTAACCTTGGTACAAAATGACGAGGTGTTGTCCTCGGATTTGTACTCCAGCGATGAATCAAATGCTTTTTCAAATGGAAGTTGAAGGTGTTAGCCTCTAGATCGGAAGGTTCCTGGTTCGAATCCGGGTCCGGGCATGGATGTTTGTGAGCGTATGGTGTAGAGGCGGTTGGTGCACCTCAAATCTGTCGTGGCCGACAGTCTTCAAGTTGGGTTGGTGAAGAAGCTTGGAGAGTGGGGTGCCAGCTCAGGTGTTGCTCCGTCATCTGACCGTGGTTCAAAATTACGAGGTGTTGTCCTCGGATCTTTCCCTTAAGGGGCTGATCCCGGACCGTCGTCAATAGCCCGTTGAATTAAATTTACGGTATTCTATAAAGATGTATATCAGGCTTTTATTTATAGATTAGGCCGTGTTTGTAAAAAAGATAGTACTTCCAAGTAGGTTGTACTACATGGGAAAGCTATCGAAAACGGTATGATTGCTTCCAATAGCCTACGATAGCCGTTGATTTCCAAAAGGGCATTGGTAGGTAGGTGTTTTAATTAATGTCGTACTGGAGCAAAACAGCGGACTATTGACGACGGTCCGGAATCAATTTTCCAAGGGGAAAGATCGGGGGACAACACCACGTAATTTTGAACCACGGTCAGATGAAGAGGCAACACCTGAGCTGTCACCACACTCTCCAAACTTCCACACCACGCCAACGTGAGGACATTTGAGACCACATCAGATTTAACGTGCACCAGCCCCCTTTGTACATAACGGTCTTTGGTTGGATTTGAACTCGTCACCCTCCCGTTGCTAATCCGTTACTCTTTCAACCGGGACACCGCGACCCTGAAAAAGGGGTATTGGATTGTTCTGGAGGTAGGCGAGATTCACGAATTACTTTGTCTGCCCTACATAAGTTACTCGTAGCTTTACGAAATTTAGAACAATTTTAAAAACAATGCAGGCAACTGTGTTATGTAGAAAAAATTGATTGTAAAAGTCACTTTCAATGAGGGTAAAAGAGCAAAAGTGGCCTAACCCACATAAACCCGAAAATTTTATTACCTTTTAAGTTACTTTAAATGAGCAGGTTCAAGACTTCTCAATTAGCAAAATAGCTTATTGTTAGGGCAACTTTTTGCAACAAATGCAACTTTTATTCACACGCGCGTTCTACGCTGCAAGTAAAGTACTAAAATCCAAATTCCTCCTACATGGGGTGTATTGTAAGTGGGTTATAACCGCAACATAAATGCAACTTTTTGCATAAATGCAACCACCTGCAACTTTTAAAAATTTAGTTCAAAATTAATTAATATGATTAATTACTATTTCATTTTTTGCCCTCTGAACGAACCTTTCGATCGTGTGTGTTTGATGTTGCGAACGCCTAAGTATTGCGAATCAAACAAGAAGTTCATGAGAAGAAGGTGTTCGTCCTAACAGACGAAAGTGAAATAAATGGCAAGAAGTAACTTTTAACACATTGGTTGGTAATCCAGAAGGAACTTGCGTAATTGACTGCAGAGTTTGCAAGGTGAGTGTCGATCATCCATATGTTGTTCGCCTTGTAGATGACGCTTTAAAATCTTTTTGATGTTGAGTGAAAGGATTTTACTTTACTGCTATCCGACACAGCACATTCTATGACTGTTGGCTGGCTCAGTTTTTCAATGTTAAATAAATTACTGGCCAAGGATCGACCATTCAACGTTATTCAGTATTTAAGAATGTATTATAATACTGTTGTACACGACTAAAATTATCAATACATTTTTAATTTTTTACGAATAATTTATTTTAGAATTTAGTGCATCAAAAATAAATGCAACTTTATTTCCATATATGCAACTTTAGGGAATGATAAATGCACCTTTTCCCATTTTTACTGCAACAAAAAAGTTGCCCTACTTATTGTTGATCACACTGAAAAACAAATTTTCAGAATCTTAAATCATATTGTTTATAAATAAAAAAATTAAATAAATAGTGCCCAGAAAATCGCATTTATCTGCATTGGGTAGGTTGGTGTGTTAAAGGTCATTCTTACTGTGATAGCCTCGTCTCATAGAGCTTTTAAATGTTTACCATCTGAGATTCCAGTTTGAACCAACAAAGAACTTGCTTTTGTATAAGACTAGGTATAAGCGTATTCTACAGGGTGGTCCCGAATTCATGGTACAAACTTTAATAGTAGGTACAGGACATTGTAACAATGATTTATTGTATAGGAATGTATAGTCGCAAGTGACGCGGTGAGGCGTAAACAGGGGAAATAAAAGGAAAGAGAAATGGAGTGATCGGTTGGTATCATTGCCGGTAGAGGGCAGTAGATGTCTAGCCGCTGTTGAACATGATGCATCGCAGTAGGGAAAAGCGCCATTCACAATTGTGCTGCCGTAGACGATGGGTGACTTTACGTATGCAGAAAAAGCAGACATGCATTACATGTACGGCCGTGCAAATGGTAACGGCAGAGCTGCGTTACGAATGTATCGCGCGGAGTATCCTGATCGACGAATGCCGGATCATAGAATTTTTCAACGGTTACATCGTCAACTTTGTGAAACAGGTGCGTTCGACGTCAACAGACATGGCGCTGGTCGAGTAAGAGCTGTACGCACTCCAAGGCTGGAAGAAAGCATCTTGAACATTGTGGCTGATAGACCCGAGTCAAGCACAAGAACTGTTGCGCGTGACGTAGGTGTGAGTCATCAGACTGTATGCAGAGTGTTAAACGAAAATCGCTTACACCCCTTCCATTTTCAGAAAGTACAAGCATTGAATCCGGCAGATTATCCTCGCCGCGTGAACTTCTGCCTGTGGGTGATGCAGCAATGTGCGTTGCAGCCGGATTTCGTAGATTATGTGCTATTTACAGATGAAGCGACATTTTCACGCGAGGGTGTCTTTAATGCGCACAATTCCCATGTGTGGGCAACCGATAATCCACATGCAACGCGTCGACATGCGTTTCAACAACGTTTCAGTATTAATG
This sequence comes from Metellina segmentata, assembly GCA_947359465.1. Classification (NCBI taxonomy): domain Eukaryota; kingdom Metazoa; phylum Arthropoda; class Arachnida; order Araneae; family Tetragnathidae; genus Metellina; species Metellina segmentata. Next base: position 30,512,852 of record OX375879.1, read on the forward strand.
TGTGGGCTGGTATTGTGAACGACTTTTTGATTGGCCCATACTTACTACCCACGCGGCTCACTGGCGGAAGCTATCTTATTTTTCTGAAAGAAGTGTTACCACAACTGCTGCATGATGTTCCGATCTCCATTCGTAACCGCATGATTACCTGAATGCCACGTTTGGTACTCGATGGATTGGGCGTGGTGGACCAGTACCTTGGCCACCCCGATCTCCCGATTTATCGAGCCTCGATTACTTTTTATGGGGACATCTAAAGCATCTTGTTTATGAGACTCCAGTTGACTCAGATGAGGATCTCGTCGCTCGCTTATCTGTAGCTGCTGCAGGTGTGCGTGAAATACCAGGCATCTTTGAACGTGTACGCCAATCGCTCCACCGACGCTGTCAAGCATGTATCGATACTGGTGAACGCAATTTTGAACAATTACTGTAAACATGACACTTGTCAACAACGCTTTCAATAAAATCTTTGTTTTTCCTTTCGGCCGTTATTTCCCCTGTTTTCGCCTCACCGCGTCACTTGCGACTATACATTCCTATACAATAAATCATTGTTACAATGTCCTGTACCTACCATTAAAGTTTGTACCATGAATTCGGGACCACCCTGTATTAGACATATATTCAAGGTTTTGAACATAACATTTTTCTACGTTTTAGACTGACAGATTAAATACTCTAACTCAAAATTTTCGAGGTATGAGTTTCTTAGGTTTTCTAGAACAGAATGGTGTGATCTTTGTAGATAAAGATCGTGTGAGTCATTTTTTTCTTTGCATTACGATTATGGATTTCTTTTTGAGAAGCGAATTTAATGAGCAGTAGCATTATAGACATTTATATAGAGATATTTTTGACTTAGTGTGTTTTACTTGTAAGCGGACAATATTTTCTAAGAAATGCAGGTTATTCATCGAATTTTATGGTAACATTACAAGAGGGATATGAAGATTCAAAGAGAAAAAGGTTATACTGTATAAGGTAAGAATCTGTAGATCTCAATGCCGTCAAGAAAACAATAAAACTAAAATGTGTAGTTACAGATTCTTTGCATCAATATTAGATAAATATTAAAAAAATGGAAAATAACATATTACTCTCTCTTTGAAAACGTTTCTTAATATGCATAGTAATTACTGAAAATCCTATTTCGAATATCTGATTTCATCAGAGGTTGAAATTTGAATTAATTATGTTTGAAAGAGAAATAGGAACAGAGAGTAAACGTCACTCTCTTATTACTGCTAGAAAAAGCTTTTCTACTAACAAACTTGAAAATACGTTTTTCTGTTTGATTTGGGGCATTTTGCTTTCTTCCATATATATATAATTTTCCTCTATATATATTAGTTCCATTTCATTTCATGAAGGAATAAAAAGACTGACGGATGGTGCTTTTTAACAAAGGCCTTTCATAGGCGGTCTGCAGATAAGTTTCTTTAAAAATAGCCCAGCTTTAATTACCTAGAAATTATTAGATCTGGTATCTTATCGTTTTATTAACAGAGAATCGTAAAAATTGAAGGGGCCAGAGATTCGTGAAAATTCTTTCATTAACTATGAGGGTTTATTATTACCAACATTTTCAGTGATCCAGGTGAGTTGTACTTGTATTTATTCTTTGGAATAACAACAGAAAGGTGGAGTATTTCCGCCTCTTAGAATAATGTTTTGAAGTACTTACATTTTTAAATTTAAAGTAAAGGTTTTTGCAATACATATATATAGTAAAATTTTTGAAATATTTATATATTTATATAGATTTTATATGGAGCTTAAAGTTTAAATAGGAAAGGATTCAAGCAAAAGAGAATGCATGTCATTTTCAAAGAGAAGGCTTTATTTTATTTCGTATATATTAAAAATCCCCCTCCATATAATTTAATCCATATAAAAAATCCCATCACTTAAACCCTTTTCCGATTGCACATGCAGCCATCTATTGGTGATGATCACAAATATTTTTCTCAAGGAGTGATATATTTAGGAATATCTACTTCTTTGTGTTTCGTTTTCTTTAATTCTGCTGAATCCGACACTTTTTTTTGTCTAAACATAACTCTAGTAAAAAGCAATTACTTTGAAGTTTTTAAATGACTAGCAACCAAAGACAGCAAGGAAACTGTTTAACGCAGAGAGAAACTTAAATTCCATATTCATGCCCATTTTTATTAAGACAGATTTTATAACCTACTTTTAATTTTTTTTAAAGGAAATTGGGGCTATAATAATGCAAGATTTTGTTTTTTATTTCTAAGGAATAAATATCTTGGCACATGTTTATTTCCACGTTTATAAAATTTGCGACAACTTAATTATATTAAATGCAAATTTTACCTTTTAAATAATACCACACGATTTACTTACTAACGAAAAAGTAAAGAAGATGAGAATATTTTCATGTAGATTCTCATTATCTTAACTTAAATCATTATTTTTTCGAGATAAAATCTTTATATTTTTAGGTTTTTGTACCATTTTATCCATCTGCTTTCGAATGACATAGAAATAAAAATACTAAATTACTGTTCGATTTTTGGACATCATATAGCAGAACTATACCAGACTTTACACTGATACAAATGCATGAGGTGCGGTATCCCTGTTGGAAGAGTAGCTGATTGACAACCGTAGGTTTGAGAATTTAAAACTTGATCCAAGCAAAGACCATCGTGTACGTGGGGGCTGGTAGTAGTGGCCTCAAATGCACTCACGTCGGCGTGATTTCGAAGTTTGGAGCGTGGGATTCCAGCTCAGGTGTTGATCTCGTCATCTGACCGTGGTTCAAAATTACTAGGTGTTGTTTCCGGACCTTTTCCCTTAGAACTGTCCGCGGACTGATATCAATATCACGTTGTGCTGTTCCCGAGGTGCGACGCAAATTCAGCTACCTACCTACAAGATGTCATTCCATGCGACTTTCAGTCAGTTACAAAGATGAAGACTTCGGACATGATTCTATCACGAGGAAATCAAGAAAAGTGAGACGAATCACATAACGGAGGTCCTGAATATGTGTAATTAAAAAATTGTTTCTGTCAGTAGAACAATCATTGAGAGAAGTGTGTTAACTCAGAGAGGGTCTACTTTGAAGGGACAGGGTTTGATACAAATTTATAAAGAAGTTTTATCTCACTGGCCAAAGATCGATTACCTCTTGATCAGATCTCGTACAGGTCGAGGAGTTAATAAGTTTTATAAGTTGAGGAGTTAATATTAAAACAGTCGCCACCAGTCAAGAATCAGAATTAGTGTCCGGTCACACACTAGGCTCAATAGACCCTCATTTAGGACAATGTTTTACACAAGAGTCAAGAAACTAAATAAGTTAAACAATTATTTTTCACGAAATTTCCTGGAAAACGGAATATTTTTCATTTTGTTTGCTAAGAATTAGTTCGGTAAGAATCTAATATACGAGTAAATGCTAGTTTCTGTATCTATTGTATGTCACTCCCGCGTTATAAATTTAGGCATTCATTCTCTTGTTTTCTTCCCTATATTGTCCTTGAAAAGGGGGGGGGAGGGTTCGTAGTTATCACATTTTTGCTCTTTAAAAAGAAGGGGTTTGTTGTCCTTATCAAATTTTTATAATTGCAAAAGGAGGGGGTTGTTGTCGTCCTTATCGGCAAAAAGAAGGGTATTTTTGTCGTCCCTATCACATTTTTGTCTGTGAAAAAAAAGGGAGTGTCTTTGTCCCTACCACATTTATGTCTTTGCTAAAGAAGGGGTTTGCTGCCGTCTCTATCACATTTTTGTCCTTGAAAAAGAAGGGGTTTTCTGCCTTCCTTATCACATTTGTGTCTTTGCTGGAAAAGGAGTTTGCTGCTGTCCCTGTAACAAGATGTGTAAATAGTGTGTTTTGGTTATACAGTCATTAAATTTGAGATTAATCAGGAGAATCAGCCTGTTCATTTCTCTCGCCTAAGGATTCAAAATATCTTGATTTGTCACTGATTCAAAATGCTCACACATCAGAACCTCTGGGACCGGGTGGCACAGTCTACTTACCTTTCTGAGGTTCGTTAGGTTGCTCCAGAGTGACGTTAATTGACTACCTGTACACACTCTGAGTGGTTCATAAGCATAATTCCACCCTGCAGTCTGCACTGCATGACTATTAAACAACTTTGTCCTTCTTGAACAATACAATATTTCCATAGGATTCTATAATGAGATAAACAACCAATAGAAATTTTCAAAACAATTATATTAAAAGAAAACTATCAATAGAATCTTTCCAAATAATTACGTTCCAAGAAAATGACCTACGAAATCTTTACAAACGATTCTATTACAAGAAAAGAGACAAAGCAATCTTCCAAAGGACTTTAAGGACGGAATCGATATAATTTTTCTGAATGATCATTTTCCAAAAGACAGAACCAATAGAATCCTTGAAATGATTCCATTCTGAGGAAAAGTAAATAGAATAATTGTAAAGGGTTCAATTCTAAAGAAAAACCAATAGAAACTTGAAAAATTATTATATTCTTAGAAAAGGATCGATAGAATCTACAAACCATCCTATTGTCTAAGAAAATAACTAACAGAATATTTACAAACTATTCTACTATAAGGAAAGGGTCAATAAAATCTCTATCTTTCCCCTCTCTCTCTTTCCAAATTACACTATTTTAAGGAAAGGACCAATAGAATCTTTCCGAAATATTATATTCCAAAGAAAGAATCAATAGAATGGTTCAAATCTGAGGAAAATAAAAGTTGAATTCCTTCAAAGGAATTCCAAGGATATTCCAAAGATTCTATAACAATAGAATCTTTCCAAATGAATCGATAGTATGAAGATACCAATAGAATCTTTCAACAAATAGATGTGGTCATTTAGTCATAAAGCCCGTTGTGGGATACAAGAAATACTATACTGCTCGGAAATCTTTCGAAGCTTAGAGGGTTGATAAAATTTCCCCGGCTGGGGATGTGGACTGAAGCTGATTCGAACTTCAAAGTTTACACCCCCATACACACAGAGATGGACAATAATCCAACGACACAAATTACTTATTTGGTGTCTTTATTTTCTTTTGAAATAACAATGTACAGGCATCCACATCAGCACTCCAAACCTCAGTACCAAGTTATATGGAAAGCTCTTCATGAAATGCAAATTGCATTTCTTGTTCACAGAATGAAACTTTTACACAACATTGTTATCTTTCCCATTTTCACACATATGATTACTCTTATGAAAACAAAGAATACTTTTAGGACTTCGAACATAAAAAAAACAGGTTGTACATCACAGTACGATACACTTTTCCCGTTTCCCGGCCCTCTCCACCCTCCGGGCTGGTAACCATGGTACCGGTGGTCCTCATGGAGGAGGGCTCAGGGCACTCCACTGCAAGGTGGCGATGTATGACTCAAGTTTCATAAAGTAAAATATATAAATGATTCATTGAATTAAACAATAATTGAGCAGATATTTGACAGAAAACATTTCGGTTTTTCCGACTTTATAGTTGAATATCATTCTGTTTGTGTTTGTAAGTTTTTGATTTAAGTAACTAACATGAAATTGACTGTAGATATGCCAAATAAACTTTATATAATCTAACATTCCTAAAGTACTAATAATATTTAGGATAAATAGACACACACACAAATTAAAAAAAGATTTCTATGTAATATAGCACTATTAAAACACATAAAATAAATTTGTCTGGTTTCGTCGACAAACATTAATTTTACTAAGAGGTTTAGTTTGGTGGAAAAAAAAAATATGTGAACTTTTTTTTTAAATCTTTAAATTCTTTATTGGTTGTCTTAAAATGTGTATCTAATTTGTATGTGCTGTTAAACTATCAACCACAGCTTGTATGAAAAATTACTGCTGCCATCTAGTGAGTAAACCTAAAACAATTAATTGGTAGGTGTTTAGATTTAATTCTGTCTAAGAACTAAATAAATATTTATTTGTCCCTTTAACAGTCCATAATCAATTTCAGAAATTTTAATTTCTCTAAACAATTAAAATTCCTCGATTTGTCATTTCACTTGAGCTATTAGTTCAAGTTACAAAATCTATAAAGCTAGAACCCAGAAAATAAATCAGATTTATCGGAATTTATCCAAACGCGAGCACATTTTCGATTCCTAAATAGATATATTTTTATTAATGGACCTACTTTGTCTCTAGTATCATCAAAGATACAGGATTTTATCATGACAAACATATGTTCAGCATATATGGTTCCCCATTTTTATTTTCAAATATTTTCGTTGGGTACCGGAAGTAATATCTGATGAAGCATTTTGGATACCTAAAACACACTTCAGAAGTGCAATTCAAATATTAAAGTTGTCAATGGAAATGGGGAAATCCTAACAATGTTTTTAAGGACTTTGCAAAAATGTTTGCTTATTCAAATTAATGATTTATCGGTGGAATATTCAAATTTTCTTTAAATTTACATTTGCTAAAATTTATTTATTTTCATACATTCATGTACTGTACCTCTTTCGTAAATTTGGGCCGTCGAACAATGTGTCCTTTTCGATTCTAGGCTTACAAAATTTAATTTTCTTAGTGCCGCAGATTGTCAAAAAGACATCGTATCTTAAAAGTAGTATGTCCCCTTAGCAAGACCACGGTTTTATTTTTCTAGATAATTCCTTCGATGTACAGGGGTCCCCAAAGTCGAACTTTCTGCGTTGGCTGCAATACCAATCTAAATGCGTATTAGTACTTTGAGGAAAACTGAAAAGTATAGCTCCTATATTTTCTTTAGCGCTATTTCGTGGATACTATCATTAACTTCTGTTCATCGAGGTATGTTTACGTGCTTTTAGTTTCTTGGGTACTATTTCATTAATTTGCAATATCCTTTAGAATTTATAACTAATTAACTTCATTACCTCAGTTCCACAAATTGGAAGTTTACGAGCAAGGTCTAAAATTAAACGCAGCCAAGTGTTTTCAAACAGGTTGAATTTTTTTAAAGAACTTTCCCAGTTGAGATTCCAAGTAAATACTTTTGTAATATATTTCAAATAATTTCCCCTTTAGTTTTTGAATTATTCTTTATTTTTCTATAGAACTGTAATGGGTATATCTGACCATTTTGTTTAGGTGTATATTAATATAAAATTGCAAAACATACGGTTAATAATTGACCGAAGTATATTTAATGTATGGAGCAAAGTTGAAAAATTTCTTTAAATTTAACATATTTCTGCATCCAATTAGAAACTAAAAACGTTAAATGTACGCCAAATCAGTATTTTATCACTCACAGCCAATACCAGTGTATTTTTTATGTATAATTTCGTCCACTTAGATTGCGAAAATGACACACTGTGCGTCGTGTAGTATTTTCTCTCTTCTGTGACAGTATATAGTCTTAAGGTTAATTAATTACTTCGAGGGTAGGGGTTCCCCTATTGAAACTCAGAATAATGAATGAAAGGGACCAAACTTTTCAATTCGGTTTCCCGTAAAAATCTCGTTTTTTAATTTATTGCCACATTTTATTGATTTCATATTCACATTTTTAAATATTCATACTATAGCACGTACTACAATACAAAGGACCTTGAGTATAATCCCTATTTTTTTGCATGAACGGTTCCAAAGAATATTGTAATTCGTTTGATAACACAAACAATGTTTGACGTGAATGCGTCTTTAAATCGGAACTGTACTAGGGGCATGCATGAAAAGTAGAGCGTCACACATGTTTAGTCTTATGATGTTAGAATAGAAAGACCCTCCAGAAGATAAATATAGCGTGGCGTAGACAAATTATGTTCGCATCTGATACGACATTCCGACCGAGTGCGCAGGCGCACTGAGCATGGGATCCGCAAAACTTTGAAATTTTACGATGCTGGGCGAACTTTGGGCCAGTGAAACTTTGGATTGTGTCAGGGGTAAGCGTTTCATTCGGAAGCTACCGAACTCCACTTCAAACACAGGCCTATAATAAATAAAACTAGGGGGCCTGCCCCCTGCTCGCTAACGCTCGCCAACCCCGGAGGATTGCTTCGCAATCCTCATTGGTTCGCTGCGCGAACCTATGCTCGCTTCGCTCGCCTCAATGAAGACATGTGTCCTAGCAAAAGGGATTGTTTACAAAATATGTTACCACAAAATGTTTTTCAAATCTAAATTTGCTGTATTACAGAAAAAATATATACAGTATCTCCAAAATCAGAATTCAAATGAAAACTTTGTGCAAATTTTGACTCGAAATGTGAGCGTTGCTTTGGAAATTGAATACCCAGCATGTTATTTGTGTGTACATTTCCCCAGCACTAAAACGACCCACACTTTTTCATTGCGTTTGTTGCCGAAAGTTGTAGTGCAAGCGTCTTGTTGAACTATAATTGTTGGCCCTGAAAAGGACCGTTTTTTAAATGGCCCTGAAAAGATCCTCCGCTTTCTTTGATTTATATTATAAACTAACTGCAACAGCTCATTAAAATTTCCTTTTTTTTTCAATAAAATTTCATCCGATAACGCTATAAATTCAATTGATGCGCGAGACTTCGCGATAAACAAACAATCGTACAGTGTTGCCAAAACGCGATTACAAATAACGTCTTTTTTACGTGCCACGTAAGAGAATTATATATATAGATTATCTTTCGCTGTTAATATCAAACCATTTTAATTGCTCAAACAGTAAATTGTTGAATATTCGCAATAAACAATCGTTCAAACTTCCTATGTGTGCTTTATTCACTCCTCAATCCAACATCAGGCCCCGAGTATTCATGTCAAAACTACCGTTTCTGTCCTTGACATAACACAGCAATTTTTTTACATTTGTCATTTTCACCTTCTCAAGGATAGCACTTCGTGCAATCTAGCTAAATCTCTTAATGGTTGTGGTCTTGCTGTGTGCATTAAATAAATAAAGATCAGAATTATTTAATCTGATATATTTTCCCTGTTCTATTCATAACGGGCGTCGTTTCGGGGAAGCGGTGAAATAGGCTTAAGGCCAGTCCTGGAAATAGTAAAAACTAATTGAATAAAAAATAATAGCCTTAATTTTAATCTTAAATAACCTTTTCTTGTTTTGGACGAAAACATTATATCCTTATATTTTAAGTAACGACTAATCTTTTTTTTTTTAAACTTTGAGATCCACGAAATCTCTGGTGTTGTTCTCGGATCTTTCGCTTCGAGTTTGAAACCGGATCGTCGTCAATAACCAGAGGTGTTGTTTCAGTGTGCGACGTTTATTGAAATATCACCTCCACCAGATCTCTGAGTAGTTCAGTATTTGTTTTGCCCCAAAACATACATAATTTCCACATTACTTACTTGATAGAAGACCGAAAAGATTGATGAAGAGATCAGAAGTCAGCAAGCATGCAGGAAAAACTGAAGGTTGGAGAAAGGATATATCCGTGTGATTCCCTCTGAAGTTAAAAGAAAAAAAGTTCGAGAAAACGCGTAGTCGTAGAGTGAGAATTTTATTTGTTTTATTGAATCACACATCGTCGTAAGCTTATAAATGTTTTCCATCACGTCTCGAAAGTCCAGAAGATGATGAGTCCCTTTTTTACTTCTCGACTGATCTCAGAGATGAGCTCAGCCGAGAAGTGACTCATCCGAGTACTTGGAAGGCTTTCCAGAGATTTTCTTCACCTGAGAAAAGGGAAACGAGTTCTTTGAAGGATGAAAGGATTTGTGAGAAACTGTTTTTAATCAGTTCGTAAGCGCGTATCGTTTCGTTACGCATTCACAACTCTCGCTACCTGTTTTTCGTGGAAGAGGTCAGCTTTTTATCTCATTTCAATCTTTTTAACGGTGTGATTGGCAAAACATAAAGTAGACTTTAAAAACCGATTGAAAGGTATTATGTTACAGGAAAACTAAGAAGATAGGATCAATTGTAAAATTGCTTTTACAGAACGTATTTCGTAAAAGAAACGTTTTCTTTGTTAAGAAATTAATATAATATGAAAAGACGTATTCATATTTTGCAGTTGTTTGGTTCTCTATCAATGTCTTCTTTCAATGTTCAACAAAATATTTTAATTTCTTGACGTTCACCTCATTGTTATGAACTCAATGAAATTCAGTGACATGCATACACAGAACTAATTATATACACAATATTTAAAAAAAACTTTTGTTTCACTGTAAGCATTTTTTAAGACTAATAGCACGGTAAAGGTAATCCCTTTTATAAACAGTTTTTCGGTATAATGCTCTTTCAACACCTAAGTTTTCTTCATAAATGCCAAATTCCAGAATATACCTATATAGTTCTACATTTTTTTATAATTCGATTACCGCTCTCCTGAAGTAATTTGTCATTAAGTAATATAATTTAATATCTAATTATCTATACATTCGGTAGCACTATACTTATCTTTTTCTAATACACACCTATAATTTATTTTTCCAATTATATAACTTCCCTCCTCAACCTACGCGTCATCTCACGGTGGTTCAAAACTAAGTGGTGTCCTCGATCTTTACTTTCGGGTTTGACCCTGTTACCAATAGTCAGTTGTGCTGCTCCAGTACGACGATAATTAAATACCTATCTAAATCTACACTTCAATTGTATAATTAGACTATTTTACATAATGTATTGTAACATATTGAGAGCATCCAGAATCATTATCGAGAATCGTGGGAGCTCACAACGGGAATCGTTCCCCAAGTCCACCCCCTGGTCCGACTGCGGAAGTGACGACTGGAGGAGGCGGGCTGGGAAGAAACAAATTCAAAGAGGCTTTTTTCTAGCCGCAGACGATTTGCGAAAATTTGGATCTTTAGGAGACTGTATTGTATCGGTGATGGACATCGTCTTTAAATATAAAACTGTAGCTGTACATATTCTGTAAAAACTTTAATTCTTAATATAACTATTTTAACCAGGAAGTGGTTTTACTTTTTCGTCGATACGGTACAATATATATATATATATATATATATATATATATATATATATATATATATATATATATATATATATATATATATATATAACAAATTTGTCCATTCACAAAAGCTGTCATGCTACGTTTAGGATACTGGTAAGTAAAATGCATAATGTTTGCTTAAAATTTTCTTTAAAAGGGAAAGATTCGAGAACAACAATACGTAATTTTGAACCATGCTCAGATGACTAGGTCACACCTAAGCCGGAACCCCACTCTCCAAACTTCCACACCACACCAACGTGATGACATTTGAGGCCACGACAGATTTAACGTGCACCAACCTCTTTTGTACACGACGGTCTCTAGTTGGATACGAATTCGCAACCCTCCGTTTTCTAATCCGTTCCTCTTCTAACCAGGCTACAGCGGTTCATGATCACATGAAAATACAAAACACTAAAAATGAATCCTCGAGAGAGCAAAAAGATATGATAGGCAATATAACAATAATAAAAATTTCACTGTTTGTAAATTTAATAATCTTATTTCATCATTTTGTAATTGCATTTCTAGGGATTATGAGTTAGAAGAACCCATAAAAATCACGAAAGTTACGGTAATGTTGTGTATGGAACGATTTTTAAACAAATGTAACTTTACTGCAGGACGGGCAGAATTTCCAACTTATATGGGATACATATAAAAGTCAACACCAAGAGATAATCAGGTAAGAAAAACCAATACAAAAACACTTGATGAAATAAGGAAAAGCAAAAACAAAATAACCTGAAGTGCGTAACCACTTTGCAATAGATCGTATAAGTAAAATTTTCAGCACGGATGCTATATTTCTGATGTTTCAAAAAAAGTTAAGTCTGAGGAACACGCTAAAATATAGTATCCCAAACAGAAATAAAATTTCCGTGACCTTCGAAATAGCTCATAAATTCACCAAAAAGCATTTTTTGTCCATTTCCTAATCTTTTTGAACTCCCGAACGAAAAGGCTCAGGAAGTTGAATCAAAATAACTGGAAATCACGTTGTATGGGTTTTATAATTTCACTCTCTTTTTACAAAACGGCACTTCTCACTGGAAAGAAAGAGCACGTGCGATTTTAAATTCCGTAGGTCCCAATAAAACGTTCATTTCCGGGTCCGTGCCGATTCAGATTGTGAGTTTTATTGAGCAAACGACTTTCCAGAAAGGCCGGTTTGACCCACGCTTACAATGCCCACTGCACTGAATGGCAGATGGCGCATAAATTACCGACGTAATACCCTTGATGAAAACAAACCACCAATGTTATTCTCGCTGCAGCATATCAAGACCATACAAAGAAGAAAGACTACAGGGGCTCAGGTCCCTAAGGCTTTTCTTCTCATTTTGACAAGTAAAAGTGTAAAAGAATGTCTTGATCATGGATGGAAAAAAAATTACGGTTAAATATTTGTGTTCAAAACTCTCTCATATATATATATATATATATATATATATAATATATATATATATATATATATATACACACATATATAACATTAAAAAATGATTCGTGAGAAAATTGCTTCTAGGTTGGCTGGCACCTCCGAGTATTTCTTCACGTGCCTTTTACAGTTTCGCAGCCCATTGCATCAGAAATATTTTTTTTTTGCAAGCTAAGTTAAATTCATCTTCCCACGCCGTGATCCGTCTATTCCCATCTATTTACTGTAAGATGTCCCATCAAATGATACCATATAAGGCAATGAAATCTGTCTAAGTATTGCTGATCAAGGAATAGTTAATTTGTTGATACGCAACTTGTAACTTGCTGCGCCATCTCTTGTAGCACTCGAATCATGACTGTGGTCTTAGAAATACGTCTTTTTATTGGTCTCTGTCCCGCTCGTATTTTATGAGTAAATAAGTAGTGAGATTTGTAAGAAGGTCTTCATATGTGTGTGTGAGGGAGAGGGAGAGAGAGAGAGAGAGAGAGAGAGGTTTTACCTACAATAATTGACCGGACAGCAGTATGTGATGGTATAAGGGAAAGAATACATGCTTTAATAGGGGGATGGTTCCCACCTGCTGCTATTACTTTAGCAACCCTTCTCAGCATACTTTCAATACTGTTTTGATACACAGCTATGGATATTTGAGTTCATTCTTGCTGCAAGAAGGTCGCCAGCTCAGTTGTAGATTTCTGACGTGGTTCCCTGGTTCGTAAGCGTCGCTCTAGCTCGTCCCACGAATGTCCTACGGTGTTTTTCGTGGTATGGCGCGGCTATTGGGACCTTTGCACTTTGTCTTTGGTAAATCGAACGCCGATTTTTGCATGAACATTTTGGAATAACAGGTTCTTCCTATGCTCTGTAAATGTTATGGAATGGACGAATGTTACTTCCAAGACGACAATGCTCCGTGTCATGCTGCAGCCTTTGTCAAGCAGTGGTATGTAGATATGGATGTAAAACGTCTTCCCTTGCCTGCTCAGAGTCCCGATCCTAAACCACATAGAATGTGTATCAAAACCTTGTTGAAAGTATGCCCAGAAGGGTTGCTAGTGGTATTGCACGTGGGGGGGGGCATCCCCATTAAAACATGTATACCTTTCCTTATACCATCACATCTTGCTGTCCGGTTGATTATTGTAGGGTTGTGTATATCTGAAGATATTGTAGCGGTCAATGTAACTTAGAAGCATCTATGAATGCTGAGTATAATCTTTCTTTTCTTAAAGGCTCTACATAAAAACCTGGCAATACCAATTAAAAAAGAATATAAATTCTTGCAAACGAAAGATTGATGTTCTGCTTATGATTCTGATTTAAAAAAAGCAGTTGAGCAGAAGTTCTGTTGTAGTAAATATGTTCGTTCTATGCATGCTGTAATAAATATTATTACTTGGAAGAAATTGCTTGTTTTCATCTCTTGTCTTGTAGCTCTAAGAGAGCTACAAACTGGTGACCCGGAATAACAATATTTTCTGAATCAGGAGAACGAGCAAAAATGGTTGATACTGATCCCGCCCAAAAAGGAAGCATGGAAACAAAAGTTGACAAAACTGATTTGAACCTGGAAACAAATCGCGTAAGCATCAAAATTCCTCCATTTTGGGAAGAAAAACCTGAAATTTGGTTTTGTCAAGTGGAAGCCCAGTTTTCTATCGCGAATATTGTGACAGAGGAAACGAAATTCAATTACCTGGTTGCACAGATGGAACCTAAAGTGGTTGAAAACATCTGGGACATAATCCGAAGTGGTCGAAGTGACAAGTATTCTGCAGCAAAGGAAAGACTTTTAAATACTTTTCAAGAAAGCGAAGAAAAAAGTATCAAGCGTCTACTTACTGGAATTTCACTAGGTGATGTAAAGCCTAGTCAATTGTTACGTAAAATGAAATCGCTTGGCGGAATGAACATCTCCGAGAAGGTTTTACGCACGTTATGGCTCGAAAAATTACCAGAATCTATTCAGAACATTTTGTTGGTGAGCGTAGAAAGCCTTGATAATCTTTCAGTTATGGCTGATAAAATTTTGGAAATGAATCCGAAAACGGAACTTTTTTCTGCAACTCCCGATACCTCGGAAACAACCAAAATCCTCGAAAAAATTTCTTCTTTAGAACAACAAATCTCTGCTCTGAACATTGACAGACAATCTAGAACTGACATTCGTGTTCCAAATATGAGGCGAAATAGAAGTCGATCGAAAAAGCGATTCTACCCAGAAGGCAAATACTGCTACTACCATTTCAAGTTCGGAGCTAATTGTTATCCAAACAAATGCAAAGGTCCTTGCAGTTGGAAGTCGTCGGAAAACATAAGTCAGCAGTAGAAGGAACGGCGAGCTCTGCTGCTGATGATATTCAAGATTGCCGCAATTACCGTTTATTTGTGAAGGACAAGAACACCGGCTTGCGCTTTCTAGTTGATAGTGGAGCGGATGTATCAATCATTCCAGCTTCAGAAAAACATAAAGTATGTAATTCTTTTAAACTTTATGCAGCTAATGGTTCCGAAATTCAAACTTTCGGACATAAAATTTTGACACTCAATTTGGGACTTCGCCGTGATTTCCAGTGGCCTTTCATTATAGCAAAAGTGGATAAAGGAATAATTGGAGCTGACTTCTTAAATAAGTTCAAATTGTTGGTAGATATTAACAAAAAACGCCTTATTGATGGACTAACTAACCTTTTTGTAACTGGTGAAATTTCATCTATAGAGGCAGAAAATAATTTAAGTGTTATGAATCAGTCTTCTAATTTTTCTGATATAATTTCCTTGTACCCAAATTTGATGAAACCTAATCTGTTGATAAATAATACTCCGCACAATGTCAAACATTATATTGCCACTGAAGGTCAGCCAGTATATTCGAGAGCTCGACAGTTAGATACCAAAAGATTAGAAATTGCGAAACAGGAATTTAAATATATGCTAGACAATAACATAATTCGACCTTCAAAATCGCCATGGGCTAGTCCACTGCATTTAGTGCATAAAAAAGATGGTACATTACGGCCGTGTGGTGATTATAGAAGGTTAAATGCACAAACTATTCCTGATCGTTATCCGATACCGAGAATTGAAGATTTCCAGCATATTTTAAAAGGTAAGAAGATTTTCTCAAAAATTGATTTATTTAAAGCGTATTTTCAAATACCGATTGCTGAAGAAGATAAGCAAAAAACTGCGATTATTACACCTTTCGGACTTTATGAATTTAATGTTATGAGTTTTGGTTTACGAAACGCGCCTTCCACATTTCAACGCTTTATTAATGAAGTTTTCTGTGGATTGAGTTTCGTATTTCCTTATTTAGATGATATTTTGATAGCCTCTTCAACTATAGATGAACATAAAGATAATTTGAAATCAGTTTTTAATCGCTTGGAAAAATATGGTTTAAGAATAAATGTTTCTAAATCAGAGTTAGGAGTTAAGAAATTGGAATTTTTAGGGTATTTAATTACACCAGAAGGTTCACGCCCACTTCCCGCTAAAGTTCAATCAATTTTAGATTATAAATTGCCTGAAACAATTCATCAATTGCGCACTTTTCTCGGCATGATTAACTTTTATCGTCGTTACTTAAAAGACGCTGCTAATACTCAAGCACCACTAAACGATTATTTACGTGGAGCAAGAAAAAAAGACGCGAGAAAAGTTCCGTGGACCGAAGAAACTAAAGAAATGTTTGAAAAATGCAAACAAGATTTAGCGAATGCCGCATTATTAACATTTCCTAATCCTGATTTGCCTTTAGCTTTATTTACAGATGCCTCAGATTTCGCTGTAGGATCTGTTTTGCAGCAGTTTGAAGAAGGAAATTGGAAACCGATCGCCTTTTTTTCAAAAAAACTTAACGAAACACAAACACGGTACAGCACATACGATAGGGAACTTTTAGGAATCTACCTCTCAATTAAGCAATTTAAACATATGTTAGGACAGAATTTTATTATATACACCGATCACAAGCCAATTATATATGCTTTTAATCAGAAAAACGAAAAGGCTTCGCCTAGACAACTGAGACATCTTCAATATATATCGCAGTATTCAACAGAAATACGCCACATCAGTGGACATGAAAACGTTGTTGCAGACTCGATGTCTAGGATAGAATCCGTAATCGGGTTAGATTATGATGCAATTGCAGATAAACAAATTGACTGTGAAGAGCTTGACAAATTACGCAATAATACTTTATTCGCGTTTAAACAATATCCACTTCCGTCAGGAAAACTTCTCTGGTGTGATACCTCAACTTCAACCATTAGACCCTTTTTACCTCTAATATTTAGAAGGATAATGTTTGATAAAATCGATGGTTTAGCCCATCCAGGTATCAAAGCAACAGTGAAACAAATGACATCAAGATTTATTTGGACAAACATTCGGAAAGACGTAAGAAAATGGTCGCAAACATGCATCGGTTGCCAGAAAAACAAAATTACGAGGCACACTAACTCACCATTAGGAACCTACAAAGAACCGGATGAACGATTCAGCACAGTTCATATTGATATCATTGGACCTTACTCACCATCTAATGACTTTGTTTACTGTTTAACTTGCATAGATCGCTTTACTAGTTGGATGGAGGTTATCCCTTTACGTGATATAACCTCCGAAACCGTGGCAAGATCATTTTACGAAGGTTGGATAACCCGATTTGGAGTACCTTACGAAGTCATCACAGACCGAGGTTTGCAATTTACATCCGAACTTTTTAGAACTTTGGCAGCTATTTGTGGAATGAAACTTAAACATACAACTGCATATCATCCACAGTGTAATGGCAAAATCGAAAGACTTCATAGGACACTGAAAGCAGCTATACGGTCACACAATACTCTTCGATGGACAGAATCTATTCCAACTATACTTTTGGGCCTCAGAGCAGCTATAAAAGAGGATTTTGAACATTCTCAATCTCACAAATGGTTTATGGAAAAACCATAAAACTCCCTGGAGAATTTTTTGATGAACCGACTATTTCTACGACGCCAGAGACGTTTCTGCACAAATTACAAGAGCAGATGCAGTCGTTCAAACCTAAAACTACAAGGCACAGAAATAAATTCAAAGCATTTATACATAAGGATCTCAAAACGTGTTCCCATGTGTTCATCAGAACAGACAGAGTCAAGAAGCCATTTGAGCCTCCATATGAAGGACCCTTCAAAGTGATTCTGAAAACTGAGAAATACTTCCTAGTCTGTATAAAAGGTAAAGAAGTTAACATTTCTATTGACCGGCTTAAACCTGCTTACATTTTGGCCGCCGATGAAAAGCATCCAGAACCACCAGTACCTGTGCAAGCGGATACACCGGACGTTACCAAAGATAAACCTCTAGAACAAAAATTTTCCCATGTTGGAAGAAAGATTCAACGACCTGTTCGTTTTAGAGACTGAATGTACAAATTATTGTTAACTTTAACTATATATTATTATTTCTTTTGTCCATATCATATATTGTATATACATATATTGTTATATTTCAAGATGTTTTAAAAAGGATATTTGGATTATTGTAAAATAAGATTTTCTTTAGATACTTTAATAATTTGTATATAACTGTAAATTGATCTTATTTCCTGCTCCTCTCTTCATCGTAACTTAGTTACTGGGAAGGGAGTGATGTAGCGGTCAATGTAACTTAGAAGCATCTATGAATGCTGAGTATAATCTTTCTTTTCTTAAAGGCTCTACATAAAAACCTGGCAATACCAATTAAAAAAGAATATAAATTCTTGCAAACGAAAGATTGATGTTCTGCTTATGATTCTGATTTAAAAAAAGCAGTTGAGCAGAAGTTCTGTTGTAGTAAATATGTTCGTTCTATGCATGCTGTAATAAATATTATTACTTGGAAGAAATTGCTTGTTTTCATCTCTTGTCTTGTAGCTCTAAGAGAGCTACAATATCTATCTTCATTTACTAGTATAATGCTACACTAATTCGATACATTTGTTTAGCCTTTTGGTTGCCACAGTCGAAATGTAATGCGATTAAGCGCTTTGCATATGAGGTAACATTCGTGTTTTATCTCAATAGAAGGGGGTAGGGGCGGTATCCCTATTGGAAGAGTAACGAATTAGCAACAGGTGGGTTGCGAGTTCGAATCCAAACAAAGACCGTCGTGTACAAACGGGGCTGGTGCACGTTAAATCTGACGTGGCCTCAAATATCCTCACATTGGCGTGATGTGGAAGTTCGAAGATGGGTTGACAGCTCAGGTATCTTCGTCATCTGACCGTGGCTCAAAAGAGCCAGATGTTGTCCTCGTATCTTTCCATTCGCGATTGATCTTGGACCATCGCCTGTTGCGTTGCTCCGTTGTGACGTTAAAATTATCTAGCTACCTTATCTCATTAAATGCTATAAAATCACTGAAGAAATAAAATAGAAATGATCTCACCTCACCATATAATTCTTTATATGTTAATAATTTAGCTAATTAATAGTCAGCTTTGAAATAAAATTTTCGATACCTTGATTGTGAGACTTATGTAAGTGCACCTATAAGTGATAAAAAGAAATCAAAACAGAATAATTTCCAAAGTAGGTAAGTAAAATTTCAAATGATTGCAAAATGTTTTTTAAATATAGTATTTCATGAAACGTTAAATATTGAATTGTGTGAAAATTTGCAAGCTTTCCGCCTAAAGCTTTTGAAACATTGAAAATTTCTCACTCTAGCAAAGCTCATTTCTGTCTGTATTTACTAGATATTTTCCTACCTTTTATTACTTTCCTATACTTTCTCGAAACAATAGATTGACTGAAATTACCTCACTATTTCTTGCCTTGTGTAATCAGTTTGGACATTTATTTTCTAAACTCTAACTCTGAGAGGAAATTTAGATTCAGTAAAGGACAATTATTTACTACATGCCATACAAGGCTGGAGAATCTGAGCAGAATTATATTATAAAGTCAAAATTTAAGAGTGAAATATTTTGTGTGCAAAGTTTAGACACGATCATATTTTTCAGGAGCTTTTATGTTAGTTTTGACACTAGTCTATGAATTTTAAAAGTATTGCTGCAAGGGCATGATATATGACATACACAACCCTACAATAATGGACCGGACAACAAGTTGTAATGGTATAAGAGAAATAATACATGCTTTAATATGGGGATGGTCCCCCACGTGGTGGAATACACTAGCAACCCTTCTGGGCAAACTTTGAACAAGATTTTGATAAGGAGCTATGGGTATTTGTGTTCATTCCTGCTGCAAGAATGTCGCCAGTACAGCTGTAGATTCCGGACGTGGTTCCCTGGTCCGTAAGCGTTGCTCTAACTCGTCCCACAAATGTTCTATGGGGTTTAGGTCGGGACTCTGAACAGACCAAGAAAGACGTTTCACATCCATATCTTGATACCACTGCTTGACAGTGGCTACAACATTACATGTAGCGTTGTCGTCCTGGAAGTAACATTCATTGATTCCATAAAATTGCTACAGCGTAAGAAGAACCTGACTGTCCAAATGTTCAAGTAGGCGTCGGCGTTCAATTTACCAGGGACAACATGCAAAGGTCCCACGCCATACCACGAACCCCCCCCCCCCAAACAAGTAGTCGGATTTTATGCAAATCTGCTGGCGTCCGGTCCATTATCGTAGGGTAGTGTATATTGGTTGATATAGTAGGTAGGTATTTAAATTATCGTCGGCACAGTGGAAAAACACAACTGTCTATTGATAACAGCGCGGTTCAAACAGGAAGGGAAAGATCCGAGGACAATATCAACTAATTTCGAACCACGATCAAATGACGAGGCAACACATGAGCTGGAACCCCACTCTCCAAATTTCCACATCATGCCAACGTGGGGAAATTTGAGGTCTCGACAGATTTAACGTGCACCACTCACCTTGCGCACGATGGTCTTTGATTGGATTCGAACTTGCAACCTGATATAGGACACGAAGGATGATATGTAGATTTCTAAAGTAATTCACGCTAAATAGCACTAAGCATGTATAAAAAATTAATTTCTAGAAACTCCCTTTTATCTACGTTGTCGAGGTCTAATTAACACCCGGGGAGCGATAAATGACCTCAGATCGACCAACTAAACCAAGAATACGTTCCTTTTATTCCATTGTCGCGTGTTAAGGGGATTGATAGGTACTGGACTTGAATAACAAGAGTAGAAAATATCTAATATTAATGGTAATGGTAATGGTAATATTAGTTAACGTCGTACTAGAGCAACACAACGGGCTATTGACGACGGTCCGGAATCAGTCCCTCAAGGGAAAGTTTCTAGGACAACACCTCGTAATTTTGAACCACGGTCAGATGACGAAGCAACACCTGAGCTGGCACCCCACTCTCCAAACTTCCACGCCAACCCAACGTGAGGACTTTCGGCCACGACAGATTTAAGGTGCACCAGCCGCCTCTACACCATACGTTTACAAACATCCATGCCCGGACCCGGATTCGAACCAGGAACCTTCCGATCTAGAGGCTAACACCTTAACCACTATACCGGTTGGTCGGCATATCTAATATTAAATAATTTTCAATATTTCTATCATTTAAGACTCCTGGTGACTGACTTAACAAGATATCTCCACAGAACAATATAGGCCAGATGTTGATATATCTCTTCATTTCACAATTGGTTAGATTGTGATGGATGAGGTATCTCGCCGAAACAATTTGTTGGGTTAAACAAAGAAAAATGTGTTAACCCTTCTTTGCATGATTTTTTCTTTATTGGTGAAATAAATCAAGGTGATATAATTCATGTTCAAAATCAAAGGAAAAATGGTTTAAAATTCTTAGTATATATTTATAGTATAAATTTAGCAAAAAACAATAAATACA
The DNA here is from genome assembly GCA_947359465.1 of Metellina segmentata. NCBI lineage: Eukaryota > Metazoa > Arthropoda > Arachnida > Araneae > Tetragnathidae > Metellina > Metellina segmentata. The sequence continues at coordinate 30,534,069 of OX375879.1, forward strand.
AATACAAATACAAATATTGACGACCAGCTACAGTCTCGAGCCCAACAAGGCTGGTCCTTTGTTTATGAATTCCCCAATTCCCACTGACTATCCAATTGTATCTTAAATTCGTACACTCCCTTTGAATTAACTATATTTTCTGGCAACGCGTTCCAACTGCCTATTACTCTATTAAAGTAGTAGTTTTTCCTTAAATCCCGATTAAAATGTATCTTATTCAATTGATACCCATGGCCCCTTGTTCTGTTATCCCTATTGAAATTTAAGCCCTTTGTGTCCCCTTGTTTTACAAACTTGAAAAGCTGAATCAAATCCCCCTCCTTCTTCTTCTTTCCAGTGTATACATGTTTAGCTTACTTAAACGTTCATTATAGTCGAAATTTGATAGCCCCTTTATTATTTTTGTAGCTCTGTGCTGAACCCTTTCAATTGATTCTATGTCTTTTCTCATATATGGAGCCCAGAATTGTACAGCATATTCTAGATGTGGTCTCATGTGGTATTTTTTAAATTAAACGCAAACTTTTTCAGAAATTGCTCTAAAAATAACAGAAACACATGTTACAAACCTTTCTTCCACTCATTTTACATTTTTACTTTTTTACACCACACTTTTTTAGCAATAGAAACTAAAATATAATAAAACAAAATTAAAAACGAAATCATACGTTTATTGCAACTACAACAAACAGCTGAATGACAACTTCAAGCTCGTTTTACTGATAGTGACACTTGCTTATTTTTGACAGCTATGGTTTTTTTTATGCAATGGACATTAAAAAGGTATCCAGACACGATCAACTTAAAGTGAACTTGTTCTTTTATATAATTTTTGGGCATTCAATGTTATGATGGAAATTTCCACCATTATGCAAAGAAGGGTTAAGCGTTAGGTTCTTTTTTGCCTCAGTGACTAGTCTTTCTATTTGATAGGAAATCTCAGTCTCTACGAATATGTTGCCATTGTACACGCCATGTGAGTCATGCGTAGCAACAACATGAGTCGACCTCATCAAACATTGCCATTTCCGCTTTTATGATAACTATTGCACTGAATACTGTAAAGAAGCGATCTCCTCAATTAAAGCTTAGTCAAAAGGAAGTAAAACACCTGCTACCAGCTATTACACTTAAGTGTTTGCGAAATGTACTCAACTGTACCAGTATCTATCTGCAGGTGTTTTCCTATTCTACATTTAATGGTTACGATAATGATAAGCTCGTCTAATAAAAATATTTTTATACCAAAACATTTTGATATTTCAACGCTGGTACGTAAATTACTTTTGTACGATCTGCGTTTCCCGTTTGAATCAACATTTTTTTTGTAACAGAACCAGGTTAGCGATACATATATATTTCAGTACCAATTCTTTAACAGTCAAAAATCAATGTTTGAATTTATTGTATTGGGGTCATTCCATGTGAAATGAGAAAAAATCAGGAAAAACCTCAGGCCGTATGGTAATGGATTTTCATGAAATTTGGTACAGGGGTTTAATTTATGCATAAATAACTATATGCAAAAAATGTAAGTTAAAAATTAAATATTTTCGAAGTTTGAGGCATTTTAAGGACTTATAAACTGTGAAGAGCAGTTGTGAGATCGCTTAATGTTGCATGTTCGAAGTTATGTTTCTCAAAAACTACTTAACGTAGACAAACATGTTTTACATCTTTATAATCCGTACAAAATTTTCTTTTTTTTCGCTTTGGTCAAATACAATTTTAAACATCATATTTAATCTAAAATTTAGTTGCAAAAAATGGAAAATTGTCATTTTTGGCAGAATTAAAAACATTTCTCTGGGCTAAAGAAATTTTACGACATATTTTAAATTGATACCAGTTACAGTGCTAGGTATGACAATATTACTGATAGAATTTGGAAGTCGCATTTTAATTCTTTCATCTTCAAAATATGTAACTTAAATAACAAAATGACAATTTTCTACTCTAAATAGGCATAAGAAATCAAATGAAGGACAGCTATGATAAAACCGACATTTCACAGAAATACAGTTTAATATGTTTATTACTTGTAAAAAAAAAGATTCCGGATTGTAATCTGAGTCCTAAAGCAACAATAATAAAATCAATATTACAACATTTGCTACCCAGTCTATGTATATTACGATAACTTCAATGATAACAGAGAAATCAACTATATATAATGAAACCCTAAATCAACAAAGAAATACCAAATAATTTTAACTTAACAAAAAGAATTATAAAAGCAAAAAAACCAGTGTCAAAACAAGTTTAAAATTTCAACTTAGTAACATAGATATTGTGACTTTTAACTAATTACCTTTTCAAATTCACTATGTGGTAAAACTCCCGTGTTATTGCATCTTCTATAATTGAAACGTGATTTTATTGTACTGCCGAATTCTTTTTAAATTATTTTGCTGGTGAATATGATAAATATGAAACACGAATTTGTGACGTACAACTGGGAATAGGAATGTAGCAGTGATAGTTAAGGGTTCCCGTAATGGCTGAGGTCACTGATGGAACACTTCTGGATAGCCATTCGCCGGTGTTCGAAAGCTTTTGGTTTAGCAAACCAAGCAGATTTATGACCATAATTCATTTAATAGTGTTTATTTATTCGGTTACCTGCCCTTGAATGTAATAGCATTACTTTCAAAGGCAGAAATGGATGTCGTACTGTTGTGTTCCCGCTTTTTTTTATTCATATGCGATAAAATAAAACGATAATTTCCATCTAGTTAAAAACGTTCCTGGGACGAAAATAAACAAATTACAATGATGAAAATTACAGGAATGATAATATACAACTTGACACATAATACTGAAAATTTGTGAGGTTTTAGGAGTTGTCCTTCACAGTAAAATGTGTTTTAAAAAAATAGAAAAATCGCTGTTTTCAATTATTTTACTTTTTTATTATTATTTTTTCTTAACTAAGTAGTATAAACACAATCACTAAATTATACCAAACTTTTAGACAGAATTATTTTGATACTGTCTTTCTCTATTTTTACAGGTACTAGAGCAATTTGAAATTTGTATCAAATAGTCAAAATCTCTAGTTTCGCTGATCCCTGAGAATTTGCGGTGACATATGTAAAACTATTTTCTGACATTTCCTAAAAAAACTTTTACTGAACAATGTAACAATATAAATTTTTTTAATTTGTTTCAATGACTTATTGATATATAAGGTCTTAAACAGGCTACTATTAGTGCTAAAAAATCTACATTTGTGTGAATTTGAAATTTAAAATTCATTAAAAACAAAATAATACATTTTGGACACCTAATATCTGGCAGTTCTTCTTTACTTTTCGTGATCTATGATATTTTAAAAATTAAAAACGGTAATGTGTTAATCACACACACATATACAGTCCAGTCACATTAATGTGACCACCTGTCAAAAGCCAGAATAACCACCTTGGGCAGAGCGAACCTCTGCGAGACGTGCAGGAAGAGAATCAATTAAGTTTCTGAAGGTGTTCACTGGGATGTTGAGCCATGCCGACTCCAGTGCCGCGGCAAGCTGCGCTAGATTACGCGGTTGAGGATCCATGGCAATTGTTGAAGCGTGTTAGCTTTCAGACGTTTCACGCCGTACACGCCAACGTCCATCTGTCCGATGGAGCATAAAACGTGATTCATCGGAAAAAGCCACCTGTCGCCACTCTGTGGACGTCCAGTTGCGGTACTGGCGTGCAAATTCCAGCATTCGCCGCCGATGAACAGCAGTCAGCATGGGTGCATTAACCAGGCGTCTGCTGCGGAGGCCCATGCGCAGCAACGTTCGCTGAACCGTTGTTGAGGATACACTCTTGGTGGCCCCTTGGTTCATCTGGGCGGTCAGTTGCTCAACAGTTGCACGTCTATTCGACCGAACGCATCTACGTAGCCTTCGATCGCCTCTGTCATCTAGAGCCCGTGGTGCATCACATGTGCCACGCCTCTGATTTTGGATAGTGCCATTTTCCATGCACTGTATACTTTTACTACGGCGGCACGCGAACAGTTCACTAAATTAGCCGTTTCCGAAATGCTTCCACCCTTGGCCCGAAAGCCAATAATCATACCCTTTTGGACGTCGGATAAATCGCTACGTTTCAGCATTACGCCAACGATTGAAATGCTTTCTGATGCCCTAGGACATCCTTTATATACACTCCACTGCAATGTGTTGCCACCTGCCTTTTGGGATAGGTTATTTCACGTTGACGTCGAAAGTAGGTGGTGGTCACATTAATGTGACTGGACTGTGTATATACAAATGGTGAGCTTCAAAACCTACTCTAAATTAAATTAAAGTGGAGTAAATAAGTTGCGGTAGTCGCGACATATGTTACCATGGTTACAGAATAGGGTAAGATGGTGAGAGAGAGAGAAAGAAGCGCACACCTTTCATGCCTATTACTTTGATGCTTAATAGGTAGTTTTTCCCACTTGACGCAGCACATTAAAATCAAAATAAGAATGATGAATTTTTGATTATTAAGTTAAAGCCATCTCTGTTTGCGTTAAAAATAGCTTTTGCTTATGAGAATACACAAATGAAATTCAAAGTGCTTTGTGAGTAAGAAGCAATGTACCACTGTCTGTCGCTTCCAACTTTCTCTGATCTTATAATTGTGTGATTATGTCTCTGATCCATAGTCCCCCCCCCCCAAGTAGGTTCTGAGTTCAAATCTTGGCTTAGCCATATATGTTCTTAATCCACTTTAAGCCGCAGATATCAATTCAAATAGGCCTCGTGCAGGAAAAAGATCACAGTAGAGAGTGACAAAACAAAAAAATCAAATTTCTCCTGAATAACTCAGGGGCCGTTCCAGCTCAGTGGGTTTTGCCCACTGCGCTAGCAACCTACGAGTTGCAGACGACGTAAGTTCGGTAGCATCCTAAGTGTATTCTTCTCTGCTGTCACAATAAAACTTTCGCTTTGTATCTATATGTTCATGACTTGACGTTTTTTGTCTTGCGTTCGGTCGAATGTGGCCCTTTCCCCCCCCCCCATTAAACGCAATCCAGGCAACCCTCAAACGATTCAAGATTAAATTTAAACACTAAAGGCCTATTATAAAGTAAAATTTGAAAATACATGAAGCATCATAAATAAAAGTATCGTAAATAAAAACCAAATAAAGAAAAAGTCCTCACGTTGGGGTGGCGTGGAAGTTTGGAGAGTGTGGTGTCAGCTGAAGTGCTGACCTCGTCTACTGACCGTGGTTCAAAATTACGAGGTGTTGTCCTCCTATCTCTCCATTCAGGATTGATTCCGGAGAGTCACCAGTAACCCGTCGTGTTGTGCTTATTGTAAAAAAAAATTCGCTACCTACCTACCTTGCATCAAGATTATATAAAGCACCATTATAGATTGACGTTTCATAAATTATCAAAACTAAAATCCCACCCATGAGTACAAGAGTGAGATTGAAACTGTACTCTGCCTCGGCTGTTTAGAATACTGTAAAGAAAGTTATCACCTCCCTGACGATTCAAATGTGCGTGTTGGACGAGTAACAGATTAGCAATCGGGTGGATGTTAGTTCGAAACTCGGTCCAGCCGTTGTTGGCGAGCTCGGTTCTCCGAGTTCGAAACTCGGAAAAAAAAAACGTTGTATGCACGTTAAATCTGATGTGCCCTCTAATGTCATCATTTTTGTATGGTGTGGAAGTTTGGAGTGTGGGGTGCCAGCTCAGGCGTTAACCTCGTCATCTTACTGTGGCTCAAAATTACGAATCATTGTCCTTGCATTTTTCCCATCGGGATTAATCCGGACCGTCGCCAATATCCCGTTACGTTGCTCCAGTGCGATGTCAATTAACTATTTACCTCGAATGTATTCCACAAAGCGACATTCCTACGCATTTGCACCAATTTGTTTTTCTTGAATGGCCTAGTCTGGCGAAATTCGAGGAACGGTGCGCTTTTCCAAGATATTAAGTACTTATATCGCAATTACTATGGAAACGGGTCTCAATTCCGTAGAAATTAAAAGTAGGTTCAGCGAAGCTACCAGAATATTACGCAAGACGATTTCTTTTGTTGAGTTTACATAAAAACGATTGCATTGGAAAGAAAAAATAGCCATTTTGGAAACTGATAAATGTTCGGAACTTAATGGAGGCTGAGTGTTTGGGGAGAGATTAGCTCGGTAAAATTAATCAAGTAAACTTCAAAATGTTTGTTGGTTCCTTCTTTTCTATAAATCAAGAACTTTATTTGAAGAAGTGAGGTTTATAGTTTTGTAAAGTTTCTTTTAACATCGTTGCCTTCAAATCTTTCTCAGAAAAGTCAATATAGGTGGAAGGACAGGAACTCGAGAACTAATGGAATGTGTAAAATTGGATGATTTTTCATCTGTTTACGGCACGGCTAAAAACGTTATTTTAGTGGATAGAAATGAGTTTCATAAAAATCGATTAATTAAAATGCGTTTGTTAATGTATATTTTTTATATTTTTCTTTAAAAGGCATTTTTTAGGAAATTCAGCGCTGTTATTTTCTTCATAGGAGTATTAAAATTACGCTAGAGCTCCTGAAGATAAATAATTTGAGTTTATTTGACTGATTTACAAATTTTCTCTGATTATAATTCAGATAAAGGATTCAATTTTGAGAAATTTTTTTCTACAACAGACTGTGATAATTATCAAATATTAACCACTTTCGAAGACTGAGTGCGTAAATTTTGCCACATTGATTGTACTCCAAGGTAAATTAAGGGGTTAGAAACCTATTAAATTTTCAAAAAAATAAATAACATATTATGATTTAATTTTAATGCCCTGTTTCTTAGCAACGTTTTAAAACAAACCCGGTGTAAAATTTCGCTCTAGAACGGAAGTTATGGTTAAAAGAGTGAAGCCCTTAATCAAACATTTAGAGCTAGATGGTTTGTTTACATTTTGTACTTCGTCGATGTTAGCGATCACAAAAATGTATTTTGACTACGCTCTATATTGCTAAAGCCATCTACATGTACATTGTTTTATTAATTTTATTTTTTATCTGGAAACAAGGTAGTTTGACTACTTTTAGTTTCATTTGTTTCCTTCCATTACTGCGAAAGGATTTCGCAAACGAATTGTTTTTAAACAACGATATCTCAAAACTGTGATATTACCACTTGCGCGCAAGATTTCTCTGGAATGTTTGGTTAGAAATACATGCAATTTTAATTGATTATGTAAACCATATACAGGGTGTTTCAGTGAACCGTTTCAGAACTTCTAAGAGGGGTAGGGTACATCCTGACAACTCGAAATCATATAGCAATGTGGGGTTGGAAATGCTTTCCTGAAGCGGTGTTGTACACAGAAGCACCGTAAAGAAAAGAGACCGTAAGTGAGAAATCGTTTTAATAATACATGAAAAGAAGCAAAAGGTACGTGGATTAAAGTAAGTGTTCGAAGTTTTTTCCACGGGCTACAATGCACGCCTCATATCTCCGACGCATGGACATCCGAACATTCTGGAATACTCCAGGCATATCTCGAATTTCTCCGGCAGCTACTGCAATTCTTGCAACCAGCTCCTCAAAATTGTCAACAGAGGTGTCATAAACGAGCGATTTCAGATGACCCCAGAAATAAAAATCAAGACATGATAGGTCGGGTGACCGAGCAGGCCAACGCACGGGACCACCACGTCCGATCCACTGCTGACCAAATGTGACATCCAGGTAATTACGAACATCTCCGCTATAATGGGCAGGGGCTCCATCGTGTTGGAACCACATTGTATGTTCCTCGATGCAGAAATCTGTTCATCTCTCAAAAGTTGTGGCAATACTTGCTGCAGAAAGAGCTAGTAGTTAGGTTCGGTTAGACGAGACGGTAACAGGTAAGGTCCGATGAGGTGATCTCCCATAATACCGGCCCATACATTGACCGAAAATCGAATCTGTGCTGCACGAAGTCGTATTGCATGCGGATTCTCGACCGCCCAGATATGGTCGTTATGCGTGTTGAAAATTCCTTCCCTTGTGAAGGATGCCTCATCAGAAAACAACACTTCAGCAGGAAAAAGGGGATTTGTAGCATTTTTTCCAAGGTACCACTGTGCGAAAGCATTACGAGGTGCATAATCCTCCGGTTGCTGTGTCTGGACACGCTGTGCACGTGAAACGGATGCATGTCTTCTTCTCGGAGAATCCTCCAGACGCTGCAATGGGAAACCCCGACTGCGTTTGCTACACTTGGTGTACTCGTTCTTGGATTCCCCTGTACATGCTGCAGCACATTCTGTTCGACAGTCCGTGCTGTTCTTACCCTGTCCCTATCAGCTCTTTCTAATGAACCTGTCTCAGCTAACCTCTGGTGCAGTCTTGCAAAGAAATTATGACTGGGGATACGCCTCGTCGGATATCGTTCCGCGTACAAACGCTGTGCGGCTGGCCCACTACAATTTGCAGCCCCGTACGCCAAATGCATATCGGCTAACTCTGCGATCGTGTAATCATCCATCCTACTAACTTGGCGTTCTTGTGCGAAATGAAGATTCCCTACACGAAAGCTCGGGATTTTTGCACAGCGCCATCTATCGCGTCAGGAAAGCATTTCTGACTGCCCATTGGTATATGATTTTGGTTCGTCAGGATGTACCCTACCCCTCTTAGAAGTTCTGAAACGGTTCACTGAAACACCCTGTGTATATATATATATATATACATGTATGTGAGTGTGTGTACATTTTTTTTGCTCCCCCCCCCCTTTTGTTTCGCCTCCCCCTGGAAGAAATTCTGTAGGCGCCCATGGTATACCCTCTGTTTTTTTACGACTACAGCACTGGTTACGACATATTTAAGGTGCACCGGCCGCATATACAACCTTCGTATGGAAATATCCATGCACTGACCCGGATTCAAACCAGTAACTTACTGATCTAGAGGCTAACACTTTAACCACCAGACCGGTGGGGTCGGCTGGCTGTTGATGGACGAGGTATCTTATCGACCCCACTCGGATGGTTAGAGAAACGGATTATAAAATTTTGTATGCGTGAGAATATGTGCAAACTCAAAACCGTGTTTCAAAAGCTTTATTGTGTAAATACATTCGAGGAAATATCCCGGACAGAAAAATCTGAGAACAAGTATATTAGGAAGGCAATATTTTCCCCAATAGGTAATTGAAATGTTCGTGCTAATTATTTCAACAATGCAACTTCCTTTTATAAAATCGCTGTTAAACAATTAGACAGGCACATCATATATCCATTGTTTACACAAAAATATACTGTTAAGATTTTTTTTCATTGTTTGATGGCATTGTTTTTATTTCAACACACCACATAAAATTAAAAAATCATAACTTGTATATTTTGTGTGGAAGAGCGAATTCAAATTTCTTCCTGCGAATTTATACGTTTTGCGAATTTTGATAATTTAATAAACAAAAAACGACCAAAGACGTTCTTAGTTTGATAATGGCAAAGAAAGGCAACTTCTTAAAGCCTTTAAAGACGAAAATCGTCAAGATGGGACATTGGCTCAGAGTTAGAATGTAAGTACCAAAACTCTTACACTAAATACTGAGGGTTTCCATCTTCAGTACGCGTTTAAAATATAATTAATTTTTAAACATACGTCTGGTCCACTAACTTTTATACTCAGACTGAATAAAAATATGTTTTCAGAAAAAATTTACATATTTTTCAATTTTTTAATCCGATTGCATGTAATTACACAAATTCAAATAGAGCGACACATGTGAGATTAATTATAAAAATTAGAGTCATTTGCCATTCATCCTATCGCATATTAAATGCTTCGAATCATGCAATAGTGAATACTTCTAAAGTTTGAGATGTTTGGAGGGGGTCAAAAACTATAAGTGAAATATAACTCACGTTTGTAGAAAAAAAATGTTTTTTTGAGCTCACTGATTTGTCTTTCTCGTTTAGATGCAAACCAGGGAAACCAGGAGACCCAGACACCCAGGGTTTGTTGAACGATTTGAACGATGATCTTTCCAACTTTGAGACTTACGTAAATTACGTCTCCGAGCCCGAGCTTCCTTTGCACCGAGGCTATAGAGAAGGCTCATGTCAATTCCATTACTCAGGAACCATCGTGGAATTCATAAACGGATGGCTTGAGGACAATCTCCGGCGATCGAGCATCGAGCCACACTACAATGTGGACGAGGTGTTAGAGCCAACGATCGTGGCCGATACCTTTAATGATATCGAATTAAAACGCTCGGAATCTTGGGGATCTCTCTAGATGCAGTAGTCATTTGAAGAGAGCTTCCAGTATTGAACTGCAGACACTTGAATACTATTCACGATTATGACCCACGAATATGACTTACGAATATGACTCACGAATATGACTCACGAATATGACTCACGAATATGACTCACGAATACGACGACTCCCGACTTTGAAAACTATTTGAGACTGACCGTTGTTTCCATAGTTTCTACCCATAAGGCTTTTGAAAGGAGCTTTAGCTGAGGAAGCTCCTGACAAAAGTCTTATGGGTCTCATTTTTTTATACTGACCGTTAAATCCATAGTTTCTACCCATAAGGCTTTTGAAAGGAGCTTTAGCTGAGGAAGCTCCTGACAAAAGTCTTATGGGTCTCTTTTTTTTTTATATACTGACCGTTAAATCCGTAGTTTCTACCCATAAGGCTTTTGAAAGGAGCTTTAGCTGAGGAAGCTCCTGACAAAAGTCTTATGGGTCTCTTTTTTTTTTTTTTTTTGCTACAGTTCGAAAAATAAGATTGAAATAAGCACCGTCTGAATCTGTACCATAGAACTTGAACATTCAATAGATTTATATTTTATTTCGTTACTCTCGACAATAAATTTCTGGCTTACTCACCACCATGTCGTTTGTTTCAATTTATGTAATGAGCTACGTTTTCTAACATTTGCTATTAAATTTTAAGCTTTGAAAGTGGTATCAGTTAGTTTTGTTTAAATACTAGCCACAACGTTGTCAGCACAGCGTTGCCCTTGACAGTTCTTTCCGCAGGAGTCATGCGTGACCAATGAAGCTCGCCACCCCCTGTGATTGTTTCGTATGCCTATTTAGTTTGCTTCGCAAACGAACTCCACAGTCAAGGCCGTGATGGCCTCGTATCAGCTATTATCAACAACGTAAATCAAAACACGCTAGAATCGAAAAATGTGGCGTGGTTCCAAAGCATTAGGACGAAAAACGCTTGTGACGTCAGCGGTCAAAAATCGCAAAATCCCCTCCTTTTTGGAGGTAGTATGACGTCACATTCCGGAAAATAGGACGAAAGATGAAAAAATTCATAAATTAATTTTTAAATGTTCTAGATTAATTTTAAAATTTGGGCTGGACACAAATATAGCAAACAATTAGTACTACCTGTATGTCAAATTTCAAGTTGTAAGTGCCATAGATTCGTTAGGACACTGATACAGACGAACAGACAGACACAGGAATACTTCCAGTAGAGATCTAAAGCAAATGTTGTGGTTCGAAAGTCTACCAGATCTGGTTTTAACATGCGAGGTATGCAATACACGCTCCGGAAGAAATGTTTTCTTCTCTCGCCTGTAACCTAATGAGTTCACGAAATTTTAAAAATACTTTTATCGTCTTTTTTCGTCAGGATGTACCCTACCCCTCTTAGAAGTTCTGAAACGGTTCACTGAAACACCCTGTATATGTTTAAATGACCAACTTTTTTGTCTATCCTGTTCAAAGTTTTTGAAAAAAAAAGTTAATTTTGTGTTTAAAAAAAAAAGAAAACTACTTAATTTTTATTTTTATTTTTTGTAAGAACTTTTTTTTTTAAATACAAAAGTTTGTCATTGTAATTACACTATATATTTTTAAGAATAAAAAAAATCCAGCTCAGAATAAAAATTATTTTGTCCAGAATACTGCGCGCAATGCACCATATAATATTCTAACAACAAAAACAATGCATTTCATTTTGGTCCAATTTACAATATATTTAAGGGGTAGAAATTTTTTAATAAATAGTTTACAAAAGATAAAGGTAGTTAAAATCTGCATACAAAATTTCATTTATGTAAATAATTTATTCATAAAGATATTAAAATTCGAAATGTAGTAATTTTTTTTGCATATTTTGACATTTAAAAGGTACCTAATCCCTTAAAAAAAGAAAGAGTAATTTTTTTTTATCAGTGGAATGTTTAGAATAGGTGTGATCGTTAAAAATTTGAGTACTGTTTTTAACTGGAACAATGTATCGAAAAACAAGATAAATGATGGCTACAGTTACTTCTAATGCACTGATTTGTATGAAAGCTTTCTTGACGCATTTTATGAATGAACTTATTTTCATAATTTTCATAGTAAAAAAATATGTATTAATTAAATATAACAATTTAAATTATACTTTGACAGTAAAATACAGAAACGTATTTGGAAATCTGAGTAAAATCTGAGAAAAATAACGGACAAAGATCTCAAAACAATTTGATCCGCTTTTACGCCATTGAGAAAGATATTGCATATAATGAAACTATCCTCCTCGTAATTCTCTCGACGAGATAACTCGTTAGCCAAACTGATCAGATCTTGATTGGAAGATGTATTTCGTCAGTAGAAGAAAAGTGACCAGATTTTGATTGTGTTATCATCACAAAAATCGGCGGTACAGCTGCAGTCTACATTTATACAGTTGGAAACGGCCGGGGCGCTTTTTTTCAGCGCATTTCTAGTAGCGAGTTATGGCAGATAAAGACAACCCATCTGTATACCGGTCAGTCATTGCGTTTTTTATGGCAACCTTGGCCAGCGTAAAGTTTAAATTTTCATTTTGAATATTCTAGAAAATTCTTTCAAAACTTGTTACACTGTCGTTTGAATAACGTATTTTTTAAAACGTTCACAAATGTGTTTCTGAAGTTTATAACATTTCGTTTTTGATAAAGAAAACAATTTTTGAAATAATTATTTCCTTTGCAACTTTAGAAGTGAGCCAAAACAAAGCGCCAGTGCCGTTGCCACCGCTGTAAACGTAAACTGCAGCAGCACCAATTCAGCACTATATTCATGGCAAGATTTATCGTCATAGAAAAATTCTCTCGTCATTAGAAAAATTGGATCTTGTTGAACGAGATACCTTGCAGTAACCTTTTGAGGGATAGAACATGCGTGTTGTAAAAATATTTAGTATCCAATCCAGCTATTTCATAGTTTATGACATTTTCTTTTACGATTCTAAACCAGTTAAATATTTGTTTGTCTGCTCTTAAAATACCAGTTCGAAGCATAACTACATATGTAGTGTCTTTTTAAAAATTTCAGCCCCTGCCTCTTAGAAGCTCTCTGCACAACATTGCATGGAAAATATTAACTTAAAGCAGGGATGGCCAACCCTCGGGCACGAGTGGCACGGCGGCTTTTAACATAACAGACGCGACATAATATAATATACGCGACATAATATATATAATTTAACATAATATACGCGAAGACTTATTGAAAAATTAAAAAAGTTGAAAAAATAATAATATTGTCTTCAGGAACTTTGTCAAAATCCCTACTCATACTTTATTGAATACAACAACGACTGAAAGCAGCACTGCTTGATACCAGTACAACGATGTGGGAAGACAGCGTAGTGGGATGAGCCCAATGGTTTGAGTTGCCGTGCTTTGGCGAAGTTATGTTTAGCTATGGTTGTTCGTTCTTGTACGATAACGAGTGAGGCACTCTGGTTGTCTGGCTCAGTTGATTTTAAAATGCCGATCAAGACGTTAAGCTTTTATAAAACTGTTTTTAGATCTTAGCGTCGGAGCGTCGTTGTTTTAAAATTTTTATTTTCATTATGTACTTGAGTAAACCTACGACATCGAAAAGGAAATATGAAGAGGATATTGCAATTTATGATTTTAAAACTGTTGTGGAAGAACAATTTTTGTTTACGCATCAAAATACTTCCAAGTATGTTTGCTTGATATTTGGAATTTGTGTAGCAGTGCCGAAAAAAGCTTACTTGGACCGACATTTCAAACAACTGCATAGTGATCTGTGAAAGAAGTGTTGATATGCGAATCAAACCAAATGGGATTACATAGCAATCCACGGGAGTTTGCGAGCACAAGCGAGCAGGGGGCGGAGCCCCCTAGTCAATAAAAAAAAGATATATTTAGCCGGCCAACAATCCTTGTTCCAGAAGAGAAATGACGAAATGGAAACTGTGGTGAAGGCTTCTTATGAACTTCCTCTGATGTTAGCCCGCAAGAAAAAACCTTATTCTGACGGAGAGAAGATAATAAAAAATAGCCTTTTAATATTTGCCCAAAATGTCGGTGATATAAACGTCAAAAGTATGGTTGATAAAATAGCTTTGTCTAGAAATACCGTCATGCGTCGTATAGATCAGTGCTCCCCAACCTTTTTATCGCCGCGGACCGGATTAACGTTTAATAATTTTAACACGGCCCGCTGAGGGGGGGGGGCATTGATAGTTTATATTTTAGATTGTTTTGATTTAATAGTTTTAATTTAATTGTATTTAAACAAAACCTTCAAAATAAATACAGTTACACCAAAAAATGAATATAAAGTGATTTAACATTTTAACTCACTAGACCGCTAAATCAATGAGAACCCTGAGCTTGTTTCTTTGCTACGAAATGGTTTCATCTGGGGGTAATAGGAGACAATGACACCCGAAGTGCCTTGCTTATGTCCAGTTTATTCCGTTGTTTTGTTTTGGTTGCTGTCAATGCAGAAAGCCCCGCTTCACACAGATAGGTTGTCGGAAATGCCAATAGGGATTTAAGTGCTGTGGGGTGTCTTAGGGTATTCCGACATGACTTTAATCCAGAACACCGGCAAAGTTGTTGTCTCGAACGTAGTTTTAAGGTCTCCTTCATTTGCAATCTCCTCGTCATCTGACCGTGGTTCAAAATTACGAGGTGTTGTCCTCGAATCTTTCCCTTGAGGGACTGATTCCGGACCGTCGTCAATAGCCCGTTGTGTTGCTCTAGTACGACGTTAACTAAAATTACCATTACCATTACCATCATTTGCAATCTCCAGCAGTTGCTCTTCTTCTTGCACAGACATGCTAGATTCGCCTGATTTGTTGACAAATGGGTAGCGGATCCATTCCTTTCTATTTCGTGGGTCGTTTGTGGTTGGGAAGTAGCGCTCGAACTCTTTTAAAAGCAAAGACAGGTGATCGTGCACCAACTGGGAGAATGAATGTTTAGGCTCAGTCTCGCCTAAAATACCCACTAATGTCTGAAACATGTCCAAGATGGCTCTGTTCACGCGCCGTCCCCATAACTTCAGTTTGGCTTTAAATGCAGCTACTTTGTCTGCCAACTTGAAAATAGCTGTCAGATTTGTCAAAATTGGAAAATAGAGACATACAGAATTCAGAAATCGTAATTGAAACCCTAGTAACAGAACAAATTTCAAGTTCTGATTTACCGCCTCCTAATTTGAGTGGTCATTTCATAGATAAAAACCGCACAAACCCGAGGGAAATACACCATAGTAAATAAAATGGATATAATTTAATGTTCCTTCGGCGGCCCGGTAACATTTGATCCACGGACCGGTACCGGTCCGCGGCCCGGGGGTTGGGGACCACTGGTATAGATGATATGGGCCAGGATGTTTGCACACAAATTATCTCTGGACTACAATATTGCAAATACTTTTCATTAACTTTGGATGAAAGCTGCGACATCACAGACAATGCGCAGTTAAGCATATTTTTGCGTTACACTAACGATAATTTTGATGTTGTGGAAGAACTTCTTGATTTGCGCCAACTAGTTTTAACTACAAGTGAGAACATTTTAAATAACTTAAAAATGAAATTGAAGTTAACAAAGTAGTGGACAAAATTAGATAGTGTTTGCACAGATGGAGCGCTTTGCATGGTTGGCAGGATAAAAGGTTTTGTTACATTGCTTGATAATTATTTGGGAATAAAAGTTTTTAAGTATCATTTTATTATTCATCAAGAAGCTGTTTGTGCCAAGGACCTGTCTTATGTTGTTGACCCTGTAACGCGCTGTATCAACAAAATACGAGCTCGAGCTCGAGCTCTGAAACGACGACGATTTCGTGAGTTTTTCCCGGAAGAAACGAAAAAGTAGATGGCTCCTTCATTGTAGTGTGCCCTGGCTTTCCAAAGGAAGTGCACTCGCGAGATTTTGGAATTAGAGGGCGTGTGTTTTAAAATATCTGGAAGAAAACAATGTACTGCCCAGTGAGTGTTTGCTACTCAAGAATGAAGATTGCCTATGGGATTTAGCTTTTCCCACCAATATTAGGGGACATTTAAATAATTTAAATTTAAGATAACAAGGGAAAGATTGTATTTTTCCTACCGTAGTTGGTCATATATCTTCTTTTGTGAATAAAATTTTGCTTTTTTGTCTCGATTTTGGAGTAAAAAGATTAACACATTTCACATCAATGCAGGAACTAGATACCAAAGTTAACAATGCTCCAAACTATGATCGATTTAAAATTAAATATCCATTTTACAGGATTCATTCAGTGCTAGGTTTGATGATTTTCAAGATTATAAAAAAATGCTGATCTTTTCACAGATCCTTTTTTAATTTCTCTGCAAGACGTACTCACCTGAAATCCAAATCGAAATTATTGACCTACAGCACCATACTACACTGAAAAGCAAATAAAAGGAACTTATTTTCAACTACAAGTGATCCAAATTATATTGAATTTTGGAAATTTGTACCAACAAGCACAATTTTCCAAATATACAAGATTTGGCTGTCAGATATTGTTGAAGGTTTGGATCAACATATGTTTGTAAACAAATGTTTTCTATTATTAACGTAATAAAATCAAAATATCGCGTTCAAATTAACTGATATGCACCTAAAACACCTAATTTTGTTAGCATCTTCAAAAACTAATCCTAATATAGATGATTTGATAAAAAAAAAACTACAAATTCAAAAGCCACATTAATTAAGTACTGACTGTTTAATAATTATTTACAATTGAATGTTTCAAGTTATTTATTTTTATTTTATACATAACCTAACTGACTGAACCTTTAAAAATGTTTATTAACAATAAAACCTAAAATTGTACTTTTGTTTTATTTATTATATTATTTTTTAAATCTCCACTACTCAGACTTACATGAAAAAAATGTGCTATTTGCGTAAAAATCCCATAATCAGCCTATAAATAAAAAAATTTCACATTTTTATGTTTTTTTAGTATGTTGGAAAAGATTGTAGTGGCACGCATAATTTTTGTTTCAGATACTTTCCCAAAATGGTTGGACTTATCTTAACCCCCCTGACTTAAAGTATTAATTCTATTTTTAAAGAACTCTCGCCATACAACAGAAATTGTGAAAGAAACACCTTTTTATTAGAAATTTCTTTGGTGCTGTTCTATGATCGGCGTCCATTTTTAATAAGTTGGCGTTTTCATAAAATGATGATTGAGAAAATGATGATGAGCTCGAATTACTGTCTCAACAACCTGAAGAGGCGAAAACAATGATTTCTAATGTTTATCATGTTCTTCAGGTTTGGCTCTTTTACGACGTCTTTGAGAAGATATTTTCTATCTTGCACTGTCGTTGATAAGCACTTTGGTGAGCTGAATGGTGTTCTCCAGTGTTATATAAACCCACCTCTTTCCTCCCGTGGCTGATATTTCAGGTTCTGTTGTTTCGAACCAACAGCATCTCTTTCACCACCTCAACCTAAATCGTCTTCGGCGTTTGGTGTGTTAGATCAACTGCTCCTCTAAACGAGGAAACATTACTTCGAAGTCAATCATGTTCGGACAATTTGGCTGACCATTTTAAACCTGAAAACAAAGTGCGTTCATTAATTTCTTCCTCAGCAATAAAAGATTAAAATGCTTATTAAGTATAGTTGTCAAGTTGAGTCAATTTTTATAATATGGAAGAGTATAATATATATTTTGAGTGATTTGCTCTAATATAAATTTATCTCAAAGAATTTTGCTAGATTGGGAACTTTATTGGCCAAGACATTTGAGGCTGGTTTTCTTATATTTTAAGATTTTTGAATAACCAGAGAAAAAGCTAAATAAAAGTAAGAATATTAGAACATCTCTTACCTACTATGTTTCCTCAACAATTCGTTAGTGCTTTCCGACACAGCTTTGTGAGGATGTGGCTCCTGTTCCAGGAATATCCTAAACGTACAAATGATAAAAATTTTGGTTAAATTACTTGAACCATTGATAAAAGTAATACGTAGAGGTAATTTTCATATTTGTAAGAGGAAAAGCAAACCTACACATAATTTGAGTCGTGGATATTCTTCTTAAATATATCCGTAAAAGACATGGGTTGAAGTATATTTACCATCCTTGGTGGAAGTCTGTAAAACGTCATAAAGATTAGTGAAAAATAAATGAAAATAGGCACATCTCAAAGTATGCAAAACCTAACAAATTACGTCGTTTCGAGGATATGATGTATCCATAATCCTTTACCGTTTATATTTTTGCAGCCATCCACAAGTAACCTATTTAAACATTACATTATATACCATTCTTCGTACTTTAAAATTATTAGAAAATATATAAAGGCTTTCGATGAAGTAAGCATTTTTAGATCTGGCAATGAAACATACACTAGTAAGATTCCTGGAACTTTTTGATGATGTTTAATACATTCTCTGTCATTTCTTCTTGAATATCCGAGCTTTTCATTTCATTCATGGGGAACGTAGCGTTAATCGCTTTCAAGTCCCTTAAGAATAATCCTATGGATAAAAACAATACATTTCTATTCTATTCAATTTCTTAAAATGTAGTGGAAATAAATATTTTCTTCCATGATATAGTGAGAGTTACAATTCTTAAGGGACTTCCAAAAGTACTACCCTCGTTAAACGCAAAGAAATTAATCCCATATTGTTTTCATTGGTAGTTATTTAAGAACAAAGTAAAATGAATGCACGATAAGACACTCCAGGCCTTTAATTGATATTTCTGATCAAAATAATCTTATGTGTTTAAAACTACCGGAATTAAATTTCGGATAATTTTTATGCGTTATTCGAAACGATATGAATCTCGAATACAATAGTTTGAGTTGAATTTATCAAGAACAGGCTGGAAGTTGATGAATTTCTGTACGAAATGATATAATATGTAGCTAGAAAAAAAACTGTTGAAAATAAATTTGTTAATATGATCAGGTTTATATGATATCCTATACTATGACGAAGTAGATCATAGTTTGAATAAAGCAGTTGACATAAACGTTTTGAATAGAATTCTCGCTGGTTCGGGAAATAAAAATCCGTAGAGCAAAGTTGTTCAAGCTCTTGAAAAGCGTACAATTGTTTTAGGAATACTTTCTGAAAATTTAAAGGTACGTAAGTTAGAAGGTTCCACTGCGTACCAAAGTAAGTGTTTAAAATTGTAATGTATCCAATTTTTCAAGTTCGATAAGTTCATTTTAAATTAAATTGAGCTACAGCTTCAGTCTACGTTTATAGCGGTGGCAACGGCCTTGGTACTGTTTTTTGGCGCACTACTAGTACCGAGTTGTGGCAGGTTAAGGCAACCCATCTGTATCCTGTAGAGCAGTTTGCAACTCTGTGAGAGTAGCTGATGTTGGGAAGCGTGCAGACACTGCACGGCCGAGGGCATTCCAAAGAGTTTCAATAGGATTAAGATCGGGCGAGTACGCTGACCAAACCATACCCGCAATCCCCTCACTCTCCAGGTAGTCGTCGATGATGCCAGATCTTATGGGGACGCGCATTATCATCCATTAAAACGAAATAAGGACTAACTGCATCAGCGTACAATCTCACAGTGGGTTCTAGGACGTCATCCCGATACCGGACAGCCGTCACAGAACCCTGTCTATAGATTAGGGATGCGACATCGATAACAAAACATCGATGTTCAAAATTAAACCATCTATGTTGAAAATACATCGACCAAAAACCATCGATGTTTTGAACCATCAATATATATTTAAACTCCCCCCCCTCCCCAATTTCTTAAATCTGGTTTAGTAACCACAAACATTAATGTTCGTGGGAGAGATATTTAATTTGTCATTTGCTGTGTTTATTAATTTGAAACTAAGATTTTTTTAACTGTCAAAACAAGTTCAAAAAATTAATAAGAACAATTAACAAATCTTTTATTTTCAAAATGAATAATATAAAAGGAAATAATATTTAGAACAATTTGACATAGGTATACTACCAACTATAAGTATAATTAGGTAGGTACATAACAATAATTATTGTTAGTTATTATTAATTATTTATCAATTTATGGGGGGGGACACAACAAACTTATTTTTTATTTACTGTAATTAAAAGATATTGGGGCCTATAACTATTATATGCCCCAATATTTGTGTTACATACAGTTTGTAAAAAAAGAAATTTGTTAACATTCTCCACCTTAAGACGACTTCTTTTTTCACTAACTATCAAACCAGTGAGGGAAAAAAAACTATTTTTGATGGAACGGATGTCCCCATCACTGACAAATACTTAGTTACACGGTTATTTTTTAATATTTTTGCTATGATACTTTTTTCATTCAAAACTAAAACATCGTCAATGTTAAAACATCGATGCTAAACAAACATAGGCTCCAATAAATCGATGGTAAATACATCGATATTTTGAAAACATCAACATTGATGTCGCATCACTACTTTTTAGACCCTTCACCCCTGACCACTTTGATCTAAACTATGTTCAATTTACTGAATATAAAAATTATGCTACTCGGTTTTTTATTTTAATTTTATAATGTACTTTTTTTCATTTAAAAATAAAACATCAATAAGTATTAACATCGATGTTAAAAAGCATCGGCTCCAATGCATCGATGTTTTTTATAAAACAACGATGTTTTGAAAACATCGACTCCATTACATCGATGTTTTTTTGTAAAACAACGACGTTTTGAAAACATCGACATCGATGTCGCATCCCTAATAGGTACTAATAACTATAAGTATGTTTAGGTAGGTACATAACAATAATTATTGTTAGTTATTATTAATTAATTATCAATTATTGGGAGAAAACACAACAAATTTAATTTTTTATTTACAGTAAATAAAAAATATTGGGACCTATAATTATCCTCAATATTTGTTATTTACAGTTCGTAAAAAAGAGAGTTTGTTAACTTTCTCCACCTTAAGCCGACTTCTATTTTCACCAGTTAGGGAAAAAACTCTTTCTGACGGGACAGATGTCGTCATCACTGAGAAATACGTAGTTGCACGGTTATTTTCTTAATTTATGCTATGGTGCTTTTTTCATTCAGAAATAAAACATCGACAACGTAAAAACATCGATGTTAAATTTCCGTGATGTAATGTTTCATTAACTTCAATAAATCGATAGTGCTAGGGGGCTCCGCCTCCTGCTTGCCAACTGCGATATTTTAAAAATTAAAAACTAAAATTAGTAATAAGATACGGCAGTTTTAAAAAAATAGTAACAAAAATGTCCCGATTTTTCCCGAATTTCAAAAAAATATTATCAAAAACCAAATTGAAATTTCAAAAAAAAAACTCGACGAACTGCAAAAATTTACGTTGAGAGGTACTCTTTAAAAAGAACTCACGGCTGAAGACTGAAAATTTGTATGTGTTTTGCTCACTCGCGGAAGAAATTTTGCTTTTTCAATTTTGACACTTAATAAACCCTAAACTAATAGCCGCATCGGAAAAAAATCTTAATAATTGTCCAGGGAATACGATGAAGAACAAACCATGTTAATTTCGTTTTTTTCCTATCAGTACTTTCTCGGGAAACCGTCTAAGAATCGAGCTAAACAACACAGTTTTCAATCCTGCGGCGGCAACTTTTTTTAATATAGAGAGAAATACAACAATGTTTTTATAAAACATCGATGTTTTGAAGACATCAATGTCGCATCCTTACCTTTCACACTTTTCACACTTGGCCACTTTGGTCTAAAAGTATGTTCAATTAACTGATTATGAAAGTTACTAATTTTTTAAATTTTTATAATGGTACTTCTTTTACTTAAAAATAAAGCGTCGACAACCTAAAAACATCGACAGGTGCAAACATCGATGTTACCATAACATCGGATTCAATACGATCGATGTTTTTTTTTATAAAACATCGTTGTTTTGAAAACATCGACATCGATGTCCCATCCCTACTATAGATGTGCAGGTCGGTGTGATATCCCAACAAAATCCCGGCGCACACCTTGATGCTTCCACCTCGGAATGCATGATGCTCGATGATGTTCTGGGGACAATTGCGTGTACCTTCTTCTCTCCAGAACCTTACACGTTTGTCATCTGGCTCCATGGCAAATTGCGACTAATCCGTGAACATAACGATAGCCCAATCAGAAAGTCCAATTCACATGTTGCCGACACCACTTTAATCGTGCTTCTCTGGATTGGACGGATAGGAGAACACAAGCTCGTGGTACCCGGGCGTACAGTCCATTGATGTGTAGGCTTCGGCGCACAATAGTGGCAGATATCGTCTTACCAATAGACGCTGCAACAATAAATGTCACAAGTGTGGAGGTCGCTCTTCAATTCCGCTTCGCTACAATAGCAATATATCGATCTTCCGTGGGGGTCGTAAATCTTATGAGGTCGGCCACAGGTCTTCGGACAGCTGTTTGGCTTGTTTGGAATTGTTTCCATAAGCGTGAATTGACGAAATGATGAACGCCGAATAAAAGAGCAACGTTAGTACAGCTGATATGTGCAAAAAATTGTTAGAATTGTGCCTTTAATGATAGAAGCATACAACTTGGGGCACATATACTACACATATGAAGACTTAATTTCGGATATGAGGCCATCTCAGATTCCGCCTATGGCAGTAATGGCGGACATTCAAAATGGCGGCTTCGGAACATTTTTTGTGCTCCTTTTAAATGTTATTTGATGATGTTAAATGACAGCTATTAAAGTAATGGCGAGTAATTGATGTTTTGTGCATGTACTTAGCTATTTTTAATAATATATACTTTATTTTATGTATATATTCTATTTATAACAAAATGGCGGACATTCAAAATGGCGGCCTCTGAGTATATTTTATGTGCTCCTTTTTTTACTGTCATTTGGTGATGTTAATAGCGTATTAAATGGGATTTTGCATGAAATGATGCTATAAACATACGTGCATGTCATAATTAGATTTTTATGTTAATTATTAACTATATTAATTAATATAAATATTAATTTTTAATTATTTTCATATTAACTTTTTTCACAGATGACACGATAAGAAGAAAAATAAGATAAAAATACGGATGTAGTGCATTAAGCTGATTAATCCATTCAATACTGATACATCTGGACAATTCAAAGAAACAAATTGAAACAAGTGTTTTATCTGTCAAGAAGACAGTTTTGAAGTTCTTCGGTGTCCAGCAGACAGTAAGTAATAGCAGTAAGCGTAAAGAAAAGGGAACTGGTTATAAAACAATTTCTGATTTACTTGTGGGGTTTAGTATTCCAGGGTGTTTACCAAGGACAATAAATCTGGAACATCTCGATGATGCAGGAAGTGGTCGATACAACATTGGTACAACATAAAGCTCAGTTTCACGAATCATGTAGATTGCAGTTCAATAAGACAAAACTTCAAAGAGCTCAGAAATGGAAGATAGAACCTGCGGATAATGCAAATAGTTCTACGAAATTCACCCGCCAGAATGTTGTGGTAAATAGTTCAGTGAATTCAAAAGCAATTTTTTTGTGACCTGCCTGCTCAAGCTGGAAGTTCTGCAAGAACTGCATCTTTTGTGCATTCGTCCTGTATGTGTTCCTCACTGTGCCCTTAAACTGAAGAACCAGCCTTTGCTTGCGAAACTGAGTGCCGGTGATGTTATTGCATTAAACTTGGTAGTCAACGAAGATTTCTTGTACTGTTGGCGAAGGACAGTCAGTTCTAATAGAAGGCACAGGGGTAACACTTGTGTAGCTTTCAGGAAGATGTTTAGTTGCTTTCTCTTCAAAAGTACTTGAAGTTTTATTTCGATAGGTTCCTCTAAAACTACCATCTGGATGTTGAAATAAGGATATTCCTGTACCATGGAAAGAATCATGAGCTGTAGTAGAACTTGGATTGTGGTCAATATTATCAACCGTATTAGTTGTGAAAAGCAATCTTTTTAACTGAAGAGGAACGACAGCATTTTCCATGTGATACAGATGACATATTTCATTTCCAAGTTCTGATGAAAGGTCTAGCACTCGGTCTTATAATATGCTTAATCCGAGCTCAAAAGATCTTAAACTAGTTCACGCTTGCGAGTTATTTTTATGAATTAAAATACCTAAGCATATAGGCAAATGTGTTTATTGTTCTCGATTGTGCTTGTAGACTGTTCCAGAATGACACTCCCGACGTCTCACCAAACTGTTACACATTAGTAACTGTGTAACAGTAAGGATAGGTTGGGGTTAAAAAACTTGACTGTGCTTTACAACTAACAGAGATGCTGGTAAGGAATCTTCCTGACAGGTTTCTCCAAATCCATTGAAGAGGTTTTTCATTTTAAAAATGTCTCTTCTAACTATATTTGCTGCTTTGGCCAGATGAATAGCGTCACTATAGTACCTGCATCGTATTCACAAGCTTTCTTCAGAGCTTGATCAATATCTTGTTGTTTCATCCTCATGCTGTACAGTTTGCATAGATCAACAAGTTTAAATATGGGTGTGATTTCATTGTCACTACGAGCATCTTCGATGTATGATACAAGTTCGGCAAATGCAATACCATGGTTAGTTTGTTCTATTTCAGTTTCTTGTTTGTTCTTTGGTCTCTTGCTTTGTTGTATAATGATACGAGGCATCGAACATAATACAAGGCATTTAATGCAATAAGATCACCGACACTCAGTTTCGCAAGCGAAGGCCTGTCCTCCAGTTTAAGGGTACAGTGAGGAACACATCCAGGCCGAATGTAGATGCAGTACATAATAAACTTCCAGCTTGAGAAGGCTGGTCACACAAAAAAAAATGCTTTTGAATTCACTGAACTATTTACCAAAACATTCTGGTGGTGAATTTCGTAGAACTATTTGCATTATCCGCAGGTTCTATCTTCCATTTCTGAGATCCTTGAAGTTTTGTCTTATTGAACTGCAATCTACATGATTCGTGATACTGTGCTTTATGTTGTACCAATGTTGCATCAGCCACTTCTGCATCATCGAGGCGCGTTCCGGATTTATTATTCTTTATAAACACCCTGCAATACTAAACCCCATAAGAAAATCAGAAATTGTCTTATAACAGTTCCCTTTTCTTCACGCTTAATGCTTTACTTACTGTCTGCTGGAAAACCGAATAACTTCATACTTGTCTTCTTGACAGATAAAACACTTGTTCCACTCTGTTTCTTTGAATTGTCCAGATGTATCAGTATTGAATGGATTAATCAGCTTATGCACTACATCCGTATTTTTATCTTATTTTTCTTCTTATCGTGTCACCTGTGAAAAAAGTTAATATGAAAATAATTAAAAATTAATATTTTCATATCAATTAATCTAATTAATAATTAAGATAAAAATCTAATTATGACATTCACGTATGTTTATAGCATCAATTCATGCAAAATCACATCTAATACGCTATTAACATCGCCAAATGACAGTAAAAAAGGAGCACATAAAATATACTCAGAGGCCGCCATTTTGAGTGTCCGCCATTTTGTTATAAATAGAATACATACATAAAATAAAGTATATATTATTAAAAATAGCTAAGTACATGCACAAAACATCAATTACTCGCCATTACTTTAATAGCTGTCATTTAACATCATCAAATAACATTTAAAAGGAGCACAAAAAATGTTCCGAAGCCGCCATTTTGATGTCCGCCATTACTGCCATAGGTGAAATCTGAGATGGCCTCATATCCAAAATTAAATCTTCATATATGTAGTATATGTGCCCAAGTTGTATGCTTCTATCATTAAAGGCACAATTATTTCACATATCAGCCGTACTACATTAGTGATTGATTGCCCTGCTTCAAGGGGTCCCACAAAACGCCCGCGCTCACTACCTGCCATTCGTCTTTTGGAAGCCATAGAAACACGTCTGTCTTGAAAACTACTCGTACGAATGTTCTAAACTCTTTTTATAAGCACTTACAGGCAACTCCTCTAACCCCTTCACAATGCTGGCTTCTTATACGACTGCTTTTTTTGCAGATTTCTCGACACGAAACCGTGATTGACTGTTACATAACACATTTGCATACTTCCATCTACCTCTGCAGTAAATTGCAGTCTCTCAAATTCAAATTGGCTTCTGGAAATTAAAATTTTCCTCTCCACGCTTAACTTTTGGCAGTGAGTGTAGAAAGTTCTTTCAAAATCCGATTAAAAAAACTGTCTTTTGATTTCATTGGTTCATTTGAAATAATTATTTCTTTAGAAGTGCCCCAATAAAAACGCCAAGGTTATTATCACCGCTATAAACGTAGACTGAAGCTAAATTTCTTTTAAGTTGTTATTAATTTAAGGAAAAGATAATTTAAACTTTCTGTTCATGTCTCGTAATCATGTAATCTGATCTCATAATCATGAAAATATCGGTAATATCTTGACAAAATGTCTCGTCACTAGCGAAATTGATAATATCCTGATGGACGAGATATCTCGTCGAAACCATTTGGAGGGTTAAACTAAGGTGATAACATTTTTACACATAATTTTCAAACTGAGCAGATTAGTTTGAAATTAAATATAAAATTTAATTTACATAATTTTTACTATGAATAATCATAAATCAGTTTTGTTAAAATGCAGTTTTTAAGTTTGAGTTTTAAAAACTAAGTAATATATTCAATTCAAATAATATTCTTGCAGAAATCTTAAAACAAGTTTGAAAAATGTTTAAGAAAGGTGCATACTCTTAAGAAAGATTCTATGCTAGAGAAAATTATGTAAACATAATATCAATTATATTTTTATGTTAAATAAAGTTTGATTGTGTTTATGAATTAAAAATTTTTTCGGAGTAAATATTGTTAATTGTAGGGGAAGACGGGGTACAATGAAACAAGGGGTACGATGAAACATTACTTCTAAAATCAGTAAAATTTGTCACAGAAAGTTGCAATTTATATATATGTTATGCAACTATATGTTGCAATTACTGATGTGATTTGGATACATTCGCACTTCTACGACATTAGCAATAGAAGATTATTGGTTTTTCACCATTGAAAGTAAGTTTCTTTACTAAAAGTAATTTTGATTATTTTTCCTCGTTCGGATATGTAATAATTATTTTTTCAGAACATTGTTATCTTTGTGTTGATGTCTTCATACCTCCAAAACCAAAATTAAAAAAAATAATTGTTAGAAGTTTGAAATCTTTTTTATTTAGTAACCTCAGTACGGGGTACAATGAAACACTTGCAGACGGGGTACAATGAAACATGTTGCATTGTGCCCTGAGTGAATGCTTTTACTTGAAGTAATATATCAATGGTAAATATAATATCACTGATATAAAATAACATATTACTGGTTGTCATTAATATAAATAAAACCCTTTTACTAAGGAAATGGCAACACCTAACATTAATAAGAAAAGGCAACACCAAATCACAACAGTAATTTTGAAAGAATGCAAAATTAAGCTGTTTTTTTTTCTTCAAAAAAGTACAGATTTCAATAGTAGGTTAGTTTTTTTATATTCAAAAACATTTAAGAATAGTTTATTTATTTCATAGGCCTAAACTGCACTTACTAGTTCACAATCCTTCTAAAGTTCTCAGTCAAAAGGGCCAAAAACAAATAGGTCAATTAACTTCTGGTGAAAGGGGTGTTCTTGTTACTATGTGTGGATTTATTAATTCTGGAAATTCTGTACCCATTATTCAGTATTTTCTAGAGTAAATTTCAAGTTTTGCATGTTGAATGGAGCTCCACCTGGGATTGCGGGTGATGCAGCAAAATCGGGATGGATGAATAGAGATATTTTTGTTAATGTTCTAACACATTAACAGGCACATACACACTGTTCTAAAGAAAATCCAGCTGTACTAATAATGGACAATCATGAATCACATATTACGATTTCCAGTCTAAATTTTACGAAAGATAACGGAATTGTTGTTGTAACCCTGCCCCCACATACCAGTAACAAAATTCAGCCGTAAGACAAAACTGTGTTCATGTCACTTAAAAATTTCTTCAATCTAGCTGCAAATGATTGGATGCTGTGTAATCTAGGTCGTACAATCTCTATCTATGAGATATCTTCTTTGCTTGGCACTGCTTATTGTAAGTCCACAAAATATTACAAAAGGTTTTTCAGCAATTGGAATATGGAATTTCAATACAGAAATGTTTTGTAAAGAAGATTATTTGTGTTATATACGTGTCAGATAGGCCTTGTCCTGCTGAAAAGTATTTCCATGGTCAGACCAATGAAACTGAAGACCAGACAGACAAAACCCAAGAATCATAAGTTGTGGATCTTGCCGTTAGTAGATCAGAAACACCGACTGCAGGTTGCTAAGCAACTGTTCATACACCATGCACTAGTTCTAAACCTGTGAGGAAATACATATTTCTCCTCAAGAGATAAAACCTTACCCCAAGGTTGGTCCAAAAAAAGAAGTAAGAGTAGGAAAACGGAAAAAAAAGAGTTTTCTTATAACCACGCCAGTAAAAAAATGCTCTTTTTAAGCAATTAGAAAGTAAAAAGAGGAAAAAAACTAAGAAGGTATTGTTTTCAAAACAAACTACCTCTTACAGACTCTGAAGATGACGATAATCCAGATTATTTTTCAGCTCCAGCTGATCACTAAAGTACTAAGAAAGAGATTTCCACACATAACCTGTGTGACACAAGCAGTATCTGTATAAATGATTATGTTTTATATATAATCAAGGAGGGTGAACTGAAACGTAAGGAAATATATTATGTTGGAGAAATCCTAAACTTAAATGAAGTTGAATGTGACTAAAATAAACTATATAGGGTGAAAATTCCTTGCATCATTTGGAGTGTTTCATTGTACCCAAGTATGTGTTTCATTGTACCCCGGCATACGGGGTACAATGAAACACTGTGACACATTTACTTTTTGTTATTTTTCAAGCATAAAGATATTGTTTAGAACCTAATAAAAATTTATTTAGATGGGGAAAATACAAGATTAAAAGTATGCATTAACTATATTTTTGTGCATGCAAAATTGTGGATAGGAAAAAATAATTAGTAAATTTTGTTTCATTGTACCCCGTCTTCCCCTACCCTTAATCTTGTAAAAGATCACAATTCTCAAAGATCGCAGAAATTTCGTATTTTTAGTACATTTAAACATTTTATTGAATTTTTTATCAAAATAAAATTTTCTTTTGTATAAAGTGGAACAGACCGTGATAGCAATATTAAAATTATAACTGTTGTGACCAATTGTTAATCAAATATTACGTGTGTATAAGAAAAACATCGTCCTATACTAATCAAACGAAAATTTTAAGGGAAGAAAGTTTATTTTAAGTCTCTTTATTAGAACTGACATCAAGGATTGCATTTATAGAACGAGCACAGATTTATGACTTTTGAAACTTTCTTATTACATGTAGTGAAAGGTGGGGCACAGTGTCACATGGATACAGTGTTACAGTGAAGCAAAGCGGTAGCAAAATCAGCTCCAATTTGTTTACAATCAAGTTAGCCATCTTGTGTTCCAGAAGTCATGTGTTTTGTAAGAATTTGCACCAGTAGTAACATTTCTGTAAGCAAATTTCTATTTTTGCATGTTAAAGGTAAAATTTTGAGTTTATAATTATATTATCTCTATGCATGATTGGTGCTTATTTTATAATGAATAACATTTTATTAGTAAAGCTAATTGTGTTTAGGTTCTGCTGAGTTAAATAGGATTATCTAAATTCACATTATGTAGTCATAAAATTTTTTGTTACAAGCAATGTCAGATGGGGTACAGCGTTACAGAATGAAATGAGGCACACTGTTACATACATAATTTGTCCAATTAACACATTACAAACAAGCATATGTTTCACAATGTAAGTTTTATTACTCTTATAACTCTGCATTTTTCATTATAAGATTTTTAACTATAATTATGGATAACATAAATAAATTGGTTAATGAGCTGCGGTAGCTCAGTCAGTAGAGCGTCGGGCTCGCATCAGAAGGGTTGTGGGTTCTGTCCTCGGCGGAGCCTGCAATTCTGATGATTGCGAGATCGGCGATTCGACCTGGCTAAAGACCGTCGTGTTCGCTAATGGTGACTGGGGCACGTTAAATAGGTCGTGGTCACAAAGTCCCCCATGTTCCCATACCAAATCAATACCTCTGGGGGTACCTGATCAGGGGGTTATCGGCCTCTGATTGGGATCTAAATTACGATATGTGAGTGAATGGATGTATGAAAGGGACCTTCCTGTAAAACGGCAGTGTCATGTATGTCGAGCAAAGTCGGACTTCCTCCCAATGGGGCTCAATAACATGGAAGGCGCACGCCTCTTGCCGTCTTCGACGGGCCTGGCACGCCTCTGGTCTGCCAGTGTAGGCATGAGGAACAACAACAATTGGTTAATTTTTTCAAATGCTTTTCCTCTATATAGGCTTCATACCTTTTTATGTGATGTTTACAATCTTTCATTACATGATTAGAAGTGTTTTCTTTTGTTAATTCATTCGAAACATTCATAAGTTAGCAAAATTATGTCTCTTTAAGAAGTAAGGTCTTTCCCTAAAGCCCCACCTTGAAACACTGCACAAGATAGTTAACGGGTGAAATGTTGGATCTTGACTGATACGAAATTTAAAAATATGATTACATAGGAAATAATGAAGAGGAAAGAAGCACAAAACCCTAAAAAGAACGAAATTCTCAAGATGCGAGCCAAAGTGCAGCTGAGGCATAAGCCTACCGAGATATCATCAACAGAAGATGAATATTCACCATCTTATGCTGATAGTAAAACCATTTCTTTTTTTTAATTGCAATCAGACATTGCTGCAGACGACAATAATTAACAATGGTGATTACGTTATAGCTGAAGAAGGACACCTTAAAGAAGATAAAAAATTCATTCTGTTGGGGAAGTTGTGAATCAGAACGATGGTTATTTTAAAGTGTTGTACGTCAAAAGAATTTTGCCATCTTATAAATTTTCCCGAACAAATGAAGTTTATTCATTTAAGAAAATCAAAACTCAGTGTCAGACTTCCTCTCCCTATTCCAAGGACGGCGAAACTTTTTAAGAAATTGGTCCAATTTTATTTAGTATTTTTTTAGTACTAGATCGTGGGTCGCTTGGAAAAAAGGAAGGAAACACGGTACAAAAACTACTTTTTTTGGTTCTCAATTTTTTAATCCTTGTCAAACGCGCGTTGAAATGTCTCATGTCAACGTGGCCTTAGGCCCTGTTCACATGACGGGTTTGAAACACGCGTCTGGCGA
Source organism: Metellina segmentata (assembly GCA_947359465.1). Lineage (NCBI taxonomy): Eukaryota > Metazoa > Arthropoda > Arachnida > Araneae > Tetragnathidae > Metellina > Metellina segmentata. Next base: position 30,565,503 of record OX375879.1, read on the forward strand.
GGTCCCGCCATTAAATTGTGTATTTTTATTCCTCTAATTCAAGTTACTATCTTTGGGACCTGGAAGAACGCGACCTCGCAAGCCTCGCCAAATGTGCCTTTTACGCGAATCATATGGAAGAGGCCCCTATGACTTTATTATTAGTATTTACCCTATTTGTTCATTCTCAAGCGGTATTTTATAAATTTACATATTCTACTCAATCGGCCTTAATATAAATCTTTAAACAGCATTATGTGTAATCAATAAATCTGAAACATTTTACAAAAATCATTTATGCATTTTTTTTTTCATTTTTGAGTTTTTTATTAACATTTGTATTTTTTTCATATTTTTTTAAAGAGGGGATCGAAAATAATTAACATTATTTATGTATATGATGAAATTATGATAAGTTTTTAAAAATCAACGCGTGGGTTTTTTAAAAAGCCTGCGTGGGTCAGTGTCTGACCCGCGGGTCATAGGTTCGCCACTCCTGCTCTATTCCATCAGGAAAGACAATGAGAAAAGCAGAAATGCAATTTTTTTCCCGTGGATTTAACTTTCTTTCAAAACTTAAAATACGTTAAAAAATTTCTTCAATTTTATTTTATCATCTATTTTGTAACTGTAAGCTACAATCATTGCTATTGTTTTCCTCACATTAAAAGCTGTTCAATTTTTACGTAAACTAATCAAAAGTGGTATTTTATGTTAAGCCTGCTTAGAATCATTAGATATCTGTATATTTCAATTAAAATTAATTTTAATAAAATCCCATTATTTATATTTACTGTTGCTACTGTAACATAACACTGTAATCCTACAGTGTGTAACACTGTACCCCGACAGTGGGGTACAGTGTTACAGTGTACACCACTACCAAAAACATTAAATACCTGAAATAAATGTTACTCTTCTTAATTTCAATGATATGTAAGAGATCAAAGATCATTTTAAGGGCTTTGTTTGCTTCACATAGATGCATATCTTGATGCCACAGCTGAAAATGAAAAACGTGTAACACTGTGCACCACCTTCCCCTACTTATTTATCAAGAGCCACGGTTGGAAGAGTAAGGGACTAGCAACAAAAAACCAGAGGGTTGCTCAAATCCAGCCTAAGTACTCATTTGCTTAACTTTCACAGACATTTTATAAAATAGCTATTTTTCAATCCTTTGCTCACTCCTTCCATTGCTTTATTTTGAATCAAACCAAGGATCGTGTGCAAAGGGTGCATGTTAAATCTGTTGTGGCCTCAAAAGTCCTCACGTTGGCGTGGTGTGTAAGTTTGGAGAGTGAGGTGCCAGCTCAGGTGTGGCCTCGTCAACTGACCGTGGATCAAAATTACGTGCTGTTTTCCCTAGAGTTTGAATCCGGACCGTCGCCAATAACCCGTTGTGTTTCTGTAGTTCGAAGTTAAATACCTACTTCCATACCTTTTTTGTCATAAATACTTGATTTACCTCTTATGGCACACATATGCGTCTAGCAATGAACTCTATCTTTTTTTATACAGTGAGATAAGTAACATGATAAATATTGGAGTCCATACTTGTATATTATGAAAAACTCGTCACATCACTTGTTACTAGAATCTCAGTATAGGGTCCCTATTAGAAAAGTACACAGATCACACGCCATCTATCAGCTTTTTAAACGTCAATAATCATATCAGTTCTAGAACTTTACATGTTTTCCGCCCCACCCCCCACGTGACCTTGGGCTCCAGTTCCGTCAAATCATCCTTCTATTTATGGAGAGGGGTTCTGCCTGTGCAGAAACTAGTGACGAAAATAATTTCTAAAAGTTCTGGGCCTATCAAACGCAGAGAGATTTCCAAGTAGGTAGAAACGTTTTACCACTTCTTATGGGGAAACACGTAAAACTCTCACGTAACTTAAGTTATCAAATCCCATTTAGGATATTTACCGCTATGCATTCGTAGAAATTCCTTTTCCCCTTTCTCCGAACTTCACTACCGAAGGAGTTCAGATAAGGCATCACTGCAATCAGAGCAGCTTGAAATCGCAAAACGATCCCTTGTCAACACAACCTTTCGCTGTGACCTTTTCCAACCGATACGGTCATCTGGTAATTTCCCTGTTGGAGCGTGGATTTAGGGTCATCCCTCAACATCGGACGACCTTTACATGTGCGAGAGGAGTGCCGATTGGAATAATCGAGAAATGCACCAGCGCCCCCTGGGATGCGTTCGACTATAAACATCGTCTGCAATCCTCGCTGTCAGATTTTTCCTTGACATTACGTCGAGCGGACTTCAACTTTTCGAGCGATTTTTCTTTTTGAGTCGCTGTTCGGACAGCGAAAATGCGTTCCTATTCTGCTGTGATATTTTGCGCTTCGGTGTTTCTTCTCGCCGTCGGATGCGGTCACAGTGAAAAAGTTCGGCAAAAGAGATTTTTGAGAAGAGATTTCCTTAATCCTCTAACTGACAGGTATGTTTTTTATTCACTCTCTGTGTGTGGGAATTGGGGATTGATATGATTGTTAGTATTCTGTTAGTGTGATTGTGTACAATATTATACTGTGCTTGAAAGTTTATAAAGGTATTTAAGTGCTTGTGTTAGAAATAAAATTCTTATTGCAGTTAAGAAAAAATATTTTTGGGAGTTGTAGAATATAAAATTTTTAAAGATAACGTGTTTTAGAATTTTAGAAATATGGAGTGTATTTTACGCTGTTTATTAGAAATAAAAGAATATTGTTGTAGGTAAGAAAAATGGTTATGGGAAAAAAACTGGTTGTTTTTCAAAATATCCAGTTTGAAAATTTTAGAAATATGGAGTCTATTTTATGCTCTAAAATTGGGTTATTAATTTGGTTAAAATAAATTAATTTTGGTTTTAAAACGGTCAGAAATATTTGAATAATAAATAAAAGTACTAATGAAATTAAATTTCAAATTTTGAAACTTGATTTTCTAGGTGAATATTTTATTTTAGAGGTACTTTTTCTCAATCTAACAAACTACTTTATTCTAATAATTGATCTTGCAACAAGTTAATCACGTATCGTAAAATATACTGAAAATATTATTTTACTACATGAAATTATTATTTTATTCAATATTAAAAGAAACGAAAAACGGGAACTCACACAGAAAATACGAAGCACTTTGGTAGTAATTGGTAATTTTTTAGTTAACGTCGTACTAGACCAAGAGCAACAAATCGAACTATTGACGACGGTCCGGGATCAGTCCCTAAGGGGAAAGATCCGAGGACAACACCTCATAATTTTGAACCATGGTAAGATGACGAAGCAACCCCTGAGGTACGATGCACTTTGGAAGCTCATTTGTGGGAGAGCAAATTTTTTCTAATTGTTAATAATATAAATGCAAATTTTGCAGGCTAATTTGTAAAACGAGATTTCGGGGGTATCTTGAGGATTTTTCTAAGATTAACTCACAACTTACAATCTTAATGGGGAAAAAATTAATACGGTGTTAAATAAATGATTAACGGAACAAAATTATCACTGTCGTCCGTTCCTTTATTACCCTACCCCTTCCTCTTCTACAAACTAATACAGTAAAACTCCAATTATCCGAACTCCGACTATCCGAATCGCTGATTATCCGAATCGGTTTCAGAATTTCAGAAAAAAATTTAAGACGGAAACGTATTGCGATTCGCAAAATAATGATTCTGGGTTTCAAATTCTAAATGATGATGAACTTATTGAAAGTTTGAGAGAAGAAAGTGTCGTTGAAGAAAATGACCTTACTGTCGAAGTTGAAGCAGACACGGGACCATCTGCTAGTGAAGCATTTGCCGGCTTAGAAACTGCGTTGAAGTGGATGGAGCGAAAGCCCGAGTGTGACCACATGCAACTTCTCATTATCAAGCAGGTGCGCGACTTCGTTGCCCGAAAACGGATGAAGACAGTCAAACAGCTTACTTTGACCGAGATGTTTAGCAAGCAATGACTTTCATTTACAGTACGGTACGTACATACTGTACTTATGTATAGCACTTGTAAGTACGCTTAACATGTAAAAATATTGCCTTTTCAGTTAATTAATTAAAAGCTCTTTTAGTTTAAAAATATTTTTTTTCTCCCATTTTCAACCATACATACAGTAATTAATTAAAATACATACTAGACCCTTTTTTTGGAAAAAATTCAATTATCCGAATGAGGTCCGGTCCCAATTGATTCGGATAATTGGAGTTCTACTGTACATGCGGTTCCCTTTCACCAATCTTTCACAATAAAAGTCTATAGCTCTCACGTGCATCCCTGTTCTAGAAAATGCGTTTAGAATAAAACTACTACAAATTGTAGTTTTGTGTTTTCACCGTGGACCCGACCCTGTATAAATGGAAGGTAGGTATTTCAATTAACGTCGCACACAACGGGCTATTAAAGACGGTCGGGGATCAATCCCCTAAAAGTAAAGAACCGAGGACACCACGTAATTTTAAACAACGGTCAGGTGACGAGGCAACACCAGAACTCCTATATAAGCGGGTAGACCAACCAGTCTGGTGGTTAAGGTGTTAGCTAAAGATATGAACATTCCTAATTCGAATCCGAGGTAGTGCATGGAAGTTTGTGAGCATATGGTGTAGAGGTAGCTGATGCACCTTAAATCTGTCGTGGCCGAAAGTCCTCAAGTTAGGTTCGTGTGGGGTGCTCAGTTCAGGTGTTGCCTCGTCATCTGACCGTGGTTCAAAATTACGAGGTGTTGTCCTCGGATCTTTCCCTTAAGGGACTGATCCCGGACCGTCGTCAATAGCCCGTTGTATTACTCTAGTACGACGTTAACAAAAAATTACAATTACAAAATTACAATCAAAAAGACATATTGTCCTCGGATCTTTTCCATTAGGGGATTGATCCCGAACTGTCGAATTAGTGTTGTGTTGCTCTAGTACAACGACAGTTAAAAATTACAAAATTACCTGTATAAACGGCCATGGTAACTGTAATTTTAATTAACGTTATACTAGAGCAACACAACGGGCTATTGACGACGGTCCGGGATCAATCGCTTAAGGGAAAGATCCGAGAACAACACCACGTAATTTTGAACCACGGTCAGATGACGAAGCGACGCCTGAGCTGGCACCCCACTCTCCAAACTTCCACACCAACCCAACGTGTTAATCCTGTTAAGATCAGCGGCGGCTACTCACTGTGTTGTCCCTCAAAAATAGCCATGTTGGTGTGGAAGTTTCGAGATTGATGTTCCAGCTCATGTGTTGACCTCGTTATCTGGCTAAAAATTACGATAAGTTATTTTATGGTAATGGTAATTTTTAGTTAACGTCGTACTAGAGCAACACAACGGGCTATTGACGACGGTCCGGGATCAATCCCTTAAGGGAAAGATCCGAAAAGTTATTTTATGATCGAAATTGATCCCGGGCTGTCGCCAATAGCCCTTTTTTGTTTCTTGCTCCAGTTTATTCCTTGCGACGTTAATTCACGTACCTATCCTCCAAAATAGTTAACCCCTTATGCCTGATGCAGAAGTTGGTCGGTTCATAAAAATATTATAATATTCCGATCATGTCAAATTGCGCTTTCGTCGATTAGTTGCTAATTGCTCTTTAAATAGAACAATGCTGGAAATTTGATTATGCTAATAAGCAGAAAGTAAGAGGCCATATTGAACTTGCTGATAAACACAGTATAGAAATAAAAGCATGAAAAATATCAGCATAATTTATTCGACAGCTGCAACCTAAATATGGAAGCAGATGATCTATTTACCACTTTGATTATGCGGGGTGTTATGCAGCTGCATAGTGATTTAATATAAGCTAAGCATTTTTATTTCCGTATTTCACCACTTTACCTAATTAATTACGCTCAAACAGATAAATATGCTGGAAATATTAATATTGAGATGAAGGCGGTTCACACGGTCTCATAGTAAAAAATGCATTTATGTGTAATGGACTACATATAAGATGCGTGATGGTAAATTTGTTTAAAATTTCTTTATCTGAAATATATTTAATTTATTTAGTTGTATAGAATTTTGTAGTTATAAAAAATGCAACTATCGTCTTTCGAACACAGTGAAATCAATGTATCTGCTTCTCTAGTAAGAAAGTGAGGTTATTGCTCTCTCGGTTCAGAACAAGATCTCCATGTGAAGAAAAAGAAGGGGTTACTGGTATAGGGTAACAGGGCCCGAAAAGTATGAAACACTTTAAATATTTTGTGCAATCTGTTTTTGTTTAGCATTTCTAAATGTCGCTACATTTCTAGAAATGCTGTACAAGCGTGCTAGGGAAAAATTATTTCGACTTGTATTTGTACGAGTTAATCGTTGTGTTGCTCCAGCACGACGTTAATTCAACTACCTTGTGTGAGTCAAAGCATTTAAGCTGCACATTGAGGGGTTCATGATCTAAACTGATATAAGGTACACGCGCGTCATATTAGCTACATACTTAGCTGTATCATCGCTGTATGGAGGCCTAAACTGTAGAGGTGGGGTTTGAAATGCTGGACTAACTAAGTAGCACAGTGATGTATTTAAGATGTGTTGACGATATTCGCATAGGTACGCGAATAAGATGCTCATATGTCAGTGGCATACGACCTTTTTCGGTGTCCCTGATGTCCAAAGATTTTGTCTTACCCACAAATTTGTAAAAAGTGTTTATATATTTTCACATTTGAAACAATCAGAGGCGGACTTATGTGACTGTATGGCCGAATGAACCAATATACGTAAGAAAATTTATATACTTCAGAAACTTTTTCAATTAATAAAAACGTGTCTGAGGAACAGCCTATTCCGGTGCAATTATCATTTCCATTCAATTCCACTTTTAATAGCTCTATCCAGCATAACTTTGGTTCATTCAATTAAAAACGTGTATGCATAAATTTAGGAAACTATCATCAACTAAGTGAAAGTAAAGAAAAACAAAGAAATCTATAACTGAACTGTCTTCCAAATTGCTTACCATCTATCCGCCCGAAATGCCACTTCAATATTGCTTAAATAATTTATAATAAAAATTATTTTAATCAAAAATAAGTAATTAAGATTCTTCATTAAAATTTAAAAACAATTTTTTTAATCAAAGAATATTTTAACAAGAATTTATAAAATTTTAAGAATTTTCCACGATAAGTTATAGAAGTCTTGCACATGGATGCAAATTCTAGATAGATTTATAATGTCAGTGCAAAAAATAATGTATTGTTCTTTTATTACAATGTATAGAGTTGTCCTTGCAAAAAAAATATATTTATCATAAGTTGAAGCATTTGTAAAATTATATCAATTTATTCTTTTTATAAGAATTGATTAAAATAAGAAAGTCATGCCAAAATCGTCACTTCAAAGGTCGTTGGGTTGGAGCATTTTGGTCTAATATGACCAAGACACGACAAACACAAAAGAGACAACGTCAAGCAATGGACATACATGAACTAGATAACATTTACTGTCACATAAGAAATACACCCAGGAAGATATCGAACCTGCGAGGCCAACAACACACAGGTTGCTAGCGCAGCAGGGAAACCTACTGCGTCACCGTTATTTCTAAGAAAAAGGTAGGTAGGAAGTTGAATTAACGTCGCATTGGAGCACTACAACGGTCTACTGGCAATGGTCCAGGATCATTCCCAAATAGAAAGATCCGACGACACTTCCCGATTTTGAACTAGTCGGATGACGAGGTCGCATCTGTCAAAGAGAGGGGGAAAATATATATATATTTTTTAACCACCTGTATCATTATGTTTATTCCTAGAAAAATGTCCAGATGATTGGTGTGAAACTTATCTCTCGCTTTTATGTAAAGTTATATGTGTGCTGAAGTCATGAGAATTGCATGCAATCATGTCTATTAGCAAATTCTACACGCAAATTTTCTCCGAAAGCTTCCGGGAACTTAACCTTCAAAAGTCTAGAACCAATTCCGAATTCCTAGGACGGGGTTTGTTATGATTCTTTATCTCCTAGACGACCGACGCGCATCCTTGATCAGCGATGGTCACTGCCGATAACCATTGCACGTGTATGCGGTGTCCTCTTCAACACACTTGAGCACGATTGCAAACAAATCCCGTCCAGAAAAAGAAAATATGTTTTTGAATACCTAATCTTTCCTTTCTTTTTTAGAATACTTTAAAAGCCCGGATTTGTTTTGCTCTTAGATTCCGGAATGATTGAGAAAATTGAACAATATTTCCAAGAAGCCTAATCTTTTGTAATCAAGATATGCGTTATTTTGGGAACTGGATAAATTCCATTCAAATTTATCTCTTGTTTTTTCGTGGTTTATCTTACTCTTACAAAATTTGTAGACTGAAAGCGATTGGTTACGAGTTTGAATCTCGTATATATCGAAGTTGAGTTGGCTGAAACTGAGTTTCTTTAATGCGACACCTAAATACGGGTCAGCTTTACGAAACTCCTCCATGCCCCAAAGTCCCTTTGCCAAAATTTACAATAGATGAAATGCGGAAGCGCCTCCATGGTACACCGAGTAAACACTGAGACTATTATGTTCTTCTCAATTACTAATTGAAGGGTTACGATCAATTCAATTCAATCAAGTGTATTGTCATACTTAAAAAGGCAAGACCCTCACTGGTAATTGGTAATTTTTAATTAACATCGTATTAGAGCAAAACAACGGGCTATTGACGACGGTCCGGAATCAATCCCTTGAAGGAAAGATCCGAGGACAACACCACGCAACTTTGAACCACGGTCAGCTGACGAGGCAACATCTGAGCTGGCACCTCACTTTCCAAACTTTCACACCAACTCAACCTAAGGAGTTTCGGCCACGAAAGATTTAAGGTGTACCAGCCGCCTCTACACCATACGCTTACAAACGTCCATACCCAGACCCGTATTCGAATCAAGAACCTTCCCATCTAGAGGCTAATACCTTAACCACCAGACCGGTTGGTCGGCTTTTGGGCCATTTGAGGCAAAATCCAGACATCTTTATAGCTATTAGTAAAGTGTGCTTAAAGATACTTTTTTAAAGTAAACAACAAAGCTTTTTGAATGCCCTTACAATGGTTGATTTATCAGTGACATTTTTGTTACATAATGTACCTTTAAAAATTATCAAAGGTAAATACGGGAAATTTAGTGATCTAGAGGCTAACACCTTAACCACCAGACCGGTTGGTCGGCTTCCTCACTGGTAGGTAAATAGTTAATTAACGTTACAATCGATCAACATAACTGGCTATTGGCCACGTACCGAGTTCAAACCCGAAGGGAAAATTTGGAGGGCTCATAATTGTGATGACGAGGTCAACATCTAGAACTGGTAGACCACTAGCCAAACTTTCACACACTGTCAATGTGACACAATTTCAGGCCACAGCAGATATGATGTGCACCAGCCTCCGCGTACACAACGGTCTTCGTTTGGACCGAGTTTCGAACTCGTATCACTACGGTTTCTTATCCGTTAGTCTTCCAACTGGAATATCATAGCCACCCCGTTGGTTGGAGGTTTGACAAGAACCATCGACACCACGCGCATGTGTGTTCCGTGTCTGCATGGAAAACATGAGGTATGCATGCGTAACATTCGTAAACCATCTTGCATAGTGTGAGAAGACCGATGGCCGCCTAGCCTAATACTGCCAAATATTGAGAAGCATTCGTGTAGAAATAGATCGGAAGTGGAACGGTTACAAACTTTGTGGCCGTGAACCAAAGATGGAACACAGTATCTCGCCGAAAAGAAGTGGCACGCAGTTGAGTGCGGTGTCATCCCGAAATAGGAATAGTTTACTGAACCAATAAGCTTGTCCGTAAAGGATGTGGTTCTAGATTCTACAGGAAATCTATTGGTCACGCTCCAGTTGCTTATCCGGCGAAAACAAATGTAGAGGGTGTTTACTTATTAAAAGAATAAACACCTGTAACGGATATTGAATATAAAGTCGTAATTAAGTTTCTGGTGTTGATGGTCATTCAGTTTCACAATTCTGACACATTTGTAAAATTCTCTTTCAAAGACTGCACCATTAAACAGATACGGTATTTTTAATTATAAGGTTACCTTGTTTCATAACTAAATATAAATTCCCGCATCATGGCCTAGTGTAGAGGGAGTGAATACAAAAAAATAAACAAAGCACCGTTGTGGTGCTCCAGGTGACGTATATAAATTTAATTACCAACCAACCAATCTTAAAAAATATTCATCTCAATTTCACGTTGCCATATAAAAAGTTCAGCTCCCAGTTAAGTTAAATTAAATTTTAAACTATACCTCTACCATTATAAAAGGAAATGTTTATCTGTGTGATGTGTGTACTATCCTGACTAATCTATGGCACTTACAATAATAAAATTTGGCACAGTCCGAATTTTTTGCAATTTTTCTGTAGTGCCCGAATTTTAAAATTTAATCTACAACATTTCAAAATTAGTTTATTGGCATTTAATATTATTATTTTTCCTTATAATTGGCAACAGTATAAAGAGATCACATATTTCCGAGCAACGATTTCAGCGGACGAATAAACAAATAAACAGTATTAACTGGGGTTATGTAGTTCTTTTTCTATCTCCTAGATCGTTAAAAATAGAGTGAAAATTTCAACGGATTTGATATCTGCGGAAAATTTTACAATAGATCGAGATCTAAACAGATTATTTTCTTTAAACAAATAATTTTAAATTGTAACTTTTATATTTTTTGTAATACGAATTTTGCCTTTGCGATCGAGAGATCACCGATTCATTTCCTACGCACAAAAGATTCGAGCAAAGGGAAGCAATAACTAATTATGGCTCTTGGCATTAAATATTTCCCTTTTTTGGATAATTAAAAATGTGCTTATTTTCTTTTAAAAGTAACAAGCGTTTCTATTCCGGATCCGGTGAACTGACATTTCACCCACGTGTTTCGGATGAGTTCAATCAAGCAAAGTTGTAAGTAAAATACGCCATCCTACATTTGGCGACGCATGGCGTTCGATGGTGGAATCCACAGCAGTGATTACGAGTTGGTGAAAAATTAATCACTATATCGGTCATCGTACAAGATTTTGAATCTGTGTGAGATGACGAGATAAACGCCCGAGCTGGACACCCACCCCAATTTTAAAACTTCCAGACCACTCCAGTGAGGACATTATAGGCCCAACAGATTCAATGTTGAACAGCCCCACACACACGACGGTTTGCGCTTGGATCGAGTTTCGAACTCGAAACCCTCCGTCTGCTAATTAGCGACTATAGCAACTGGCCTACCCTGGCCCTTGTACAAATGAAATTCCACAATGTCATGTGGCTTCTCACCGGAGAAGTATTTGGCGGGTTTCATGGCACAAGGGCTATTTTTAGCGAGGTTATACCAAACATTGTGAAGTAAATGTACAAACACACACAAAGAAAGCTTTACTAACAAGACATACAAGCAAGGGGGGAATCGAACATGCGTCTCCTACAACTCGCAGATTGCCAACTCATTGGGGAACCCACTAGGCTACAGCAACCCCACTATACTAGTGTACTGTATTGACTGCGCGGTGATTCACAATGCACAGCATGGCAATTACAATACATGGTTATAGAGAAAGATAAACGTTATCGTGTTCCCGATCAATCAGAATCTCATGGGCTGGAAACTGGCTATCTACTAGTCTGTACCAGTAGGTCACTTTTCCGGTAAACTTAAGAGTAATCAGGTTCAAAGAAAAATTCCCAAACAGTAAACTTTTCTTTGGCTTTTATAGAGATAACAACGTCATGTATCTAAAGTAAATTCACTAGGGTTTCAAAAATGATATTCAATTTGGCGAAGGATGGGGAATTCCAATCGTTTTGAGCAACGGAGGCCGGTGAAATCTTATTTTCGCAGCTATTCGCTTCCGTAATGAATGGGTACATCCTCCCTCGTCATTATTGGCACACCAGGATGCTCGGGATATACAAGCGCCAGAGGACGAGGCGGGCATTTGTGCATCGGAGCTCTTTCGCAACAGCACGTGGTCAGAACACACAGGAGCTGTATCTGATTCCGCACGCACAAATGAGTTAGTTGAGGCTGAGCCATGAAAAGCAAAAAAGTAAAAGTGTTTCATTTTTCGACATCGTTAGCTCACCAGGATGCACCCAAATGGTGCCTGTAAAGGATATGTATTCATCGCGGCCATTTCGCAATCGCACGTGGCCTCAAATTACTCAGGAGAGGAGAATTCCGTGGGAATTTGCAATTGGGCTATGCCAGGCCTTGAAATAGATTTTTCATTACATGTGCACTTTGTGCACCTAAGTTTTTAATTTATGTGCACAGGTTATATTTTAGAAGCATATTTAAAAAAAAACGTAATATAAGAGCATTAATGTAATGTAAACTACATTATTAGTTGGGGTATGTTTAGATATGTTAGTAGTAGATGGTGTTGTTTCTAATGCCTACACTGGCATACCAGAGGAGTGTCAGGCCCGTCGAAGACGGCAAGAGGCGAGGGGGTGCGCCTTCCATGTTATTGAGCCCCATTGGGAGGAAGTCCGACTTTGCTCGGCATACATGACACATCCGTTTTACAGGAAGGCCCCTTTCATACATCCATTCACTCACACATATCGTAATTTAGATACCAATCAGAGGCCGATAACCCCCTGATCAGGTACCCCCAGAGGTATTGATTTGGTATGGGAACATGGGGGACTTTGTGACCACGACCTATTTAACGTGCCCCAGTCACCATTAGTGAACACGACGGTCTTTAGCCAGGTCGAAGCGCCGATCTCACAATCATCAGAATTGCAGGCTCCGCCGAGGACAGAACCCACAACCCTTCTGATGCGAGCCCGACGCTCTACTGACTGAGCTAAAGTAAAGTATTTAAAACTAACTGTAAACTAAAGTATTTAAACATATAAATTCTCAGGCGAACGGCTGGCTCGACAGTCGCTTCAACAGAGCCAACTGGAAAATGTTTCGATCATCGGAAAGTTCTGGTGGCAGTGGCACAAGTAAACCTTCCTCTTGTATAAACCCGTTACAGCCCAGCGATTTTGTTTTCGCATAGTGTGTATTTAGGAATTTTAATTACGTTCCTTTAGAGCGAGAGAGGTCGATACTAATATATTTTATACAAACATCAAAATAACATAAAACCCACCCTTTTTTTAACGTTAGGTGCACTGCGTGCACCTAACAATTAAAGTAAACAAATTAGGTGCACAATTTTTTTTTCATTTGCACCTGTGCACCCGGATATTTTGAGCCCTGTGCTATGCAAAATATTAAAAAAATGTTTGATATTTGACTATCGTCATTAGCATAACTATATTTGTTTGTATTTTTAGTTAACGTCGTACTGGAACAACACAACGGATTATTGTCGATGGTCCGGGATGAAACCTCCAAAGGGAAAGATCCGTATTAAAATTGAAAAGATCTTGGTGGGTGAGAAAACTCGTCATCAAAAGAAAACCGAGCAGGTCTTAATCTCGTCATAAAAAAACCCGGCAATTTCTTAGTGACGAGATTTATCGTCATCAAGATATTAGAAATCGGAGGGATGCGAGTTCGAAACTCGTTCCTCCCAAAGATGGTCTTGACGTGGAGGCCCGTGTATGTTAAACATCGTGGCCTCAAATGCAATCACGTTGGCGTGGTGTGAAAGTTTGGGGAATGGGGTGTCAGCTCAGATGTCAACTCGTCATCTGACAAAAATGACGAGGTATATTCTCGTACCTTTCCCTTCGGGATTAATCCCAGACCATCGCCAATATCCCTTCGTGTTAATCCAGTACAACGTTAATTGAACACCGCCAAATAATGACAATGTGTATAGATCCCTTTTTCATAAACATGACAAGAAATTCCCATATTGTAACCACACTGAGAAACATGACTAGATGTAACCAATGGTAAATGGAAGTCCGATAATAAAAAAAAACTACTATGCATAACAGAATCTCTCGCGCGCGCGTTGGTACGAAAAAAAATACATCAAAACCTACATTTTATTTAGTTTAATTAAACCTAGCTACAATGCAACCCAGATGACTAAAATATTCCTTCAACATTACGCGCATTTCAATTTCATCTTTCTACCATAATCCTTAACTACTTTCATCGTTCTCGCCAACTATTAAGCGCAATTCCTACAACTATAGAAACAGAAACGCTAGATGAATCTTCTACACACAAAGCCACCAAGGTCTCGTACCAGAAACTGGTTAATAAGGCACAGGTGTCCCGTAAACCTTTCAGAAACATGTTCCTTGCCGTTATCTTTTCGAATCAAAAAGAATCATCCAGCGGAACCAACCACGCTTCTTGTTCGAAATAATAATAACAAAACACGATATATCACTCGTAATTCAACATCCATGACACACGCAGGGAAAGAAGCGCATCGGTGTCTGATACATAATGGTTCGTGGACACGTGTTTGACCAAGGTTGTTTGTCCGGGTTTCACGGCAGAGTGGGCTTTCCCCGTCCAGAAAAGGATCTGCCAACCTGAGACATAAGGAGTTGGGAGGTGGAATAGGAAGTCAGACGCGTTGTTTTTCCAAGTTCAGGGACAACAAAATAGAATAGGTGAACGACCGGGTGGGAGCTGTTTCGGAGGTGGATATGAGGTATCAACAGGTTCTTCTGAACTGCGAACGTTGGTCAGGTGTTTTAGTTACTGAAATTAAAAACATTTGTAAACCTGTTTTGTATTTTTTTAAAACAATGACTGTAAGGAAAGGTGGTCAATGAGGAAAAATTAGACTGCTACCTGAACGAATACAATTTTGAAAGAATGACAAAGTATCATTGAAGTATCTATATCTTCTATGTCAGGCAAAATAGTTTTAGTATGATTTTTGATTGCTTCAAAGAAGCCAGGTGCAACTTAAATTTTAATAATATAATACGTTTAAAATCGAAATTAAATTAATCTACGAATCGAAATTACAAGAATTGTACCATGACATCTTTCTGTTTTTCCTGAATATTTGTAAGATATGTTCAACTTAAGATTTTGAAAGTTGTTATTATTTAAAATAGTCAAGTTGCAATTGAAAGAGTGAGAATATGAATCTTTAGAATTATTAAAGATGCAACATTTGTATGCACTTCAAATTTTAATAGTTTGATTCCTTTTTCTTGGAATCGTACTTTAAGGGAGGAAAAAAATTATTATCTTTCTTCATGCAGTATTATTTTTTTTCGGATTTAATATTTTTAATTTTTTCTCCGATTTATTAAAACAGTTTTTTGTATTAATTTTTCTGATTCAAAAAAAAAAAACTGTCTAACGAACGTTATAAGATTGGATGAATAAAATCCCGCGCTATGTGCAGTTAGTCGGATTTCCCACCTAAAAAGGACAAAATAATTTTGATGCAAACTAAAAATTAGACCTCGGTTCAAGAATTTGAAATTAAACTAAGGGGAACAAATAAAAATTTTGAACGTGGCTATTCAATTTGATTTTACTCGTTATTGGTGGCTACCGAGGGACAGCAGTTCGAAAACTGCATACAGCAAATAATCTGTGTTAAGCTTTTTAAATAATTGAAGCATCATCAGTATTTCAAAATAAAACTCATATTTTGTAACTATAAGCCCAAAGTATAAGACTGAAATCTGAAATTTCAACATACATAATACTGTGCCGCGAATTAGAATAAGAAAATGTATTACATTTTAAGCACTTGTTAGACCTCTAGTCACCTTAAAATGATTAAGGATAAATTTTAAAAAATTTAATGAAAGTTATAATAGATAAAAGAGCCAATGTCATCTTGTCAATGTGGTATAAAGTAATCAAAATATTGGAAACTATTTTTTCTACGCTGCATTGAAAATTTAAGAAATAAAAATTACTAAACCTGTTATTACTGAAAATTTTGAAAACGGTACATTAACCTTTTTCTACTAAGGTACAGAAATATTCTCTCATTTGATATTCTAATGGAAAAAGGAAACACTAGATGACAGTGAGACACTTTAGTCTTTAAAAAAATTAAGTGATAATTTTTTCTAGTTGTGAAGTACATTTGTAAGGGGTGATATGGTCTGTAACCCTTCTCTTTTCTTGAAAGGTTTATTAGAATAGCGCTTTTTGTAGGTTTAATTAAAAAAATTAAAAACACCATATTATTGAAATTAATTATTTGGTATCCTGATACTTTGGACATTTAAGGGGACAGTGGGCTTTGAGAACAAACTTTTGCAACTATCTCTGATTGCATGGGTAGTTTGTTTTCATAAGTCAACATAAAGTTTGGTCCGAAAGTATAATGTCATTTGGAATTTATTGCAAAAAACTTGGTAAAACTTTTGTCAAAAAATTTTAATCCACATAATAGTTAGAAAGCATAAATCAAATTAACTCTATTTGGTAAGTGGATTGCTCAATTGTAAAGCAAAAATCTCTTTTGAACCAAAACATTGCGAGAAAAGCACCACTTTAAACCAAAATTTGGAGTACTGTAAATTTCTCATTTTCACTTAGACATTTACAACAGATTCCAACGATTGTCCAAAAAAATTTCAAGCAAATCAACCAAACTCAGATGGTACGAGAAGAGGGTAATTTTGAAATAAGAAAGCCAGAAAATTCAAATCGTAGGAAAACGTGTTTTTGTAGTTGACTTACTATATTTATTTTCCGTATCTATGATGTTGATCATGCAACTGTCAATAATTATAGTAATTGGGAAATTCTGTCTTCTATCCAGATTTAATATAAATTCATTTTTAACGCTGAAATTAAAAAAATCAATTTTGAAAGTCCACTATCCTCTTAACCCTCCAATTGGTTTCGACGAGATATCTCGTCTATAGAGATCTGACCAATTTTGCCAGTAACGAGTTATCTCGTCAAGATATTGCAGATTTTTTTATATAATGACAAGATCAAGATCTGGTCAGTTTTCTTCAAATGACGAGATATCTCATCCATCAAAATATGGTCAGCTTTGACTAATGACGAGATATCTCGTCGAGACATCCACCAGGAGGGTTAAGCAAACTTACTGATTCAGTGTAAGGACCCTTAAAGGGATCATTTAAATTAGTCTGGCATGCCATCTCATTTGTTCCTTTGTTTTCCAGCCTTGGAGGCATCGGCGACTTCGCACGTGACATGACGGATCAGGTGGCCTCGCAGGCGTCCGTGGCCGTGGGGCACATGGTCCCCCACGTGAGCCGCGTGGCCAGCGGCCTGACCGCGTGGGGCACCCGCATGGGCGAACAGGTGGTGGACGGAATGCAGAAGCGGGGCCTGATCCGGGTGCCCGTCGAGAGGGAGACAGAGGGTGACGACAAGGAAATCGAGGTCTTCAGCCCGGAGGAAGTGCAGCCCCAGGCGCCGCCGCCCTCTTTGGGAGGCAGCAGTGGGGGTGGATTCAACCCCTTCATACCCTTCTCTTTCTCTTTTGGATTACTCACGCCCTGGTGGCAAGGGTAAGAGTGCAATTTTCATGAGTTATTATTTCATTCGTATCCTTTTAGTTGGAATGCCTCGACGAAAGCATTTGTGGAAAAGCAGCATAAATTCTTAAAATTAGTGGCAAAAAGTCATCAATTTTATAACAATAAAACATTTAGTATTAAAAAAGCTCAATTTTCAAGTTTTCATTTTCTTAAATAAAGTATGACGCGGACAAAATAAAAACACTGCAACAAAAGTTCTATCTCCAGTGTTTAGGAAATAGTTTTTCAAAATGCTTTTATCATATGCAGATCAATTTTTGTGAAAGGAACAAAAGCATCCTCGTGTAACACATGCTTAGTGTAAAATAATTGAAATGCATAAGGAAAGTAGATTACTTCCATTAAATATAAATTAAAATTGAAATAAATATAGCCTGATTCTAATATATCGGTGAAGCTTTTGATTAGTGTTTTCAAATGAAATTAAGTTGCTTTCTTTTTCCCCAAGTAAATTATATTAATTTCCGAGAGGGTCTGTCATTTAATAGTCATAAAACATCCCTTATTTGAGAAGTAAAATGAATAACTACTTTTGTATCTAGCCCGAACGTTTGCGTCGAACGGAATGAAGTGGAAGAACCCGAACAGGAAGACTCCGACTTCAGTGGATTCAGCATTAATTTTGAAACAACACGATGTGTTCCATCGGAATCGACATATACTTGCACAAGAAAGTAAGATTATTTTCATTTTAATGAACATAACTTTTCATGTGTACATTTTTATTCCTTGATAGCATATTCCTTTCAATATCTGTGATAGTATTAAAATATTAAATGCACACTTTGCACCTTGTTCTAGGATCCAAACGAACGGAATGAGAAAAACTGTCGTGATCAGGAAACAGTGCTGTCACGGATTCGTCAGACGCACCGACGGACGACCAGGCTGCAGTGCATGTAAGAAACAGCATTGATCAGTACAATAGGCTTTGGGTGGTTAGATTGCACATGCTGAATTTCAGTGTGACTATGGGCATATTCAAATTTCTATGGAGAAAACACCAATTTAACCATAAGGAATAGAGTTTTCAATTTACACTTGCATCAAATATTAGAGAATTTATTCTCGTTTTATGTTGCTATTATTTAAATAGTCTAACTTTCGTTAAAACCTATAATGAAAAGCAGGGTACAGCTACACTCTACGTTTATGAGTGATGGCAACGGCTTGGCGATTTTTTTTGGCGCACTTTTAGTAGCGAGTAACGATAAATTAAGGCAACCCATCTTTCGTTGCTGTTGTTGTGGTTTTCATGGCATTCTCGGCAAACGGAAACTTTCAATTTTCCTTTTGAATATTCTAGGAAGTTCTTCCAAAATCCGTTTAAATCGTTTGATTTCATTGATTCGTTTGAAATTTTTTCTTTCCTCCAATTGGTTATTTTGTTTTTAAAATATCCTTTGATTGCATTGGTCCTTTTAAATCGTTTTCTGTGATACCATTGGTCCATTTATTTGTATTTTGACAGTTGTGGAATTTTTATTTTGTTATAATAGTTTTCACGACAGGATTAAGAGTTTTAATTTTTTGACCATTTTCGTTTTCATTATTTTTTTACGAGAGAATTCTGACGTTATCAGGTATTATTTCTTGCTTTTATTCTTTTGTAAATCTTTTTCTTTTTCAACATGCTCACTTTATTTAGTGTAATTGATAAGTTTCAGGGTATTTTTACCATTCGTAGCTTAGTTTCTCTGCTGGTTCACAAAGGTGTTTTGATATGTGCTTAAGCTTACTACCTTTTGTGAAAGTTTAAAAAATATATACTTTTTAAAACGTTCTGAAATGTGCTTAAAAAGTGTGTTGTAAAAAGAAAAAAAATTGTAACAGGAAAAGAGTTAGGAAATAATTATTTCCTTGGCGACTTTAGAAGTGCGCCAAAAAAATCGCCAAGGTCGTTGCCATTGCTCATAAACGTAGAGTGTAGCTGTTCCAAAAGCAGAAATAGTAACTGATGCAATTACTTAAATCTAATTCGAAAGGTTACTACCAGTAAAAGGGAATGCTTTCTGGGAACTGTAGGAGTAAAATGTTTTAATAATAATTCGTGGTAAACTACATCAAAACAGACACGCCGTCTTACAGTTTATAAAAATACAGTTCAAACGAAATTAAGCGGCTTCTGATATGATTGTACAAATTTCCCTTGATCTTCAAATCTCACTGTTTTAATTTAACTATATTTATTGCATGTCCAAGAGGGATATCCTATTGTATCTTATAAATTAAAAGGTATCTGTTCGTTAAATTGGTCTATATTTAAACAAGTGATACTGTTTGCATGTCATGCCGAAAACATTTCCCTTTATATTCAGCCTAAATTTCTATATTCGCCTCTTTCTCACGTCTACCATCAACCTTCTCAATTGAATGTTATTCATTATGTCTCAGCGGTAACTGCCACTTTTCTATTACTAAAATAAGGCTCGTAATAAAAATATAACCAATCCATACCAAATACTTTCACAGGCTCTCTTCGAGGACACCCTCAGCCACGTTGACGTAGTGTGAAAATAGTTTCTTTCTGGCCATACCCACAAGTCAGAAGCTCAGAGCTGTTCTAGCGGGGGGCGCACCCACAATTACAACATTCGATTCACGACTGCAAAATTAATTTCTTAATCAAAAGAAATTCTTTTGGCTAAGGCAAGATATATACACAATATATATCTGTGCTAAGATGGCAAAATGTTACAAGTCACATTTTTAATTTTTCGTGACAGCAATTTTAAGATTCAAAATTCAACATGTGGTTCTGTGGTTTTTGACATTACAATTTTCCACCTTTGTTTTCTCAGAAACTGAAAGAGAAAGACTTACGACATTTTGCCACCTTCTAAACATTAACAAACCAGACTCCAGGATGGGACTCAATTTTTTGGGAAAAGTGAATTTTAACATTTTGCCATCTGAGCAGATATAATACAAGATAAAGATAAAGCATAATACAAAAAGACGCATGGAAAAAAATAACAGTATTTTTTTTAAATTAAGAAACCACTCATCGAGGCACAACGAAAAAATGAAAGACCGAAATCAGTTCACAAAATAAAATTTTTGAAATAAAAGTACCATATTAAAAAATTATTCGTTTCGTCTTTAAGCGTGATACAGCCGTTATATTTGAGTGTTGCAAGCGATGCGGGTTCTAACTCACGAGACCACTTTGTGGCAAAGTGCTTATCGAATTTTAGCTTATCTACCAGCCTTTGGGACTACGATCTCAAGTGAAAAAGATATATTTTGATTTCCAAAAATTCAAAATTACAATGTTCAATAGACGTAAATATCCAGTTATTGTATATCATTAAACCAAAGGCACATTGTTTGTTCAAACCAGTTGTTTTCAGCAGTGGAAAGTGAATAATATTGTTTTATTTTTTTAGTGAAAATGGAAAATCTGGTGGACACACTGAAGGCTTTGGAGATGAACAAGTTCATCCAATGGGTCGAAAACGCAGGCCTCAAAGAACAGCTTCAGACTGAAAACTACACTGTGTTCACACCACCAAACGAAGCTGTCGTCGATTTCGAGGATGACACTGAAGACGTAAGGGCCATTAACTTGTTTTCTTTTTAAACCAAACATATAATCATCAATACCGGTTACCAAATATGAAACGAAGAGTTAGAGAAGCTTTTCATAACCTAACAAGGTTCAGGGGCTGGCTCAGTGGTGTGATCACTGCAATCTGCGAGAATTAGAGAAGCTTTTTATAATCTAATAAGGTCCAGGGGCTGGCTCAGTTGTATGATCGCTAGCAATCTGCGAGTTGTAGGTGTCGGAGGTCCAATTGTAGTTAGGTTCATTTAATCCCTGGGTTTATATTTTTCTTTTCCGTACCGTAGAATTGGGTGAATAGAAGTAGACTTTTTATTGGACATTTAATATAATAATTAATACCTTTAAGATCCGGTGGCGCTCTATACTATAAGCCATCAAGTCAAAAATTTCAATTTTTGACTGTGAGAGCAAAAAATATTTTTTAATCACTGGCTCTATTTACTATCAAGTCGCACGAATCGAAGCATTATACCTGTTTTTCATTCTGATCTCTCGCAAAAGCTACGGTTTCCTAAGAAAGCGGAGCCGTTATATAGCAGTCGTGATACGTCATGATGCCGCGGGCAAAACTAGGAGCCCGTCTTACCAGAGACCAGAGGTGTCAACTTAGACGTACAGAATACGGTAGAGAATGGGCAATACAGACGGATGTCGTGGTTTATTTTATTCGAGAAACAAAACAAAGTGACTTTTTAATTCTCTAGTCCCAAGTTTCTAACTTCGGGATCGTTGAAGATAGCGTGAAAATTTCAACGGATTTCAAATTAACGTAAAATTCTACGCCAGATCGATATCAAAAACAGATTTATTATTAAATTATTTACTATTTGATTATTTAATTATTTATTAAATAATTAATTATATATTTAAAAGAAAACCACGTTTAAGATATCGATCTAGTGTAAAATTTTCAAATCCGTTGAAATTTTCAATCAATCTTTATCAATCCAGATTTTACAAAAACAAACAATACAAGGCCAATCAAAAATTTTTGTTTGGTTTGCTCCCCTCCGCTCGAATTGTTTGGGCCAGGAAATGAAATGTTGCCGCTACAAGAGAAAAAACGTTCCCCAACTGACCGTTATGACGATCGCCATGCAAATGGCGGCTCCGCTAATTTTCGTTGCGCTCACTAACAATGCTCTCTAGGAAACCAACGCCATCTGTTTGTATAAACAACGTTTTAGTGACGTCATCGACAGCTACATTACGGCTAGATAACGGCTCCACCTTTTTAGGAAACCGTAGTTTAAGTCATTGGAAGCAGATTGTCTTAAGAAAACCTTTATAAGGCTTCCAAAAAAACCTCTGACGTCACAGTTTGTGTCATTTTCAGTCCAATGTTGAATTGATTTTAATCTTCGTATGAGAGATTAAAAAGCATTTTTCTTTTAATTTTTACATTCAATAGGGTAATGAGAAAGGTACAACTTTTATCTCAAAACTGCTTCTATTCATCCTATTCTACGGTATCAAACAAATTTTCTTTGTGCATTGATGTTGTCAGCGTTACGTTTGGCACCAACATGGCCAAATACGATCCTTGCAACATAAAACCCATCAAGGTCCAGATATTTAGCATTAAAAATTTGAATTCCAACTTAGGGTGAAACCTGGCTGCGTTATTGACATGAAGAGTAAAATGTTTGCGATCAGAAAGACATAGCACTTTATTTAATAGTTGGGTACATATTGAAAATAAATTTGCGTTGATTTCTGACATACGTTATGATAAACTATAATACAAAATAAATATTAGTAAGTAAAACGTTCTAACTTACATTAGTTCACCATCCTAGTTATTTTTTAATTACAATATTTTTTTAAACATAACATGTAACGGCAACCTCTCATTCAAGTAAGAAATAGCATGTCAAAAGTTACACATTGGTATAAGAATCATCTAGATTCTATCAAAAAAGGACTGAATAGAATAAGTCAGGTTTAACCAATTGATGATATTGAAAAGAGATATTTTTCGTCGCTTATAACACACGAAATACTTTTTTTCAATCCAGTTGTAATACATTAAAATTTATAACTTGTTTGCAAACGAACCAAAATAATACTAACCATTATTTCAATATTTTGTGTCATTACAGAATGAGATATCAGCTATCAACCCAGCTAAGCGGTTAACGGATACATCTTCCATTGTAAAAGGTCACATTGTCAACGGTTTTATAAACGTAGACGTTTTAGAGAACGAACATTTACTGGACACCATTGACGGCGAATCCAAAATTAGAATTAATAAATATCAGCCAGCTCATGAGGTGATTATATTATTTTTGATCAATTAGCATTGAATCATAGAAATGATTAGTTTGAACTCATTTTGGGATATAACTCTACAAAGAATGATATTATAACTCGATACTATGCAAATATTAAATCAATATTAAATATAAAAATGGATATTGCGCACTGTATTACTATATCTAAGC
Organism: Metellina segmentata; assembly: GCA_947359465.1. Lineage (NCBI taxonomy): Eukaryota > Metazoa > Arthropoda > Arachnida > Araneae > Tetragnathidae > Metellina > Metellina segmentata. The sequence continues at coordinate 30,588,945 of OX375879.1, forward strand.
ATTCAAGTAATAATAAATCCTTCAAGTTCTAAAAGTCTTCACGAAATGAAATTACACGGTGTTTCAAAGTCAACTATTCATCAGGAATTTGATTTTCAATTGACTGAATAACATTGATTAAATATGTTTGTCCATTACACTTAGTCGCATAACCTTAATGAGATTTAATCTAGACGCTATTGAAATATAAATTTTATTGTTTCCACTTAAATTATCACTGTCAAAGCAGTGAATGATAATTTATCCCTAACGAATTATAAAGTTTAGTTCTCACAAATTCCAGTGAAGGTTTTAGTATTTCACCATCAAAGTCCTTTGTAAAACTTCCAAATTTGCGCCGTTTATTAGATTATTTTCCATTTACAATAATTCAATCATTCAGAAGCTTATATTTGAAAAAGAAATACTTTCCAGTACTGTAAAGTTTTGAGAAAATAGAAGTATCTTCCAGTACGATTTCAATCGGTTGATATGTTAATATCCGTATAAGTATCGTAACTCATATACAAGTGGATCTTATTTCATTTAGGTGGTCACTGCTAACTGCGTCCCACTCAGTGGGAAGAATAACGTTGCAACAAATGGAATCGTTCATCTGACGTCTGGGGTACTGCAACAGCCACACAAATCGTTGGGAGAGATCATTGAAGAGGACGAGAGGTTCAATAGATTTAAAAATCGTAAGTATATTTTCGTTGGTGAAAATATCCTTCAATGAAAACGGCCGACCAACCGGTATAGTGGTTAAGGTGTTAGCCTCTAGATCGGAAGGTTCCTGGTTCGAATCCGGGTGCGGGCATGGATGTTTGTAAGCGTATGGTGTAGAGGCGGCTGGTGCACCTTAAATCTGTCGTGGCCGAAAGTCCTCACGTTGGGTTGGCGTGGAAGTTTGGAGAGTGGGGTGCCAGCTCAGGTGTTGCTTCGTCATCTGACCGTGGTTCAAAATTACGAAGTGTTGTCCTCGGATCTTTCCCTTAAGGGACTGATCCCGGACCGTCGTCAATAGCCCGTTGTGTTGCTCTAGTACGACGTTAACAAAAATTACCATTACCATTACCATTACCACACCACGACAGATTCAACGAGCACCAGGCCCCTTTGTACAAGGCTACCTTCTACTTGATTCGAACTTGCTACCTTTCGGTTTGCTAATCCGTTACTCTTCCAACTGGGCGCCGACCAACCGGTATAGTGGTTAAGGTGTTAGTCTCTAGATCGGAAGGTTCCTGGTTCGAATCCGGGTCCGGGCATGGATGTTTGCAAGCGTATGGTGTAGAGGCGGTTGGTGCACCTTAAATCTATCGTGGCCGAAAGTCCTCACATTGGGTTGGTGTGGATGTTTGGAGAGTGGGGTGCCAGCTTAGGTGTTGCTTCGTCATCTGACCGTGGTTCAAAATTACGAAGTGTTGTCCTCGGATCTTTCCCTTAAGGGACTGATCCCGGACCGTCGTCAATAGCCCGTTGTGTTGCTCTAGTACGACGTTAACAAAAATTACCATTACCATTACCATTACCACACCACGACAGATTCAACGAGCACCAGGCCCCTTTGTACAAGGCTACCTTCTACTTGATTCGAACTTGCTACCTTTCGGTTTGCTAATCCGTTACTCTTCCAACTGGGCGCCGACCAACCGGTATAGTGGTTAAGGTGTTAGTCTCTAGATCGGAAGGTTCCTGGTTCGAATCCGGGTCCGGGCATGGATGTTTGCAAGCGTATGGTGTAGAGGCGGTTGGTGCACCTTAAATCTATCGTGGCCGAAATTCCTCACATTGGGTTGGTGTGGATGTTTGGAGAGTGGGGTGCCAGCTTAGGTGTTGCCTCGTCATTTGACCGTGGTTCAAAATTACGAGGTGTTGTCCTCGGATCATTCCCTTAAGGGACTGATCCCGGACCGTCGTCAATAGCCCGTTGTGTTGCTCTAGTACGACGTTAACAAAATTACCATTACCATTACCTTCAATGAAAACAGTGACGTTACTTCAAGCATTTTATAGCAAAGTTCAGCTTGAGAGTCAATCAATCACATTTGCGCTATTTGCAACGTTTTTTAAGTGAAGACGATATTAAAATTCGGTAAAGAATAAATATAAAAAAGCGAAACGAAGAAAGTAAATTTGTATCATTAACATACTATAAAATCAGTACCATCACTTGTTTTTAAATGTAGTGGAGTACCCTTTGAAGCCGGGCTTCCCTTGTTGAAAGCAAATATAAGCCGCAATGACTGAATCAAAAAAAGATTATGTAAAAAGCGAATTTTATATATACAGACAGTATCGGTTGTATGGTCGGCTCAGCGGTCCAGAAAAATCACACCATATAAGCGGGGGGACCATATATGAGGAACAATACTACTCTATTTAATTATGGCAGGATTATATTCACCTATTAGAATATAGTGCTCATAAACAAATAATGAAACTTTTAAGAACATTTAAAAAATTAATTATCGGCTTCTCTGGAGCGACGAATCAAGGTTCACCCTGTACCTGTCTATGTCCAGGCGAGTTGCAGCTGTTTTGCAGGCCAAAAGAGGCGCAACGCATTATTGAGTAGGTGATCATAATGTTTTGGCTCTTCAGTGTATATATCGTGACGACTTGATATAGCTTACATATAACAGAACAACGCTGCTAGTCTCGATCGCATTGGGTTTCGATGATTAATGTATCTGATTGGTAATTGTACTTGACAACCACCAATAGTTACCCCTAACCCTCTGTGTTCCATTAAAGCTAGCTTCAGTGCGGCTGATATGCAGATGGTCTTTGCGTACGATCTATCAAACTTCAGTTTCAAGGCAGCGAGCTAGTCTTCTGCCTATTGGTCCATGCAGGTTGGATGCATGGTTTACTGTGGAGTTGGGCAATATTCTTTTATTGTGGTCCATTTTGTCAAATTTTTTGTTAGTGTTATAATTTAATATCAAACATTTTGATACCGTATAAAAATTTTAGTTTTCATACGCCAATTATCTCACGAAGAATTATGCTTGCCTAAAACTAAGACTCCCTTCACAATCATTGAAAGCTGAGAGAATGGCACGAAAGGTTTTCTTGATTGACTAGATGTACAACTGCGGAAAAAAATTCGAATGACCCCCTTTTATATGTACGGTCTCGGGGGAAAAAAAAGAACCTCCTCCTTTATTTCGAGCACTATTCATACTAGAGCAATTTCAAATGTATCATTCAATAGGGAATAACGTCATCTACAAATTCAAATAAATTGCTGAAGGGACGTCTTCATATAAAATTTTATAAATAATGAAATTTCTAATGGAAACACCACGTTTTGATGCCATAATCATATTCTGCATCGTTAAATTAGTCTAAATATGAAATTTCCTGACTAAACCTTTATATCCCGATTTATTCAGTCATAAAATTGGTGCAAATTTCAGTGATTATATTGAAATAGAAAGTCGCTATTTGTAGATCGAGATTAATTGTACACTGGTGTCCAAAATTATCTACACATGCATAGAATCACGGATTTCTCAGAAATTGAACTATAATTTTATGAATTTGTCTGTAATGAGACATAACATTATACCACATAAATACATAGGAATAAATTTAAGAACACTGCATATGATATAAAACTGTAGCATGAAACCATAAAGATGGCAATAATGTGACAAGGAGTTCAGAAAACAAAATGAATAACTCGAAAAAAAATTAAGGCGTATGAATTTAATATGGAATGTGATCGCCCCTGACTTGTAAACACGTATCACAAAGTGATTCCAGGCTGGCAATAATATTTTTAACCACAGTTTGGGGAATAAGGTTCCACTTCTCCAGCAATGCGGTCTTCAGGGCATTTATATCTCTAGGAGGAGGATGTCTACATGCAACTGTTTTTCCAAGTTAGTCCCATAAGTTCTCTATCGGGTTCAGATCAGTAGATTTTGCTGGCCACGGTTTTGCTCAATGGCTTCATTTTCGAGGAATTTTTCAATGAGGTTTGCTCGATATGGACGAGCATTATCCTGCATAAATAAAAATCAAATCCATATGCACCTCTGAAAAGTCTTACATAAGACCTCATCCCGATATCTTTGGGTGGTCAGATCCTCTTGAAAACGTGTAGGGGCGTACGTCCATCATTATTCCACTCCACACCTACACTATCAAATGGTCACATTCCATAATGTTCTAAGGAAGATTTCGCGTTCCTGACTCCCTCCAGACGTAAAAACGCTTAGAATCGGATGTTAAACTAAACTCGACTCATCACGCTGTATTGCAGAAATTCACTTTGCGCAAAGCGCTTGATTCACCGTCGGATGACGTAACGCCTTGATTTGCATATCCGAAACAGTTTGAACACTTTAGATTGGATAATTCTAGTTAAGCTCGTCTTTCACATATTCCCCGCAAAAATGGATTACATCGATTGGGTATTTCATAGAATATAATTATTTTGTGGTATGTAAAGATAATTTTGAACTTGAGTGGTTATAGCTACCCAAATTTCAAATTATCAACACTATTTCAAACGTATTTTTTAGCGATCAGAGACTTATATTTATTACGCAAGAGCAAACGTCTTTTAAACCTTTGGTTGCTCCCTAAAATCGCAATAATGGGAAAAATTAATGTAGCTCAAAAACTAATTATCGGAATGAGCTGAAATTTTGTACGTCATATTAGAAGTCTTTCTGTGAATCGATTCTCATAAAAATTATAAGTAAGGCAACTTTTTGCAGCAAATACAACTTTTTTTTCACGCGTTCTACACTGCATGTAATTTCTGAAACCAAAATTCCTCCTACATGGGGTGTATTGTAAGTTATTTATAACCGCAACATAAATGTAACCACTTGCAACTTTTTAAAATTTAGATTAAAATTGATTAATATGAAATTACTACTTGCTTTTTTGCCCTCTTAATCAACCCTTCGATTTAATGTGTCTGATCTTGCGAACGCCAAAGTATTGCGGATCAAAGAAGAAGTTCATGGAAAGAAGGTGTTCGTCCTAACAGACGAAAGTGAAATAAAAAGCAAGAGGTACTTTAACACATTGGTTGGTACTCTTGGTAATTCAGACGAAACTTACGCAATCGACTGCAGTTTGCGAGGTGAGTGTCGTTCGTCTTGTAGATGACATTTTAAAATCTCTGAATGTTGAACGAAAGGATTTGGCATGTCTGCTATCAGACTCCGGCTGGAAACACACTCAAGGTGCTTTATCCGCAATTGCTACACTTTCCCGAGATCATTTTCCACCCAAGTCAGTATTTGCTACTGCAACAATGTCAGGCAACATCAGTCTCTGATGAGTAAATTTTTTCAATGTTAAAGAAATTACTGGCCAAGGATCGACCATTCAACGACATTAACGTTCTTCTGTATTTAATGATATATTATAATACTGTTGTGCTCAACAAAAATTGTCAATAATTTTTTCATTTTTTACAAATAATTTATTTTAGATTTTAGTGTATCAAAAATAGATGCAACTTTATTTATATAAATGAAACTTTAGGGAATGATACATGCATCTTTTCCCAGTTTTACTGCAACAGAAAAGTTGCCTTAATAATAAGGTTCCAAGTCATAATTTTTTCAAACATTAATTTAATGATTATTGCGTATTAAAAACTATTTTTAAAATAAAATATTATGTGGATGTTGTTTTGGTTGTTAAACTGTAACATGGTACAATATATCAGCGCTATAGAAATACTATTTAGGAAGATATCCATTAAAGTCCCATAAACTGATTTAACATTAGGAGCTCCAATCTTTCTATACTCAAAACTTCAAAACGGTAAGACCTAGTGACGTAAAATTTGATATATGATGTTAAATTTTAATACAGATTTGAAATTTGTGTCAAAATAGGGGTTCCTATTGAAAATTATGAAGTTGGTGCTCAATTTAGTATGAAGACGGCCCCTTATGCAATTTTTTTAAAATTTGAATGGATAGAAGACGTTAGTTCCAGTCAAACGGTGTCTTTGAATTTTCTCTATTAAAAATGCTCGAATAAAGAGGGGTGGTTCATTCCCCCCCCCTCCCTTGCGACTTTACTTATAATTCATAAAAAAGCTCTTCCAATTTCAGAATCCCTTGTTGTAAATCAAACCCATAAATGAAATTAATTACAATTAAAGGGTATAAACTTACAAATACATTTCCCTCTACAATGATAAAATTTGGTCTCCAAATAGTTCAAAATGTTGAGTTTATACGCTGCTAGGTAACAGTCTACCTTTTAAGATCTTGAAGCAAAATGGGTAGATTTAAAAATTTTTGTTTGGAGAATTCGTAACAGAACTTTAAAAATATATTAGAAGAAATCCACGCTTTTTATGATGAAATTGAAATTGTTCAATCAAAAATTTTCATGTCACTAATTAATAGATACAAATAAAATATTTCTATATTTATTGAAATATTAATTAAATTACTATAAATTACTTCTGACATTTTTATTTATTCACTCTTTCAAGAAATAAAACTGAGCACTGAACAAATTTTTATAACTACATAACATTAACTGCCCTGATATATTTAAAAATTAAATTTTTTAATTATTGCAAAGGAATGTAATCTATTTCATCACAAAATTATTTCTACAAAACACAGTATATATCAGTTTTCTAAGCCAACTGAATCAATCAATATTGCTGAAGTGTGCTTAAGTCATGTTCAATTTATTTGCAGTTTTAGTGGAGAGTGATTTACTGGAAAAGCTTAAGAAGCAGGATGAACCATGGACATTGTTTGTACCCACAGATGAGGCTTTCAGAAAACTGCCACGAAACCTGAAAAGGCAATTTGACTCAGGAGAAGGATGTGTACAAAGTAAGAGAACTATTGTTAAAAATTGAATATTGTTAGTTTAGTGAACTGTTGTAAGGAGAAAATAACACTCTATTTGACCTTTCAAGTGTGTGAAGAGCTTAAACATAGAATTATTTAAGGTTGGTAAGGGCTTTATGGCACAAGGAGAAATTAAAGGGTAGAAACACCATAATCTTTACGTAAGGAATTCAAAATTAATTTTTGGTAAAAGGTGAACCTGCAAAAATTGACTGGTAACTGAAGCCTCGTTTACACCGGAGTTGCAAACGCGCCCCCCTCCAAACATCGAAGATATTCCGATAAACGGCACTAATTTTATCGTCATTATATCGTGTCGATTTGAAGAGTTTGCAACTCAAATTTTCTTTTCCACCAGGGGCAGGCCCTGATTTACCATTAGGCCCGTGAGGCACGGGCCTAGGGCCCCCATAATTTAAAGGGCCCCTAAGTTTCAAAAGTATCTAAAAATTATAAAAAGTTTTTAAGTAGTTACATAAATTATTGTGTATTTACGTAAATGAACGTCGACCGTTTCCCCCACTATCACATTCTTGTAATTATATTAATTATCTAACTATTATGTTTTTAATTTCCATCTGCTTTATTTTGTTTTGCCAAGAGTTATAAGTAATGTCACGATTTTCTCAAACTTTTTGGTGACATCTGTGAAACGGTCAACAGTCAAATACGTAAGTACCAATTATTGTTATAAAATTAGTTTTTGTGATGAACAAATAATATGAGGGAGGGGCCCCTTCCTGCGTGTTGTGCCTACTATACCAAATTTTCTAAATCGGGCCCTGACCAGGGGTCAGTAAAAATCAAAGGACTGCAACTTTTGAGAGGACGTTTCTCCGAGACGAAATTTGGGATGAAAATGTTCCCCTATTTCGTCATCTTACGGTATTGCAAACAATCCCCTCTGCCCTTCAGCACCCAGTGGTCGCTTCGGCGTCTTTTGTTCACTATCTGTGACATTTTGCCCCCATTGCTTGCCTCACTTTTAACGATGGTATTCCGCCCAGTAACTCCGGGGTGCCCGTTGCTTCCGATAAAATTACGTAGAATACTGCTGCAAGGGCAACATCCTCCACATTCGACATCTTGATAAATAGAGATCACTCTTCTCTACAAAGGGGTGAGAAGAGTGCTCACTTCTTTGCGTAGCCCATAAAAAATGACAATGCGTTTACACCGGAGTGGGACAAAAAAAAGGGTCCAAAAGGGGTCGTAAACCGTCTTCGTCACAAAAAGGGGGAGAAAAATATTTGCAACTCCGGTGTAAACGCGGCTTAAGTTAACAGTATGTGGTAACAAAATAACTATATTTGGTATTTAAAATTGTTTGTTACTTTTTACTAATATAAAATTAAGACATTTATTGGAAATATAGCTTTAGAATGTTAGAAGTGATAAATTAAAAATTTTGTAGAAAGACAAAACAATAAGATCCTAGGAAGATGAAACCGTTCGTGGATAAAAAAAACAAGGTTGGTTTTGGTAATATCCTCAAGTAAAAATTCACAATCATGTATAAAAAGTTCATGATTCCATACGAATTCAATGCATCCTGTGAGACAATACGAATGAAAGTACCATAGAAAAAATAAATAATTTAAAAAACTCAATTTTTCAACATTCCTTTATTTAGATCAATATTTTATTTCTGAAAATATCTACAAATAGGATATATCTGTTATCAAATTTAGAAGATACTGCTTCATCCGCTTTCACATGATGTTTCTACTTTTAGGTATATTATATCAGCACATAACAAAGGGAACCATCTGCACATCAGCTGTTGTAAGTCGTAGCAGAGTGAAAAATATCCTTGACAACTCACTCCAGTTAACCAAGGATGAGGCTGAGAAAATCAGAGTGGAAGGATCACTCATCGAGACTGAAAATATCCTGGGAACAAATGGAGTTATCCATGTTATAGACAAAGTCCTCATTCCAGCTCAAGGTATGGTAGAAAACAAAATAAACACCAATGCTTTACAAACGTATGGTTTTAGAAAACATGTTTATTCACGATTCTCAAAATTTAAATGTGAAGTTTCTATGAAATGTAAGTCATGTATATATACTGCTGTTTGTAAGAATTACAACTTCATGAAGGAGTCATCAGAATTAAATGAAATTTAGTACACAAACGGCTTGTATTAGTACAAATAAATGAATAAATTTTCAAAGCAAAAAACAATATTAAGTGTCCGAAATCAGTATTTGGTGAGCCACCAATCGCTGCAATAAGTGCTGCTATACGACGTGGCATGGAGTGAAACAGATGTTGAATGTCTGCTTGTGGAAGAGAATTCCATATTGTTTGAATGCGCACCCAAAGTTCGTCTTTTGAAGCTGTAGGACGCGGATCACGAGCGAGACGACGACCAACCAAATCCCATCAGTGCTCAATAGGCGAAATATCCGGCGAATAAGCAGCCCAAGGAAGAAGTTGCATGTGTTGGGCTGAAAAGAAGTCTCGAACATTCCTTGCAACATGTGGGCGTGCATTATCCTGTTGAAAGATAGCTCCAGGGATGCCCTGAAGGAAGGGAACAACTTCGGGATCTAGCACTTCACGGACGTACCTGTTGCTATTCAGATTACCCTCAATTCGTAGCAGCTGAGATCTTTCATGATACGAAATCGCACCCCAGACCATAACTCCGGGTTCGGCAACTGTGACGTTCGATAACGCACTCTGGAAGGCAGTGTTCACCGGCATAGCGTCTAACACGAATGCGGCCATCATGGTTCCACAAATTAAAGCGGGATTCGTAAGAAAAGACAACTTGTTGCCAATCAGCCCGCCAGCCTCTGTGCTCATGAGCCCACTGCAGACGGAGCAGTCGATGGTTTGGCGTGAGGGGGATCCTGTATAAAGGAATCCTTGCACACAGTCCACGGTCCAGTAGACGTCGGCGAATTGACGAAGCCGACATTAGTACACGTGTAGCGGTAGACCAAAGTGCTGCAAACTGCCTGAAGAAAGCTGAACGGTCATTCACCGCCATGTGAACCAGGTGTCTATCATCGCGCGCTGACGTCACCTTCCATCGTCCACTCCCAGTTTTTCGAGCTGTCCGGTGCTCGTCGGTCTATTGCTTCAAACTCCCATCACTGTTGACTGTTCCGCTGCACAGGAGCAGTTATTGCGCGATAGGAAAATCCTCCTTTACGAAGGCCGATGATTCTCCCCCATTCAAACTCTGTGAGTTGTTGAAATTTCACCCTGTTACGTCGTAGAGGTACCGCTACAGCCCTCAATTTATACGCTTTTAGCATCAGTTCAGAGGGCGTTGCTCACACCACGCATGCGTGGTGGCTCTGAAACTTTACTACTTTGCATAACATCCTATAGTTGACATTTGCTGCAAATTTCATTTCATTCGGATGATTCCTTCATGGTGTTGCATGGTTTTACAAACAGCAGTGTATAATCTCACCTTTCTGAGATATTTTGAAACTCTTTTGAAAGATATTTCAGGAGGTATAATGTAGAGCTATTGATTACATGTTTGATTAAATTTTATTTGTTAAAATGATACAGTTCTTATGTATATATATATAGTTACTTTAGTAGAAAAAATACTGAAACTCAGAAGTCTAAGGTTTTAGTCCACAAAACATTTCTCACTAAGCATCTGAAAAATTTTTGTAAAATAATTTGATTTAAGCAAAGAATAGAGATCAAATTATGCTGTAAGAAGTTTGAACACAAATAATTTAGCAAACTGAGTTTTATCTGGAGGAGCCTGAACTTATTTTTTGTTTCTAGCGCGAAGCCTACTGAAGGCACTTGAGGAAGAAGAAAGAAGGGACCTTTTGGATCTCATAGAACTTTCTAACATGGTTCAAGAATTAGAAAATGCTCAAAATATTACTTTCTTTGCACCATCAAAAGAAGCTCTCAAAGTAAGAATGGGTTCCAAGGACTGATAAAAGAAATAGTTCATTGATATCAAGTTATTTCTTCAGTGTCTATAAAATAATATTTTTTCTAGCAACTATCGAATGAAACCAGAGAAGAAATGATTAACAACCCAGAACAGTTAAAAAAGATTTTACAGCACCATTTCATTCAGAGTCATATGCCAGTCAATGCATTTACAGATAACAAGAAACTGACAACAGTGAATGGAAATGAAATTCATATGAAACTTCATGAAACAGTAAGAGTCAAACATTTCTAAAACATATTTACATGTGTTACTCACAAAGCTTATTACAAATCAAAGTTGCTGTATGTGTAATGCTTGGTGAATTTTTTAATTTTGTTTCGCTTCACAACTAATAAAAATACATCAATAAAATTTAGTAGCACAACAAAATTGTTACTTATGATTCCCTTCACTTAAACTTATATAGTTTCACTTTACTATATTTTATTCAATTAATACACACACCATTGTGTATATGTATATATATATATCTTAGCATTTTGCGGCTCATTTTCGTAGAAAACACCATTTTGTGTTGTTTGGGTCAGGCTCCTCCCTGATCCACCAACACTTTCGTTTTCAATAAATTGCTTTTGGTTTTTATTATTTGAATTTTCTCTTGTTTTAGAAATGCGTGTGTGTATGTGCATGGAAAATAATTTCTAAAACATTCTTCACATCTGACACTTTTTATTTCTGTAAAATTGTTTGAACCATTAACATACTGTGAATTTTAAAAATAAATTAATCTTAAAAAAGTAATCTCATACATCGTTTTAAATTTAATCAAATGATTTATCTAGACCGCATCATTGAGATAAAATTCAAATGATACTTAAAAGTACCACATAAAAATATAGCTCTTTTACTTTCCTTAGTTCCCAGGCATCGTAACTTCAGCAACAGTACAGTGTGCATATGTTGTAGGACATGACAATCAAGCTTGTGGAGCAGTTATTCATAGAATTAACAAGGTGAGAATGTGTATATTAAGACAAGAAATTCCAAATTATTATTAAAAATTAATATTTGCTCTTGTAGTTCAATTTAAATTCAGGGAGAAAATATAAATACTTAGAAAAGAAAAATAACGGATAATTTTTTGGAAATTTACTAACGAAATTCTAGTATTCATGTATTAAAACTTAAAATTTTATAAATTGATATTAAATTAATTTTATTATTACATCAATTACAAAACATTTGGATTACATTTTGATACATTGATAAATTAAGAGTAAAATTAATAGCTGAGTAATAGGGTGTGGTATAAAATGAAACACTTTTTTAATTTTGTATGTAATCCTATTGTTTTAATTGAGTCAATTAAATGGAGTATAGTTAAATTATTTGAATGCAGTTGATGAACTGTACATCTGATTTAAATGAATAATCTAAGTATTACTTTTTAAGACTGAAGAAACAGTTTTGATTAACTTATTGCATTTTTAGGTTCTTATGCCTCCAAAAGGTAACATTGTAGAAACTTTGCAAACTATGGAAGGTCATGAGATTGTGTTAAAATTGCTCCAAAACACAGACTTGAAAACTAAACTCGAAGAAGATGGTCCTTTCACATTTTTAGCTCCCACCGATGAAGCGTTTGACAAGATGATTGATGAAACTGTAGAAGATTTATTAGAGAACAACACTTTGGCAGAACAAATACTAAGGAATCATATTCTACCAGGTATGAATATTTTTTTAATGTTTTATTTTCATACTTTAAGTTATTAGTTTCCATAGAAAAATCCCTCCACAGAAAAATAAGTTTTTTTTTTATTTCAATGTTGTCATCTACGTAGTATTGTTGTGGTGGTTGTCAATCTTTCATGATTTAAATTTTATATGGCTGAAAAGTAAAAGCTAAAAACCCTAGACTAATTAGCAGTCAAATACTAAAAGCTTCAGAGAAAATGACTAATAAAGAAAAATCGGACAAAAATAATCTACACCAATTTTTGAAGAACAAATAATCCATCATCATTGTATCAGAAGCCTTTTGGGGATAAGCAAACTGTAAGCATATGTAAAAAGTAATTTTAAGATTAATATTGATGCTTATGTTAACATTTTAATGTCAATTACTTTATTTCTTGAAATAGTTAAGTAATTACGTCATAAACTGTAACATGGATAAAAATAATCTACATTTATCACAGGTCGAATATTGTAGGCTAATTAGATCAAATTGGAAGCTAAATTGTAGCATTTCTGTGGGGTTTATTGGTTAAACTAAATGATTAAAATTCAAATTAAAAAATCATGTGCAGTCAAAAATAAAGAAATAAACAAATCTGCAATTGCTGAAAACTGTTGGGAATTTGTTTATCAGTTTGATTAAGCAAGCAAAAAAAGGTTTATTCTTGAATTAAACTTTCGATAAGCCTTATCTATATTTACCTCATCTGACATGCTGGTGAATGATACTAGTGCTTCCTTGCTTTACACATGACCAGAAAGGCTATGAGGCACTACTATGCCAAGAGGTGGTTTTTTTATTTACTTTGGTCTTGATTGATGATGGATGTTTCGATCCATCGAGATAGCTAGCCAACCATTTTTACCATCTTACTCATTTTTTGAAACTTTGAATCATTCAGATTAAAATGAATTTGTTTCATATAAAGTTAAATACTAGTAACATGAAATACATTTAATGCTTTTTCTACAGAAATTTTGTGCTGTAATGGAGTTGCCCATGCATCCCCATTCCTTAGACAGTACGTTAGGACATTGGATGGCACTGTGTTGCCAACCCATCGTGGCCTTGGAGACCGAGTAAGATTTGGCAGAGCAAGAGTAGTGCAGTGCGATAAATCAGCTACAAATGGATTAGTTCACTCCATAAATCGAGTCATTGTACAAGAGAGACCCAAAACACGGCTGTTTGGAATGGATCTGTGGCCTTTCTTCTAAAACTTCTGCAAAGTATTTTTACATATAGTTTTGCATTGAATGCTCTTCTGATATGTCTCAATAAGTCAAACCATATTCCTTGTAATTAGCACATTGTTCTAACTTATTCATCAGTTTGTATACTGTTCTATGATAAAATATTTTTGTCTGGATAAATAAGACTACTGTATATGTAATCGTTGTGAGACATGGAGCTAGAGCTATCATAAAGAATATGGATACAAGTGAATAGAAAACTTCTAAAATAATCTTTATTTTCTCAGTTTTTGGTTTGGATCACGAATTTACATACCTTTCTTTTCCTAAATACATTTTCTAGAATTTATTCAAGAGCAGTCTAAACAGCTGTTGCTAAATGTTTCCTAAAAACAAGAGTGCCCATATTAAATTAAACAAACAGAATAAAAACGTAATTTTCATCATAAAAAATATGTTTGTTTTTTAATTTTATAATGAAACTAATGAGATTGAAGACAAGATAATGCTTGGAGTATGTTTTTCAGAAGTTTATCTTCAAAATCTATATACACTAAATTATATACACTTAAAACTCTCAGTCTTTGTTGAGTGTACTCAAAAAGAAGTTGGGAACAGTTTTGTAAAGACTAAATTGTTTGCAAAATTAATGAGGAACTCTTAGTAAATAGCTATGGTTTTAAGTAAAAATATTGTGCTGAAATATGCAAGAAATCAAGATAGGAAACCAATAAAAAGTAATCATAATGAAATGATGCTAAACAAAAGAATTAATGTCAAATAATTAATAGGTTACAATTGAAAATGTTAATCCACAAAATTAAAAAATGAAACAATATTTTGGTGTTTTTTAAAATGGTTTTCAAATTTACTCAAGTCACCGATATTCATTTTTCACAAAATCAGTTTCCATTAACCAATTGCAGTTTTTGTGAATAAAAGCATGTATTTAATAATGCAATAAATTTTTTTAACATATTGGATAAAATAAATGGATTTTATAACGTGTTTATTGAAAATTAATAACAATCATATTAAAATTTGATTTATTACCCACAAAACACATTTTTGGTTCAATTTTGAGGATAACATACATCACATATAAACTTTTTTGTGCATAACTTAGTAAATATTACAGGAAAATTTAGTTCTAAAAATTGTAAAAATTTAAGAACCTACCTGCAAGGGCAGAGAAAACAAGGGTATGTTTTCGCTTCTGCTTGAAGGTTTTGAACAAAAATTATGTAATTCATTCAAGGAAGCTTGTTGGAGGTTGCTAAGAGGAATTTCCATCTCGTCAAACTCTTGAATAACAGATAGGGCTTCTAAGTACATTTTTCTGGAAACTGATCAAGGAAAATATATTTTATTAGATATAATGCATTATTTTATGAGAAAAAATGTATGTTTAATTATTATTCTCATTGACTCTTATGTGTGATTTACTTTTTAAAATGGTGGGAATCGAGCAAGCACATATTTAATACAAATTATTACACAAAAAGTCATATATTTACTTACCAAGCAAGTCAAATATACATCTATAAGCTTTAATTTTCAATTTTTGACCAACACTATTTCTTTTTAGAAATTCTTTATATATTTTCAACAAGGCAAACTACAAGTGACAAATTATATCAAGTATTAACATTTAAGGTAAAAGAATAGTTAATTTTTAGACATAGTACATAATATTTTTCTCACATCTTGAGTTGATCGTATTTTCTGGCATATTGTGGAATTCACATGCTCAAGAGACACTGGATTTTCCTATTTAAGTGATAAATGTAAAAATAAATGTACACAGCTTAAAATTTATTTATATCAAATGCCTATTATGAGACAGTAAGTCACACCCTCTTACCTTGTACAATTTGTCAGCTTCTTCAAACTTTCTATTCATAAAATAATATGCCCATATAACTGAGAGTGGTGCATCAAAATTTAAATCTTTCAAATAAAGTTGTGCCAACTCCAATGCTGAAAACAAAGATAACTTCTTACTTGTTTTCAAATAAAATTTCTTAATATCTTAAGATCCTTTCGAGACTAAAGGTAAATATATACAAGCTGCAGATATTGTTAACCAGTATCACATAACAGGAATTCTACATGCAAGTTTAGCTTAATTCCAATATCTAGAAATTTTACTTTTTTAAAAATTAATTGAGTTTAAATATGATTAGTGTGTTTCATGGACAAAAACAAAGCCATCAAATAAAACAAGAGCGTCATATTTGCAATTAAAACTACACTTTATTGTAATTAGAATTTTTTTTAAATTTTGAATGTGAGATGTATTAGCATTAACTAATGATAGTTTTTAAACCACCATTAAACTAGATGCTATGTGATATGCTGCTGAGCTGTGCTGTAATACTTAATGTATTTGAAAGTAAAATAAACTGATCATAAAGGACAGTACCTGAAAGTAAATATATTCATACTTGTTACTTTATGAAGAAAAGAGTGACACAATTTTATTTTTATAATTACTTATAAAAATGTACCATTAAATGCAATTAAGTAAAATATTTAGTATTTTTGTATAAAATATATTGATATATGAAAATATAAAATTTCAATGCATTAAAAAATGCAACGTATATTACATAATAAAATATGAAAGAAAAGATAAAATGTGCATGTGTTTGAAGTAGAATTCCTCTCTTTATAAAAATATTGACAGTTTGGGGAAAAGGGAATCAGAATAGGTTGAAAATTATTGGGAAAAATGAACTACAAATGTGATTATTTGTAGATAAACCAATGACTAACAGGTTTATGCACATGCTTGGAAAGTTAGACTAAAGTTGCTTCTTCGTAAATTAAATCCTCATGCATCATAATGTTGGGCAGGTTACTTGGTTCTGATGTCTTCAAATTGTCATGTAACAATGAAGCTTCTCCTTAGATCTCATGACATTTCTTTGGCTTCTACAAGCCTGGTGATATTAAATGGATTCAGTTTACGTCAAATTAGGGGCACTAACATGGACATGCCTATTCAGACAGCTAAAGTCCTATAGGGACCAAGGAATACCACTGGTTTTATGATGGATGTAGAGGATCCAAAGAAAGTTCTTACATTGACCAAATATCTCTGTTCAAAGTAATGAATCCAATTCTTCTTTAAAAAAGTATAAGAATTACTAAACTGCAGTGTCTAAGCAAAATGTTGATTTTACAATCACAATAAAGCAACACAATGGGCTATTAGGGACAGTTCAGAAACTTTCTCGAAGGGAAAGATCTGAGAACACCTTGTCATTTTGAACCACGGTCAGATGATGAGGTCAACACCTGAGATGGAACCATTCTTCAAATTTCCACACCATTTCAATATGAGGACATTTGAGTCCACAATAGATTTAACAAGCACCAGTCCCCATGTACACTATGGTCTTTGATTGGATTGAGTTTCGAAGTCGCAACCTCCAGTTGCTAATCTGCTACTCTT
Organism: Metellina segmentata; assembly: GCA_947359465.1. Lineage (NCBI taxonomy): Eukaryota > Metazoa > Arthropoda > Arachnida > Araneae > Tetragnathidae > Metellina > Metellina segmentata. Next base: position 30,606,071 of record OX375879.1, read on the forward strand.
CAACTGTGCCCCTCTAAAGTAGTAGGACTACTTACTAATCCATCCAAAGCTTTAAATTTTAGAATTCTAAATTTATGCAGTTTTATTATTTAATTGGAATTGAATTTACTTATTTTTATATGAACTAATTGTACAAATATTTCTGAAGAATAGTGCTATCTAACTAAAACACCAACTACATTTATCATATACAAAATAGATCTTATTGATCAATTTATTATCCAGATGTAGAGTATCGAATTAATAAACTACAAAATCATTACTAAAAATAAAGTTAACATTACCATCCATGGAAGTATCCGGATTTTCCACCAACTTTAAAAAACTATTCACAGAAAAAAGCATATTCCCTTCTTTTAAACGCTTCCTCAATTCCAAGAGATAGTATTCTGGATGTTTCCTAGATAGAACGTTTAATTATCAGAACTGGAAATTCGAATATTTTAAACTATTTTTCTTTTAATTATTAAAAAAGGAACTGTAAGACCCATTGAAATATAAATAGAACAGGCTCTAGAAATCGCTTATTGCTATCCCAATGCTTATTATCTTTTGCAAAGTAATCATAAATAATGAAGGCACATCGAAACATATCTTGGATATTATTTGTTGTTTATGCATAAAAATAAGAAAGAGTAATGCAATTCAAAATACTCAGAGAATATAAGTCAATAAATCTCACAATTTGACACGTCTCAGTAATATCACAAAACGTCAAAATTGAATTAAACACAGCTAAAAATATCTCAATTATTTAAAATAGAACTTAATTAAATGTATTATACTCTCTTCTGGCAAGGCCATATATATATATATATATATAATTATACAATTATTAATAATTCAATTCAATTGTATAATATCAGGTATATTTAGCATATAAATATTGTGCTTTCTACTATTTTATCAGAAATATTTTCATTTGTTTATTGATATTAAGTTATAAATATTAGAATTTTCTCCTTTCATTACATTTATTTACTGTGCATAAGCAATTTCTCATGGAAGTATTAAATTAACAAACTAATTATAACAATGCGAAAATGTATTTGGAAAGACAATTTCAAGAGATAAAATTATGCTTAGATTTGAATTAAATTAATAGCAAATATAAATTAAAAATAAATTCCTAGACACATAAATGTGAAATGCTTTTAACAGAATAAACAAATAATTGTTAAACAAAAAATTTAATTATAGTTACAAACCTATTAATATTAGATGCAACACAAGCTGCCAAGGCAGCACCTAAACCACAGCTTGAGTTGTCACAAAACAAGAATTTAACCTAAAAACGAATAATTTCTAATTCATTACAAAGCTACTTTAATTCCATATATAAAAAAAATTTATTGACTGTGATAACAAAAATTAGAAACATAATCTTACAAAAGCTTCCAAATTTAAGAAAAACATAAATACCATTTTGTTTGGAGACAGTACAGAAATAAATGATTTTAGATACACTTGGTATTCAGAATACTTTTCAATGAAAAGGCTGTTAGTTATTATTTTTACATCAGTTTTCTCAAGTCGATTTAATATAGTACATAGACCTAAGGAGATAGAATGAAATAGTTTAAAATTCTTACATTATTACAGCTTATATGGTTACATTTTAAAGTGGAATTTGTTTTTCAAGCTGTATTACCAGGTAAGACTATTTAATGCTATGCATACTTTTTTACATCAGTGTTTTTTAATTTTTCAGTGTTTTTATTTAAATATTTAATGTAGTAATTATAAAATATATATTAAATATATTTGAAATAAAATCTAAACTTCTCAGTTACATGATAAAAGAGGACGAATTCTTGTATAAGGAAAACATCATAACTATAATTTTCATTCCAATTCTAGGAAGAGGGTTACATTTGTTTTAGACTTATTCTAAACCTATTCAACTTTCTGATCTTCATGAGATTTTAGAGAAGCATACTATTGCTTTCACCCTTCATAACATTTGATAACTTAAGTCCTAGAAATAGGTTAAAAAAAAAACGTTAACTATTGGTCAAGAAAGATAAAATTGATTAAAAGTAGGCAGAGAAAACTGTAATTTGCAGTTTCGAATATTAGGCTCATAACACACTCGGAGGGTTAAATAAAAAAACTACTTAATGAAATAATACTAAAACACATATTTTTAGAATATGTAGCTACAAAAATAACTATTTGTTAAAAAATAATTGTAAGTAACTTTAAAACAAAACTAAAACAATCTATATTTAGAAAAATAAAAACAAAAACCTTTGTCCAAAAATAAAATCCTTCTTAATATACTTTAAAAAACAAGCAGATTTTTTCTGTTTGGACATATTTTTCAAAACTTGCATGCTTTTGGAAGTTATGCAGATCACATGCTGAGAAGTTGAGAGTGTGCCCATAAGTTGTTCTAAATGAACTAGTACAGATAATATTATTTTGTAAAATATTTTTATGTTAATTTTTAAATTAAGTTATTTTATTATATTTTAATAAAGCTTATTTTGATTTAAATGGTTCCCATTTTTTTATAAACATTTAACAGCATTAAAGTTATAATTGTAAATCATTTTACTCTTCTCAAATTATGGTACATGATTTCTTTTTTGGAAAAAGAGATGGTATTGAAATAAAATCAGTACTTACAGATCGATGTCAACAGAGCTCCTCGAATTAAAATGAGCTTGCTTGCATAGTGGGCAATAGCAACATCATCCAGTGTAGGTGTACCAGACATAACTGGCATTGACCGAACCATATCAGGAGCGCTTTTAGCACTAAAATACATTAAAAACACCAAACTTAATTTTCGGAACATAATTGACTGGCATCTTTATTCAATGAAATTTACAATATTAAAAAACCTCATTGTCACTTTAAAGATTAGACATATATATGAAACAATCATAATACATACATGCGTAAAAATTTTATTTTATGGCTATAGTATAGTCAATTGTGTTTAATCTCTATTAAGCCATCTAAAGCAGAAAATCGAAATTAGGTAAGCATAAGAGATTAAAAGATTTAATCAATTAATACATCACACTTTTATATATTGATAAGACCTAGAAAACATTTGGATTTTTAAGTATTAACACATAGGGGCATAGAAAGATTAAGAAATGATAATATTAATTAACATTATAATTAATATACATGTGACTATTCAATATTGAAAGAAACATTTATAAAGTTCTGCATAATTTCTACAAAAAAAAAAAAAAAAAAAAAAAAAAAAACAGTATTTTTTTTACACTAAATTCTCAAAATTAAAAACTTGCAACTTACCACAAAAAATTATGAATGTCATCAAACAATAAGCCTCTATCTTTGAACACATTTCCCATTTCACACTTCCTACCAAGCAAATGTTGATGATGTAACTCCAAGAATACAAACCTAATCTGTTCTAGTAAGCCAGCATCACCAATGAACATTTCAAATCTTGATAAAAAAATAATGAACATTTGTCAAAATATTTGAGTTATTTTTAAATGCTTTTGAATTAGTGTCAAGCATCTTTCAATACATTGGTGCTCATTTTTAAAAAAGAAAATAACTTTTTAATACAGTGCAACAAATTTTACTTGCAAATCTAATTTTCTGTGTGGTATTTACTCTGAACATGTCCGTTATTTTGCGTTGTTCCATCAATTGGGTCCAGTTTTAAATTTTTCTTTAAAAATTGTTGGAATGATGGAAAAAAGTGAGAACTAATAACGCTGGTTAGCAAAACGTCCGGATTTGGGTTTTTGTACTGTATAATGCTATTTTCAGAGGTTATAGAACAGACAATATAAAAATCACTTTTGAAGTTTTAAAGAAATGTTTTGTTATAAAAACAACTTGTTTTAGAGTAGATGAGAATGTACGACCGATTAAATAGAATAGAACTGAAAACCATAATGATATGCTGTTTAAGGTAAAAACAAAATATATAAACATGTTCCGCTTAAAATAGAGTGAAGACACATTTCAACACACTTAGATGAAGTAAGAGGGATTGTTGAAACACTCCAATCAAATGGGGTAGCAAGAAAATCAATACAGCCATCACTTCCAAACTGCTTAAGTCCAATGTCTATTGAAACCTGGAAAAAGTGATACATTAGTTATAACTTAAAATAGTAAAAGGGTTGGCATGAAAGTACTGTCTCCAAAATTTTCTTTTTCGTTATAGAAAGATCTAGTGTCAAAACATTTTCTCCTCGTAAAAAAGAAAAGTGAAAACGAAGACAGTTCAACACATAGATTGCAACAGTACATAGAAGAGAAGTGGATTAAGTGTGAAAATAAAGTTTTGGGCATTAAAACTAAAAACTCAAGTTCATCAATGAAAAATTCAGAATAAAATATTTTGAGAAAATATTAAGATATATTACTTTTGTATTAACTCTTGCCAAACACAAGTTTTATAAAACTAAAATAATACTAACATCTTTGCACATTATGATCCTTTTAAAGCAGAAAATGTTATACATACAAGGGTCATTTGATAAGTATGGTAAAAGCAGCAAGTTGAACACTGCTTTTTCGAAACAATTATTTTATTTCTCAATTCTACTGAAGACTGCAAACTTGGTCCAGCCAAGTTTCCAAATTTTTTCAATGCATCAAAAAGTACCTTTTGTCAAAAGCTGCAATATATGGATTGACATCTTTATTTGTTCTTAGATTGGGAATCATTATTCTTCTTACTGAGTCAAATGTTCAAGTTTGGAAACATGAAGAAATTGAATAGGGCAATCGTCCAGTTTAAATGATGTTTTACCACTGCACGGAACTAATTTCACCTCCATTTTTGCGAGTTTTGCTACAATAGTAAACACTTATAGAAAGCAAAGTGTGGCATCTGGCTAAATTTGGCCTGAACTGGTCCTAAGAATGACATTTGCCAGCAGTGTGGTTATCAAATTAATTGTGTGGTCATCTCATACAAATTAGCCCAAACTTATCAAAGGACCCTCATATATTTTAGTACATAATGAGAAGACTCAAAACTAATTAACAAATAAAATCAAATTAAAATGGCACTAAATTATTGAATGTGGTTTATTTTTTATTTTCTTGTATTCACATGTCAAAACATATCTGAAATAATCAAGCTGTTTAGTAAAGAAAATGTTATGTTTGACACTTAACATTGCATTCTTATCATCTATTATTTTATATACCTTTGATTTTTGTTTTGATATAGCATAAAATGTTTCAAAATCAAAACAGCATTATAATTAATAGATTCAGAAATGACAACAATCATGAAAACATGTCATGGCTGATTAAGTAAAACTAGATGAGCAGCAAACTTTAATATAATACAGTTGTTTTTAGTATGATATGTTGTGGCAGATAATTTTGAAAATTATACAATTTATTAAAAAGCTGATCACAAAAGTTTTAAAAATATATATGTTTTCATAAGACAAACTTCTTTAACATCAGGCAGGGGTGAAAGCCATTTCTTGATATTTTCTGTGTTTTCAAAATAAACCAAACTAAAGTCACGACCTAAAACAGAAGAATCATAATATAAAAGAAAACAATAGAAATATGAGCAGGGTTAAATCACTATTTATTTTGGTGATTGTTGAAAATTTAAAAATTTAATTTGTAAAATAAAATTAAACATTTAATTTGCAAAATAAAATTTAAAAATTTAATTTGTAAAATAAATTTTAAAAATTTAATTTGTAAAATAAAATTTAAAAATTTAATTTGAAAAATAAATTTAAAAATTAATTGTAAAAAATTTATTTAAATTAATTATTTAACATTTACAAAACAAATCGATAATAACAATGCGTTGTGTTAAAACAATTCTTTAGAGAGAAACGTTCATATACTGCTGTTTGTAAAAAATGCAACACCATGAAGGAGTCATCAGAATTAAATGAAATTTAGCACACAAACGGCTTGTATTAGTACAAATAAATGAATACATTTTCAAAGCAAAAAAAAAAACAATATTAAGTGTCCGAAATTAGTATTTGGTGTAGTCACCACCCTCTGCAATAAGTGCTACTATACGACGTGGCATGGAGTGAAACAGATTGTTTATATGTGCACCCAAAGTTTGTATTTGAAGCTGTAGGACGCGGATCATGAGCGAGATGATGACCAACCAAATCCCATAATTCCTCAATAGGCGAAATATCCGTCGAATAAGCAGCCCAAGGAAGAAGTTGCATGTGTAGGGCTGAAAAGAAGTCTCGAACATTCCTTGCAACATGTGGGCGTGCATTATCCTGTTGAAAGATAGCTCCAGGGATGGATTGAAGGAAGGGAACGACTTCGCGATCTAGCACTTCATGGACGTACCTGTTGCTATTCAGATTACCCTCAATTTGAAGCAGCTGAGATCTTTCATGATACGAAATCGCACCCCAGACCATAACTCCGGGTGTTCGGCAACTGTGACGTTCGATAACGCACTCTGGAAGGCAGTGTTCACCGGCATAGCGTCTAACACGAATGCGACCCTCATGGTTCCACAAATTAAAGTGGGATTCGTCAGAAAAGACAACTTGTTGCCAATCAGCTCTCCAGCCTCTGCGCTCATGAGCCCATTGCAGTCACAGCCGTCCATGGTTTGATGTGACGGGGATCCTGTATAAAGAAATCCTTGCATGCAGTCCACGGTGCAGCAGACGTCGGTGAATTGACGAAGCCGACATTAGTACACCTGTAGCAGTAGATCAAAGTGCTGGAGGAAGCTGTACTGTCATTCACCGCCATGTGGAATGTGCAGGTGTCTATCATTGCACGCTGATGTCACCTTCTGTCGTCCACTCCCAGTTTTTCGAGTTGTCTGGTGCTTGTCGGTCCACTGCTTCCAAACTCACATCACTGTGAAACTGTTCCGCTGCACACGAGCTACTATTGCGTGATAGGAAAATCCTTCTTTAGGAAGGCTGATGATTCTCCCTCGTTCAAACTCCGTAAGTTGTTGAAATTTTACCCAATTTTGTCATGGAGGCATACTTAGGTCTCGCTAAACGTTCGGCATTAAAAAATAATCATACATTTTTTTACATCTCGCTACAGCCGTATATTTATACACTTTTAGCATCAGTTCAGAGGGTGCTGCTCACACCATGCATGGGTGGTAACTCTGAAACTTTACTACTTTGTATAACATCCTATAATTGACATTTGCTGCAAATTTGATTTCATTCAGATGATTCCTTTATGGTGTTGCATTTTTTACAAACAGCAATGTATAAAGAATAACAAAATTTCACGTTTTACGTATTTTTTATTCAAAACATCCTCCAAAATTTTGTTGCTTATGCATTCTTAACATGGATGAATAGATGGTAAGAAAATGAATATAACATCTGGAAATGAGCAACATTAAGCTGTTAATTTTTTTACAAGGAAAGTGCTTACATTTCACCTCACTGAGAATTTAATTTTTTGGCAAAATTTGATTGTGTTTCTAGTTCTACATTCAAAATTATTTCTAAAGCATGTAGCTTAAATCACCAGAAATGTGCAAAAGCTTAGCAAATCGAGACCAATGTGAAAAAAACCCTGGCTTATTAAACAGCACATTCTAAGAACTACAAGTCCTAGGAAGCTGAAATTTTGCAGGGTGATTCTTCTTATACTACAGGGGTGCACTAAGAAAGGATTTTGAAATATTCGACTCCTAAGATACCTAAAATTGACTAAAGACTAAGCCAAAAACAATTCAAAATCGCCATGGAAATAACATTGAGTATAAAACGATTGCTGCACGCAGAACAGATTGCTTTACCAATGTTGATCAAAAAGCAGTTTTTTTAAAACAAATTAAATTATAAGATACATGTTTGAACTGACTTTTTACTTCTCCCAATGATGAAAATAATATTTATAAATATTTTTTATTGATAAAGAAAGAATATTTAAAGCATTTAATTTTACAAAACTTACATTTTGCATGGACACACGAAAGCCCAAAAGAAAAACTCATTGATCCTAGAAGCGTAATTTAGATTTTCGTTATCTGACAATGTTAGAATTAATGTTTAATTTGATTTAGAATTCTTTGCTTGGAGTTGACAGCGAGATGTTGCGGTCATATTTGAGGATTCTCAAATATTACAAATGTGTGTTTTTGCTTATAAAACATTATTGTCTTTATCAATATTGTTCAAGTTTTTTTGTCGAATTGTGTTATTTCAGAATCTATTCAGGAAATCAAAATTTAACACGTTAGAACAGATTTTTGTTTCATAATTGTACATTTTTATCAGGGATTGGAATTTTGTTTCTGCTTCATTTATGTGTTCCATTATATTATTCAGGAGTTAGATTTTAATGATATATTTATTATTGCAAAATATCACTAGACCTAGGTAATTCCTTGGTGGTACATATATGTATAATTCGACAAACTTTCTTTAAATCCCTGTTTTAATACATATTATTGTGAAGATTGCTGTATCATAAAATAAATAAAACATACACAGCAAAATATTTTTTTAATGTGTACTTTTTTATTTAAAAATAACAAGTAAATTTTAAAAATATAATTTTAAAATAAGATGGGTTACGTTAAATTGAAACGGGTTGACAAACGTTGTAGTTAAAATACATTTCCAAATTCGGATACAGCTTTTTATATAAAGATGAAAAAATTCAATTAAATTTCATTTGTTTTTCTTGTTTCATAGGGTGTTATTGAAAGCTGTGCTTAGTCGTCAAGTAACTACCTACGTCTATCATTCTAAATAGGTATGTGCTTTCCATTTAGACACCAAATTTCTGAATTTAAAAAAGTACCATAAGGGTCCAATTTAAAACTGTATGTCTGTTGGAAAAAAGGGAATTTTAAACAAGAATTTGTTGATATTGGAATAATATCAGTTAGTAATTTTGAAATATTATGTCTTAAGTGCAGAAGGTCGAAGTTGCTTGCTCTACTTAGTGAAGCTGTTCTTACCCAACTTAGATACATATGAATTATTCATTGAAAGCAGTGCTTTTCTTTTTGTAAAAGCGATGTAAAATCAACCTTCTGTTTATTAAAAAATTGTTATCGATTGAGTTTAATTTGTCTATGCTGATGACATTTATTTCTACCACAAGCTGTTATTTCACATGCAGCTGAATAGAATTTTCAGGGAAAGTGCGTTTGTGTGTGTTTCCAACTAAATTAGTCACAAATTCCACAAATGTTTAACCCCTTGGACAAATAGAATGTGGGTTAATATGTAGCCTATCATACATACAGGATTTCAAAATATAAGTGTACGAAATGTGGTGTAGATTGGTCAAAAGGTGGATTTGTATAGAGAACAGATAAAAGTTAACTCTGCTTTATATATCAAACAGAAGTTCCGTTATTCCAACTGCAGCTGAATGGAATTTTCAAGAAAAATTGCATCTGCTTCAAACTAAATTAGTCATGAATACTGTAACAATTTAACTTACTATCCTCTCATATTGATCATGAAATTCGAAAATATCGCATACTACGTGCAAGAATGGCACAAGTAAAACACATTCATAAGAAAATTAAATGCAAGACTATCCACCAAAAATTTGCTATTTTTACTGAAAATGAATGCACTGGAATATTTGTAGTCATTCAAAAAATTTATTTCTGTAGTAGTAGTTACATTAGAAAAAAAAAACTTTCAGCAGAAATGCGACGAATATGAAATGGTTTTTATGGGTGGATACAACACGTATGTATATTTGCGTCTGAAGTAAATTGTAGAAGCAATAGAGAAGTGAAAATGGATATTAAAATTTTTTTTCCATACACTTGAAATGATGGTAACATTCTTTTATGAAAAATAATTGATGAGGACTTTTTAATCAACATATTATTAATTCAACACGAGCAGAGCTGTGTATTTCTTCTAGTGACCAGATATTTATAACATAAAGTGAGTAAGTATAACTTTTTAATAGCCTAAATAAATGATATTGTGATTACATTAAAAATGCAGATTCTCTACTTAATATAGATTAGAAGACATGCAAAAGTTATGTAATACCCATGAATATTCAGTCACATCAACATATCATTTAAAACATCTCCTTTTACTGAACGTGAGAGTTGGAGGAAATTAGTTTTGCTATTATTTTTACAATCGTGGAGTTGCATGAACTTACCTAAATTAATTGCAATATCACATTCAATATGCATATATGAGCCCATCATAAGCATACTGGTGTTGTTATTTAAAACAGCAATGATATCAAAATGAATTCCCTAAAAATATAAAAAATCCAGTTACTTTTCACAAAAAGTGAGATAATTTTCAAATAAGCATTATGATATGAAAAAATATGAAATTTAAAATGAATCCACATTAGTTCATGGTAGTTTTGGGTCACAATACTAACTTAATTTTAGAGAGAATCTATCAAAAATAATGTAATTATAAATTGGTTTATTTAATTTAAATCAATGATTCTTTTTTATTCCATCAAGGTTTTCAAATAGCACTTAGAATATAGGTATTTTAATTAACATCGTACTGGAGCAACATTATGAGCTATTGGTGATGGTCTGAGACCACTCCTGAAGGGAAAGATTGAAGGACATAGCATCTAGAAAGAACACTTTTGATATAACGAATGAATGGTGAACAACCTCAATGTCGTAATAACACTTTTTCTTATGAAAAAATAGTATAGAGTTCAAATTTGATAGTAGTCGTAAATAAAGTAGGATAGTAGTCGTAAATAAAGTAGGATAGTAAAGATTAAAAGCTATGTATGACAATGCATAACAAAACCTGTTAGATTCATGTATATTTCGTTTAAAAAAACTTCAGCATATTTACCTTTTGAGCGGATTCAATTAGTTCTTTACTTGATATGGTATCACTATTATCTGGGATAGATGTGTTTGATGACTTTACACTTTCAATTCCATAAGTGATGCCATAAAGCACCTGTATGTCATTTTGTAAGACATTCTTTCAAAATATTCATTGTATTTAACAAAGAGCATTACAAGAAGCCAATGCATAATATTTCAAATCAATTGATACAAATAGGAGAAATAAGCAAAGAATCTTCAAACTTTAAAATTAAGTAAAGCAAAAATATTTAACTCCAGATGCATAGAACATATATTTATCTAAATCTTTTTTCAAATCATTAACTAATTCTTTTCAAAATAGGATAACTAATTTCAAGGAGAATAAACACTTTAGTTCAAGTTACTTTCAGTTGGATATTGTCTATGAAAAATAAATATATGTGTCTTATATAAAAAAAATATACAACCCTTAAATTAAGTTTTGTCAAGTTATTTTTTTCGCAACTGAAATGGTTGCTATAAGTTGAAAGCAATTAATTTTTTACTGTAAATGAGCATAGTACACTAATATATTTGGTACTAGGGGATATTGGCTAAAACCTAATTTTGGCAAACATTTGGCAATCTAGGTAGACAATAAAGAAAAGGCAGTGAGGAATATTTAAACATATCTGTAAAAAACAGTACTTCATATAGTTGTTGCACTTCAGCTTCATATGATTTCAGAAGTTGACCAACAAAACCATGTAATGCATATGCATAGGGTTGCATGAATGGTAAATGGGAAGTATCAAAAGTATGGATGACAGCATCTTCATTAGAGCCCTAAAATATGTAAAATTTGCTGTGAATATTACATATTAAAAGACAAACTATACGAAAAAGAAACACTCCAAAGAAAAATTCATGATTTATCTTTTTATTATTCATACCTACCACAGCTACAGATTCTGTCTTACAAAGGTCAAAAGGAAGTTCAAATTCGGCAACAAAATTCTGAAACGATCCTATATCTGGAAATATTTCTTCATCACGAAGTGCATATTCCTGAAAGTAATAAAAAAACCCCAAATATTTAGCACTCATTTCCTGGAAGTTTATGATTAAAATTAAATTAAAATGCTCATCTCTTAAAATCGCATACATATTTAATTGCAGGTAAAAAGAGGTATCTCTAAACATAAAATTTGATTTAAAATATTTGACATAAAATTATTTATAAAAATTTAAATTGTTTTAGAACTGAGAGCAATTGAAAATGTAAATATATTTTTATCAAATTGGTGTTGACGTGAATAATGTGGTACAGTAAAAAGCCTTCGATTAAAGACCTCAAAACAAGCTGTAAAATATCGTGAATGTACAAAATATTAAAATCGATTTACATCACAAAAGTGGAAATTAGAATTAAAAAAAGCATGAAAATTCTAAATATTAAGTGGCATGTAAACAAAATAAAAATAAAACACAAATGAAATTTCATACACATAATTTGGCTACATACTTTTGCATAAAAATGAAAATTTAAAAGATAAAGACTTCACTTTCATCATATTGTGCACATTATTGGCATATTTGATTGATAATTTTAAATGAGATTCAAAGTAACAGTTGCTGATTGAAACTAAGAGTTGCATGATAATGTAAAATAAATTAACCTGGGAGTCTTTCTGATCATACATTTTATTGATTCCTGCATACTCTAATGCTTTTATTTTCTGAAATGGATTAAGAAAAACATGTTAGAAATTGCAAAATAAACTCATAAGGTTATTTTTATGTCTCTGGTGAAAATATCTTTCCTTACTGAAACATTGGGATGTTATTTATTAAACAATGCTTTTCATAAAAGTAATACTTTAATAGCAGAAATGGAAATATTTTTTGAAAGTAAAGCAAGTTTCCTTCAATAACTTTAACACATTAACACATAGAGGGAACATTAATAACATTATTAAAACTATACACCTAAACTGTTGTAATTTTTTTTAATAAAGTTTATCAAACACTTTGTATGTTTCATATGTAAAATCCTCATTTTTATTAAATATTAGTAAAACATTAGTGTTTAGTTAAACATATACTATAAACTTCCGATTCACTATCAAAGATGGTTTACTTCTTTAAATAATATGGGCAGTTAAAATCACCATTTAAACTGAACCAGTTCTGTGTATATATTCATTGTAGTTACCTTTAGTTAAAACAGTTGACTATACTTTTTAATACTTTAAAATTGTATCTAAGTACAAAATAAATAAAACAGCATTAAGATTTATGAATGAAATACTTATTTAAAACTGTGATTTTTACTCAAATGTCAGTAAATTTCGGTATTAGAACATACTACTGCACATATAATAGAATACCTCTTGCTGACGATACTTCTCCAAAGCTTCTTCAAGTCTTTTATATGCATCCATTTCTTTTCTAAAGGCCCCTTTCTTCATCACCATACAATTCCTTTCAATGTCCTTAAGTTTTGAATTCTTGATAATTTTAAACTCTTCTTGTCTAATACTCAATGCAACATCAAACAAACTTTCTATATTAACTGAGATAAATTTTTCCTGAAATAAATTATCCATATTAATACAAATGTGGCAAAACACGTGCTCAACATAGTAAACATACTCATCTAAGAAATTACCTTACAAAAGTTTATCAGTTCAGCAATTTTAGAAACTTTAAAAATTAGCCTGACATTAAAAATAATGGCAAATCTTTTATTTTCAGATCAGACATTTTTTTATAGTTTTGACAAAGTATTTCTTACAACATTAATTTTTGCTACAATATATTGAAATGCCAAACCTGTAATTCCTTATCAAGATATTTATCTATTTCCTTTTCATTTTTTAATTTGTACTTCTTTGTACTTTTTAGCTGTACAATATCATTAAAAATGTCTTTTAAGCAGCAAATCACTTGAGATTCCTAGAAGAAAAGACATTTCTTTTCAAAGATTGAATAGAATAAAATATACAGAACAGTGAATCGAAATTCCAAGACAATATTGAAATAGCACAGTACAAGGATTAACAATAGAAAGTAATTCAACAGCATACATAAAATATATAACTCAGAATATCGAATTCCAAAGTATAGTTTTCTATTAAATATAACAATTTTTAAATTGTTTATGATAAGATATGTAAAAGTAACTACCACATATTTTACTAAAATATTTATAAATTCAATCTACATCATATATAAAGTTCTAATATTTAAAACAACAAATCTATAGACAATAGTTATTTTGAAAGAAGTTGGCATAACATTTTGTTATAAGGTCATAATTTATGATTTGAGAAAACAATATTATATTTTTTGAAGTGAAAATATATTTAGTCTTTTACCTCATCTTTAACAATATCGAGCACATATTTCATTTGCTTCTCTTTAGCTAAGACATTTTCTATCATTTCAGTCTTCTTCATTTTTATCAAATCATCCATTAGCACCTTTCTTTGTTTGATGATAGTACTGATTTTATTTCGTTTCAGAGCAATATCTTCTTCAATTTCCTGTACCCTTATATCATAGACTCGATTTGTAAAACTCTAAAATAATATTGAAAATTAGAAACAAACTAAATCAATCAAAGAAATTACTGATTTGTATTGGTATTAGTAGAATCAGAAAGACAATTGAAATGAGCATTTTGGTAATAAAGGGAAATTAGTTTACCAACCTCCAAAATGCTTTATTAAAGGTTAAATAATGCCACTAGCATTTTTAATATACACTGATCTAAAACAATCGTTGATGAGGTTTAATGTTTAGCATGACAAACATTTATTGTAATGCAGAATAAAAATGTACTCATTTACATAATTGGATAATGTACAAAAAATACAGATAGAGCTGTTTCAAAAAACTTATTTGTGGAAAAGCTCAACCCTGTTGCCAAGCACATATTTTCTCCTGGATATCTGTATGCTGTTTAATAGGGTGAATAGTAGCAATTTTTGGGAAAAAGTTGTTTTGGCTTATAGCATCATCCTGTTGAATGTAAAAATTAAAAAAATACCACCTTATCTCTCTCATACAAAAAGATCAAAATCAATTCACCATTATACTGAAAAATGACGCAAACTGCGATGTCATAGGTAGTGTATATGCACAGCTGATAAAGGGTCTTCCCACCATAACGATTAGAGGACCCCAACTACAACATGTGGTTGCAATATACGTTTCTGGTGTTTTGACTCGACCTCACCCAAACTCATACCTCTTAGAATCTGTAAGCATTCCTATTTTTATCATTTTCTATTAATTTATAATGAATCTTTAACTGTATTTAGTCTTTTTTTAGGTGAACTAAAGCATTGACATTTAAAAAAACAGGGAACATGATAGGTTCATCTAAGATTTCACCCCAAGCCCCTGATATCTGTAACTGGAGAACAATCTTTTGGGAAGCTCTCTACTGAAGGTCAGTGTGTGCAGCTGCTTTAATAAAAGAGTCATGTGAAGACAGTAATTTGAATGCATTGCCAATGGCAAACAAGTCTGACTCTTCTGCAGCAATGGGGAGGCCAATGTCTTCACTGCGCCTGCTGGCATGAAGATAAAAAGAAGTGGATTTTTTGTTGAGTGTATGGGCATTTTAAGGAAGGGGTCGTATTTGCAAATCATGACGATTCCATTGTGTTTTTAGAAATGCACCTGACCTCATAAGAAAAGTAAAGGAAAGACAAATAAATGTTTTCATAACATCAATTATCGAACTAAGTCAAAGGCAGAAAATTTTTTTTCACATTAACACAGAAATTTGGCAAACTCTTTTATTTTGTTTTGTTGTTTTGAAGAAATTGTGTAATTGTGAATTGTATTAGGTATTTCTATTGCAACTTTATAATATTTTATAGCTACCTACCCTTATTTTTTTTTATAGTTAAAAAAATGTAAACTCCTTGATTTTCCTTTCGTTTCTAGAATGATTGTAATTATATAACAATGATTGCTTTTTATTTTATTTGAATTGATAGTTTACCATCTTAAATGGTAGATCCTACTTAAGAATGTAATTCTTTGTATAGTAAAGAAATAAAAATAAAATAAAAACAAATTTGTTGTTGCCAATTTTATTTTTTGTTTCTAAAAGAACTTTTTATTGAAGGTGTTTTAAGGGTTTTTTATTTTGAAAACCTTAAAAAGGCTTTTCAAAGCTACAATAACTTCTTTTGATCACCTAGTGAGGGATCAGAATCAAAACGGAATAGTGAAAAGATGACTGCTCCTCTTTGTACAGACTTGATGGTAAATAGAAGCAGAGCTTAAAAAACTTGTTTGCCCTCAGTCACAAATTAAAATTTTTAGGCCATGAGGGTTTATAGTACAGACCACTACCAGATTTTTAAGGTATAAATAAAAATTTTGGATACAAAACAAAAATGCTTAATATTGCTGTGAAATTCAAAACTGCTTCGATTCACACGATTCTACGGCGGTACAATAGAACAGTTTATAATTTACCATTTCTGGAAAAACTGAAAACTAAAAACCTTTTTAGTGTCTAGAAATAAATTATACAGTTAATAACATTTTAGAATAACAAAAAACCTGATTTAGCTACGTTAACATCTTAGTAAGGTAGTGTTTATTCCATTAAATAAAAACAATAATACTTACCCTTCAAACCATTCCTTTATTGTTAAAACCTCTACTTTAAAAATAATTATAAATGAAAATAATGAAGTATTTAAGCATATAAAGAGAATAACAGAAGTTTGGATTTCATAAAATTAAGCGACTTGTGCAAGATTGGGACAATATAAGGAAAAATTTAGATAAAGTCACATTATAAATACATGCTTCAGACCTTTGCTTTTTTATCTTCTTCAGTATGTTCTTCACTTTCATTTCTAATAGAACCAGAAATCTGGAAAAGAAAAATGTATAAATAGAATGATTTTAAAATAGATACTAAAGTCGAAAATATACTGGCCATTTTATCTAAAGCAGTTATCAATAGAGAATAAAGTAGATATATCTGTTGTTCGGTTATTATTAGTATAAAAAATATTGAACATGTAGAGTAATAAAATGTATTGCTAGAGAAATAAATTTAAAATATGCAATTTGATGAATTTTAAACAATAAATGATCATGGAACTTATGAAACAGAGGTGCAAAAATTAACAAAGCATATAATATTGTTAATTGTTTGATGGTAGTAATTAACGATTTGCACTTGGATGTCTTTGTATTGGCAGCATTACAGTACTTAATTTCAATAGTCAGAATATAAAGGGTTAAAATTTAGAGTAAATTATCCGACAAAAAAAAATGTTTGAGAAAATTTAGAATCATCAATGACTGCTGGATTATTGAGCTGATTGAAAAATTTGCAGACTTCTTCAATCCAACAGATTGGCAACACTTTGACAGATCACTGGTAATATTTTTTTATTTCCAATGGCAGGTACAAAAGACAAAACTGAAGACGAAAAACAGAACAAAAGCAATGTAAAAAAAGGCAACAGAAGAAAGTCTATGGACCCATTTGGTCCCTCGCTTCCCAGTTGCAAGCTGGGACTGCCAGAAGATGTAGATAACAGCTGCAGAAGCGTTACCAGGGTGCACCACGAGGTTAACCTCCTAAATTATATAAATACCTCACAATCTACATGGTATTACATATTGTAACATAAACTATGGAATCAAAAAAGTATGTCTGCAAATCAATGCTCTCTCCAGCAAAAAAACATACAGCTTGCTTAGAGACAGACAACGTAAATGTGTAGAAAAAGATAATCTTGCACTGTCAGGACTCTACAAGCTGGAAGAGACAGTGTTTTAAATCTGGCATATTTTGACGAAAGTTTTTGGATAGTCTCATTGATGTGAAGCAACCACAAATCATATAAGGTAACAAAACACCAAGGTACCCTAGTGATCTCATCACCTTTTCGTTTTCCCTTAACCTACTGTACATTGCTGTTTCTTCTATACCTCATTGTTTGTGCATTCATTTACTTGGTGTCATTTGGCACAACTTAACTAAATATAACCCTTGCGCCATAAAATGCAACCCAAAGTATCAAAATATTGTGGCTGATCAAGTCCTTCTAATGGATGGTTTATCATACTGTCTAATGCATAAACAATTCTCAAAGTTGAAATGTTAATGATTCCGGTGAGTGAGACAGATTTCCTCATTCTATACTAGCCTCAACAAACATCCAATTTCAATAAAATTGAATATTTGTGGATTGAAGTTGAAAGGGGCATATTGAAGCAGGATCATCTACCATTAAATCTTCAAGAACTGAAGGGATGAGTTAAGGTAATATTCTTTATATCGATATATCACAGTCTTTTTAAAAATGAATTTAAGCAACATTGAGAACAAAAAGGTACCCTACAATATACAACCCAGGTAGTCATATTTCAAATATATTGAAAACTGTATCTTCAAACTGATTTGTCACTGAAACATGACTAATTACGCAGAAAATGTCAAATTTAGTATTTCAAAAATCACCATATACTTTTACTATGACATATCCCTCAGAATTTTTAGTTTGAACATCAATAATTTAAATTAAAGATTTCTCAAAATATTTCCAGCATTGTACATTTGAACAAAATTTAATGCATTAAACTGTAAAGGAGTTAATAGTGTAAAATACTTTTTTAAGCTATATTTAAGCTCAAAACCAAGGAACGACTACATTATAAATAAATTACAACACAATAAATACTTCAGTGTCAGTTTCTTCTTTCTTCATAGAAATTTGGGATTCCAAGTCATGAAATTCTTTTAGTATGCTTTCTTCTGTTCTTCTATTTCTAGCATTCTTTTTCGTTTTGAAGTAAACAAGGTACTTTTTAAAACTAAAAATCTAAAAAATTTCATACATTATTTATCACAATCTTTGTAAATGCTTAGAAGTTTTACAAATTTTGATGTAACATATATAAACCACAAAAGAAACAATTTAACAGTTAGATAAATTCATAAATATAGTTTGAAAGCAATTGTAATGTCTAAAATTCCAAACAATTCAGATACATAGCCTTGATATAAATTTATATACATAAGTATTTCCCAATTTTGATAAAATATGTACTTTTGTTTGTGCAATTTTTCGTTTTATTAAAACTAATAAGAACACTGCTTACATATTCTGTACAAACCTTTCTGTCAACATTATTAAATTCTGAATCAGAAGATTGCCCATCTTCACTAAGCAAGGTAGAAGAACTCTGTTCCTAGAAACAAAAACACAATTACTATAAACATCCAATTATATAAATCACAAAGTTTGTATGTTTATTGTACAAATGAAAGGAGATTAGGAAACGAGCGATTGTAGATTCACTTTTTATGAAGGAGCTGGTATGGGTGTTTAGAAGTTATATAATGGGTATGTATGAAGGTCGATGTTCCAACTAAAATTCATTATAATCATTAAAAGATAAAATCTTACAAAGAATCAAGGTCATCAAGGGAATACTTTTATACATATATCATTGAGTAGAGGGAGTAATGTGGATAAATTCTAGTTTTAATAACTATGGATGTAGTATGATCATGATTATTATAAATAATTGCAGAGTTGAATATTAAAAATTCATTTTATGAACATATCAAGGTACTCTGTGTCACTAAATGCTAAAAACAAAAATAATCACAAGCATCAAAAATACTTTCAAATATCCCATTTTACAGACCCTTAAAATCGTGAAAAAAATAATGTATTGAGATCGGCAAGGGGAACTTTGATACAAAAACAGTTTAAAATTACCAGGAATCCAAGTCATTTTCAATGGAAATCAAATTTTTTTTCGGATAAACCTTTATTTATTTTAAAAACAAACGTTTTATGTTATTTACATTGTAGGTAGGTAGGTATGTAATTTTAGTTAACGTCGTACTAGAGCAACACAACGGGCTATTGACGACGGTCCGGGATCAATCCCTTCAGTATTTACATTCTAAAGAAGGAATCATAATTACATGGAATAAAACATAAAATTGTTATGAACCTTAATGAGCCTCCATAAAATTAAATTATTTGAAATATGCATCAAATTAAAAACATAAATCTATTGATGAATAAGTAAAAACACAGAATTATGGAAAGGTAACAAATCTTTACTTTTTCAAAGCTAGAGATTTTATTGTCTTCTTTTAAACAGTCTATGATATCACGTTTCTTCTTTTGGACATCTTCATCAATGATTTTTTTATGGAAGTCCCTTTCAAGGTCATTTTTCTTCATATTGAAAGCAGCCAAAAACAAATCTTTAAAGCTAACAATTAGCTCTTTACTCTAAAAATGTAGATAGTATTAATATGTTTTTAAAATAAAATAAAAGTATGAAACTGTTAGTAGTATGTGAAGACAAGCACAAACAACAAATTAATTTACTTAAGGGTAACATTGAAATTACATTTATCATTTATATTTATTGAGATCAATGTTCACTAGATAATAAATAAAATGTTCATAAAAATGTTGAAGAAAAACAAGTGTTCACAACCTACTGTGTCATCAATTAATTCTATTTCATCAGACTTAGTTTCTTGAAGAATTTCTATGTCATACAAAATTGCTTCAATCTCAATCTTGAAAGTTTCTAATAAACTACAATAAATTTCCTGGCAACCTTCCAAAGTCTTTTTTGCCTGTGTGGAAAAAATAAAATTTATTGATATAAGAATGTTTCATCAATCACACAATTAACTGTTGTTTATACCTCATTAGAGGATAGATAAATATTTAGTCATCAAATGTGTTGTAGATAAAATGCAATAATACAATTTTTGTAAAACTCTGGATGCTCCAAAGGTTAGATTTTCAAGTAGAATGTTTAGGATTAAACTGATAACCTAACCTGCACTTTTAGTTCTCTTTGAATGGAAGTCCACTTGCTAATTGCAGGTCTAATCCATTCAATTTCAGAACTATTTGCGTCCATTAGCGATTCTAATGTAGGTGAATACAACAAACCACTCATATCATTCTATAACAAATAAAAAATTGAAACCAATGTACAGAAAATTGGAAGGATGCATTAGTACAAATAAGAATTTCAAATAAAAGTACACTAAATAAAATGTACAGAAATGAAAGTTAATTCTTTACTCAATTTAAAATAAATGCATATTGGTATTCAAACGCATTGTGATTTTTAGGAGCAACATTAAGAAAGAACGAAACAAAAAATTATTTACTTCATTCTCCAACAAATTCAAAAGTTCTTGAATCCTAGACATTTCTAAATTTCTTTCTTCAAAAGATGAATGTAAGTGATCCAAAAAGGTATTAATGATGAGTAACACCTATGAATTTTTAAAAAATAATACAAAATAAACTAGATAATTATGTACTTAGTTTATCTATAGAGATGAAATAACGCTTTTATTCTTCATGCACATTTATGTATAATTGACAAAATTACCTCATTACAATGCAAAAAGGAAGAAATTGGATGTGATGTTAAAACACATTGAAATTTGGTATTTTCTTTACTAGTTATGACTGTCTGATCACAGTAATGTCAACTATAACCGATATATTAACTCTAAATTTCATAACAAAGCAAATGTTTAGGCAATAGAAAATATAACAGGCATTGAAATAAATTCAGATGTAAACCAAATTATTCATGTTCATAGAAATAGATTCCTTAAAGCTGTTTAATTTTTTTAACCTTCCCTCGAAAACAAATGTTCAGTCATAAATGTCCCAATGAGTAAACTTATTCTATAATTATTTTTATTTTAATTAAAGTAATCATAACCTCTGCTTCACCAGTCCAATTTTTAAGTGATACAATTTCTTGTGTTCTTTCATCTATTCCACTATGGAAAATGTCTTTGAGATCAGACAAAAGTTTGGCATCCTAAAAATAATAAAAACTATAAAATGTAAATTTATAGCCTGGCAAATGCTAATTTAAAATTAGAAGAAATATAATTCACGCACTTCTGATCCTATGCATGATAGATAAGAGAGCTCAGATGTCATATTTTCTATAGCATCTTCTCGTTTGCGAATGGCACACAAAATATCCTGTTCACATGAAGTAAAAATTGTTTTTCCCTAAAAACAATGTAAAAAAAAGAATTTTCAAATATAATTACCAGTTCAGGAATTTATTCATGCAATTATTATAACAAGGAACAAAGCTGCAATGAAGAGTAATTTAAATATCCAAGTTCCAGAACAGTTTTGAAATTGTTTTAGAATATCTTAGTTCTGTTGTTTTCAAACTAAAATTTCAAATTTTTTTATTACCTATTTTATATTAATTAATTAAACTTATGGTAAATGTTACATGCAAATATAAAACAGAAACTGCCACCTAGTATTTTATTTCATGGGTTTAGGAGATTCTATAGACCAAGGTCATGGAAAGAAACTGCAATTGGAAAAACCACATGCACAAAAATTTAAAAATCTTTATTGCTGCATTCAATTGGAACATCAATAATAAAACAGAACAAAAAATAAATCTCACCTCGTCTTGTAAAAACTCATAGGTGCTTGTGAGTCTATCCAATTCAGATTCCATGAAGCTTAAAGACTCAGAATTAAAATGAAGTACATTCTCTAAGGATTCTAAACACTCGTTCAGAATTTCTTTGTTCTAAAAAAGAAATTCAGATATAAAGAATTTACCAACTCTGTATATATGTGAGTTTGACAGTAGTTAAATTAATTAAAAATTATTATAATTAAAAGAAAACTGTATAACAGGAAAGGGAAAATAATTAGTTTCTATGCATAAAAAAACCTGCAACATTGCACAATAATTCTATGCTCAGACGCTCATTTTTTAAATTTTTCATGACAGCAATTTTAAGATTCAAGATGTGGTTCTGAGGTTTTTGAATTATTACATTTTTTTTAACCTTTGTTTAATCATAAACAGGAAGAAAAAGACTTACGACATTTTGTCACCTTCTAAACATTAACAAACCAGACTCCAGAATGGGACGTACTCAATTTTTTGGGAAAAGGGACTTATAACATTTTGCCCATCTGAGCACAAAGTTGTAGAATAAGTTTATAAAACTCATTTAACTAATGAAAGCTAAGCAGTAAAATATTTCATTTTTGTCATGATACACTGAAGTTACATTTTGGTAATGTGAAACTTTAGGAATGAAGTCTGAAATCATTTAAATCCATTGTTTTGCTAAAGACTTCTATAAAAAATCAACTATACTACATAAACTTACATCATCACTCTGAAAAATATTTAATACAACTTGAATATCTTCATCTTCCTTTTTTCTCTTTTCACCCATAAGAAAAAGGTTTTCCATGCAGAATGTTACAATGTATAAAGCCTAAAACGAAAGCTTTGAGAAACATTTTTACATCACAAGAAACAAAAACATAAAAGTTAAGATAGTGAAACAAGTTAAAATAGTTTAAAATGTGATAAAACTTAAATAACTGTATTGTTTTAACTAATTTTACATTCATAATCATTGTTATATGGATAAAAAGTTGACACATTAACATATTTAACAGCATGAGAAAAGATTAGAATAAAAAATTTCCTTGTTAACAAATGTGAAATACCCACCTTATTATCAGCTTTTGTAAGTTCTTCTATTTCATTAGCTAATGATTTTGTACAATCTTTTCTCCATTTCATAGCCGACTGTAGTAGCGTAGATACCAAAACATTAGACTCAGATTCCTATATAAAATTATCGATAACATGAATGGTTTTAAATAATAACAAATCAATACTGTTTACCAACTAAGTTCATTAACTGGTTCATTTGATTAGAATAGAGAGTGCAATTTTTTTTTGCATTTAAAAAAAAGATCAAAATGTCCTTGAACTATCTGGTTAAGGTTTACTGATATGAAGGAAATCTAAATTTTTAAGTGTTACAAAGTAAAAGAGCAGATGCTAATACATTTACTTCTCAATTTTCTTTGAAGGAGATGCAAATAATGTATTCGAAATATGTTGCATGTCTTATCCTTATCGACTATGATTTTAAGACGAGGAAACCAACATTAAAGGTTGATGTTAAAGTACGGCAAAAACAACAAAGTGGAAAAACGTTTGTGTAGTGCTAAAGCAGATTTCTTTGGCTTAAATATATTAATTTTGTCAAAAATTATTGAATGCTTACATAATCCTAGCAAATCATTGAGAAGGAACATTTTACTTAATCTTTGAAAACATGTTTATAGATTTTCTTGCACTGTTTTTATAGCTATATGAGATACAACAAGCTGATTCCATATTTTTGGATAAGATGGTATAGTTAAATAATTTCACGTTTAATGAGAATGTTTTCTATCTGAAGGGACAAACATAAACTTAAATAGTTAGCATTTACCAGAATTGTGCAACAACACAAGAGAACAATTAGTTTTAGATACAATCACTATCATAGGCAAATTAGTTAAAAATTAACATCCATTAAATAAGATTCCTTGATAAACTCAAATAATGGTTTCCTACTTACTAAGAATAAACAGTTGATTATCAAATTTGTTAAACTTGTGACAATAAGCTGATATATGAAAATAACAATTATGTAAGCAACAAACATTTTTACAAGCTTTATTAATCCCACACTCATAGCTGCTTTAGATGTGTTACCTGAAGCAGATAGATTTGTACACATGACGTTACCAAGATTAGGGCAAACCCAAAAGGTGATTGCTGTTTATGTTTACATGTTTATATTGTGCTGTTTATATCTAATAAGTGGAAAAGCTGAAGTGGCTGATAGTCCCCTGCAAGGCAAATGGGACGCAATGTAATAACATCCAGAAGCAGGCAGTATGCTTCACAAGTATACACTTTAGCAGTTTTACAAGTACCAACACATCAAAATCATAAAAATAAAGTTTATCATTTATAATTGATACTTAGGATACTTTGACCAATTTATTTATGCTGGTTGTTAAAGAATAATGAATGTTACAAAATAAAAATAGATTGAATGCATAAGATAGTAAACACTTTACTAACATTTCTTGAACAGTGGTCATTTTCTAGAGTATATTCATCAAAAGGAATACAACTTTTTTCGGTAATGCTTCCTGTTAACTAAAGAAAATAATGTAGTATAATTTCAGAGAAAATGATACTTTGAAAGTTTAATGTTTTTAAGTTAATTTCAACAAACACAGACAAGTATAAAAACCCATGATTGGTAAAAACGTTAATGGTTACACATGTTAGTACTTTCTTAAAATCATTGTTATTATTATAAACATCTGAATGCCCTCATGCCAATTCCTATTTCAAGATAATATCAAATAAAGGAATCTAGTTTTCAAAAGCCTGCATCAAAACAAGAAAAAGGAAATAACTACTTTCAGTTTTCAGCAGAAAAGGGAATTTTTTCAAGACAACAATTACACATTTTCTTACAACTGATATCACATACTGATAGAATTTTAATTGATAAGTGTTTAATTTTGATGTAAATAAACATATAGAGAGAGAACAACTATAAACACAGCTATGAGGGGTTGCTTTCTGATAGTTTGAATTTCTTTGAAGTAGAATATATATAGATAAAACTAATTGAGCCTTTTGCACATTAGAAATTTAATTGACCCCAGATTATTTATATTTCTCAGTTTTTAGGTAAATTAACAGTTCAATTGTGAGACATTCAATGACAAATATTTTTCTTCATAGATCATAACATGGTGCAAAATACATAAGAGATATTTTGAGAGTAGCATGAAAAGTAATTTGACAGTTATGAAGCTACACAGTAAATAAACCCATTTTAACTATATCAATGCAAAACTGGGCTTGAGCTTAAAATACTACACATAAAACAATTATCAGGTCAACACGTAACAATTTCGAATGCAAGAGGCAGTGATTTTACTTTTAGTCAT
The DNA here is from genome assembly GCA_947359465.1 of Metellina segmentata. NCBI lineage: Eukaryota > Metazoa > Arthropoda > Arachnida > Araneae > Tetragnathidae > Metellina > Metellina segmentata. The sequence continues at coordinate 30,631,688 of OX375879.1, forward strand.
TAATGAGACATCTAAATTGCAAAAAAACTATTTCAAAAACAAAAATGCAACAGAACCAAAAATTGTAATTACATAATTCTCAAAATCTTCTTCACTATTCATTTCTCCTCTTGAAAGAATCTTCAACTGAATTTTTAAAGAACTCATATCTTGTAGATTTTCTGTAAGATTTCTAGAGAAATGTTCTTGGCCAGCTAGAACAACTTCCATAACCTAAAAATTTTCAATTTCTCACTTCATGAAGACTGCACATAATTTTAGAACAGCTAAGAAATATGGTAAAGTTAAACACACAATTGAGTGATAAACTGATAAGGGCAACATTGCTATTTGAACCAATGCAATAAGAACATTATTTCTTAAAACAAAGTTCTCATAAGTGAACAGTCGCTAAGTGAAATGTTTTTTTAAGTATCAAAGGAAATTAATATATCATGACCTGACACTGTATTAACCTTTTCGCATGGGCTGTGACATACGCTGTCATATGAGTCTACAGTCCCTTGTGAGGGGCATGTGACAATCTCAGAATCGCCAGGGAGGGAAGGAATTTTCACCGCACACGTGGTCAGCTCGTTGAGATGGGGACACAACAGGATAATTCGCCGTCCGCTCTTCAGGGGGCACTTTGACGAATGACCCGAAGTCGGAGGGTGTATTTCCGCTTAACACATACATTGAGGCTCACTGTCATTCTCCCTCACTGTTCATTTTACATCTAGCTGTTTACTGAGCGCAACGTTTCTTTATATATTTTATTTCTAAACTAAAATTATTTCTAAAATGCCTAAAAGAAAAAGATATCTCACCCAGGTCGAAATTGAAAACATTTGAGCTAACTGCACTTCGCTGATAATTCAACTGATCCTCTTAAAACGAATCCAGATTACGACCGTCTATGGAAAATGAGGAATCTGTTTCATAAACTGGTTCATAATTTCAAGAACTGCTACGAGCCAAAAAACAATTTAGTTATTGATGAAGTTATAGTAACTTTTAAAGGACGTGTTATCTTCCGACAATATATTCCAAAGAAACACAAAAGATGGGGTATCAAAGTTTATAAACTTTGCAATGAATCTGCGTACACGTACGACATGAAAGTGTACCTGGGTAAAGATAGAGATGAGTGTCTTGAAGGAAAAAGTGTGGTTGAATCTGTGGTGCTAAAATTAATTGAAAGTGTTCGTGGCAAAGGTCATAATTTGTTTATTGACAACTTCTTCACATCACCTAAGCTCTTTGTAGAGCTACGTGATGAGTATCAGGTTAACACCTGCGGCACTGTCCGCAAAAACCGAAAAGATATGCCTGCAAATCTTCAACCAAAGAAAAAAGGTGATATAAATGCAATGGGGGCAAAAGGTTTGATTTCGGTCTGTTGGAAAGACAAACACGATGTTTACGTGTTGAGCAGTATGCACCCGCACAAATACATTGGAAAATGTGAGTGAAGAGTTAAAAAAACCCGGCATTATTAATTCGTACAACAAAAATATGGGTTTTGTTGACCTAAGCGACAGAATGGCCAATTCGTATGGGTTTTCGCGAAAGACGATGAAGTGGCCCAAAAAACTTTCTTCTATTTTTTGAACATTGCCGTTTTAAATGCATATAATTTGTACAAAATGAAACGGAGCTTATCCCATACTCAACTCAATACATCTGGAGATCAAAGTACAATAAAAAAAATTGATCACAAAACGTTTTGTCTCAATCTTATTCGGCAAATGATTGAGATAAATTGCAATGGTGCTACCGTACCAACACAAGTTCGAGTTAGTGATGCTAATGCTGGTCATTGGCCAGAAAAATCAACAAAAAGGAGACTAGGTGTCCAATGTCACAAAAATAAAAACTAAGACATGGATTCGGTGCAAGTCTTGTGGTGTTGGCCTATGTATTGGAACCTGTTACGAGGATTATCACACAACATAAATGTACAGCTTTAGAATCGTAAGTGAAAGTATTAATATAATTTTAATTTTTAATAAAACATAGTTTAAAAAAAACCTATGGTCTTTGTAATAGCCATTAGTACGCAAAAACTTTAAACGATAGTTGGTGTATCTTATATATATATCGATAATTTTTATGCTTTGTAAAGGTGAAATTTTATACAATATTTTCCAAAATCTGCTCAAAATAGGCTATAGTTATGTTGTCAATCGAACTTTTTAGATGTTATAATTCAGGTTCTAGAAACCTGAGGCGTTATAGTAAACCACATTAAAATTAGTACAAATGAAGGGTTCTCAACAAAAACAGCCCTTGTCTAAAATCGTAAGGTGAACTAAAAGTGCAATCTTATGTAATGGTGCTCAACGATACTCCAATGCTCTGAAACGATTTCTTTGAAAACAGTCCTTGTTATTATGCAGGAAAATTTTGCTGGTTCTATCAAAACATCAATAATGACAGAAAGGTTTTCATTTTCATGAAAATTTGAAATTTTGGACAGGTGCGGTTTTTATTAAGAACCATTCAATTTTTTTTACTTGCTAAAAATCAAAAAGCCAGTGATAAATTTGGAGTAATTCTTTAAAATGTTTTGGAAGTATAGCTTCTGTTCATTTTTTGGTGAAAATAAGATAACGGACTTCAAAACACCATTTTGAGAATTCCATTGCTTGATGTCAAGAAACATCAGTTTCCCCAACCTGTGTACTCTTAAAGAGAGGGGTGAATGTTCAGCTATCAACAGGAGACACTCGCTCTTATCTCTCCCCGTTTCACACAAAAACCCGTGACCACCCCTCTTCTCGAACCCTGTGGTAAATTTTCTTACCCCCTAGAGGAACGCGCGTTCTGAAAGAGCCCACGAATGAAGTTGTTTTCAAAATACGAGCCCATGCGAAAAGGTTAAGCAAACTGTAAAATAATTAAATTTGTACTTGTTCAAACATTACAGAAGTTTGATAAGAAACTATGACTGAAGTTTAAAATGGAAGCTGATAAAGTACAGGCACAGGCCTAAAATGGTTTAACCAAATAATGTGGCATACTTACATCAGCTGAAAAGTTATTACGATTTTCTTTAAAAGTGTTTAAATCGGACAGAATCGTACTGATTTCATCTGTAATAATGGCATTTTCTTTCTCTAAAATGTTGTTATATTTCGTCATCACTTCAATCAGCTATAAAATAAAATATTAAATAATGAAATGTATTTAAAAGCTTAAAATAAATAAGATATTTTTGATAAGTAGAAAAGATCAAGTAATAATGAAAAAGCAATTAATCTATACCTAGATACAACTAAACATGATCATGAAATCTTTCTTTTAAACTAAAATGCTAGATTTAAAAATCTGAGAATTTATGGGAATAATTCCCTCAACCAAACGGCATAGAAAAATGTTGATCTTCTAAGCATATAATAGAGTTTCGTTCATCAAAATTGTGTAAAGCAAATACAACATTTGCTTGCTCTTATTGCAGTTAACTATACCAATAGTTTAAAAAACCTTTAAAACAATCTTTCATTTTAAGTTTATACGTACTTCTTCAGCAATATCACCCTTAAATGAGTTCAATGTATTAAGATTTTCTTCCATGGCTTTTATTTCTTTATGTACACTAGTTAAGCATTTTGAATAGAATTCTGTGCATAGAGTCAGAGCCTAGCATAAGAAAAAATTCAAATTATGTTGCCATGCATATTGCAAAAAAATATTTAATATAAATGAAATGTTCAAAATACGTATACATAATTATAAATAAAATTTTTATTTGAAACATGAGCAAAAACATAAAAATATTGGAGGAAAACAAGAACACAACTTTAAGTTAAAACATTATAAATCACTATTATTCAAGATAAAAGCTATACACTGCAACATCCTTCTGAAACTATAGAAGCAATACTCTGAATGTGATACTTGTGAATTTAGTTACATCAGTAGACAAGATATCAATAATTAATAGAATATGACTTGAGTCCAAATGTTTATCAGACAAATTCGAAAATGTAACATTATTCATTTTGTTTAAATGAATAGTATGAAAATGTAACTGCGGGGAAATAAAAATGAACCATACTACTTCCTTCATGCAATTTTAACAGTAGAGAAAATTCAAAGATGGCATTTGACAGGAACTAATAAGGAATAAATTCAAATTCATAAAATTTGCATAAGAAACTATGCCTTTATTTTAAATTGGCATCAACTTCATAATTTCCAATAAGAATCTCTATTTCAACACATAATTTCAAATCTACATTTAAATTTTAGTACAGATACCAAATTTCATGTCATTAGGTCTTACCGTTTCGAAGTACAGAAAGATTAGCGTTTCTAATGTAAAAATAAGTTTCTTAGACTTTTATGGATATCTTCTAAAATAATATTTTTATAGTGCTGATATTTTGTACCATGTTACTGTTAAATAACCCAAACACAAACCGCATAGTATTTGATTTAAAAAAAATTTTTTTAGTGTGCAATAATAATTATTAAAGTAATGTTTGAAAACATTATGACCTGGAACCTCATTACATTTTTATGAGAATCGATGCAGGACTTCTAGTATGGCCATGGAAAATTTCAGCTCTTTACGATAATTAGATTTCAAACTACATTAAATTTTCTCAATTATTGCAATTTTAGAGAGAAACTAAAAGTTTAAAAAAAGGTCTGACAAAGATGGAATAATAATTCTCGGATCGTTTGCACTTGTATAGTAAATATAATAATTCTTAGATTGCTGAAAAATATGTTTCAAATAGTGTTCAAATTTGAAATTTAGGTAGCAATTACTACAATTAATCTCCATTTATTTATAGAGTTTTTCTAAGTGAAGATAATATCCGAAATGAAACTAATTTTAAAATTGGATAACTTGTGATATATTGATACTAAAGTCATGAAATTTTATATTTAGATTAATTTACGTAAGCACAGAATCTGATTAAAACACATTATTTTCATTTGAAATTTTGTTGTTTGTGCAAAATTTCTTATGAAGACGTAACCATATGCAAATATTTTGGATGGATTTAAATTTGTAAAGGACATTATTACCTATTGAATGATACCGTTGATAATTTGCTTTCAGATGAATAGTGTTCGAAATAAAGGAGGTGGTTCATTTTGTTTTCCACGACTGTACAATGAATTTGATATGTTATTTAACAGTTATCAATATTTTGTCTTAGTGGTAATCAAATTGAAGAGTACATTTAAAAACTATTCAAATTAGAATAATTTGAATTAATAATATGAAAGGGTAGCAAAATGAAAAAAAAAACCACTTAGTTAAGATAACATTTGTAACCTTTATGTTAACACATAAAAGTTCTTTGTACTTTAAAAGTGAATGATAAGCAAGTTTAAGATTAGAATATATATTTAGATATTACATAGGAACTTATATAATTAAACAGATACATTCATCGTAGATATAATTATAGCTCAATATATTCAGAAAACTGGTCTCTAAATTTAACAATAGAAAATCTATTCAATGCAGTAGCGAGTTAAATGTGTAGACAGCTGTTAAAAAGAAATGTGAATAATCAGACTTGGGTACTGTCTGTCTACAAGAACTGCCTCAGTCTATCTATCTTTTGCCTTAGAAACTAGATTTAGTAAATTTTCTAAGGGGATTCATGAAGTATTTAATTTTGTCAACAGGCACACATAGCGAGAATTGACCATTGCCAAATTTATCAAACCACCATTGCCAAATTCGCCAAACTTCACTCGATTCAACCCCACTCAAAATGTACAAGACCTGTTACTATAGCGACTGCCACCTGCCTGGAATTTCTGTATGGAGCAGTTCTAGTTGTGCAGTACATCTTACTCTAGATAAATGTATTTGAAGGTGATGCATGCATTTTGTAGCACATGACAAGTAAAAGCATGCGACAATTTTGTATTGAATTAATATAGAAAATATCTGTTGTATGAAGACCACAAAATAAATTATATATTTAAATAAAATATACATATAAGTTTCACATTTTTCACGTATGAAAGCCATTCTGTATTTGCAGGAAATAAATGCAAACAATGTTTTACAATATTAAATAAGAATGTATGAATTAACAATAAAAAGTAAACTAACTTCAGGATCAATCTTGACATCAATGATATCTTGTTGGTCTTCAATTTTGTAAAACATCATTCCATGTTGCACACCGAAAGCATCGCATAATGCTTCATCAATTGCTGATGAAAACTAAAAATATATTTAAAGCACATTTGCAACAGATGTTTTTTAAAAGCAACTAGACATTTTCAATTTTTAGAGGAAAACATTTTTAATTCTACAACTAATTGTTAACATTGTAAAATGACAGCATAACAAATCTTAATTCAATTAGAATTTCCATCACTGCTTTATAAATCGAACTATGAAAGAAATACCAATCAAACTATGAAAGAAAATAAAATGATATAATTTTAAGAAATACCAGAACCAAATAATTTCTCTATGTTTTTGAATAGGTCAACAATGGAGAACATCGTTAATCACCTTTACAAACAAAATCAAAATTAATAAAAATAGCCTAAGCTGGCAAAAGTTCACTTTTAGAGAGCTGTTTAAAACTTTAGCTTTATTTCCACAAGATAAATATAAAACTGACATATATATATATTAAAAACAATATTTAGATATTTTAAAAACAAAATTATTTTATTCATTGTTAAAAATTGAGATTAATTGGTATGTTGAAAATAATTCAAGGCAAAATATTAAGGATCTAAGAACTATGAACAATAACAAAAAAATACCTCTTTTTCAGCTTCATTTTCACTTTGCTTCAAGGGTTTCACTAAACTTTCAATTTTATCAGCTTCCTGACGTCTCTTTTCGATGGTAGTGGATAAATATGTGAGACAGGATAAGTGAAATTGCTTTACCTTTAAAAAGCAGAGTAAATTTTTTACAAATATCAAATGTGTTCATAATACTAATAAACTGCCAAATAACTAAACTTTAACAAACATTATTTTTAAATAAATTTCTGTTTAAAAGTTGTATACTTTTCTATTATTAGGGCTTTCAAGAAACATATTCTTACTAACTTTTTTTCTTTAAAATGAATAATGATGTAAATTTATTTGATTTATTTATATGGTTAATAAGAATTACTAATCAATTTTAAATTCTCTGTTTCACAATATCAATAGTTTAAATGCAGAATTAATTCAAGTCTAAGTTTTTGAATAGGAGATTTGAACTTTTCCTTAAATGATTATTTGATTGATAGACATTCTGTGCTTTGACATATGATTTCTTAAGAGTGCCGCCATTTAGTGAACTTACCAAATGCCCCCTATTTACATCATAAGAATATGAAATAAAAACCAAAGAATAAAATTGACACAACATAAAATACTAGTTTATTGTACAATAAGGAATGAAAAACCAAGTAAAGAATCTAGATTTCATAACTTACTTGAGTTTCATTCATTTTTTTCAAATGCAACTCAATTGATTTAATTTCTAAATTTCTCTTCTCGGAAGCTTTTCTCACATAATCTTCACAATTTAATAGAATTTCGATTTCCTTTATTGAAATATAACATATTAAAATAAAAGTATCATAAAATCAAAAGCAGAAAGTAAAAAAAAATATACAATTGGTACCTTCTTTATCTGACACTTTAACTTTGATTTTAGAAAAGTTAAATCATCATCCATTCTTTTGATTTCTGCATGCCTCTTTTGCATTGCTTCAGAAAATAAATCTTTACAGCTTGAAGTAGTTTTAGCTAACTAGAAGATAAAATAATTCAAGGAAGTGAAAATGTATGTGAAAAAAAAAAAAAAGGAATAAAGTTAATACATTTGATACACTATTTATTTATAGGTGTGCAATATATAAAAACATTTTTACAGTAGAGGCTAACAAAATAAAGGACAAATTGCTACCATTGAATAAAAAAATATTTGGGAAATTTGTTTTATCCACAAATATGATGAATTGATCTTTGCACTACTCTAGGTAAATCTAAAAAAATTATAACGAAAGAGAATAAATTGCCAAGAATATACATCTTCCTTACTTTTGAGTAAATTGGTAACTTTTGTTGATTCTTCAAAACAAACACCATAACATTGCAATCTGGAAACATTGCAATCTGGAAATACTTACTGTGGACAGACAATGTTTTGTCTGTCCACAGATGTGAACGATTTTTGACATTGCAAGTATTAAATTTGAAATTAAATTAACAAATGTAAAGCTTCACTAAAAAGCTTTAGGATTATACTTTCAAGACTTTTTTAAATCCAATCTCAAATATAAGTATTTAATATTAAGAGCTTGCAATACATTTTAGCCTTCTTTTTTTCTTATGTTTAATTTAAGTGTATCCTAGAATAAAATATTAAGTAATTTGAAATTAATCCTAGGCTAGAATGTACCCATTCTTTCTGTAAAAAGTTAACTAAATATTATGCTACATAATTTAAATATTGTTTTAATAATATACAGCAATATAGTACACATTTCAGAAATCTGGATTTGCAGGATTTAAATAAAAAGAAAATATTAATAAAAAGAAACTTCAAAGTATGGATTACATAGAGCACATAAATTACACAAATGATAGATTTTTTTGAATAATTTATAAATTCTTTTATTTACAGAAAGGTAATAAATGTAGTATACTCGATCCCTCTTATCCACCTAGCTACCAGAACAGTGGCAACACTCGTTGCAATACCAATGCCACAGAGTACATAAGACGGAGCGAAGGCACAACAAGAAGAGCAAAAGAGCGAAGTCCTCAGCTGCTAAGCTGTCATCGACACGATCGTTTTGATGTCTCCTTTAGTTAGGCTTAAGTGCCTAAAGTTGTAAACTCAATCGTAAAATATAATGTCTTTACATTGAAACTGAATTATTCTTTAGTCTTCATCCATCAACACCCCTAGACCCTACCTGTACATGGGGGTTTGCCCGGTGTTGAACTTAGCAAAACAAAATGAACAACTCTTGGACTTGAACCAAAACGAAATTTTACAGAAACAACATTTTGCTTCTGAATGGTAAGACGACATTCTACAACCAAAGCAAGAGGCCAATTTCCCAGCCTCAACAAATGAGTTCAGTGCAACTGTGTAACAGAGGATGCAGACAAAGCAAGAGGTCAATTCCCTCATCTCAACTAACGTGTCCAGTCAACGGTCAAGCAGAACACAACACAGCCAAAGCAAGAGGCCAATTCCCCTGCCTCAACGAACGTGGCCAGTGCAACCGTGAAGACAACGATGCAGCCAAAGCAAGAGGTTAATTCCCCTGCCTCAACAAACGTGTCCAGTTTAATGGTTCAGCAGACAACAAAACAGCCAAAACGGAAGCAAGAGGCCAATTCCCCGCCTCAACGAACGTGTCCAGTGCAACAGTCAAGCAGACAACGACGCAGCGAAAACAGAAGCAAGAGGCCAATTCCGCCGCCTCAACAAACGTATCCTCTGCAACAGTCAAGCAGAGAATGACTCAACCAAAACAGAAGAGGCCAATTTCCCCGCATCAACGAACATGTCCAGTGCAATGGTCAAACAGATGGCGCCGCCAAAACAGAATCTAAGGTAGGTCCAAACTTTTTATTTAAGCATGTATAAAATACAAAAAAAGAAGACATCATAAAGGTTGTTAAAAAAATTGATGAAATTGTACCAGAAGGTACCACTATAATCAAATAAAAGAAATTATTGAGGAAAATGATACTTTCATACAAGATCCAGAATTAATACCAGATTTAATAAATTCAATCATCCAAGAAAGAAAGGATAAAGAACTCAAAAACAAAATAGCACGAGAACTCAAATTAGCTACTATAAGGAATAATGCAGGAGCAAACCAATCTCCAATCAGAAATAACACTAGAATAAACGACACATCACCGCCAAACATCGAAAGTTTTATAAAAATTGTTAAAACACTAAGTATGCCAGTCCTAACTAAGGCAGAAAATTACCATTTATTTTTGCATTCGCTCAAACGCGTCTATGAAACAAAAAAATGTGCTACAAGATTATAAATCTGAAATATTAACATTTTTCAAGATAAAGCTGCCAATATCCTCCTATATGTTCCAGAAAATAAATTGAAAAACTACGAACAGGTCAAAGCTACCGTATTAAAAGAATTCCAACCAAAGCCACAAGAATGTCTCGCTAATTTCCATAGATGTCAAAGATTTCCTAATGAAACACATACTCAGTTTGCAGCAAGATTAACTAGAGCTTTTGAATATTACTGCAGACTTCGAGATGTCAATGACTTTAAATCTTTATGTGAACTAATGGTTTCAGACAAACTTTATAGTACTTTAAAAAGGGATACACAATCACATATTTCAATTTAATCTGGTGAAAATTGTTTTAGACCACCGCAACTCGCAAAAGAATGTGACATCTACTTCATTTCAAAATGCAAATCCCTCAGTAACGCTCACACATGCCAGCTGACATTCAAAAATCATTATAGACAAACGCCACATGAACAGTTTTGAAGACAAAACAACCCAATGATTTTACAACCGAAACTTACCCAGACCAAATAATCCCAGATATAATCTAAGCAACCCTGCATGTGAAATTGAAAGTCACAAACCACAGAAATGAAAAGAATGCGTCAATACATCAAAATACAAAAATATTTTGGTTCACAGGAAAAATTTTAAATCACTCAGTGACGCAAACACATGTCAGTTGACATTCAAAAACCATTGTAGACAAACGCCACACAAACAATTTCGAAGACAAAACAACCCAACACGAGGATTTTACAATCACCGAAACTCACCCAGACCAAATAATATTCAGAGATATAATCAAAACAACCCTGTATGTGAAATGGAAATCCACAAAAGCACAGCTGACAACGAATCTATAAAAAATTCTTGCATATCAAACGAAACTATAAAAAAGCAAAATGAGAAATCACAGTGGAAAGAACAACAACAGGGTGGCAACAAAATTCAAGAAAAAACGTTCCCTGATATTTCCATGATTTCCCTGATAGTCTCACAAAAATTTCCCTGATTTAACAATTCCCTTAAGAAATGTTGCGATCCGTGATTGGTATCGATATAAAGTATCCACACAACACTAATTTTAAATATTTAAGGTCAGAGGGGGTAAAAGGATCATTCTCCACAAATATTTTGTATTTTTTCTATACAGATATTTTAATTGTTATTGTAAGGGTTGGAACCCTTAATGGAACTCTTATAATTGCAATGGAAAAAAATGGAAAATAAATGCAAAATATTTTGATTATGAACTTTTTTACACCTCACCCTACATTATCATACTATTCATCAAAACCAACTGCAAATATACATAAAAAAATCTACAAAAATGTAATTGCAAACAAATATAACTAATTTAATACACAAAAACATCATTAGTTACACAAATTTCAAATTGTATGCCACCAATTGTATCGCTAGCCTCACGGCGACCAAGACGCTGCGGCCGCGAAAAAAACGGCGAAGGCAGTAATCGCGGTGTTTAAAAATTACGACGCTATGGTTCTTTATTCGAATTACAATTTCGGCGAATACGATTTATTCGATTCTCAAAAGCACTCGTAATAGTGCATATCTAAATAAACGATAATGGTAGCCGTTTAAATTGTCAAAATTTCCCTGATTTTTTGCAAAATGTGGAAATTTTCCCTGAGATTTCCCTGATTTTTCCAGAATTAAAAAGTTGTCTGAGAATTCCCTGATTTCCCGGTTTTCCAGGTTCTGTTACCACCTTGAACAAAACAGTAGACTAAACACATCCCTCGATGATTTGTTTTTATTTAATATCGAACTTGATACGTCTTTACAGGAAGTTGATACATCTGCGATTTGAATTTACGGGGTGAGCAAACACAAAAAATCAAAGATCAACGACATCAACCAAATACACCGCATTTGAACTTTTGACAGGAATTAAAATGAAAAACAAGGACGACATTAAAATTAAGGAAACACTTCAAGATGAATATATAGATTTCACTACAAAATGTCCAACAAATACGTGAGGAAGCTAAGGCTAACACATTTGAACATTTTGAAAGTCCAGCAACAAAGTAAACAACAATACGACAAGAGACGAAAACCAGCACAAACATATTGTGGAGGCAACAAGGTTGCTATCAAGCAAACCCAATTTGGTGTCGGACTAAAGCTTTGACCATGGTTCTTCGGACCATACCAAGTGGTGAAAATTAGACCTAATGACAGGCATGATGTGGAAAAGTGGGAATCCACAAAGTCCATGTGTTAATTCAACCAGTACAGACATTAAGAAACCTTGACAGAAGACTTAGTTACTTTTGTGTTTTTTTTTTCTTTCTCTCCATTCAAAAGCAAACATTTTCAGATGAACTCTCATCAGACTTCGTAACATTAAATGAACAATTTGAAGTGAATATTTCCTGAATGAACAATTTCAGAAAACGTTTTGTGTCCTGCAAGGGAGAATTTGTAAATATTTGTTTTTCCTTTTCCTGTCGATAATTTTCAGATCCATTATTCACAGCAAAGGTCGGTGGACCAACCAGTCAGAATGGACGAGTGTAGTATACTCGACCCCCCTTATCCACCTAGCTACCTAAACAGTGGCGATGTCAGCGCCACGGAGTACATAAGACGGAGCAAAGGCACAAAAGGAAGAGCAAAGTCATCAGCTGCTAAGCTCTCATCAACGCGTTCGTTTTGATGTCTACTTTAGATAGGCTTAAGAGTTTAAAGCTGTAAACTCAATCGTAAAATATGTCTTTACATTGAAACTGAGTTATTCTTTAATTTTCATCCATCAACAACCCTAGACTTACCCAACCAGAGCATAATTGAATACAATTTACCTTTGCAACAACATTTTCCTTTGCAGTTTTAATGAAACCTATTGACTGGGCAATCATGTCTCCTAAATGATTCCTTTCTTGTAAGCAGTTAGATAAAAAGTTTATGGTGTTAGAAATTATTTCATGTACCTTGAAAAAAATATAATACATTATTAAATCAAGCAAAACTTTTAGAGCTCTTAACCCATTATTTTCTGAATAATGGAACATAGGTAATGTGTATATTGCAATATGATAACTATAAAATCAAAAAGTAGAACAGCATAAGAAAACACATACTTTGCTTTCCATGCAATGCTGAAAGGATTCTATTTTCTTCATAGTATCAAATTCAGATTCCATGCAATTTATTTCTTCTTTTCGTACATCAGAAAGAGATACTAAAAATGTTTTAGCAGCTGAAAAGAGGTCCTGATCCTAATAAAAGTGTATGCAAATTTAATGTTAGATATAAAATCACAATGGACAATAATTGCAAAATATCACAAAAATTTATACAAATTTTAGGTAAGAATGTAATTAATAGGGAAGTAAAGAGGTGTAAGCCAGTTACTTTCAAATTGACCACTGCAAAGAGTGAATCCACTCCTTCAATATCGACCTGAAATATTTTGTCTTTTCTCTTATCAATAGATTTTTCATAGGTATTAGTACAGCAATCAAGATAAATGCTCAACTGAAAAATATAAGCATTTGTTGAGAAGCTGAAAAATTGTTACATAATCAATCACTCACTCTATAATCAGTAAATATAAACACGATCTTCTTATAATGAGTAAATATTCAAACTTAGCAACACAGAAAGAACAATACATTTGGTGGAAGTAATAATGGATAAATTTACACTAATACGTTTTAGGTTATATATTTTTATTAATTATGTTAATTAGTATGTAATTATGTTATATAATTTTTGTTTTATGTTATATATATATATATATATATATATATAACATAAAACAAAAATTTTGAATAAGATATATATATGTACCTTATGTTGAAATTTTTCATGAGCTCCTTGCAAACTTTGCAAATCTTGCTTCACAGACAGAATTCGTTTCTTATTTCGTTGTTGCACAGAGAGATCAACACCACATTCCAGATACTCAGAAAACATGGACTAGAAAAAGAACGTTTTAAAAGAAATTTTTGCAATACAAGAATATTTCATACAAACAATATAGGTTAAAGTGCAAACATATAGGAATGATATAAAAGGATTTACTAACTTTAAAATCTTTCAAATTTTCAAGCTCTTGATTAATTAAGTAATTTTCTTTTTCTCTAGAAGAGGCGACATTGTTGTAGAATTTTCTAACAGTTTGAAGAAGTCGTGATGCCTGCATATGAATTACAATGTCATAAGTTAGTTTGAATAATTATCAAAACATTATAGTAATATTTTAGATAGATACCTTAATCAACAACACAAACATAAATAACACATTCAGATAATGCAAGTAAAATCAAAGAAAAATTTTGAATAAATATATTCTAAATGCATCATTAGTCTTGTCTTCAAAAATGTTACAAAATTACTAAAGCATTTTAAAAGAACATTGTTAGAGAAAAAGGAAAATCCACAGAAATACAAGACTATTAAAAGCCTCTAAATAATGCATGTTGATGCAGTTCTGAGTTCCTTATACCCTGAAAAATTGAACGCATGCAATTCATTACAATGTTATTTATATTAATAGCAAAAAGGACACTAATAATTCATTTTTAGATCTCTATTGTTTAGCTATATAAACTTAGTATGACAAATCTCATAAAAAAAATATATTCTCTGATAAGATAAGCAGGCTAAAATATAAACAACCCTTTTAAACAATATGTTTACCAGGAACACTGTATCCAAGTATTTTATAATACTTTTTGCCCAATGGGGGAAAGACCCATTTTGTTGAAAGATGATAAAGTACAAGTTTTCAATCTCTAGAAAAGCAAAACTCTGTAGTATGTCAAAATGAAGAAATAAAGAAAAGTGTACCAAACATGCAAGCATGTGTGTATAATTCTACAAAAGTTTTAACTTTGGAGCTATCAAATATGCATTTTAAGAGGCATGTTTTACGATCTTAATACGAATGTTCATAAATTCAGCTTCAAGCAGAATGTTTCCTTACCAATAAAGAGGACAAGTTTTTGTGTATGGTTGATAGTGCATTTGTACAATACAAAAGTGGCATACCTGAGGCTCTTTACCATGTCTCTCAAAAAAGTACTGATTTGCGGACAGCTCTCGTTCAAGAAAATTTACTTCATTTTTTCTGATTAACAAACCTTTTAGCAACAGATTTTTGAAAGTATCGATGACATCAAATGCCTGTAATAATTTATTTATAAGTTCTTTCATAGCATGCAAACAACAAAACAAGAATTTCACATCAATATGTTATGGGTTTTAAAAAGAGCAAGTGTTAAAAATATACCAAGGATACATAAAATAGCACAATTATATTGCAATACCTAAATAGGTAAAAGCATCTGTGCATGCAATGGGGCTGTTTATATATTTCAGATCCGGGTTAAAACTCTGGTACGTTAAAGAGAAAGACTGCATAGCTGTATTTTCCAAGTTAACGGTCATATTGTTGGTACTATACACCATTCCGAAAGAACATCATGTGCCTTGCTGAGTGTCTCCTCAACAAAAGTCTTAGCAATTTTATTGAGTGCCTCTGTCCAGATCACTAGGTCATCCACACATAAGAGACAATTAATGCCACTTATTACCTTTAAAGACTCAATTAAGTGATTGATATAGACATTAAAGAGAGTGCAGCTACTTACAGCTCCCTGGGGGAGGCCAGTTTGTAAGTTAAAATACCGTGAAAATTCATTTTCATATCTGACTCTACACGTTCTTTGACCAAGAAAAGATCGAAGCCAATTGAACATGTTGGATGTAATGCCAAAATTCAACAATTTCTGCAAGAGCAATTCAAGCAATCCTTCCAGATGGAATCATATGCACTCTTAAAATCAACAAAAACAGCAGTCATTATATTCCTTTTGTCCAGTGAATCTTTAATAAACTGACTAAAATGGGTCACCTAGTCATTTGTAGATCTATTTCTAAGGAAACCAGCCTGCTCCATGGCAAGTAGATTAGAATTCTCGAGATACAAGTTTAATCGATTTATCAAGTCTTTCCATTGTCTTTCCCATGATGTCAGTAAAGGTGATAGGTCTATAGCTATTAAGCAACCTAGGGTCTTTATTTTTCTTTAGTATTGGGATGATGGTGGCCTTTCTCTAAAGTGAGGGGACCAATCCTGCCTCCCATATATGGTTAAAAACCCTTGGGATGGCCCTCTTTTCTACTTCACCCAGATGCTTAAGGAATTCCGCATGAATATTGTCGTCATATGGGGAATTTTAAAATTTCAAGCATTTAAGGGCCAAGTCCAATTCATGTATTCCAAAAGGAGTACTAAAAACATTGTTTGGATTTCCCTCATTTTCTAGAGCATGTCTCTTTTCAATCTATATTTACAAGCCTTGACAGTTGTCTTGCATAAGTACCCTTTCTCTGGGATTAGCATAGTTGCTTCCAAAAGCATTTGCTATGTCTCTATGAGAGGTAAAGGTCTTATTTTCAGTAGAGATTGGTTCTTGTTTGGACACTGGCCTTTTATTCTGAATATTAGCCAGAAATTTATACTTTTAAACTATCCTCTTTGTAATTTACATTTGAAATGAAATTTTCAAAGGACTTCCGTTTCACATCTAAAATTGCCTTTCTGAAAACTCCTACTTGTTTTCTCTAGGAAGTTACATCACTTGGCCTTCCAGTGAGTTCAGCCTTTTTCCTAAGCCTATCACAATTTCTCTTCGTTTCCACAAGTTCTGAGGACCAAAATCATTTATAATTTCTAACTTTGCCTCTCGGATTATGATAGCTCTATTTATTTCTCATATTAATAAATATATACACTGCTGGCCACCCAAATTGCAACACCAAGAAAGACAAGAGATATCACAACAAAATTTATTTTGTAGATAACATGTTGACCAAGTATCAAATGATTAAATTTATAGACTTCTGTGAAGTGTGGTTCCTGCCAAAATCAATAGCCAGATTAGCCACCATTGTTGGAGATCACCACTGCCACACGCCTCGACATTGATTCACAGAGACATTGGATGTGTTCTTGGGGTACAGTAGACCAAACAGCTTCTACACGTTGCCAAAGTTGATCTGGTGTGGCAGCTGGGTACGTAATCTGGGTCAATCGTTGAGCAACCATGGACCACATGTTCTCTATCGGTGAAAGATCCGGAGAGCGAGCTGGCCAGGGAAGCAATTCAATCTGGCGATTGACGAAGAAGCCTTGGACAATGCGTGCCACGTGTGGTCGCGCATTATCCTGTTGAAATATGGCTGTGGGCAAGCCCTGAAGGTAAGGAAGGACAACTGGCTCCAACACCTGGGAGATGTAGCGCTGGCTGTTTAAAGTACTGTCAATGCGTACTAGACGAGTGCGAGAGTGATATCCAATACCGCCCCATACCATAAAACCCGGTGCAGGACCAGTGTGGCGGTGTATAACGCAGCTGTTCAGCATCCTCTCTCCACTGTGACTCCAGACTCGAATCCGACCATCGTGGTGTTGCAGACAGAAGCGTGACTCGTCAGTAAAGACAATTTCATTCCATTCTGCCATCCACATCCTTCTTCATCGGCACCATTGGCGGTGGAGACGTCTGTGGTTCTGCGTCAAGGGTAGACGAAGCAATGGACGTCTTGCGAACAGACCACTCTGCCGTAAACGGCGTAGAATGGTATGCGCAGACACTGGAGGATGCGTTACAGACTGAACCTGCTGTGCTATGGTTCGTGATGTGGCTGAGCGATCTGTCACTGCCATACACACAATGTGCCTGTCATCACGTGAAGTGGTGCACTGAGGTGGATGCGATCGAACACGTCGGTGCGTCGTACCCTCCTGCATCCAATGATCACATATCCGCATTACAGTTGTTTGGTTTCGTCCAACACGACTACTGATTTCCCTGAAAGATAATCCACAATATCGGTAGGCCACTATCCTTCCTCTGTCGAACTCGAATACTTGATCAAAAGATGATTGCTGTTTTCTACAAGGCATAATTGATTGTTTTTTTAAAACAAAAAACACAATTGTCGTACTTGAAATCGTCGAAATCTCCAAGCCTTAAATAGCGCTTTGAAGTGGCGCCACAGGCGAGCGTGATGTGCGTCTGCACTGAAATTCTAATCATTTGCATATCTCACCTCCGCTAATGTATGTTGTAAATTTCATATTGTTTGCATGCTTCCTTCAGGGTGTTGCATTTACGGTGGCCAGCAATGTATGTATACAATGGGAACTAAGTATGGAAAGGCTGCTTTTTGGGTTTTCCTGATAGACCAAGATGGGAGGCAGTGGCTGCTTTTTGCCTATTTACCGGGCATAATTGCCTTGCTGTACATCTGTGTCATATTGGCGCTCTTAATGAAGCTGCCTGCCCCCTGTGTGACAAAAACGAGCCTATGGACAAATATCACCTGCATGTCTGTGGAGATTTCCATGGAGAAACTCATACATTGAGATATTGGGAAGCTAGAAGACTTTTTTGGGGTGATAGCCTTTGGCTATCCTTTAAACTTTTGATATTTTTTGTAGTTGTTCTTCTGTTTACGTTCTTTTTTGTTTTCTTGTTCATGTACCCCAGCCATTGGAAATAATAAATAAAAAAAATGCAATACCTTAATCTCATCATTCTGCATAGTACTTAATTCAGGAACCTATAAAAATAAATTAGATATTAAAAGTATTTCAGTACTTTTATTTATATGTACATAAAATAAATGTTTAAATTCAATCATGTTTGGTGTATCTTGATTATTTATGTACCGTGTGACATAAAACCTCAACCAATCAAATTGTGTAATTTAATGTGAAATATTCAAACACAAAAATTAACTCACATATTTTTTTATAATTAATTTTATGTTTGATAGAGTACTTCAACAGCAAGTTTAAATTTTAGTATTTTAAAGTTTGATACAAAAATAAAAAATTTAAATGTAAATCAATGTGGAATTTTTTTTTTGTTTTAAGATAAGATTATTAGTGTATGCTGCTATATTATAAATTTTGATTTTATTTTGCTTAAGCAGTTACATTAATTTAAATTGTCAGTGCTTAAAAAATAGAAAATGAAAACATCACAATTATAATCGATATTTATAGAAAGTTGGAATGCACAATGAAAGGAAATACATTCGTATTAAAATATGTTTTAAATATATATCTCTCAGAATGTTCTTTACACCAACATATAGATAATTTTGAGTGTACTGCAATTGTAACTCAAAATACACTAGGACAATTTTATATCTATAAATAGTAGAAAAATTATATGCTGTAAGTATTTACATGTTTACTAGATGTAAATAAAATTATATTTTGGAGCAATTACGCCATAAAATCGCACAACATACTACCTTTTCATCTAATTTTTCATTATATACAACTATTTTTTTCTGCTGTAAATCGTTGATGACTACAAAAAGATCCAGAAGAGTGATAGATGATCCAAGAACATCACCAGCCTAAAAATAAAAATAATATTTACAAAATAATTCAACTAATACCAATAAGATTACTTTATTTAAGAGTGCCAGCAAAAAAATATTAATTATTTAATTAAGAAGAAATGTCTCTTTTGCTCTAACTATTTCTCAATACACTTAATGAAATTGCTATGGTAATTTCTGTAGTGTTAAAGTAAACTCCACTAATATGTATATTCATATATTATAGGTATTATATTACTTGTATTACATGAGTGGTAATTTTTTCCCCTGTTGATAAAACAACTATAAGCACATTATATGCCCAAAAAGTTAAAGTTATTAAGACACATTATTATATCACACCTCTGTAAATTTACCATATATGCCTTTATCACGGCCTTCTCGTATACATATACCAACCAAATTTATTTATTATCTTTTATAAACAAATGTAAGCTACTCTGTTTAGTATAAATGGAAAAAATAACACATTTAAAACTAATTCTTTTATCATTGTGAGATTTTAAAAACAAAGACTGTTTCAACTGTTAAAACAATTGCCTACTGAACAAAATGTGACTCTATTAACACAATTTAATAAAAAAATCATCTAATTAATAACAAAAAATGTTATTTGAAAGAAATAAAAGCTATACTATACCTGTTACGACTGCAAATTAAAACAGATCCTCAACAATTATAAAATTAGCAACATCAATAATTACCAAGAAATAAATATGAACTACATTACTGACTTAAATTAACAAGGTAGGTGCAAAACTTTGAAAATGTCAATTTAAACTCAGCTTTTCAAAGTAAAATAAAAAAAGGACAGAATTTTTCAAATGTGTGTGTAAAAGCTTTATCCGTACCAAAACTGAATCATTTTGAAGTTCTTCACTTTCCTCATTTGTTGCATTACATTGCACATTTTCTTCACTTTTTCCATAAGATTTTCCAACCTCAATTAGTTTGCATAGAATTTTCCATTTCCTCTCCACTGAAGCAAAGAAAATTTCTCTCCAAGATGCCAAGACCGAAAAATACTATAATTTAAGAAATAAAAGTAAAAATTGAAATATCTTTTTTATGCAAGAATTTGAGTGCATACAAATATAATAAGTTAAATTAAAATAAATTGTTTAAATATATTTGAAACTATACATAACTAGTGGATAGTTTTAAACAAAGCAAGTGTATTTACTAATTTGAAAAATTATTTTTAAGATGCATTGAGAAATTACATTTGTTTAATCTAGAAGGGCATTAGGTCAAATATGTTTAATATAGATTAATCATAATTTTTTTAATGCACAGTAAATTATATGCATCATAAATTATTAACAGCTAATTTTTATGATGTCTGAGACATACTCCACAGATTAGGCACTATGTTAACAAACTAAAGAGCTAGTTTGAATAAAGACTAGTTTCAACCTTCAACATTATTTTTATGAATAAATAAAAAATTAAATAATAAATATAGTTCCAAAAAATGTTTAAGAAAATATTTGCTGCTGAATAAAACTCATCTTAAAAACAAAGCTTTTTAAACATCTAGCAGTCAACAATTAAAATTAAAAAGATTTCTGAAGTTACACAAAGGAAAATAAAAAGAATACAAATTGAAACAATTTATCTACAGTTACATTAATATTTTATCATGAAATACATTGTTAAGTGAAGCAAGTATGGTCTAAAATTAGATTTATTTCTTAACAAAAGAAAATTCAGTAAACAATTATTTCAACAAGAAATAATGTTTTCAAAAATCAGCATTTAATAGCTATGCATAATGTGATGTCACATTAGGATATATATGGTAGAATAAGTATATTTGATAAAATATACAGGGTAATTCAGAATCTGGCGATGTGTCCGCTTTGTTGCGATGATCTTATGAACAGACAACACCTTGCGGAGTGCTCTAATTTACAGGACATTGACATCAGGGATAATTCTACCCAAGGACTTTCTTCGCTATATTGGACGGCAAGACAGCATATGGCCAAAATGCCTTGAGCTGGGCGAAGGATAAAAAAATATAGTATGCTTTGCAACCGTAAAGGCCTTGTCATTGTCAAATTCAAACAAATTCCAACTGCGAAGAGATAGAATCGGTGTGACGTCACAATCTCTTGCAAAAATATAAATATTTAATTTAAAAATTATATATTTAAAGAAAATAATATTTTTAGGTATCGATCTAATGAGAAAATTTCCGCAGATTTCAAATCCGTTGAAATTTTTACTCTATCTTTAACGATCTAGGAGATAGAGAAAAAAAACTCAGTTAAAACTTTGTGTTTTCAGTCTGCTGACAAATCCTTCCTCTGCAAAATCAAATGGAAGCGGAAAAAATAAATTTATAAACTGCAATCTTCTATGCTGTTGCCATTCCAAAGAAAACAATAATAATTAAGTTACCATTAAATTCTCTTTTAAATGTTATAGATTGAATTTTTTAATTCCACACGACTCAAATATTGCAAAATATTTGGACTACTGGTGCGCCAAATCCTGTTACTGTAAATGCCATAGATTCGTCAGGACTTAGATAACGAAAAACAGACAGACACTTCCTTTTATAATAATAGAGATTAACGGCCATATTCACAAGTCTCGAGTAAATTTGAGGATCAGTTGATCTGCGAGTAAGAGTTAACTCTAGGATTATCAAGAACGGTATTCTCAAACGGCATGTTAAGTGATCCGAGGATTAAAATGAGACGCTCGCTGTGATTAGCTATTACCGTATCCTCACGATCACGTGGTATCATATTGGTTACGACACCCGAATCTGGATTCATACTGATTAAGCACGTACTTTGCCATAGAATTGATTCCAAATTCTGATTCAATAGAACGCATACAACAATTTAATTTGGGTTAGTGAAAAAAAATGCAAAGGTTTTTAATTTCAAATTGGATTTTTATGGAAACTTAAATTTTGCAAGAAAGAATTGTACACAATGTCTTGACAAATGAATGTAAAACGATTATCTTTGTATTTGTGAGTATGGGTATGTGTTGGTGGTGTGAAAAGTAACTTGCACGGTCAATTTTCTTTCATTCATAACAAATCAACCAAATAATTTTTATTTTACGACGTATTTGCATCTGCCATGGTCATATTCTACCTTTCGCTCTAAGCGGACAGAGGTGCCACCATCTATCTTTTCGCCAAGCTGCTTGTTTATGCAACTAATTTTATTTCCATTTTTCTTTTGAATTTCAATAAAATTATGTTTTAAAATTTTCCATTTAAGCAATATTATGATGAGGAGATGACCTGCTATGCAGCAGGTGCTCTGTAATGATAGTCCAGTCGTCACAAGAATACTGTAATTTAGCATAGAATGAAATGTGTCATCCATTTTTTTTCATTCGCATAAAGATAGTATTGCGCATGCGTAACTTCTACTCGCAAGTTAACTCGTCAATTTCGGAGGATCAAAATGTAACACCCAAACGGCAGTTTAAACCATGGATCAAGACTTGTTTTCGATAACTCACGGATTATCATTGATCCTCGAGTTAACTCAGACTTGTAAATACGGCCGTAAGTATTTAACCATCTAAATATCATGAGATTTCTGTGCAGTGTAGTATTTCTTCACAACACACATCATTCAATAACAAAATCCAGTGGTTGAAAAAATTCCTGTAAAAATTATATTGGTCAAAATTGGTTAGAAGTCATGCAGGTAAGACTGCAAATAGCAGAATGGATATGCATGTGAACCTCTTAGACGGTTAAGGAATGATTTCCTGTAAAACAAATTCTGAAAATGATTTGAACACTTTACAATTGAAAGTTAGTTTCTTGGACAGTTTTGTTGATAAGTTACTATAAAACGGAATCTGAATCACCCTGTAGAGGCATATCAGTGAAGTCAGTAAAATGCTGCTTGTGCACTTTATTAAAGTGGAAAGTTTGTAAAACTGAAAAAAAAAAAATAGGTATAAATATCTGTATAAATTTAAAAGAATACCTCTGGTTCGAAATTATTCCCATCTTTTAAATATAGTTTTACATCTTCTTTTGAATTTGAGGTACGTTCCAATACAGATGCAGAAGACAGACGAATTTTATTTTCAGCACCCTTCATATTCAAAAAGAAATTAGACATTTGTAAATAGATAAAAATATAAATTACAATAATTGAAAACCCTATTTTTGTTATTTATAAATATCGAAGCAATGTTTGAATTGCAAGAAAAAATTTCAAGAAACAATAAAAAGATGGTGTTATTTCATTTAGGGGTAAAAAAAGAAGCCATAAATGAAATACGATTGACAGATGTAGGTAAGTATTTAAAGAAAAATTAGAACATTTTTAGAACTCATAAAAGAAAAAATAGGATATAAAATAGGTACATCATTAGGGAAAATTGCAATTAGGTTTAAAGATTATGTGATGAAATGAGCACATTTTTAATAAAACATTTGTTACTAAAGGTTAATATCTGTTGACAAATATGAAGATCTGTCATTTATTATGAAGTATGTATACCTTGTTTATTTAGAACAAGAGAAATATAGGCATTTGGTGGCAATACAACTAAAGTAAGTTAAATTTAAAAAAAAAACCAATTCATAAACCAATATTCAAATTATCAGATAAATTTGCCTTGTTAAAGTCTAAATATTCTTTCATTTGTTTTCTCCAAACAAGCACGGCCAATGGAAATAAATGTCTCCAAACAAGTTCACCAGGTAGCTAAAAGAAATTCATAAAAAGTTTAATGAAATATATTGGACAGATCATTTTAATTTATAAAGATTTTTCGAAACCCTTTAACTGTAGAGATGTCAAACTGATGAAATAAATGTGATTTTCAGATATGTTTTGGGGAAGTATATACATTCCAGAATGTTTTCAACAATGTTATATGATAAACTATTTTTTTTAAATATAGTTTCATAGTCAATATTGAAGATCCACAGTAACTATGTATACACATTTATGTTTTGTTTTCTCATAGATCTAGTCTCATAATTCAACCTTTTAGAATAAAATTTCAATGCTCTTCAGCTGCTGTAAGCATTTTTCAAAGAGGTAACATTTTCTTGACAAGTATCTTTAACAGATACAATCAGAAACATCATTTTCATTTCAATACGAATAGTGTTAACAACAAATACAAATGTGTCCATTGTAGCCTCTGAAAATAGCTACCTTTACTCAAATATTTGTAATGATATTAAAATAATTTAAGATTTTTACAAACTATATTTTGGCCTCAAAAATGAGAGTTACTGGGAAAATATTGATAGGAAAAAAGGAAACAGAACATTACAAATCTCTAAAGATATTTTTGATTTCAGTACATTCACCATAAGGCTGTAATAAAAGGTAAAAATTTAATTATTCTAATAAATCCATAATGGTTGACATCTCTAAACGTTATCCACCAAAGCAAAATATAAAATAAATATGCGGTAAATATACCTTTTCTTTCTTAAGGGTTTTGTTAGGGTGAAGCAATTTAGTCTTCATTACCAGTAAATCTTCTTCAACTTTAAATCTTTTCGACCCATTTATTGTTGGAAGAATATCAGTCCAGGAATAGGTTGGAAGATCCTTATACACAAAAATTAGAAACAAACGGTTAATTTACTTAAAATACATTTCAATGGTATGAGATTCAAGTACAACCAATTGAAGATTTATAAGATTTTTGTTAAATGGTTGTTCTGTGGATTAGTGAACCAAAGCATCGATGAGGGTAAAAAATTTTATCAGTACTGAGTAAGAATAATCGTTGATTCCCTAGTATATAAAAAATGTAACAGTTTCCTATTTAAGTGATACATAACATTTTATTTAACTTTTGATCCCATGCAATACATTATAATGCAGTATTCTAAATTACATAAGTAACTTTTTAAATTATAGGAAAAAAAAACCACTTTTAGTAGCTTCTACAAGTTTTCATTCTCTAAATGGGTAGAACCAATTTTATTTACTGTAAGTGCAAAAACTATAATATGGTAAATTCAAATTCTAACTTTTCATCAATACCGAAGGAAGCCAGTAATAACATGAAAGTATGGAATAGAGAAATTATGAGGTTTAGTTGACCCTGAGCACACCACTATTCACAAACAAGCATTCCTGTCTTAAAATATGGTGAATGCAACAATTTTTTCCAACTATGTATATATTTCAAGCTTTTGCCAAGACCACATCATTAACTAGGATTTTACCTGAATCTGCTTAACAGATCATCTAAAACACTGGAAACATATTTGACAGAAGTTAAAATCCTTATTGAAGTTGACACAGAAAGTAATTGAAACACAAAATTAAATCTTCATTTAAATATTCCACAGATTGTTTTGATTTTGATAATTTTTTCTCTTTTAACATGAAATAATTAAATGTTTCAATAAATTTACTTACAGCAACTTCAATAACTTTCAAATATTCCTCAATGGCAGCTACAAGGATATCATCCCAACAAAATTTACTATGCAATACCTTTAAAAGAGAACAGCATGAATACAATTCTTTGAAACGTTCAGTAAATAAATACAATCTAATAATCTGTGCACAGCAAATCTAATGATATAGCTGTACCAATAAATGAAAACAAGTTCTTGTTAATGCTGTTTCTTTCCACAAAGATCTTAAGAATTTATTCACTTAATGTATGCTTACCTAACAGTGCTTCATTATTCATATTATTCAATTCATGTAAACAATCTAATATTAATCTTACTGAGTATATTTCTATCGGTAGAAATCACAATTTTTCATTCTTAAAAAACTCATCAAAATAAATTGTTGTTAAAAATTGACTTATTACAAGGTAAACTGTTAAACTATGATCAGTTAATACATCTCTAATGAAGATTGCATATAATTCAAATTATTGGCTTTTACTATCAGTTCATAGCTGTTCACTGGGAAATTGTAAGTTTCTTTTCCAAAACATCTTTTTTATGGAATATAATGGTTTAATAATAATGGAGCAATTGGTAATTCACAGTGAAACTTAGATTAACAGTCATGTTCGGGACCAGGACAATTAATCGTACAGATGAATAACAGAAAACCTTAAACAATCCACCCAATCCATTGTATATGAACAAATGATAAAAAAAAAAATTCACATTTACGAACTGGAAATACACTGTACATACATGTATTTTATGTTACAGAAACAAACAATACACAGTTTACATAAAGTACATATTGTTACATGAACTTATGCTCTAGACGTACATGCATATTCACATTTTAAAATAGTGTTATTTTCCGTCTGTGTGTACATACTAATAACTTTTATATTATACTAACTTTTAATAATGGACTGACTGTTAAAAGAGTGATGGTTAACCGAAGTTTCAGTTGGAGTATATAACACATTGCCATAGCAGTTTTTATTGAGACAACTTAGAGTAAATTGATAAATGATTTTTTAAAAATCTATGCTTAATTGAATGGATGGTCCGGTTACGTATTGTATTTGCTATGTTTCATGCATATAGTAAGGTTCAAACATCTACCTTTGTGTAATTTAACTTCTAATGTTTGAAAGTTTTAATACTAAAAATATAGGTACTTTATTCCAGTGTAATTCTTCTCTAAGTAATAAAAAACCTAATTTAACACATAGATGCCTCATATTTGAATACATAGAAAACCAAATAGTAGATATGGAACATTTTGATGTCAATATATATAAGTGAATAAAAAAATTTATTATTTCAAACTTCAGATACATCACATCCTATTCTTGGAATTAATAACAGAAAAACATTCATAAAATTTAACTAAACCAAGTTTATTTTATTTGTATATTAAAACAAGAAATTAAAAACTAATGACAGTCAAAACAGATATAAGAACCGTTTTTCTCTGTTTCACAGTAACTGCATGTAGTAACACATTCAGTTTCTCAAAACAATTGCAATTTAAATAATTAAAAAAGTTGACTCTTTCAAAAAACTGATGTTTCAGTTACAAAGATGGTTTAACTATCGCAGAAGAGAGCATCATATAAACATAAAATGGAAATTACATTTGGATTTTTGAAGAGATGTAAAATTAAAAACATAGAAGTAAAGGGAAGTTTACCATTTTCTTTATGTTAGTCAAATCAGCATTAGGAACCAATTCTTGTGAGTCCTTATTCTTTAACTTTTCTTGAATAAACTTTTTGTCATAATTTGATAGAATATAAAACAGTTCATTCCATGATGGCAATGTCTAAAGTATAAAAACATAAACTTTCAGTGAATGTTTACTTCTAAATTTCAATTATATATCTGAAGGATTGATTTATCACCATTCAAGGTATACTCAACATAAAGTAAAAGTAGTAGTCTGTAGCACTATTATAAAGATCAATATTTCCAAAAATACTTCTTAGTCTTTTCTATTTTTGTAAAAAAATTGACACTGTTTGTATAATTTAGAGATAGTATACATATATTTTCCTTTTTTTTAGAAACTTAGCATGTAGGTAGATGGTTTTGGAAATCAGCCTTTCACACAACATGAAACATTCATGCGATAATATTTACAAAAATGTTGGTTGTAAATTTAGAAGTTAATATTTCTGCACACACAACTTAAAAACAAAGGGAAAATTATATGCATTTTTATTAAAAGATAGTTTATGCTCTACTGTGAAAAAAAAAAGAAGCAGATCAAAGATGCTTTCAATTTCCACTCTAAGAGGATAGTGATAATTTTTATTAACAGGATAGTGAGAATTGCATTTTAACATGTTTATGGAATTTTTTGTGTTTTATAGATTGCAGTGGTAAATAGTCTGCAGTGCACAATACATCGAAAACTCTTGGGAAAATGAAATACTGAATTGCAAATGAAAAACTGACATTTTGAAATTTTGTAAGCAAAATTCTAATTTCTTGCAACAAATCATAGAAACAATTTTAAAGTACATCTATATAAATAAGAATGGAGTGTTTGTTTGTACATTCAATATTTTCGACCCATTTCAAGTTTTCTAACCGTTTTGGACCCTTCTGATGCCGAATCCGCCTTTTTCTCGTTTGGTGTCTGTCTGTTGTGCCCTCGGTTTGTCTCGTCCCCGCGGTTTAAGATATTTTCATAGAAATTTGCATACAGTGAGTACTTATCTTGATTTAGTGAGTGGAATTGGTTGCGAAAGTCTGTCTGTCCGTGTTTCTGTTCTATGCTCGATTTTGTGTTAATGTGTTTGTGTAGGCATCACATGAATTGTATTCCAGATATTTGATTTCAGTGTATTTTATTTTATACATTAACTATTAGTTTAGTGAATGCAATCTTAAACATTTCTTTATTGTTATACTTAGATGAGTTTCATGCTAAAACACCTAAGTATACTTAAATCAACCATAATTTGGTAGTTTTGGAAAAATTGGAATGTCTATTGAATATTACGATTACTTTGATTGCTTTACCAGTACTGCTGAAAAAGTAATTATTCTTCAAAAAATTATATTTTTTAATGAAATTTCAGCTCCGATACTTCATTTATTTCGAGTCTTATTTTTGTTCTTTGTGCAATGAAAACGATTTCGGAATATTTGAGACAGGCGATATTTTTCAACGAAACGAGAATGAACAAAAACGCGTGAGCAGTGATATTTTCAGTTTCTTTCGCTCTGAATTAATTTCACATTTCTAAATTTTGTGCACTTTTAGTTGTAAATTGTGGCAACTGTGCGAGATCAAGAGATAAAAATGAATCACAAATTTATGTCTTTAGAACAATTTTTTCCGACATCTTTTATTTTGTTCTATTTCACTGTTTTCTGTTTTAAATATTTATTATTTTAATAAATCTGTTTTCCTTCTAATCACACGCAACAGCACCACAAAGTATTAGACTTAAAATTGTTAGGTAAGTCAGTATAAATTTTTAGTAAATTTTAAGTGTAGTTATGCCATTATTGAAAGAATAATGCCGTTATTTAAAGAATAATGCCGTTATTCAAATAATAATAATGTTTAAAAATCTGAACTAGAACTTTTTCCAACATTAAAAGATTCGTTGTAATAATGACAGGAGAAGATTGCCAAATTTCACAATGTCGCATACCGGAGGCAAGAGTGCCACAATTTAAAAAAAATATTGTTTTGTTGACTATGAGTGCGAGAGCACTCGCTGTAAATCGTAATTTTAATTAATTGAGTTGAACATGAAAAGAACTTAAGAAAGGGAATTCCAAATTTCCCTCAAAATCGTCTTTTATAGTAGTAACCTTAGTATCACCTTTCATCATTTTGTAGCTTTGTCATACGGCAATTGTGCGATGTATGTGAAATGTATTACATGAATGGATATACATGTGTAGGATTTGTGTCCAAAGTAAGTTGTAGAAAATATAAAGATGGCAAAAGGTGTTAAAATAAATTTTTATTCTACAAAAAACGTAAGTCATTATATATTTTGATTATCTCTTCAATCTAGAGTAAACCAATTTAAACCGAGTAAGGTCGGGTATTTTGCTAGTAATAAATAATTTTAAACATTTAAGTCCATGTAAATATTTGTAAAATTCCAATTACAAAATACTTGCAGTACTTCGACTAAAAATGCTGGTTTAAAAATGTTAATTCATTGGAGGTGTAAATTATTTTCCAGGCTTGTAGTGAAATAAACTGATCCAATGATAAACAAGTCTATAATTGTTACAAGAAGCTATTTTAAATAAAGTAATCAAATACATCATTTTATTATTTTATATCAGATTAATAAGGGTATAAAAGAATATTTCTTGATTTTGGTAACTTGCTAGAAAAAAAGCATGCTTGAAAATAAAAATATATTTACTTCTGATAACAGGTCCTGTACATGTACAGATTGCATGTCCAACTCATCAGGATACAATTCTTTTACCTTTTGCTTTACAGCTTCAATAAACAGATCAACCCAATGGGTATCCATATCTATATCCTGGAAAATATTTTGAAAAAGGTGGTTTACGAGATTATATTCCATTGATTTTAAATAGTAATGACTGCTTCCTTACTCTTTCCTGTTCTTTAACAATAGAAAAGTGGTAAAATAGAAATACTGAGCTCATCACTGAGATGGCATGTTACCATGGCAATGAGGGAAGAAAAAAAAGAGTGCATGACCTTAAGAGTCCAATTAAAATTACCAAGGCATATTATAAAGGTTGAGTTATAAAGAAACAGTAAGACATGATAGTAAATAATATAATCAAATCTTGTGTTAGACGGATTTAACTTGATGGATTATGTCTATCTACCTGAATTCAATGAAAATCAAAGAGACAATTTTCAAAGCAAAGTTTAAAAAGAAAGAGCAATTTTAAATCAATCAATCACATAGTGCTGTAAAACTTCATCAACCAAACTTTCCCACAAAGAAAAATAATTTTCCTAATTAATTGTCCATAAAATGTTTCACCAAATAATGAATATGCTTGTTCGTGTAGAAACAAGTTATGCATAAAGAATTTTGTCATCTCATTTAGAACACTAAAGAGATTAATAGAACGTTCAGACTTAGTATTAAATTCCATATAGATGGATGAAACAAGTATATTGGTGTAGGAATAAAATATGCAGAATAAATTACTTAAATCTGTATACATTTTTCTTAGACTTCCGCAAAGTTACTAAACTACTCATTAAACTACGATTTTATAATATAAAAATCTGGTCATAAACATAAAACTCCTCCATGATTGTCATATTTTATAAGAATTCAAATTTAAATTATAAAATACTATAAAATCTAACTTTTTTTTCCATCAATAATTGATCCTTGTGAACATTTTCATTCAATTCCAATTTCTCTGCTTCAATTAAATCTTTTGATGTT
Source organism: Metellina segmentata (assembly GCA_947359465.1). NCBI lineage: Eukaryota > Metazoa > Arthropoda > Arachnida > Araneae > Tetragnathidae > Metellina > Metellina segmentata. Next base: position 30,662,891 of record OX375879.1, read on the forward strand.
GTTTCGAATATTGTTTGAAGTAGCTCATCCCATGACATTAATTCAGCTTGTTGATTCTATAGAGGTGAAAAATTTGCTTTTATTAGTGACACAAAGTACTGAAAACTGATTTGAAGACACTACAGAGAATAATTTAGAGAATTGAAAACAATACACTCAATAACAAAGCAAAAATAAAGCAGACTTGAATTGCTCAAGAAAGTTTTATTTAAATAGTATGTTTTAATCTGAACACATCCACAGATTTAACTAATTACTATGAAAATAATCATCAATTATGTACTGTGATAGTTATATATTTGTATTGTTATTTATATTTTAAATATCTGACACATGCATTATAAATACATGAATTCGAGAAATATTAATTGAAAATAATACCAAAGAAAATGAGAAATTTCTTTCTATAATCTTTTTATGAATTTTGCCAGATTTCAATTCTTTTGTTTTGTTTTTTTCAGCAGCACAAAACAATTCTTCAGATGGTTTACAATATTGCTAAAAAGAAATGAAATCTATAAATTATAATACAAAATATTTTACATTTGTTGACATAATACTGTTGTGGAATTTTGAATATGAGAATAAATAAATAATTAAAACATGACATTGTATTACCTAAGATTATACTTTAGGCCATGGGTACTATTAAACCTGTTTTAAAATCTTAGTATATAACTGAAAAAGAATTTTGGTATTTGTAAGGCCCTTTCTCTATGTACTAGGAAATAAATACCAACTTGATGATTGGTACACCACAAAGCACAATATCATCTGCAGGCTTTGTAAATAATTAAACAGGTAAATATTATGATTAAATATATGAAAGGTATTGGGCGTAGCCATAACATTGTGAGGTTTGGTTAGATTGTAACAAATAATATTTAGTAGTCATGTTTAAGATAATGTCTGTAAAAATTTGAAAACAGAATAAAAATAAGGTTTGTAAATGAAACACATTTTACCATTTGCTCCTGCTGTTCAAGAGTCTTGTCAGTTTGCTTAAAATGAAGGGAAGCTGCAACAATTTTCTCCCAATGAGTGCTCGATGCTTGTACCTGCAAGTAAATATGCACAAGCTTACATTTGTGAATTATCTAAAAATTTTCAATAAAAATAATTCTAGGAAAAATAAGACTTAAATTTAAAATATGTATAGTATAATTAATTACAATAGTAAACTATGTCAGAAAGAATATTGTTCAATTCAAGTTTTAATTTGGCAAAATACTTTTAGATACCACATCTTTCTTCTAGGGTCAAGACTCCTAAATTGATACCAAATACCTAATTCTAATGAACTTGAGATAATTTAAAGCGAATTTTATCTGTTGATGTGGTAATGCAATAGTCAAATTGTTCTTTTTATTTGGCTTAATAAGCTCTTCCTATCATATCTAACTTTATCTCTCTTCCTCTTTTACAGTTCAATCCTCTAATTTAAATATTATCTCAGCAGTAATACTGTCATTGTTTTTTCCTATTCGAATAATCTTACTGAATATCAACATATCTTTAACATCATTTTGCTCAATCAGTCCTCAGAAGCCTTATGGTTAGTTGTGATCTGCGTAAAAGATTATGTAATGGCATGTAACCAATTGTGTCCAATATAATTGAATTTATTCAGAACTCTTTTATTTAATCATCCTGGATCATAATTTTATACATTAAACATATAAAATTCTTACTTGATATTTATTATCTTCAAAATCACCAAAAATTTCTAATGTATCTATCTGATTCTCCAAAGCCTTCATTTCAGAGATTTGCAATTCCAAAGCTTTAGAAAACATTCTTCTTCCAAGAGAAACAACATCCTTTGGCTGTATAAAAATATAAATTTTAATTAAAGCAATGTAGTTAGAGTAAATTATTTCAAAAACTTATATTCATACAACAGATGAATAAAATAGTAAAACAGCTATTCATGGACTAATAAAACTATTCAAATATAGTTAATAGATATTTAAAAAAGAACCTCAGCATGTAAAAGAGGATTATCTTCTGTGTAGCCATCCAAAAGGTTATATTTGTGTTCAGGTTTGCTCATTTCCCTTTTCTTTATTTCAATAGCACTAGTTAGATCTTGTTGGAACATTTGATATGTTTCAATAAGGTTTTTCATCCAGGAAGGTGCAGAATGTGATACCTGAAATGAAAATATAAAAACATTAGTAAAATAAAAACATCACAGAAGTCTATGAGTGGGATCAAATTGGATGATAGATATCTCAATTACTATTATTTTAAATTGTTTTATTTAGATTCAATATTTCGCTTATAACACAGACATAACATAAAATAATTAAGTTCAGTTAAATGCATTAATAAATTATAAGAAACAAGGATAATCGTATACTGTTTTATACAAAATATTTGAATGTTGACACTTAGCATTTTTCTACTTTGAGCAGAGTCAAAGATATTTACATTCCAATATATTAAACTATTGTATTAAAGTGAAATACCAAGTATACTATAGACCAGATTTATTATTTAGGGGAAACATGATCTATAATTAGAAATGAAACAGTTTGTTAGTTTTTCAACACAAAATATTTAATCATTTTAAAAGAAATTTAGATTGGTACAAAACAGTGAAAGTATTATTTAAAAACTGCACATTTCAGATTGTAATATTTTCTTCTCATAAATTTACTTTAGCGCAGTGTGAATTTTTAAACAGCACAAATTTGTGAAGTTTCTTCATAATTCATCTGGATATGAATCAACTGCTCTAATGAAGTATTAGATAGATATAAATTTAAAATATCCCATTCCGAGATAGATTAAATTTTATTTTCTAAATTTAACAATCCCTTGTTATCTTTCAAACAATATTTTCCTTTTTGTATTACTGTCACCACTATTGAATCTTATATTTTTTTAGTTAAATATGTTGATTTTTGAATAATAATTTTAATCACTAAGATAAGTAAGTTATATACAATCATACACAAAATTGTACAGAACCAAAAAACATTCACTCATCAATATCATAAAAAATTACCTTGGACTGCATTACAATTTGTTTTGGTTTAATTTTAATTTTTTCTCTTATACAGTTTGCCACTTTTTCAAGCACTGCATTTTCTTCAGCTGATTTCTTCAGATCATCTTTCAGGATTTCTGTCGCTTTTAGGAAAGTTTCATCCCATGATAAATGCATAATTGCAGCCAATATGTAAAAATAGAACAAAATAAAAATTCACATTTTAAAAATATTCTAACAAATTCAAGATTTACTTGTGAAAACTAATAAGTCTTTTATATTCTACCAAATAAAATTTAAATAAGTAGCACTAAAGGTAAATAAAACCAAAATATTACATCCAAATTTTTCTACCTTTCTGGTGTAGCTATTTTATAATCACTCAGTAAAATAAATTCATTTAATTCTATATCAAATTGAATGCGATAAATTTAATTCAATAATGTACCAAATTTTGTAAAAAGCTTTTAAAATCAAAATTCAATGCGATAAACATTGATAAACAATACACAAATATGAAATTACAAAGTTCTAAACATTAAGTTTAAAACATAATAAAGACTCACTTTGTACCGAATTGTTAATTCTTGTTTTCTCAGGTCACTGTCTAATGTACCACTGTCTTCAAGAACTTGACTTGCATCCCGAAAAATATCATCCCAGGAAGCAACATCACGATTTTCCTAAATTAAAAACAGTCATAACAAAGAAAAAAAAAACTAAGCTGTTCAATTGTGTGTATTTAACTATTTTCAAAATGATAACCAATAAAGTTTTAAATATCAATTGAAAAGCATAATTATGAACAGAAATGTATAAGCTACAGTAGATTGATACAAAAAAAAATATCAATACCTCATTTCTATCTTTTTGTTCATTGTCCGTATGATAGTTGGATTCAGCTTGAGAAATAGTTCCTAAATCTAGGCTGAAATCCTGCAGATGAACAGAAGTAAATAAAAAATAAAATGATATTGAAAACATCTTGTACAAAAACATTTGTGGACAACTAAAACTGATATGTGAAGAATTGAAATTTTTTGGATTGTGTGTGAAAGCTGATCAGTTTTTCTTAATCCAATCCATTGACAGATGTTTTTTCATGACCAATCACAGTAAGAATAAAATGATTACATGAAAAGATAACAGCTTTAAGTGTAGCAAATTTAATTATAATTCTCAAAAAAGAGCCTTGAGTTACAAAAAAATATTTAACCATTGAAACATACCTTAAATTTTAATATGTCTTTCGAAGCAGATTCGCCAGAAATGTCTTTTAATTTAGCACTGAGATCATCATTAAAATAACTAGCAACATACTCAGAAAACTAAAAAATTAAACACATTAACACATTTAGTATTCAATGTAATATTAAAGTTAAATTGAGCATTTATAGATTTAAAAAAATGACATTCATACAGTTTAAAATATATTGTAATGAAGTAGTAAGAATATAAACATCACTGCAAAAATGAAATTGAATGCCTAACATTTTTTAACAAGGAGAAGAATTTGTCACAAAAAAAAAAGGAAACAAGACAGTTATTATGTTATAATATAGGAAATAACTTAGTTTGTATCAATTGAAATGCTAGAAATTTTTACATAAAGAGAGATGAGAGACTTTTAAGGAGGAACAATGGCCTAAATTACATTAAAAATATTGTCAGCCATTGCTATGAATATGTATAAAAAGACTAACACTTGCGAGGCTCAACATGTAGGAATGCCAATAGAGATAACGAATTGCTATTCTGTTTTTAAAATCTTGTGGAAGTTGTGACCTTATCTTTAATGTCTGGAATTGATCCACACTGCAAAACCTTTTTTTCATAATTGATATAGCCCAAAGCATTTCCTGGTGGGATATTTTGTAAGTAAATATTTGAAATAATTTTACAGAGACTACTTCTGAACAGTATATTTCCTTAACTCGAGCACTTATTTGAACACACTAACACCTCACAAACACCATAAAAACACTTAAACAGATTAAAGTTAATCATTTTAACAAATTGAATTTAAAAAACATTTTATTGACTTTTAAAAAGTTGAATAATTTTCTACTTCAGCATCAATTAATTACCATTAATTCAGAATAGTTTTACTCTCTTAACTAAAGCATAGTTTTTACGTGGAAAAGCAATTCTAATTTCATAAAAGTTACTTCTGAAAAATAAATTGGGCTAGCTGAGCTTCTGTGAATACTTTGTGTCAGTGATTGACAATTAGGACAATTAGAAATGGTGGAATTTAATGAAAATTTTTATTACCTCTTGAGGCTTCAATCGTCCTTTCCACTGAAGTAGAGTAATTTCATCCACTATTGAGTTTGAATAAATATTTATCTGTTTCTCCAAACAAAAAATAGCTTTAAAAAGGACATCTGACCAAATGGTGAGGGGTATAAACATCTATTAAGAGAGTAATATTTTAATTTAGGCTTCTGAACTTTCTATATATAGCTTCGTCTAATCACAACTTACAATGAAATTCCAGAGCATCTCATATAGCAGTAGTTCCCAACCCTTTTTTTATTAAACTCCTTTTTCTGATATTTTCCACCACTATCAATGTTATTTTTGCATACCCTAACCCTCTCTATACCCCAGAGGTACGTGTGCCACAGGTTAGGAAACACTGTCATATAGTAGCATGAATTTTTAGATATGCAGTAAATAATTAGAATGTAAGACAGGAAGTATTATATGTAAATTTCTGATAGCATTGGGTACAGAAACCTTTTTATGCATTTAAACTCTAAACACAATCACAGTAAAACAAAAATAAAAAGGAACTTTGGAATTATTACAAAAAATTCTCATCATGATAGAAGCCAGAGATACATTATTTATATGTAGTTATAACAACTTAAAAAGATGTCAGGCAGCAGGTACGTTTATGTATCTAAATTTTAAAAATATCACTTCTAACACAAAGCATGACTATATTTTAATTATAAATAAAAAGGTTTATAATATTTGCAATTTATAAATAAAATTTACCATTTTTTCAGATTCTTGCAAAGAAGCAATGTGATTTGCTTTGTAAACCAACTTGGAAATATTCCGCAAGAGTTCATCCCAATTATATTCAACATGAGAAATCTTTAAATTAAAGATAAGAATAAGCGGTTTACAAAAAAACATAGAACATTTTTCATAAAAACGTTTATTAGTAGGTAGTAAACCAGACACAGAAACTAAAATTTTTATTAATACTGTCAAATTGATCTACATTTGAAAGCGACTGAAATTTTCAGTGTAAAATTTAAAAACTTCTGTAAAATAAAAATTAACATGTTCCTGAAAATTATTTGTGCAAGAGTTTTATATTGCATTTGTAAAACAATGGAATGCTCTGTATGATTTTAAATTGTAATGCAATTGTAGGATTTGATATAGTGACAAGAGATGGTTCATTTGTTGTTTCATTTACTTGTAACATAATGTTTTAATTGAACATCAGCCTTACAACTTTTCTATAAATGATGATGAGGAAGAATGTCACTTGTATTTGTTTCATCCCTGTCCTGTACTTTTGTGTTTTTCGGCAATAGTAATAAACATCTAGTTCTCTAAATACATGTATATAAATTTTATAGGAATTTTTGCAGTGTTGCAATTCTAAGATTTTGTTTCGTTTGACTGACCATACCAGATAGTTTTGAACATTAATTAGAATTGTAATCACAAAAATAAAATAATCATTAACAGATAGTATGACAATTAGTAAAAGATAATACTTTAGATAATTCAGTCTTTGTATCATGCATTTCATTATAGTCCTGTTCTTTTTCCATTCCAGCTATTTTCAGTTGTTCCAAAAGGAAGGCTTGAATTAATAAGTCACTCCAAGTAGAAATGTTATGGGCAGGCTCCAAATTAAGCAAGACGAAATAATTATTAGAAAACATCCATTTAATACAAAACAAATTAAACTAAATTTTAGGACGCATTTTGTACTGGAAAAATACTTTTTTTTTTACTGCTTGTCTTTGCTTACAATATTGTTATCCTAATAAATAAAATATTTCCATTTCTTTTCAACTCTTAATACAGACTACTGCAATGGATAAAATAACTTCCCCAATTTTTCTCTCAATTCTTTCCTCCCTTAATTAGAAATGACATCCTTTAAAAAAAATTTCAATTTGATCAAAATAACTTTGAAGTCAACTCTCTTGATTATTCTAAGATTTTCGGATCAAATAATAAAATACACCAATTGCATTTCTTTGATGACAAAAGTCGTTTCCTTTGCAGAGGAAACAAGAGAAAAATCTGGTTTCTGCTTTTGTGACAGGAGAGAAAAGCATCTTTCATTCAGATTGCAGTAAAAGTGATTTTAGAAATGACCCATCTGTTTTACAGAAACTTTTAAAAAAAGCTTCAGTTTCCATTTTAAAGTCAGAAAAAAACACCTAGGTATGCACTTAGTGGGAGATTTGCAAAAACTTGAAGGTATTGTCAGGTAATTTGATTTTGATGGGACTATAGGACATATATTTTTGTATTAAGAAAATTCAAGTATATAAAACAAATGTGTCTCAGAAAAACAGCAACCATAGAAGCAATTCATATGGATACGTTTATTCAAATGTGACCAGCAGTGAAAGTAGATTTTGATGTCTGTGGGAATGTAAATCATACACACATTGAATTACACTAACACTATCAAACTTAGAAACGTGTATTTTGATAATATGTGTTACATGTTTCTGCTTTTGAACTTTCATATAAAAAAATCAGTGAAACTAGAGTTCTTTCTCCCACAATTTGTATTACCTATAGCATAAAAATGCTGCTGTTTCAGAAGTTATCTAATCACAAAACATTAATCAATACCCCATTAGTAGAGCAAACACGGATTTAATTACAAATAATTCAGGAGCAATTAAGTTACAATACCAACAAACTTATATTCTAGTTTACATGGCGTTCATAATAGACTATAATGGTGCCATAGTTTGCTTAAATGATTTTAGAATAGTTCTGAACTATACGGAATGCAAACATATTCGTACATTCAAAATATTTTTAATTTCTGCCAAAATTCTATTGAAAATATAATATGATCACAAATGATTAAAATAAAACATCCTTACCAGTTTTTGCCTTTTTTGTAACAATGATTTCAATAAATCTTTATACATAATCCATTTTGAAGATTCTGAATTTTCAGATAGAAGCTGAAATGGCAACATAGATTAAGGGACAAATAATAAACCTTGTGTACAGCTATAATCATTTTATTGGTCATAAAGTTGAAATAATTCACATAAAAATGTAACAGGCATCATACGGCTGTGGAATATTCAATAGTTTAATTCCAGAAAAATAAACTTTTAGTTGTTTTACATTGTTATAAGAAAAGGGAACTAAAATTAAACACATAATTAAGAATTAGGTTTATGTAATAAAATTATTTATGTAGCCTTGTATAAAATTAAGTTTTGCTAATGAGCATCTAATTATTGTGTGTAATATAAAAATAAGTGTTAACTGTACAAGGTAAAAAGTCTATCTGGTAAATTATTTTACATAAAAATTTACCTTTAAGAAGCTGAAGTGTTGAAGGTTGCTGTGCTTTAATTTAGAAAAAATAAATGTTATTTGAGCTTTCTGAAGACAAAGGTATAGGATAATTCTAAAGAAGGTATCAAAAAAGTTTTTTTTAAATCATATAACAAAGAACAAATCTACAAACAGGACAGGTGTACCATTAGATGTGCTATCGGACTTCAAACTAGTTCAATAATCACATACTGTTTTATACAAATACAATGTAACTGCCCATTGAAGTACGATTAGTGATTTGAAATTCCCTGACCAAACGTTAAAGGGAGGAAGGTGGTAATCAAAATAAACACTCTCTGTCTGAGAATGTACATTCACAACTATTTCCTATTGGCTCTAACACTGCCTGTAAAAATCAGTGGCTGAATTATTCCAGTGAGGATAATCCTGAGGTTTCAATGCCAAGATTGAATGGAAGAGATGTAATTGCTGCTAGTGCAAAACCCGAGATGGATTGGTCCACACCTCAATGGCATGCCTGAATTTATCTCAATTTGACATAGCATCTAAAGTGTTTGAAATTCTTGATCAACTTTACACATGTCTGCTGATATGAAATTTTCCAGTTTTACACAGTTGGAAGTGCAAATCTGAAATGTTCAGTGATTTGGCAATTACCACTTGGGGAAGCATCCACAGAAAAATCTTAAAGCAGTTCTTCCATTTCCATTGGCAGCCCTGTGTGTTACATGTCTGTCAACCATTCCATAATTTGTGTAATGCTCCAGCACATGCAAAATCTGTATTGTGAATTATGAAATAAAAGAAAGGATTGATTTGAAAACTTTCTAAATAGCACCCATGTCCAGCAGATAGAGACATACATTCTTTAAAAATTTTATTTTTATTTTGATGCACCATAACATTTTTTAAGTTCATCAGAAAATTTCGAATCATGCATGATTTGGAGACAATTTGATCAGAGAGAAATATATTAAATACTTTCCAAAGTCACACTTGCTCCAAAGAGAGGTCACTCAAGGAGTGATATTAAAAGTTAAGATATGTTTTGGGCAATCAATAGTGAAAATTTCATTGCATGCATTCTATAATATATGAGGGAATAACCAATTTAAACAATCTTCACCTAATTGTGTGCATGTGTGTGAACTATACTAATTATTATTGTTCATGAGATTTAATCATGTACTAAAGTAAAATATGCAGGTATCAAAATCCAATTATTACATAAATATATATTTTATATAATATTTCACCAATGCAAGTGGCACAGATATTGGCATTATTTGTACCATTGGCAGAAAATAACAAACATTCATAAAATAATAAAATTCACCACATGATTAGTCAGTGAGTTTTGCTGCATTATTTGAAAATGACCCAGTTTTGAAGCAAGTTGTTTGTCATCTAAAGAGGCTATCCATGGTCAAACTGGCGACTTAGGGTTAAAAAAGCTTAAAAGTCAAAAAATCCTTATCCCTCAGTTTTATTTCTGTGCAATACTAAGTGAATATACTAAGTTATACAGGGTGACCTGTAAAGTCCTTTTAAACCCTTTAATTTCGAGACCGCGTCTCATAGAGTCAAGGTAGTAACATGTACCTACAGTAAAGTGACCATGCTAAATTTATTAAGACAGCTTACAGCGGAAATTTAAAAAAATAAATTGAGAAGGAAATTTTAAAAAATAACTTGAAAACTAAAGGAGATAGGCCAAAAAGTTCAATTAGAAAAATGTACGCAATTCAATAATAAAGGCACAGAAGAAAATTTTGTGGAGTTATCTGTAGAACTGGTGGAGATATTCGCGATTGAAATTTGAACTTTTCCATGCCTTGAAAAGGGGGCCGTCCTGAAATTGAAAAACTTGTTCGGTGTTATCATTCAGTTTTTCTGAGTTAAACAACGACTAATTTAAATTCAAACTACAAAGAAAGTTAAAAAAAAAAGATAAATAAAAGAAACATCTAAAAAACCTACTACAGAATTTTTTTTTTTAATTGACGATCCGAAATCATAATTTTAGTGCACCAACTAAAATACATGATTAAAAACCTCTCTGCTATACAACCACGAACAAAGATTTACTATTTAATCATCTTATCCTAATAAACTTTGAGTGAGATGTGAATAAGTCAGAAACAAATGCACGTTATTCAGTGTGGCACATTAGAAAAGTAAAAGACACAGATGAGCAACAGCAAGAAATTTATTGCTAAACAAAACCATGGCAAGTGTTTTCAAAAAGGTCACCATCAGTTATAATACACATTTGTATTTGATCAAACACACCGGCATGCACATTCCTTACCATCAATGGTGTGACAGTAGCGCAGCTATCGATGAATGATGCCGCAGATCCAGCAAACTTGTCAACGGAGTTTCATACACTCAATCGTTGAAGTAACCCCAGGGGAAGACATCGAGTGAGGTTGTAAGATCTGGTGATCGTGGAGACCATTCAACACAGCCACCATAGCCCATTGCCCAAATCTGCTCTTAAGAAACTTGCGCGCTGCGTGGGGATGGTAGGGTTTGTACTGCTGGGCGCCATGATGTTGGAACCTCGATCAGGTGGCGCAGTAACGGCTGAGATGGAACCCCAATCACCGCAATTCCACATTACACCAACACAAGGACTTAAGAGGCCACGACGGATTTTGTGTGCACCGAGCCCCTTTTTTACCTGTCGGTATTTGGATGGCACAGACGAGATCACAATCTTCTGGTTGGCAGTCCGTCACTTAACCAATCGGGCTACCACGGCCCCCAAAATTTATCAGAATAAAATTTTTCAATAGTAAATCTTCGTTCTGGCAGCATGGTCCGGAGGTTTTCATTTGTGTATTTTAGTTGTTGTTGTTTTTTAGTTGTATTTTAGTTTTGATTTCGGATTGTCAGTTTTTTTTATTTTTTTGGAGTACGTTTTTCAGATGTTCTTTTTTTAATTTACTTTCTTTGTTTGAATTTAAATTTGTCGTTGCTTAACTCAGAAAAACTGAATGATGACACAGGAAAACACGTTTTTCAATTTCAGGATGGCCCTTTTTCAAGGTATGGAAAAGTTCAAATTACAATCACAAATATCTCTGCTAGTTTTACAGATAACTCCATGAAAATTTTTTTCTGTGTCTTTATTATTGTATTGCGTACATTTTTCTAATTGAACTTTTTGGCCAATCTCTTTTAGTTTTCGAGTTATTATTTTTAATTTCCTTATTTCACCGCTAGGGGCGCTGTAAGCTGTCTCAATAAATTCAGCATGGTCACTTTACTGTAGGTACACGCTGCTACCTTGACTCTATGAGACGCAGTTTCAAAATTAAAGGGCTTAAAAGGACTTTACAGGTCACCCTGTATATAAAAATATACATTAGAGTTGAAACTAGAATACAAAATTTTCAGCCAGTAAAAGCAACAAATGAAATTTTTCTAAGATTTCCAACACATGGACTAACTAGAACAGAATTAACAATGTTTCAATGGGAAATGTGAAGAAACAGTCTTAGAAAGCAAATTAATGTTAACTAAGTACCTACTTGTTTAAGTGATACGTATGACATTTCATTTGATGGTGTAGGAACAGGTAATGGCAATCCATTGACAAAATATTCGTTTCTGCTTATACCAATAAGCACCAGAAAACGTTCACACCAAGTAGGAAGAACATTTGATTTCTGAAAAAAAGAATTTGTAATATGCAATATATTAAATATAAGGTATATTTATATAAGTAATTTATTGTTATTATTTATAAGTAATTTATTGTTATTATTTATAAAAAATTATGCTATTTATATGTAAATTAGGAAAAATACACATCAAATCCATCATACGACTACTACAACTGATCAATAAATTCATCCTTCAGTGATTGGTGCAGGTAGACTGAGATTTATTATTGTTTCAAATTTATAACTTATTGAATATGTACTATCAAATTCTGTTTTCTTCAAAAGTTTTACAATATATATGTTGAGTGTCATGTCAGTTCTCATTCAATGAAAAATTTACACAAAGAATTATTGAGTTTTCACAGTTTGACTTTTACAAAATTTAAAAAGCACATTGACAGTTTTAAAAAAGAAAAAAAATTAACATCAGTATTTTAATTTATTATTTTCTTGGAATTTAGACACCATAATTTATATTTACCTTAATTTCTGTTACTTTACCATTGGCTATTAAAAATTTCAATTCAAGATCAACTGTATGAATGGAACTTTTTTTACTTTCAATAGTGTTTAACAAAATAATTTTACACCATTCAACAAGCTTTTCATCCTGTAAACAAAGTTTATATATTACGAAATAAAAATATTAGATTACAAATCATTACACATCACTGATGCATTTTTACTTTCGATTTTTAGCTAATACACTAAATATTACAAACAATGTATCAAAGGTAACATTTTCTTCTGAATACTAAATACTATAAAGTTGATGCACATACCACTGATAATTCTGATTTTTCTTTCGTTACAGAGGTCTCAGTGATGTATTTCTTCAACTCTTCATAACTTTTTTCAGAATGTTTTAATTCACTCTCCAAAATAGTAATTACTTCCTGGAGTAACTTACAGCACAACTCATTCGTTTGACTAATCTAAATGAATGAAACATGAAAATATAACTTTATTCGAGAGATTGACAACAAGACAATTACTTTAAAACTTTAAATAATTTTTATTTAAAAATTTATGCATCAAGTGCATGCATCAAGTGTTTGGTCATCCTAAGTCACTCAGAAAAGTCACTAAATTGAGTACTCTAAAACTATCATCCAAAAATGGTGATAGCCAATCATATCTGATTAACAGTCTGAAATGAGCAACAGCTGCTCTTCATGGAACAGGAACAGAAATATACACAGTGAGCCTAGTTCTTGACTCTAGAAGGTGGTAAGTATTATGTTTATTTAAGTCTTTTTCTTCTACAATTATGACTTCATCCCCACCATGAGATTTCAAAGCAGTCTTAATTTAGATTTTTTCTTCATTCCTGAATTCCATTGGATCAGTTTCAGTCGTCTATAATCCATAGAAAGCTGTTTTAGAAGCCTGTTAGAATGACAGTTGATAAATCCATGGAGAAAGCTGTAATAGATTTTGTATTAACCAGGTTGCACCATGAGGAAGCACAGTACACTATAACCCTGTTGTTTATCATAACTACATAAATTGTTATCTGAATAAGAATTGAATTAAACAATTGCTCCCGATTTTTCATTTAATCACAAAGTTCCGAGTTTGACACATTTCTTAATAATTTTATTCCAAACAATTGTCAACATGTAAAATATGCATTTAATCATAAAGAGTTAATTATTTTCCAAAGATGTTTTCTGCTAATATTATTGGAAATTATGCTAGTTTAAAAGCATAATTCTCTACAGATTATCACACATTACAATTCACCATTTGAGTTTTTTTTAAATGCTTTTATCCAACATTTAATCAAGATTTTAAAGTACAAATTTTAGAACAGTTTAAAAAATTAATGCTCACCTCGTGTGTTAATACTTCCTCTTTCAATTCTAGAGTCTGAAACATTATCAGTAGTTGTCCTAGACTTGTTTCTTCAGTTTGTTTTGTCAAATAAAGACATTCCTCAAGTTTAATAAAATTCAATTCCTGTAGATATCAAAATTTTAATATAAAATTACTATGTTGGTTATTCATAAAGTTAAGCAATAAAATACATAAAGTTTACCTGCTGATAGGACAAATTTGTTATCTGCTGCAAACACAAAAGTCCATCTTGAAATAAGCTGTTTAAATTATTTTCTATTTCAAGTAGTAAATTGCATAAATTTTTCCATCCATAAATTAGTTTACATGCCTAAAAAGTAGAATTTTTGATTAAATGAGGATTCATAAATTATAAGAAGTCTGTTATTCTTGTTATTCAAGTATATTTTACATTTGAAGTGAGACGCTCTCCGACAGAATCTAATCTCAAAAGGATTTGCTTGAATTCTTGGATTTTATCTTCTTTCCTATCAATGGAGGTTAAATACAAATGCTCACAGATGTCTCTTGACTCCTGCAATATAATGTAGTTGAATATAGAAGTAAAAACAAAGTCTAAGAATTTTTAAACACTACACTGAAAATAAATTTTAAAAATATGAAGAAAGTACATATTATTTTATAAATTATTTAAAAATAATAAAACATAAAGAGCAGAAAAATTGAGTTGCGAAAAAATATACCTTATTAGATTCAGATTTATCTAGTTCTTGTTCAAGTTCTTCTAACAAAGCTAATTGCTTAGCAGTATAATTATGATTATCTGGAAGTGTTTCAGATAGCTGAGAAAAGAACAAGTATTTTAAGAGAAGCTTTACATACTTACAATGTCAAAATAGTCTATTAGAGAATTGTAATGCATGATTAATTTTGTATATGACTAATATGTATGGGAAATCTATTTAAAAATTGAAGGATGCTCTCATTTAGTGTCTACAACAGTGACACGTTATTACAAATGAAGTAGAATGGAAAAATCACATCATCATAAAGAATTCACTTATTTATAAACCAAACAATTTGTTTTCCTTCTATACAAAAAAAATGTTTTTAATTATAATATTCTCCAAGAGCACGTAGATACTATTTTTGTTTAGATGTATTGATTGAAGAATACCTTTTCCTCAACATAGCTCATATCCAGATTGCGTAAAATTATGATAAATAATATTT
Source organism: Metellina segmentata (assembly GCA_947359465.1). Taxonomy (NCBI): domain Eukaryota; kingdom Metazoa; phylum Arthropoda; class Arachnida; order Araneae; family Tetragnathidae; genus Metellina; species Metellina segmentata. The sequence goes on from OX375879.1 coordinate 30,678,134, forward strand.
TGAAACAATTCTCAAATTATGTGTACATGGTAGGTGTTCCAACTATCGCCCATGTGCTTAAAATTGCCTACCCGTGTTTGCAAGCTACTATGCGCAACATTTATGAGTTTATGTAGTTACGTTGACGGTCTAGGGTTTTGCCAAACGTAGAGCCAATGGCAAGTTTCTGATCAGTTATAGCAACAATATTGTATCTGAAGCATTTGAGGCAGTGACAAATGTATTTTCTGTCTCAAATCAATTCAGTGAACATCCAGGTAAAATTCTAAATTATAATTTCTTTTGACTTGAAAGTACATTAAATACTAAAGATAGGTATGTATGCTCTACTAGCAATGCGTTTTTAATAGTAGCTCCTAATTTCGCCTGGTGAGTGCTGATAGTAACAGGGGTCAGCAATATTAGGAACCCACTCTTCTCTCATCATTATTATCTCATTCTTTTTGAAATTTTATTAGTTAAATAAAACTCACATAATTAAAGAAGGTATATGATCTCTGGAAACCAAAGGAGAATAGTTCCTAGTGATATTCATTTAATTTCCAGCTTGTTTTACCAATCTAGGAGGCTGAGATAGAAAAATAGTTAGGGTAGGCGATATTTGAAGCATCTACTCTAGTGTGGCTTCGATGAGAAGAACCTTAATTCAGTCAATTTTTTAATAGATGTGAAAGCTTGTTAGAAAGGCTACCATACCAAAAGCATAAATGGTGGTTGATTTTCTCAACATCAACTCATTTTCTATTTATTGGGGTAAACCATAAACTTGGAACTAGAATCCATGCTGAAGACAACAAATTGTGGAAGCTTTTTGTTTACGGTCCAACCTATCACTTAATTTAAAGAATACTCACTAAAAGCCATGTGACTACTGTCTTCCTGCTGAAGCCAGATTATATATATATAATCCACACTATCAATATTCACAATATATGTGCATTGTAAGACTCAATCCCAAAGAGGGCGATACATACTTGCACTGGTAATGCGCTTGGCGCTAAGTGCGCAGAATAGCAACCTGTTTGGGAAGGGATAACCCCCAGTCCAAAAGAGGGCATTCTTGTATTCTAGTTTTCGGAAGAACGACCTTGTTAGGCTTTCTCTCTCTCTCGAGAAAGCTAGCGTTTCTCCAGGGCTCCAATTTTGCCGCCATGGCATCGAGCTCTGATTTTACTAACCACTTAAACTCTTATTACAGTTCTTTTCTTTAACATTTGCTTTTTTTTCTACTAACATCTTAGGTTTAAAGGATGCATCCATTGGTATCGTTTATGACTTTTATCATCATTGTTACTAAAATGTATATATCATTATCTTGTAATTAATCCAGAATAACAAATAAACGTATTTGTTTCGAACCACCATAGATCTGCTCCTTGAACATCAATAATAGTAGAGTTAATTCCCGTTTAGCTCTCACCATAAGGAGAGTAGTAAAATTATTACTTGCATGTATAACATCACATGCATTGTATAAAAGGCCATTATAGTTTATAGCAGTGCTCCCCAACCTTTTTATAGCCGCGGACCGGATCACCGTTTGATAATTTTAACGCAGCCCGCTGAGGGTGGGAGGGACGTTGATTGTTTAAATTTTAGATTGTTTTGATTTAATAATTTTAATTTAATTGTATTTAAACATGCCTTCAAAATAAAATACAGTTACACCAAAAAATGAATATAATGTGATTTAACATTTTAACTCACTAGAACGTTAATTCAATGAGAACCCTGACCTTGTTTCTTTGCAACGAGACGGTTTCATCTGGGGGTAATAGGAGACAATGACACCCGAAGTGTGTTGCTTATGTCCAGTTTATTCCGTTGTTTTGTTTTGGTTGCTGTCACTGCAGAAAACCCCGCCTAACACAGATAGGTTGTCGAGAATTTTCTAGGGATTTAAGTGCTGTGGTGGCAATTTCAAGGTATGCCGCCATGACTTTAATTCCAGAACACTGGCAAAGTTGTTGTCTCGAACGTAGTTTTAAGACCGATTTCATTTGCAATCTCCAGCAGTTGATCTTCTTGCACAGACATGCTAGATTCTGCTGATTTGTTGACAAATGGGTTAAGGATCCATTCCTTACTAGTTCGTGGGTATTTTGTGGTTTCCCACCCACAAAATACCCACGAAGCGCTCGAACTCTTTTTTTAAGCAAAGACAGGTGATCGTGCACCAACTGGGAGAATGAATGTTTAGGCTCAGTCTCGCCTAAAATCCCCGCTAATGTCTGAAATATGTCCAAAATGCCTCTGTTCACGCGCCGTCCTCACAACTTCAGTTTGGCTTTAAATGCAGCTACTTTGTCTGCCAACTTGAAAACAGCTGTCACATTTGTCAAAATTGGAAAATAGAGACATACAGAATTCATAAATCATAATTGAAGCTCTAGTAGCAGAACAAATTTCAAGTTCAGAATTACCGCCTCCTAATTTGAGTGGACATTTCATTGATAAGAACCGCATTAACCCAAGTAAACCAAAGTAAATAAAATGAAAATAATTTAATATTCCTTGGCCGGCCCGGTACCATTTGATCCACGGACCGGTCCGCGGCCCGGGGACCACTGGTTTATAGTGTGTAGATTTATGAGTGTATACTTTAAGACTTCTGGCAACAAACTTGTTACCAACCTCCATGTCTAAATATACTTCTAAATATATAAGTAAGTTTGCTGCAAATTATTATACTAATAGCTTAAATATATAAGTTAAGGAGAAACATATCAAACAAAAACCTAAGATTGACCTAAAAATTCTCAAAACTAAGCAAAAGGCGAATAAAATTTAAAATATATCCAGTTAATAAAACACATAGAAGATTTCATACAGGTTTTAACAGCTTTGAATTATCTGGTTTACTGAGGCTTTTGAGTTCGTCTAATGCTTTTGACATTTCTTCCACTTCATTTTCAAAGTTCTCAATGGTATAATACAAAATATTTTTGCATAAAGAAAGCACACCACAGCCCTATAAGTAGGATCTCATTTCAAATATCTATACAGAATACAATAATTTTGTTTAAAAACTTTTAAAATGTATAATAAATAATTTTTAACGCAAGTAAATTTAAAACAAAGTTAAATGCTTTAATATGCAACATAAAAGAAATTTTGAGAAATCTAAACTTTTTATTTTGCAAGAATCACACAGTTGGTACTTTATTCCATGAATAATTTATTTTTAAAAATAAAAACACTTTTGAATAGATATGTTTAAGCCAAAATTTGTATGAGAGTTATATTTATTTTATTGTGCACAGAATATTAGAAATAGATTTGAGAAAACATTAAATATACATCCATAAACAAGAGCAGTAAATAGATTTATCATGAAGTGAATATTAACTATATATGTTACACAAGTTACCTCAGTATGTAGTTTACTTTTGAATTGATTTGAAGGACTAAGAACATCTAAAGAAATATCTTCATTCTCTTTCACATTTTGCTTCCCTGACAAAACCTTCAAATCCATTATTGTAGTAATTCTTTCTTGACTTTTTTCAACAGCAGATGGAAGAAGATTTACAAACATATGGACAACTGAATCAACCTAAAAAATTGATGATTTTGATCTGGTTAACAGTAAATATTAAATAAAATACTCTACATATATACAGACTCCTTTCAGATACAGATCATATTTTCACATTTATTGAACACATAGTCATTACAGCATCATCGTACTTGAATCTCTAATAATATAAAAGTGTTTGTCCGTGTACTGAACACAGTGTCCTGACGAATCTGTGGCACTTACAATAATAAAGTTTGGGAAATTTTTCAAGTCCAAATTTTTTGCAATTTTTGTATTGCACACGAATTTTAAAATTTAATTTAGAACATTCTAAAATTAATTAATTAATTTTTTCACCATTCTTTCTTTTCTCCGCAATGTGACATCACCAGTACCTTGAATGAAGAAGGAACAAATTTATCAATTTTCGACTTTTGACGGTAGTCTTTGGAACCAGACCAAGTATTCCGATTCTAGAGTGTTTTGCTTTATATTGTTGATAATAGCCTCTTCTAGGCCATCACAGCATTGCATGTGGTGGAGTTCATTTGCAAATCAAACCAAATGGGAATACGTAACAATTACCAGGGGTTGGCAGGCATTAGCGAACAGTGGTCAAACCTGACCCCACGGAACGAACTGTCATGGGCAACAATGTGCTGGTCACCCAGTGGCTAGTACAATTATAAACAGAAAAAAAATTCCTTTATGAATATTTAATTCCTATTCACGAATGAAAATTGTAGTTCTTTTATGATTCAATAATTCTGAGTTTTATGTGTAATTGAACAAGACTAGTTGCTACATGTGTGTGGTTCTGAGGTCCATCCTTCCCTCCCCCAACCATTCCTCCCAGTGTTGGCTAGAGAACCTAAAACCTCACAACATGCAATCTTTTTACTAATCTTTTCACATGATTTCTAAGAAGCGTTTATAACAAAACATGTTCTCAGAAAATTAAACAAATAAAATTCAATAGATTTCAACATGTAATAATATATTTTACAGAAATCAGTTTAGATTTTTTAACCAAATGAATAGAACTTCTTTTACATATAATTAATTTGTCTTTAATAATAATCTCTACGTAAGAACATTATTTTTGCTATTCTTTAATATTTTGATTTGTTGTAGGAAAAGGTTGTCTCAGGTGTTTATGTAAATAAATTTCTCATTAACAGACACACATTTGGCTGGAAATTATTTTTAGGTATAATTGGAGAATCCCATATAGCACTATTTCATCAAGTTTCAACTTAAGTATAGACTTTTTAAATTCATTTTATGACTCAATAAGTTTCCTAATTTTCTTCAGGCTGCAATATCAAAGAGTTCAAAACTGGTACCTTTTGTCATCTTAGATTTATTGCTGAATTCAATGAAATCGCCAGGCAAATTTGAAATTTAAAACTATTTGAGGATTTTGAAATTATTTTAACACCAAGAAAATAGACATTGTGAGTGAAAATTGCTTTATGATTTATTAAATTAAAACACAAAAACATAAACTTAGTTCAGAATTACTGTTTTACATTTTACAATATAGCTGCTGCCAATAATTTTGTAAAATTCAGATATGAAGAACCTTTTTATCAGCAGAATTTGTTCACTAATTATGATTTTGACATAGATTTTGAAGGGTTAGTTAATTGCTCTATCATATATATAGAGTTTGTATTTTATTTTAAGTCAGTAAAATATATGCAAAATATATGAATAAGTACACTAATACAGAAAATTTGTCTGAGGTATTTTAGTATTACAAAGTAAACTATATTTGCTAACCAAAGAGTGTACCTTGTCTTCATCTGCAATCTGTTCTTCAGAATTCATTTCATGAACTTTTTGCAAAAAAGTTTCATACTCTAAAAGTTGGTTCTTATGAGTTTCTATTACATGTAAGAAGTGCATCTTGCAGTTATCAACAACATCAGATACCTTGTGAACAATAAAAATACATCTTACAAAAATGGATCAAAGAACTCGGAATAAATAATTTTTAAACTGTAATGTTCAAAACCACGGTTGAGTAAATTATCTGTTTAAAGTGGAAGATTGACCAATGGATTTTAATGTAGCAAATAATGGAATATGTCTTACATATTAAATAGATAAATACATTCACCAAGCAGTAACAATAATTTTTGATTTAGTTATAAGTTTAATAAAAGATTTGTAACAAAAATTTTTTACCTTAATATTTAATTTTTTAATAAGCTCACATTCAGTTTCTTCTATTTCATTTTTACGTGCATCAATGGCCTGGTGTATAAGTTTTTCACATATTACAATTATGTTTTCAATCTAAAACAAAATAAAATATATTCATTATAAATAAAAATATGTTTGAGGAAATATTACCAAATAGTGATTGTTAACCTTATTAGTTAACCAAATTGATAATCAAGTGTAAATATTCTACCTTTTTCTATAAAGTATTTTATCTGGAATCAAATTCAGACTTTTCTAGAAGACTCAAAATAGCAAAATGAAACTTTTTAAGGTGTTCTTTTGAATTCATAACTGCTATATAACAAGGAAATTTTAAATATTTCTGATGGTCCAAAAATTTTATTTTAGTTTAAGATTACTCATGGATTTTTAAGAAGCAAAATCAGATTTTTTTTTTTTGTATGACAAAATAATTTATAGCTATACTAAAGATGCAGAATAATTAAAAACATTAACACCATCTAAACGAAAATGTACTGATACTTTTCCAAATGACAAGTACTGATCCATCTATTCAGTTGGAGTTAAAGTGTGGCACTTCAGTATTGAGTTTAAGACAAACCCAAGTCCAATTAATTCATAAGAAAAGTCCTGACTAAGAATCAACTATTTTTTACAGCTAATATATGAAAAAAAGTTTCTGAGTTGTGAAACCATTCTCACAAGATCTTACAATAAAAATTAAGTTAAAAAAAGTTTTGAAATTACCTCAGATGAAACATTTTTATGTTCAATGTTTAAATTAGAAATGGAATCTAATTCCTGGAGTAGAAGGGATATTTCTTTTTTTCTTTGAACAACTTGTAGATGAAAATTTGCTTTGCAAGCACTAACGAAACGAGAGTCCTGAAATTAGGATTGGGTTTTTAATTGTTCCAAAGCTAATGTTCAACTGAATATCATTCAAAACAGTGGGTGCACATGACACAAAAAAGACAAATCTATATATTAATTACATTAAATTTTTCATTACAATATTGATTTTAAAAATATACATAGAAAGAAAACAAAGAAATCAAATAAGAGCGAACCTCAATTTCAATTTTCATTTTTGTTTCAGATAATACTTTCAAAGATGTTTCAGAGGAATCTATTTGTGTATTAGACATGTTTATAAATTCACTTAGAACTCTTGTGCACAAGTCTAGAAGCTAAAAGTAGAAAATAATAATGAAATAAAAACTTATGTGAAAAACACAAAAAATTACCTGAAAAATTTAATAATATGGAAGTAATTTAATTTTTTTAGTATTTAGAACCTAACTGTCACAATTTTTACTTTTTGACATTTTGTAAGTAATTTTCATAAACAATTAAAAAGCATGCTATTTTAGAAAACTTTATATTGAAAAAAAGTAACGTTTGTGAATAACTCAATTACTAAATTAAGTTAAAACATTTTTTGACACTCTACTGAGATCTTTTACAATCTTGCCATCCATTGATATTTTTTAAGTACTATAAAGTGCCATTTGGCAACATCTTGCACAGAAATCATAAGGACCTTGTTAATCCCATATATTTAACCAAAGCAATTTAGAACAATTTAAATTGCAAATTTCTTCAAAAGAAAATACCTCCATCTCATATTATGCTGTTGTAAAACTGAAAGTCTAAGCTCATGGTTCTCATTCATCACAAGGAAGTCACACAGGGTAATTTGGTAATTTTTTAGTTAACGTCGTACTATAGCAACACAACGGGCTATTGACGACGGTCCGGGATCAGTCCCTTGAGGGAAAGATCCGAGGACAACACCTCGTAATTTTGAACCACGGTCAGATGACGAAGCAACACCTGAGCTGGCACCCCACTCTCCAAACTTCCACGCCAACCCAACGTGAGGACTTTCGGCCACGACAGATTTAAGGTGCACCAGCCGCCTCTACACCATACGTTTACAAACATCCATGCCCGGGCCCGGATTCGAACCAGGAACCTTCCGATCTAGAGGCTAACACCTTAACCACTATACCGGTGTCACACAGGGAAAAGAACCGTGTTGTTTGGAAAGTATTAATGAACAATTTGATATTCCATGCCAATACCAATAGAAGTCAAGTAATTAAATGCTTTTCGTTCTATAAAACAAAAGCTTAGCAAGCTGGAAAGATAAATTGAATGGAAAAATTAATCTATTCCTAGAGTAATTTCTTTAAAAATTTTTTTTTTTTTTTTTTCAGATTTCTACTATTACAAATGATACAATTCGGTGCTTATACTCAAATGTGAACCTCATTTTCAAGAAAAATGTCAATCTCGGTTTAAATCAGCATAAAGTGGAGCTGTTTCCTTTTCTAGTTAACAGTTCAATAGGTTCATAAAATGCATCCAAAGAATACTTCCAATTATATTACTAGAGTGCATGCTTTGAGATAAAGCATGATGCATTTAAGAGTTTTACAATGAGATAGCTAAAATTCATAACATCTTGTTTCGCTGAAAAAACACACAGTTTAAATTGAATATGCAACAAGTGCTTAAAAGTCACAATCTAGAAATTATGATTGGAACATGTATTTTTAAGGCAATCATTGAAGCCAAACTTCTACTTGTCATGATCAGATGGTTATTTTATGAAACTTAAAGATGACTGTTTTGTCCATGTTTTCACCCATTCAAATTAGATAATGTATGTCCAGGAAGGCCCCCCCCCCTCATAGCTAACTAAATCAGTTATGTTCAAAATTTCAAATGCCTTAAACAGATTAATGAAAAGCAATTATGAAATGACTTCATATTCTTCTAGAGCAATAAAACAATTATAAATTACAACAGTTTAACTTGGTTAAATTTTAAGAAGCAAAATCATTTTTGTAACAAGTCATAACTACAGTGAAAGAAAGTAATGAAAACCATAAAGAACGATTCTAAATGTTCATTAAACATACAAATGGCTTCAGATTCAAAGTATAAACATAAATATTATACTCATACTTCATGCTTGTTACTAGCTTCATCCAGTTTCTGTAGACCCATCTCAATAAATTCTATTTCTGAGTTAGATTTTTCAAGAATTGTTAAAAGAACATCTTTGCAAACATGTGACAAGCGAGATTCCTGTGCAAAAAAGGCACTGATTACTCATTTTTAATACTACAATAAAATAATTTTGCAACAATTAACTTTATATACAGTAACCTGAGTGAAATATAACAATAATCAACAGCTCATAGTTGAATTATTGAATGTAAATAATATTTTGTAATAGATGTAAGGAATCTTTTCTATTATAGAAGGAAATGTTTGTCTGTGTCGCTTTTTCTCTGTGATCAGTGTCCTGACAAATCTGTGGCACTTACAATAATGAAATTTGGCACACAGGTAGTCCAAATTCCGAACAGGCATATGTCCATTTTGAAAATGTTTGTTAACAGCTTATTAAACCCTTATTTTAATACAGAGTACAAAAAAAAATTTGAATGTTTTGACACATTCTTAATGTATTAACAGAATATAAGCATTTTTAATAACATAACTCAAATCAGCAAATGTGGACATTGGCTCTTATTCTAACAAGGCAAAGATATCAATACATAATGTATAAAATTCCAAAGAAAAATTTTAGCACACATATTTAAGAATTCATGAATAATTGTGTTAATAATAATATTTTTAAATAACTTCATTTTATATTGTTTATTACTTTATTTTCATACAAATATTTGTCTACTTCATTTGGTAAATCACTCAAGATAGAGTTTGCCAATGCCCAAAATTCATCTGGAAGTGCTTAACAATATTTTTCCTCATTTTATAATGAAGCATATATTTAATTACAGTTTAATAATGTATAGCACAAGGGTACACATAAATTATATGCTAGCTTCAAAGCATTCAGCCATTTGCAGACAACATATTTCTACTTTGTTCAAGTAATGAGAAATCGGGAAGAGTTATAGTTCATAGATGTAGTGTGTTAGAGGAAGAAATTCATTAACTGATGAAAAGTTTTTAATTGTGCAGCTGTTTAATGACCAACTATTGATTTTTAGGTCACAAATGAAAACTTATAAACATTTTGATAGTAATATATATTTTTTAAACGGATTACAGTGTGATTGCATATTTCTCATGATTACGAATACAGTACTGGTAAGTGGTATTTTCTGTCTTCGAGAAATGTGAGTTAATGAGTTTCTGCTCTAAGCCACCGTTGTATACATGTGTTTCTCTTAATCTTGTTTCCAATTTTTGTAACTACAACAGTAATTTAAAAAAAGATCACTGAAACACCCTAAAACCTGATATCTGATAAGCTTCATCAGTTCAAAATTTACTGTATCCTTTTCATGCTTCCTACTTTTAATAGTAGATATCAAAGCTTTCTTGCAAGATGCATCAAATTTAACCTGAAATATTATATAAAGGTAAAATAAAAAATCAGACAAATAAAATTTAGGTATACATGTTACACTTTTACACAAATTTAAAAAGAGGTTACAATTTCCAATTACATCAATCTGACTAGACTAAAACATATAGTAATTAGTATATATATTCAAAAATATTTGAGAGATAAATTATTACACATAATTCTCACAGCAAACATATTCCCGCTTTTTATTTATTTATTTTTTTATAAAAAAGCATTAAGCAATTTGGAAATTTCAAACATTAATCTAGTGGATTTTTTAGAACTCTCAGGGTGTATCAGAAACTTAACAATTTTACTAACTTCATTTTCATTATCTTCAAATGACGACTCAGCCATATCATCAATATTGACTTCACTTAAGTAATTGTATTCATTTTCAGATAGCTTAACTTCATCCTTTCGCATCTGTACAGTAGATAACATCACACTGTGACAAATGTCAAACACCTTGGAATCCTAACATATAAAAAAGGGAAATCCAATTATGAAAAATAGTGAGAAGTGGAAAACTAGTACAAATTCATTTGAAATAATGGTTTGTTGCGTATAAAAACACACAAAAAGAAACAAATGAAAAAATAATTTTAAAGGTCAAGGATGAACAGAATTCATTAAATTACATTTATAGAATTATCATTCCAAATTTGAAGTTTAATAAGTGATCAAAGAATTATAATATACAATTAAAAAGTGCTGTTATTGAAAATTGATAGTTAAATTTCAATACCAAATTTGTTATCATAACATATTTAAAATAATTTGTGAGCATTAATTTTTAACTGATTTATACGACTTGCATATATGTAGAGTACATTATAAGCAATTATAAATAAATACTTTATGTTAATTTGTACATATGCTAGACTTGCAAAGCCAATTTAGAATGTTTTCGATTAGGTGTAAGCAATATAATACTTTTATATGACCTAAATAAACTGATCTATCAGAAACATTTCAGATTTATATCTCACTAATCGTATGTACAATAAAATTAGTTTAAATTTGTTCTTTTGTTTGAACTCTTTGTACATGGACAAAGCCATTTCAATAAATTCACCTTCTTGGAAATGTTGAGAAGGACAAGTTAAAAAATGATAAAAAAAAATTAATTATTAATAAATTAATTTAAATTGAATATAAATAATGGAACTAAAAAAATATTAATATTTGTGAAGAACAATTACTTCATTTTCAACTTTGTTCACTGTAACTTTTAATTTGTCTACATTAGATTCAATTCCTTCAATTTGCTCTTTGCAGTTTAATACTCTGTTATTAATGCAATCTGATATTTTTAGCAAAAATTCTGCATCCTAGAAAATAAATTAAATTACAAGAGATCACATTTTAACTTTCAAGAATAATTGTCAATAGAAAGAAATTTTACATTGACATGGAATTATTGACCACGCTAAATAACTTGTCAATAAAATATGGAACACATTTACTGTATATGTGCATTGGGTCATAACTTAACCTTTACACTGCGGCAGAGAAACAATTGTTACAACTAAAATTTTGTTTACACCAGCGACATGGTATAGATCTGTGTACTGTGGATGTTATCCCTTTTTAAGTGACCGCTTTGTGCATGTTCATTTTAGTAGTATTATGCATCTCCATAACTCAAATCAAGCATATTCAAACTAAACAGAAAAATTGCCTAATAAATCCTGAGACAGTCAATTTCATATTGTTTATATATGTTGTTCTTATTTGAGAATAAATAAATAACATTAATTTCTGTGGCATGAAAATTATTGAAATATAGATACAAATTGCTTTCCAATTTTTATTTCAAAAAGTAAGACAACTTGAATTTATACTAAAATAAGAAAGTTTTGATCTTCAAAAAAGAATTTCAAACAAGCATTAATGGTAGTATAAGTAAATAAAAACGTAAAGCAATATAAAATGGCTGTGAATAAGGACTTGCGCCTTATTCACACTTACTTTACAATTACTATTTTACATTACATGTTTCAATTAAAATAAAACAAACTCACCACTTTCATAATTTCATTAAGAATCTAATTTCCAAAAATTTTAAGTAAAGCAATAAATTGACTTCATTCTTATAACAAATAAGTAAAGGGTCAACATTCATTTTAAGTTTTAAATAGCAACTTATTTAGAAATTTGTTATTCATACAGCTTACAAAAAAATTTACGATGGTTTGATTTTTCCTACAGTATTGACAGAAGGATGTTGGCATATTTTTCTTTTATAACTATCATTACCTTGAAGTGATTTGTGCACATTACTCCAAATGAAAAAATTTGGCATTGGCCCTTTTTCTAACTAAGGTAAAGATATAGACAGTTAAATAAAAGCTTACTATATTTTGAGAATCATTTTTCAAAGATTCTAATGACAGTTGAAGATCCGATATTTCTGACTTTTTTACTTCTAAGCTCAAATTCAGAATTTGAATACAAGTAGATGTGACTAAAGAATCCTAAAGAGACATTAAATTCATATTAAAATTTATATAATTGCAAACAAATATTACTTTTAAAAGTGAAAATGATATGAAAAGCAATCATAACTTTATACTAAATCAATATACACTCATTGCCACAAAAATTTGCACACCAAGAAATAATTGTGGGATTGTAACGAAACTTGGCATGAATGTACATGTCGGCCAGACATGCAAATGATTAGAAATGCGGAGTGATTGTGCTTTGCATAATGCCACTAGAGGGCGTTGAACTTCGTTCTCCTTGGAGTATAAAACAGGAAAGCAGAGCTTGTTTGAGTGTACTTAATCTTTTGCAAAGGAAACGCTGAAGTAGACATGCCTTTACGCCACCATCGAAGACAATATGAGCAGCTCGGCGAGTAGCTCGTCAAGTAGGCTGTTCTGATTTTACTGTGAGGAGGTGTTGGGACCAGTGGACAGAAGAGACATCATTTACACCGCTACCAGGCTCAGGACGCCCTCGACAGACCAGTCGTAGACCATCACATCATACGAAACGCACGCTTAAAGCCAACTGCCTCATTGGATGCTTTCCAGACACAGGCAGCACCTTCACTACGGGCCCCTGTGTCTTCCCGAACCATCGCGAGGCGCCTGGCTGAAGGACATCTGGTATTGCGGCGGCCATTACATGTGCTGCCAATGACACCCACCCACCGACGCCTGTGTTTGGAGGGTGTCGCACACGACGGGATTGGTCTGCAACAGAATGGAACCAGGTCTTCTTCAGCAACGAATCTAGATTCAATTTGAGCAGTGATGACAAGTCATGTTCGTGTGTGGAGGCATCGTGGTGAATGCCTCAATCCTGCCTTTGCTTTACAGTGACAAACTGCTCCCACAGTTGGTGTGATGGTATGGGGTGCCATGCTTACGATACACGGTCACCCCTAATATTGATCCATGGCACAATGACAGCCCAGCGGAACACATGTGATGTCACTCATGGCAGGCCTCCCAGGAGCCACTTTTCAACAAGACAATGCTCGGCCACACACAGCAAGAATGTCACAAGACGGCCTCCGCCACATTATCAACCTTTCTTGGCCTGCTTGATCCGCAGATTTGTCACCAATCAAGCATATCTGGAATCATTTGAGATGGCAAGTTGGACACCCAACGAGTTTGGGCGAACTAGAGGCGTGTTTACAGCAACTGTGGAACGAGATGTCTCAGGACATCATACGGAACTTGTATGCCTCAATGCCCGCTCGTATCGCATCGTGCATTCGCGCTAGAGGGGGTTCAACAGAGTACTAAAAGTTCCATTCATTTGTACTTTTTTCTGCAATAAATGATCCTTTGTCTTTGATTTTCTAATCACTTATATCAAAGTAGTACTTACATGTGTAAAATTTTGTTTCATTTTGACGACTTTTTACTTGGTGCGCAAATTTTTATAGCAATGAGTGTAAATAAAAGTGAAGTGTTTGAACATTGAATATTTTAGCTTGATTTTAAGTTTATCTGTTTTGAGTAATTTTAATGCAAGTAGTCAGTAGCCAAGTAGCAGGAAATATTTTCATGAAATTTTGTACTTTCAGTTACAGTAGCATAGTGTTTGAAATTAACGGCGTCATTATGTCTATCTTCTTATTTTATCTATTTTGTGTTTGCATTTTTGTCAAGCATTAAATCGAATTAATTTAATAAATTTTCCATAGAATGGTGTATATTTGTAAAACATATCCAAAATTAATGAATACAATATTTAAATTTTGTTTGCCTACATTTTAGGCAAATTTCATGCTAAAAACTAAATGCCCATACTTAAATCAATGTGTTGGAGAAGCTGGGACGTAAATTGAGCATTATGATTACTCAAATTGTTTCACCAGTAGATAGAGAAGCAATTATTTTTACAGAAATTAAATTTTATTAGCTCATTTTGAAATTAAAAGTAACCTTTACTTTAGAACTCTCCAATATTCCTTTTAGCAAATTAAGTTCTTCATCAGCATCTTTCATTCCACCTTTTGCTTTCTCAATTGCATACATACAAAGTTTCTTGCAAGAAGATACTGCATCTTTCACCTGTTGAAGACACAATATTTCATATTTTAAAATTGTATAAGTATTCCACCTTTTAGAAAAATTGTATTTTGTATGCCACAAGGTGATACAAATAATTCAGAATGAGGAAAAATAAAAATTATTTTTACTAAACATTTTTTCAATATAAAGTGCATGCAATTTACATATAAAAATGAACAAATTAGATTCATGTCACAAAACTTTTTGTTGCATACTTCTAATGTGTTTAATGTAGTCACATATAACCTACGTCAGGAATTTTGAAAGGTGAATCATCAAAATGTGTTGAAAAATTAAAAATATACAGGGTGTCCCAAAAAGATCAGTACAACTTCAAAAATGTATAAAAAAAAAAAGAATAGGCCTACAGCAAAATTAGTTACAACAATAAATAGAATAACTCAAAAAGTTTATGTCTACAGTATGTTTCTGATTATAGATAGCGCTGCATAACATGCAAACGATTATTAAAGAACTCAGTTATTCAAACTGGCGGATCCGAAGAAAGCTCAGTGTGTCGAGTAGTTTATCAAACCAAAATCCGATACTCAAACGCAAAGAAATTATCAAATGAAGTACCGGGAAACACCAACATCTCATTCAAGCATTCGTGAGTGGTATCACAAATTTATGACAGCAGGAAGTGTGAAACATAAAAAAGGATATGGTCCCCCTAGTACAAGTGAAGAATGTGTTGAACGAGTATGTGAATTTTTTTTCTTTG
Source organism: Metellina segmentata (assembly GCA_947359465.1). Classification (NCBI taxonomy): domain Eukaryota; kingdom Metazoa; phylum Arthropoda; class Arachnida; order Araneae; family Tetragnathidae; genus Metellina; species Metellina segmentata. The sequence goes on from OX375879.1 coordinate 30,693,508, forward strand.
AGCCCTACAAAATCAATTCAAAAGTTCAGAGTGTTTCATAAATGATTACGACTTTCAGCCTACAAAGTTCAGATTCTGAATGAGTTATGACTTATAACTTGTAAAGGGGTGACTCCGAAGAGTGCCAGCACAGCAACTAATAGTCTATTGTACTGAGACCCCTACTGATGGCCGAAATAAATTTCAGCATGTACCATATTGGAATGTTTGATAGTTCCCAAGGTTTGATAGTGGTATCCCAGATATTCAAGTCGTTGTGCAGAGTAATGGTCACATACACATAGAACGTGTTCAGGCCTCTCCTCTACCATCCGACAACCTCTACATAATGGGTCATCTATAGCACCCATAATGTTGAGGTGTCTATTCAGGGTACGGTGGCCAGTTAGGAGGCCAATAGCTATCCTGATTTCTTTCCAACCCAAATTCAGCAGCTCCCTTGATCTATCCCAAGGAGAATGCTGATTGAGCTCTTTGGCTTGTCTTTGATTATTAGATTGAAGCCATGTATGATAGGACTCAGCAAGGAGCAAATCCCTTATTGTCCCTCTAACCACACAGTGAGGCAGACACAAATAGGCTCTGGTACAACAAATGGTGTTTTCGACCCATGTTTTGCTAATTGGTCTGCCGTTTCATTACTTTCAATGCCACAGTGACCCAGACAGAAGAGACTTTGTTTCTCTCAGTCAGGTCCCCAAGCGCATTGTGACATTCCCACGCTGCTTTTGAGGAGAAGCAGTGACTTTGAAAGCCTTTAGGGCTGCCTGGCTGTCAGAGAAGATTTTTATAACCCTCTTAACTACACCTCTATTGAGGCAGTTGTAAGTACAAGCAGAGATTGCCAGAACCTCAGCCTGATATACAGTGGCCAACTTACCCAAAGAGAAAGATAGCCTTATTTTTCGATTAGGACAGAAGGCACCTGAACCAGTGCTATGAGATGTTTTTGAACCATCTGTGTACCAAATTTCACTACCCAGAGATGAATCTCCATTCTTCTCTGGTTGGAAAGATGATGTTATATTTGGCTTTAAAGTAAAATTGCTTTAAAATCCAGTCAGACCTCATTAACAGATAGGGATGCTCCTCTTTCACCTGCGAATCGACATTTTTGAACACAGGCATTGCATAGGATGACTTCCAAACTCCCAGGAGTTTGAGGCATTGTGAGCATGAAATTGCCTCTAGTTCCACTTGTTTATGCAGTGGTAGAAGCCCCAGAAGCAGTTCCAGACTCTGTGAGGGAGTGATTTGCATTGCAATAGTAATTGCAATGGTCGCCATTCTTTGTAAACTAGTGAGTTCTTTCTTCACTGTCATTACAGGTTCTATTCCACCAAGCAATGGCGCCATAGGATATCATCGGAACAATAATTCCGGTGTATATCCAATTCACCATTTTCGGTGTTAGACCCCAGTTATTACTAATGGCATGTCTACTAGCCCAAAAGACTCTTATGGCCTTGCTCGTGCAGTACTGGAAATGTGAGTTCCATGTCTAGGTCTTATCAAAGATTACTTCCAGATATTTAACCTCATCTGAATATGCAAATGGTTTTCCTAAGAATTTTTTTTCGTTTGCATATATCGTAACCTTTTCCGGGTGAAAAGGACTAGGCTAGTTTTGTTGGGGTTAACCGACAAGCTCACCTTTTTGCACCAAATTTCAATCTTTTTTAGGGCAGTGTTCTTGAGGTCCGTTATCGTGTTTTGGAACTTCCCTCTTATGGACAGCGTTATGTCATCAGCAAAACCCAGACAATACAGGCCCAAGAAGTGAGTCCTGTTTAGGAGCTCGTCAACCACCAGGCTCCACAGTAAGGGTGACAACACACAGTTCCCCACAGTTAGCATGTCTCCGAGTAAGAAGGCCTGAGCCATCCTTGTCTAGAGCATGTTTTTAATCCAGGCGCAAACCAATGGATTAACATTTCGCTGATGACGGCATCATTGATTACGTTTACTGGATCCTTATCAAAGGCTCCCTCAATATCTAAAAAGGCTACCAAAGGCAATTTCCTTTCCATTGACTGCTCCATCAAGGACCACAACAAAATCATATAGAGCAGTCTGTAGATTTCCCAGTCTGGTAGGCGTGTTGAAATCTCATTAGGGGTTCAGCTTTTAGAACCTTGTCCCTAATGTATCTATCAATTAATTTTTCTAAAGTCTTAAGAAGAAATGATGTTAGACAAATAGGTCTGAAGGTTTTGGCTTCACTGTAGCATGCTTCACCTGGTTTAGGTATAAAAATTACCTTGCAGGTTCTCCATGCATGTGGCATGTACCCATATACCATGCAAGATCTATAAATCCTGCCTAGGTGTGGTATAATGATGTCTTTGCCATGTTGGAGTAGAGCAGGTATAATGCCATCTACACTAGGTGTTCTACACTGTCCCCTGAAGTACCTACTTAAACATGCTCAAGATTTATGCAGTTCAACAACTGCAAGAACTTCAACCGAGGGCCTTTTTTAACAGAAGGCCTCATTGGGTTTTGATAGCATGTGAGTCGCTGAATAATTAATTCCCACAGCGTTGGATTGGCAGTGATGGCCCCATTGCATGGCTGCCCTGGTCTACTAACAGTACTCCACTAGACTTTTTGGGGTTAGGTAAAATATGCTGTGTACCGAACAAAAGTTAACAGTGTCATGGAATTGAAACAAAAGATCGAAACAGCTGTAGCTACTGTTGATGTTAGCATGCTAAAACATTTGTGGATTGAATTGGAATATCATCTTGATAATATTCGTGCTACGAAAAGATCACATGAGGAAATTTACTAAGGTTGAAGAAAATTTTTTTTTTGAGTTTTATATCTATTTTTGTAACTAGTTTTGCTGTAGGCCTATTTTTTTTAATACATTTTTGAAGTTGTACTGATTTTTTTGGTACACCCTGTATTTCCATTCAAAGGAACCAAACTTTCAACGAATATTTATTTTCTAAAAAACAATCAAATATATGCAAATTAGTTTATATGACAAGTTCTAAAATTTCCTGAACTTAGTCAAATAATCTTGTAACATTTACAACAATTACAGTTTACAGAGCTTTTTGGAATAGGTTAAGATAGGCAAAACTGATAAAGGGCGTTTTCATTATTATACTTAATACTGTCATGCAATATCAGAAATCATTATTTTATAGCTAAAATAATAAAATAGTTGGCTGTCAACCTTTTCCAATTTAGCATAAGATTCTTTCATTTCTTCTTTATCTAACTGATCTAATTGAATATCTACTTTCTGTTCAATATCATTTAAAATATCCAGCTGAGAAGATATATCATCAACCTCTTTCATCTTTTGATCCACTGAACCAATAACAAGATCTTTGCATGCTGCAAATATCTGAAAATATAAACAAAATTTGGTACAATGTATACTAATTCAAGAGAGCATACAATTAACAACCTAATTTTTATCAATTACTATTAATAAATTACTGAAGATATACCAACAATAAATCAAAATTTGTAAGCAAATGCCATACCTATTTGTTGACAATAGGGTCATATTATATCCCTGAGTTACTACTTTTAGTGAAAACAATACCTGTAAAATTCTTAGTCAAATAATTTTCCACTGAAAAAATACAAAATAAATCTAATATTTTTCCATTATGTACACTATTAAAAAACAGACAGATCTGGAAATCTGTTTGTAAATATTTTTTTATTCAATAAAATTGTTTGCAGCAGTGAGATTCATTTCAGAATTTCTCAACAAATAAAATATTAAACATTATTCTAATCAATTGTAATAATTAAAAATAAAATAATTGGTTGGTGGCAGTTTAACGTTTACACATTTAAGATAAATAGGTTATATTTGGCACCTAAAAATTAAACCTGCTTGTAACAATCATCTCCATTTAGATTTACAGGGGTAATAATGGATTAACGTATTTTGGCAAGCTATAATTCAGTAATGTAAAGAAATACAAAAACATAGCATGGTAATAGAAAGAGTTCAAATTTCTTCCAACTTAATGAAGCTTCTCTCTGTTAAGACTAAATTGAGTTAGAAGCTGATGAAAGACAGCATTAATACAGGTCTAAACAAAAAACATTGCAAAATAAGATGGGGAAATGACACAATTGGAAATTAAAAATAGAACTCTTATTTCTAACTAAGCAACCTCAGAAAAAATTTTACTACTCACAAACGTTAAACTCGTCAAATAATTTTGTTTAACTAGACTAATAATGTACTTATTTCCAACATTTTCAAAGATTATTTGAATGAAAAGCTACTCAACAGGTTCAAGTGCAGTTGTCTGTGACTATCCTTGGCTGGGCTATCAATCACCAGACTTAACACTTTAATTTCTTCTTTTGAATTCTTTAAATTCAATAGAATTGAAACATACTACAGAGCTGTCATGAGAGTGTGTTGAATTGAATTACATAATAGACAATTTTATTTCAACAATATACAGATGACACATCAAGCAATTGTAGGATTAATTAAAAATTTTAAATATTTGCTTTATCATTATCACTCTTGTTTAATATTTAATGAGAGTATTAAACATAATATCTAGCTGCTAAAAGATGATAATTTTTATATCAGAAGCTAAAGATATAAAACAATGTTAATTTCAAAAATAAAATTATAAATTATTTAATATTTAAAAAATTTAATTTATGAAGCATGGTTAATGAGTATGTGATTTATAATTTGTATACCAAAATTCATTAAAAAAATTTTCAATTATTTAAATCTAAAATATAAATGATACTTCAATAATATCAGAATTCAAACTACACCTCAGCTTTCAAATTTTTGAGAATTTCCGGCTTTACTTCCTCCTTATCATTTAAAATCCTTTCTTTTTCTTCCAAAAATTCCAATTCATTTTTCATCAGGGAGAGATTTTTTTGCCTAGCTTCAACAAAAGTTGAGAATAGCTTTTGAGAAAGATTTGCAACATCAGAAACCTAAAGGATATTGTAAATAATTATGGAAAAACAGTAAACTGAAAGAATAAATTATAATAAATTTAGAGCTAATACTGTTCAAAAAACGTGGCAAGAAATTGTTTTTGAATAGGTTGGTTGGATTTTGTGGTGTAACAACACAAGACACCATCAAGAAATGGACATACACAAAGAAATTTAATAACACAGAAGAGAGAATTACATTCAGGGAGGAATTGAACCTATGCTGACTACAACTCACAGGTTACTAGCACAATGAGCATACACATTGAGCCATGATGACCTTGCTTTAGAAAGGTAAATGAGAACATTGAACGACTGAAATATTTTACATCAAAATAAGATTCAAATCCTATGTACAAAATATAAACAGTGATTTTGAAAAAAATAGAATACCCAGTCTAATCTATGCAAACTTAGCTTAATTGAGTTCAGGTTTTTTTTTTTTTTTCAAAAGTTCTAAACAAGCAGAAAATAGTATTTAGACATGATACAGTCTTTTCATTAAATAAAACTTTAACTGGAAATACATTGTACTACATTTATGTCAAAGCATTAAACTGTGGATTAAGTAAATCAAAGCAACACTAAAAAGTTTTGAAGATTCTGTTCAATAGAATAAACTGTAGTAATGCTTTCTGGTAACATTACACTTAACCCCAAAGCACATCTTTTCACCACAGAGACCTATAATGTCTAAATTTCGCAATGAAAGGGTTTCGGATTAAATATTTTTATACATACAAATTTTTTCACAATATTTGAAAATTGTTTCTTATAATTCATGTAAGAAAAAACAAAGACTAACTTTAAACTCTTCACTTCTTTCTTCTTTTTGGTTGGCACTACATATATGATCTATCTCGGAAAGAGAATGTTTGATTTCTGATCTGATGTTCTCCACAGTGCTGGTAAATATATTCTTGCATGATTCAATAATAGACCGCATCTATATTTAAAAAATAAACATACTAAGAAAGAAATATATTAACGATTCATAATAAAATTGTTAAAGATTTTTATTATAAAGTTTTCAAGAGTTTTTATTATGCTAGAGAATTCTACAAACATGGTTTCAATATTTTTAAATATCAACAATTGGACTTAAAAATATGAAAATTCGAAATTTCACCAATAAAACAAAACAAAAATTAACAAAATGCAAAAATAAATTTTGTGATTATTCATAAACAAGAAACATCATCATGTGAATTAGATATGAAACTAACAAAGTCAATGCAAAAGACACTGCTTATTTCCATCGCTCCTGTTAAATTACTTTAGCACCATGACTTATGACAAGGTAAATACCCAAACTAATTCCTCACAGGAAATAAAATATTTTTGCATATTCCTCATTATTAAATAAAAAGTTGATGAAAGAAAGTAAACTTGCTTTTTTTATTTTTGCTTTTGATTTCATCTTTTTCTTATCAGGTAGTTCCAGCTTTTCCAAGTACTTCCTAATATCTAAAATGGTGTTGTGCCGAAATGTTGCAGCTGCTTTAAAACTCCCTTGACACGACTGAAGAATATTCATAGCCTAAAACATATTTCATAAATAATTACAAAGCAAAAAATAAAAACATTAACATAACCTTGAAGCATTGTGAATTCATAAAACTTTTGTTATGTAATTTAATTGTTAGAACAAAATAAAATAACATTACAAAAAGAAGAAATTAATGTCACTAGATTTGATGATGAACAGTATTGATAATGAACACTGGTACTTGTGTTTTTAGTACTAAAGTATGTCCTGCAGTTTATACTTTACCAAACTGGGATACAGTATGTTTTTTCCTCTATTTCTAGATGCCTTTTTTAATATTCACAATTTCAATAAGTTTGAGAATTACAAGATATTTAAAACATAATAAATAATATTTATGATTGTACATAAATTTATCCTTATAACATTTAATAAAAGCACATCAAGAGTAAAACCTCAAGTTTTTCAGTGTCTTCTTCCATCTTGGATGTGTCACTACTACCTTCCTGTTCTTTTCCAATATCAAGTAATAATGCTTCAATTTCTTTCCTGGAATATCTCGGCAGGGTTTCAACATCATCTGATTCCTATGATGGATAAAAATAAAAGAAATAAAATTGCTGTCTTGCTTGAAAATGTATCCAATAGTTACTATAACAAAATGAGGTCTTCTTAAGATGCATCTATACATCATGGAATAAGATTTGTGTCTAATTTCCATTTGAAACATGGCTGTGACGCAACCCCCCCCCCCCCCCCCCCTTCTTCCCCAGGTGATTTGGTTTTGCTTCTCTTTCTTTTTCAGAGATGGTATTACCAAGAATGTGTCCTTCATTATACCATTAAAGAATTTCTGAAGATAATCAATTCCCCTCTGTAGTCACAAAAAGGAAAGCTAAAATGCATACATTGGAAAAAAAGTTAACATTTTAGAAAATAAATATTGAATTGTAGTGATTTTAGGAGAAAAAGATCGTTGATTTTGCAGAGAACACTTATAAATGATCAAGAAACGATTGGCAATTATGGTGATGCTATGTCATGTATCCCATAGAGATTGAACAAATCTTTCTAAAAATTTCCATTAAGTTACACTACTTTCTTGGGCATTTTCAAACTACCTGCTTCTTTGTCCTCAAATTAAATGTCCATAAAAAATAAATAATGTGCACATTACAATTACAATATTCATGTAAATGTAAATTCAGTCAAACATTTTAAAAAACTAAGGAGAAAACATTAAAAAATAATTGTCTTATGATAATTGTTTCTAAGCACATCAGATGTCTTATTAACTGTTATTGAAAATAGATGTCTGTTTTACTTTAATACAGAAACAAGCTCATTGACAAATCGGAAAAATGATTAGATGTCCAAATAAATGGATGCTTTTACAATAGATTAAGAGCATGTAATCTATCAATTAATAAAGATAATTTCAGGAATAGATGGAAGTATTATATTTTAAATGCATAAGCAGCAACATGCATGAATTTGCAGTAAGATGCTTTAAAATTTTATGAATCTATCAAGAGACATTTTTAGAAAGTAAAGCATCTTAAAGTCTTAAAAATCTGGAAACCTTGGAAAAGAATAAAGCATGAGAAGTACAAGTAATTAGCTTTTAATTAAACTCCAATTCAACAAAAAATATTCTTTTAGTAAATATGCTTATTTTATGCAAGTTGAGAGAAGGCTATTTTACCTCATTTGTATCTTCATTAGTTTCATTTCCTATGTTTTCTTTGGATACGTGTATATCTTCTGTACTTAAGACACCAACTAAGAGATCAGTAAAAGGATGAATATCTTCTTCAGCCTAAAATGTAAAGAACATACAAATGTAAAGATACAAAAAAAATTTAAACACAGTAAAACAAGAACATATATAGTGTCAAGCGAAAGTCAAGCCCCCAAATATAATGAATCACATTTTAATATCATTGGTAACAGAAAATCCTTGAATTCATAAATCTATGGAATTGAATTAATCCTCAAAAAACTATCTAAAAGACATTGAAGTATTAAAGATGGGAAAGAGTTGCTCCATCCTTATGTAATAAACAATACTGCTCATCTTCAAGTAATGTTACTGTAGTGTAATATTCTGCCCTCTTGACTCAACCCCAACTTGCTAGGGAAAGCAGAGGCGCAAGGGTCACGTAGTAAGAGAAGAGACACTAGGAGGGGTTTGGTCAGGCGTGATCAGCGAGGAAAAGAGGCAGATAGTGACAGGGAACGATAGAGTAAGAAAGGTGACAGAATTGTTGATCATTCGTTCTTTAGAAGGCTCTTCCCTGAGATTAAAGAGTAGATTTATTGTTACGTTTACTTAAATAAACACTTGTTAAGTTTTCAGTGTTCTCTTTTCTTTTGCCATTCACGAACCACAAGTGTAAAGCCTTACAGATATAAAGTGAAACCCCCGATTTAACGAAATCCAGCATATAAAGTCCTTTTTTCATAGGTCCCAAATAATTTCCACTACTTTCAATGTTAAAAAATCCTGTATTTAACACTATCACTTCGAAATATTTCCAGCATTTAACGTTTTTGTCAGAGGGGAGAACTCAAAGCATTGCCTGACAGTTCTTTTTGTGTCCTTACTGCTACTGAAAACATTAATTTTCAGAATGAATCCCACCTCCACCCGACATGACAAGGGCATGTCACAAATTCGAATAAAATTTGGACATCTGTGGTGATTACCAATCTGGTGAAAAAAATTGCCGCAGATTTCAAATCCTTTGAAATTTTTACTCCATATCTTTAACGATTGTAAAGATAGAAAACCTCAAATAGTCCTTTATGTTTACGTAATGAATATCTTAGTCAAATAAGTCAATGGCAAATTAGGTACACTAAAAAGATAACAAAAACTCGTATGTGGGGAGAATGATGTTAATGATTCAGCTAGTAAAAGCAAAACGCAAACCAAAGTAACAGATTTCTTTAAACATTAAACTATTGTAAAGGAAGATATAAAAGGTATGTAATTTAAATTAGTATTTAATTAATGCTCTATGTTTTGTTTAACTCTGATCTCAATTAAAAATTATCCCGTCTATATCATTATTTCTTTTCGAATCGTTCAAATACATTAAATAAGGGTTTCAGTGTATATAGTGATTTTATCCTTATGCGTATATAGATCCATGAACCAGACATTCATATAAGTTTGGGTCAATTATTCAACAATGAGACACAGCACATATCACACCTCCTGTTTTCAATAATTAGCTCTTCTTTAGATTTGGATAAATTTATTTGAAAGTGATTAGTATTTTGAGATCTCTGATTGTTTACATATCCACTTACATCAAAGCAAATTTTGTCAGAGATAAACACTATCAAATTCACTAACTCCATTTTATGTTCCACAAATGCGTTCTGTCAACTGCAGAAATATGAATAACTCACATGGTTTCAATTCTACAACTAAGGCAAGAAGATAAAATGAAGGTTTAGGTCAATTTAATTTTTACAGTTTTCTGCACACCACTGCAATTTTTAGAGCATAAGATAATTTTAACTAAATGGAAAATGTCCACAAAATCCATTTTTTTGCACCTATAAGTCTGTTTATCCATAGATATCAGAAAAATATCAACTCCATTTTCAGTCAAAGATATTTTCTATTTTTTAAAACACCTTTCACTTTTCTTGACCTGCTCACAAAAAGCTTTTGATACAGAAGCAAAAATATACTATTGCATGTTCAATGAGAAAAGTACTGCTCAATTACACATGCAAACTTGTTAGGGGAAAACAGCATGACACTCTTTAAAAAACAAAATCACAGTGGAATTTATTGGAGCAACTAATGTTACCTAAAATTCAATATTACCATAAGACATTTTAGTGATACTATGCCTAATGAAATTAAAAATAAAAGAATTCTTGCAATTTACACCATTCCCTAAAGTACAACAGGCCATACTTTGAGTCTTATTTGATAGCATAAGAAATCTAGTATTCAAATATCAAGTGATTGCATACCTTTGAAGATAAGCTTTTGAAAGTTTTGTCCATAATCTCAATGTTATTTTCAATGAATTCAACTGAAGCCTCCTCTTTTTGAAGAAGTTCACTTAGGAAATGTTTAGATGATTCTTTCACAGATGAAACCTAATTCAATTGAAATGTCATGTGAATAAAGTCATAATTTTGTTTAAAATTATGAAGTTCGGAACATTTTCATAAAAATATTTAACTGACCAGAAAAAGTTATAAAAATTGATACTTTACAAATGAACTGAACTCTAGATTTCTGTAGAAGTTTCCAAAAACTTTGCAAATAGAATGGATTTTGTTTTTAATGTCAAAACCTCCCATAAAAGAGATTATAAGAAAATATTGTAATAAATTAATGCAATTGATTTACTCTATAAGATGATATGGTTTAGTATATTTTTGAAAAGTACTTCTTGATACAATTCCTTAGTTAATTTTAGGTCAATTTAATATATAATTTTCTATTAATGCATTATGTATGTCCTATAAACATGTGAACTTAATTTACAAAAAAGTTCAATTAAATATTTTGAGAGGTGCAGAAAATCAAAAATTAATAAACTATTTAATTTTGAAACCTTAACAAGCACATGCTTAAAGATTTTTACTTGTTCTCTTAAGACTACAAAAACTGAATTTTATAATATTCCCTACATCACAATATTATGAACTCAAAATTATTTAAATGTTTATTTAACACATAACAGCAGAATTTAATAATTTGATTAAAAAATCCAGTCAATTTCTGTAATCTAGTGTGTTGTTTCTGGCAATTCTGCATTATTATCATTAACTAATCTAGTAAAAAATCGCCTAGATGAAATAATAATAGCGTTTGTCAGAGATGATAAACCCTAATGATTAAAAATAAAATATTTTAATAATATAAAGTATCAGGAAATTGCATTAAAATAAGCTCTTACATGTTCTTTGATGTTGTCTTCAATCTCTTTTAGAGACTCTATACTAATGCACATTTGTGATTCATGCTGTCTTAAACTTTCATAAAAGTCTTGAAGAATTTTTTTCAAGTTGTTTAAACCTTTTGTAATCTAAATTAAAACATTGCTTTAGAACAAATTACAGAATTCATGTTGGGATAGTGTAACAAAATTATGAGTTTAAATCAAGGATTTATAAAGTATCACTGTATATCATAGTGTAAGAATACAACAAAACATTTAGAATACATTGACTTCTTAACACAAGATTTTCTTGAAAACATCCAGTAGATAAAAAAAAAAAAGAATTAAGTAATATATCGATTCTCAAAAAGGCAATTCTTTCAATTTATCTAGTATATACAAAATTTAAGTATATCTAAAGCTGTTAAATTTGAAATTAGGGAAGAAATAAATTAGCTAATTATTGAGAGTCATCAGGAAAGTTCTCCAAGTTTTCAAATCAAAGCTAGATTTATTATTATTTTGCTATCGCTGATAAGGAGTCACATAGTTTGAAGCAGATGTTTAAATTCGGTCTTTTCTGCTTACACTGCATGATTATAGCATGTGTTGTGACATAATTTTTGTTTCACTGCAGTGCTAAGAATGGAGAACCAGAAAGTTCATTTTCTTCATATTAGGCTCTTTTATTTTAAGAAAGGAAAAAATGCTAGTCAGACTGCTCGTAAAATGTGTGCTGTATATGGATATAGTGCTGTCCACAGGCCACAGTTCGAAGGCGGTTTGTTAAATTTAAGCATGGAAATTTCAGCCTTGAAGATGATGCCCGCTTAACATTGAGAGGGGGACTGCATCCCAAAAAAGAAATGCTTTCTGTGCGGTGGGACTACAAAGGAATTATTTATTATGAATTGTTGCCACAAAATCAGACAGTAAATTCGGAAAAATATTGTTCCCAAATGGCAGTACTAAAAGCAGAAATCGAAGCAAAAAGGCCAGAACTGACCAATTGTTGAGGTGTCTTCCAGCATGGCAATGCTCGTCACCACATATTGCTGAATGTCATGCAAAGACTTATTGAGTATGGCTGGGATGTTTTGTGTCACCCCCCCCCCATATTCACCCGACCTTGCCCCCTTAGATTTTCACCTCTTCAGGTCACTTCAGAATTCTTTAAACGGCCTGGAGTTCAATTCTTTGGAGACTGTCAAACAGCACCTTGATAACTTCTTTACAAATAAACGTGTGATATTGTGTATCACAGTTTGACATTCTTCAAGCACAAAACCAGATTGCCTCAGAGAGCGTGAATGAAGGACATCTCCATGACGAACACTTCCACTTATTCATTGTAATTCCTGCTTGCAACACTCAACTTGTTGGACTGAGAACAACCATGTGAAATGCATGGACTTCACATGGTTGTTCACTAGAAGAGAAAAATCGCTCACTTTGGCGAGATAATCTTAAAACCACTTCATTGCAACACGAAAACCGGTTTGTTCAAGGCCAAACTTGGCGGTGTTGGCAACAACGAGAAGAGACTCGCTGCTGGGGAGGATTGGAGCGTGTTTTTCGCCACTTGATTCTTCTGTGTTGGTGGATCCGGAACGAGGCGGAAAAAGGGCGCTGATTTTCCAAGCGCACGGCACCGAGGCCTAACACAAGGCTAACACTAAGACGCAAGGGACTGCATGCCTTCCTCGAGGACTCCTGAAATGGCCATCATGACTGGTGCTTGATCTCTGGTATAGACTCATCATCCTCACCGAATTACTACCAGCTGATCGGAATCTACAATAGCATCACCACCAGTTCTTGAACTCTGGAATAGACTCGCCATCCCCACTGAATTTGATCCGACTGATTTGGAATCGCAAGCGACGTCACCTCAACATTCTTTCATCCTGAGACATATCTGATCTCAAGAACTCCACCAGGCCTGGGATCCACTCTGCCTCTTAAAACATTAATATGTGCATGAATAAATTCAATTGGGTAAGTCCTGTATGTTAATGTTTCATTTATTCTTCCCACACCAGTTCACAAAAGTATTACACAGCTGGCGAGTGGTTTAGAATCTTAGGGTTAACCACCACTATATATTCAAGTATTAACTATTTTGTACCACTATCTTGCTATCATACAAATGATGGTTAAAACTAATTGCCATTAAACGTAATAATTTTTTTACAAAGGGAATTTTCCAGCTGCCAGAAAGATGGCAAAAAGTCATAGAACAAACTGGGGCTTATGTGATTCAATAAAATTTCCATATGTATTTGTACTGCTTCACTGGTATTTATCTTAAAAAAACGCACAGAACTTTCCAGATGACCCAATACAATGTCTTATTTTGTAATAACTTTAATAAGCATTAAATGTATGGAAAACTATTGAAACAGTTATAAAGAATAACAAGCCAATAAGATAAATTTGTGTACTATTTCCAATTACTTACTTCATCCTCATTTGTTTCAATAACTTCTTCATCATATTCAGGATTAAATATAGCTTGCATTTCATATTCCAAACCTTCCAATTCCACAGAGCCTTTTCTTAACACCAAACTAAAGATATGCTTGCAAGTAGAAACTATTCTTGCTACCTAAAAGACAGATTAAATTGCAACACAGTTGTATGAAAACCGAAAAGTACTTGTAAAGAGAATTGCAGAAACTTCATATGCAAAAATTTATATAGTAAATGTCATATTGCAAATTATACGGACACATGTTCATTAGTAATTATCTGGAAAATGTCAGTCAAAGTAATTATTAAAGCAATTATAATTATTAGAAGCCTATTTTAACAAACACAACACTATTTAAATTTACAAAATTTAAACATTTCAAATAATATCCAAATCGGTCAAAAGTATAAAATATAATGTAAAACTTGGAACCAAATGTTTAAGTCATTGGAATCGATAATCATATATTGTTTGACTCTTTATAGAAATAGCTAAAAATAGATATGCAATAAATCACCACAGTATCAAACCTTAGAATGTAAAGTTTCTTCCTTGATATCATCTACAACTGTCTCAATATTTTCATCCTTGAATGAAGTGACAAATTCTTGTTCTGTATTCTTTAAAAATTAAAAATACAAAGTTAAATGTAGTCTTTCCAAAAATATAATACAAATTCTATATTGATGAAAACATAAATATATGTTGCTAAGAAAAACAGTATACTAATTAAAATTATCAGAATTGATGTTTCATATTTTTCACCTGCCAGACAAAATGGCATATCAACTGATATTTCTCTGGGATAAGACCAGAGCATTAAATACACATATTACATGAAAACCAAATTCATAACAGAAAATAGTTTATTTTGTAAATGTTTGACTGTAATAATTATACTCCCCCACATTTTGAATTTCCTCTTCCTTTTTGAGTTTGATCGAAACATGATTTTTGTCCATTCCACGAACAAAAAATTTCAGTGATATGAGACATTGCATATACAAATTAAGTATCGTGTTATGTCGAAAACTACTATTTGACAAACTGAATACTTGTTACAGGAAAGCAATACCACACTTGTGGAAAAATAATTATCTGAGTGAAATGGAGTTTATTTCAGTGCAGTGCTTCCATTGCATGGATAACAATAGTCAAGTCTTGACCCCATAGCAATACAGAATAGATAGAAATTTTACAACTTGAAGATAATATGAGCAGAAAATATAAATTGATTACTACAGTGTGGAAAACCTACAAGGAAGCTTGTAAGGAATAAAAATTTTATTTCCGAATTACTTGCATTTACACCAGAAATACTTGAATAAGAGTTTGGAAGGAAACTCATAACTCATAAGGAATAACAAATATTTCTTATTAAGATTTCTTGAGCAATAAGAAATAATAGCTTGGAAAAGTCTTTATATAAGACAATTCTTTTACTAACTTTCAAAAACTTTAAAACCTTTTTTAGTTTTAGTTTTTATTTTATGTTAGTAATGATAAAATTACAGGAAAGTTTCGTTAAGCTCCTTAAAAGGGCGATATGTAACTAAGAACTTTAAAACATTAGTTTGAATAGATTACATTAAAATGTAAGCATTTTTTTCCTAAATAGTTATAATTATTAATAACTAGAAAGTAAAATCAAATATCAAACAATAGCATATGCATGATAATTTATATTATAAATATCCATTAAAATCAAAATGTATTTAAAAATTAAAAACAAAGAACAGAAATGTTGGATGAACTTACATTTACTTCCAAAGTATCACTTTCGTGGTTGCTAAGAAACATGTTTATTTGTTCAATTTCTTTTCTTTTCAGGTCTACAGCAATTTTAAAAATCTTTTTCCATGATTCAAGTATTTGTTTTCCCTAATCATACCAAAGGAATCAGGTTTAAAGTCTCACTACAAATACATAGCTTATTAACTTGATTAAGATAATTATATGAAATTACCTTTTGCAACTAGTGAATATGGGTGAAATGAGTTATTTGGATTAAGTCAAAAATGTGACTGCCAAATACCACTTCAATTATAGCAAAGTTGTTTAAAAATTACTGAACTGCTTTACATTTGTATGAAAATATTTCCATTAACTTATTCACAAGATCTGCAATTTAGTGGATTTATTGATATTTTTTGAGTGTACAAGGAAGGATACAGTAACTAAACAACTATATTGATAGTAAACACTGAATTTAATTCACGACATTTTTGTTGCTTATTACTCCTATATAATTTTGCAGTTGACGTAGTTGATGATTTGATAGAAAAAAATACTTGTTACAGTTTGCTTTTTTCCTAACGATAGATAATTTGGTAGATGTAAGCAAAAAGTCAGAGTATATTATACAGACAAAAACTTTTAAATAAATTTAGTCATAATGAGTAGTATTAGAAATCATTTTTATGAATTCAAAAACACCACATTTTTGACGAAAAGATGAATATTCAATACTTTGTGTGTCAATAAAGTCTGATGCATACACTTTTAAGGTGATAACAGCATTCAGGACACAGATGTTAATCGTGTTGAAAATGAAAACAGAGTTACAAATAAAAATAAAATAAATGAAAACCATGAACACCATTTTTATCCAGGCTTTGAGAAAATGATGGTGTAGTTTAGATAAGGTTTGTGAACTGTTAACTCTAGGAACGAAGGTCACACATTTATTAACAAACCTCATTGTCTAAATTTACGAAGGCATCATTTTGAAGGATGTCTCTTTTATCTTTCTCATTTTTCATAATTGCTAAAACAGCTTCCTTCACTTCATCTTTTCTTAATTTAGTTACAAGGAGAAAAACTTCTTTCCATGACTTGGAAATTTTTAATGCCTATAAATAAAAAAAATTCAATGTATCAAAAAAATCTTTTTATAGACAGTATAAAATTTTTTATGATTTTAATAAAAAAAGTTAAAGATGAACATTAAAAAAGGATAAAGGACACATTTTAAAAGGATATTGCACAGGATGGTAAATTATTATTTATTGTCTGCAAATACTTGTTAAATGCTTTGTATTTTTGGCATGGATCCAGATATTAATTTAGTCCACAATTACTTAATGTACAGGGGTTGCAATGTATAATTAATGAACCAATTGAAAATTATCAGACTTGTGATTAGTTTTTAGAATATAGGATAAATTTCATTCTTGATATTAAACCCTCAAAATGATCAACTATAATTTAAAAAGTTTATTTATTAGATTGATAAGGCTGAACTTACTGATAAGGGGTTTATGCTGATAGGGCTGAAAATTATAAGTAAAACAGCAATACATGTTTATGAGATGAAACTACTTTCTCTTGGGTGTATAATTAGACTTCTTTTACTTAGCCTTTTTAATCACTATTTAATGAAACAAGACCACATAAAAAATGCTTTCTTACTAAAAATTATATTTTTCTTATGTGAAAAAATATAAAAGAATAAACCTATATTATGCTAGAGTTTGGAGTTTGAAATAATGAACATGAAAGAGAGGAAAGAAGATTTTTGGAGTTTTTAATATTAAAAATGGTTGAAAGATTTGATAAAAAAAGAAAAAAACTCATACTTAATTTTAAATAAAAAATTCCAGTGAATGAAACCCACTACATTTGATTAACAATTCCAAAGTCCAATATCTTGTTTTGTAGCAAAAGAAATCAATACAGATTGAGTTGGGCTAGTACAAAAACAAATAGCAAAGATCGCATATCCACTATAAACCCAGCAATGTCGTCTTCCCAAGAGAACTGGCAGCTGATCTGGATTGTTTATTAACTTTTCTAATTTACCTAAACGAGTCTCCAAAAAATTAGTTTGTGATAATTAAACATTTGTCTTAAGCAAATTGAATTTTTAAAAGTGAAATTGAAATAATTCACATACACCCTAGGGCAGGGAATGGAAAAATTATTTGTACTACTGACATTTCATATTAAATTAGTTTATCTTAATAATGTGTTCAGGTGTTCTTTTTAAGTTATGATAATAAACAAAATTTTAATTTTTCAAATAAGCTAGTTACTTTTACTACAATAAGAACATCTCCATGATAATGAAGATGTAATATTTTTAATTGTAGAGAAAGGAATAATTAGAATTTTCGGTGTTTAGTTTGTTTCAAGAATATAATAGTCTGATTTTAATTAACTAATCGAAGTGGTTTCCAAAACTTTGAGAAAGCAAGGCAAAATGAAAGATACAAATCATTCTAGACATTTCAGAAATTCATTTTTACATACTTAGAACATAATCTACTATAATATTAAATGCCTGTTAAGTACTTGGATGTGATGCTTCTTGTTTAAAATAAGTTCATCTTCTCTTTGCTTAACTTCTTCTACCATACTGCACAGCACTTTTTCCAACTCCGCTTTTAAATTTTGCACTGGTATTTCGATATCTTTTTGTTTTTGTTCAAATGCCATGGAAAGAAAGTTCCTCAAAGATGTGAAAATTTGAAGATCCTTAAGGGAATTGAAATCAAACAAATAATTCAAATCTAAAATAGCAGTGAAATGTATATAATATATAACCTATCATATAGCTATCAACAAATGTGTATTTTGCATTCAGAATTAAACAAAAACTGTTATTTTACTTTGGATGAGGTAGAATCATCTGATTTTTGCTTTTCTCTTAATCCCAGTGTAACATTGTTGTATAAATCTTTAAGAGTAAATGTAACAGGTAAAACCTATAAGACATAAATAAGATATATTTCATAAATCCTTAAAACTGAATAATAGTTTAACAACAATACAGGTTAAATTTATAATTATATAATTTTTCATTACTTATTATGCAACTTTTTCACATCATTTAGTTTTTATTTTTATTTATCCTAACAAACAACAAAAACTAAAATCAAATTGAAAAGAAATACAAAACAATTAAAAAACTTGAAAACATTTGTAAGGTCTCACATTGTTCTAATAAAACAGGAGAAAATGAAAGGTACAGCTGCATGTACAGTCTCGGAAAAAAAGAACTTCCCCACTTCATTCAAGCAATTTTAACAGCAGAGAAAATTCAAAGCTGGTGGTGGACAGAAACAAACATCTTCTAAAAATTCAAATTCATAAAACTTGCATAAGGAGCGGTCTTCATAATAAATTGTGAACACCAACTTCATAATTTCCAATTGAAACCCCTATATACGCAAATTGAATCTATATCAAAATTTAACTTCAGATACCAAATTTCACGTTATTAAGTCTTACTGTTTTGAAGTTATGAGTGCAGAAAGATTGTAGCTTCAAATGTTAAATCCGTTTCTTAGAATATTTTATGGATATCTTCCTAAATATTAACTCTATAGCACTGATATTTTGTACCATGTTACTGTTCAACAACTCAAACAAAATCCACTTCATATTTTATTTGAAAAATAATTTTTAGTATGCAATAATAATTATTAAATTCATGTATGAAAATATTATGAAAGGATACCTTAATATATTTTGATGAAAATCACTTCAGAAGAATTTCTAATAAGGTCATGCAAAATTTCAACTCATTCCGATAATTAGTTTTTGCGCAACATTAAATTTTCATCATTATTGCGATTTTAGGGGGAATGAAAAGTTAAATAAAAATCTGATAAACCACGGAAAATAATTTCTCAGACCCTTTGAACTTCCATAGTTAATATAATAATGTGTTTCACAAATCGCTTGCAAGCGTAATAAATGTAATATTCTAGGATCGCTGATAAAAAAGTTTAAAAGTGTTCAAATTTGAAATTCGGGTAGTTATAACTACAATTAATCTCGATCTATAAGTAGCGAATTTCTATTTCGAGATGATCCCTTACATTTGCACAGACTTTAAGATTTAATATCTCGGGTTATAAAGGTAGTAGTCATGAAATTTCATATTTAAACTAATTTAACGATGCAGAATCTGATTATGGCATCAAAATATGGTGTTTACATTAGAAATTTTGTAGTTTGTGCAAATTTTGATATGAAGACACCCCTGTAAGCAATTTTTAGGGATTTGAATTTGTAGAGGACATTATTTCCTATTGAATGTTATATTTGAATTTCCTCTAGTATAAATAATGCTCAAAATAAAAGGTGGTTTGGGTTGGGTTTTTTTTTGACGACTACACATACTCTATTTTTGTACAGAAAACCTTACACAAGCATGTTTTAGTATATTTTGTATTGCAGGACTGGGTACTGAACCAATGTGTGGCATTGAAACTAAATATTTTCTTTCATCACCTGATATATTAATACCTGATAATTTCATAAACAGGCTTCTTCACTGTCAAACGGATTTATTAGTCAAATATTAGTAGATAAAGTAATGTTATGATAAAATACAACCCTAAAATTAAAATACAAGAATATCTCAATTTCTTATAAATGACATTCTGGCTGTAGCTCAAAAATTCTCACAATATATTTAAACATTTTAAATGCTACTTACCTCACTTTCATCTACTTTTTTAAATGACAGTAAGTTTTCATATTGACGTTTTTCAAGTTCATAAGCAGCGTAAAAAAGATCTTTCAAAACAATAATTTTGGGGGGATGCTGCAATATATGGTTTAGAACAGAAATATTAGACTTCCAATAAAGACTGAACATTCGGAATACATATTGAAAAAAACCATTCAATAAACAATTCTTATATTGTATATTTCCACAACTATTATATTCGCCATGTGCCCACAGCATTGACTTATAATCAAGTGGCATAATCTGCCTCTCTCCTCACTCATGTAAAAATCTGAAGTAGTTGAAAATACTTTTATTTCATAATTTGTGTGAATTTAAACACTATTAAACCAAGACAGGCATAGAGTTATACACTATTCCATGAACAAAAAAAATAAAATGATTTTAGTTCAAATACATATGATTAAGTCAATAACAGTCAACATGCCTCACAAACAGCATTCCATTTTATCCTAATACCTCAAAAAGTTACCAATTCTGGAGTGAATCGAAACTAAAATCTGATTTATATGAACCATTAAAATCGCGTTCACTATGTATTAGTAACTAAATAAACAGTAGCTCTAAAAAATATCTGTAAAACAATGGCAAAGGAATGCTAACCCACTAGTGATACCAAAACTATTTTAGTATCCAACTAAATAATAATCAACAGAAAGTTCATACTTAAGCATTCATCATTCGTTTACAATACAGAAATACATTATTTTTAATTTCATGGTTTTCATTGCCAGATATAAACTTAGAAAACAAGTTGAAGTTGGTTGGATTCAAAGTACAAGAGAATGATGAACAGTTACCTCATCTGAAATGCACTATGTTTTTAGACATAAAAACTTTTTTTAAATATATGCTATTCGGATTTTAAATTTTTAATCGAAAATTTTCAAATAAAAGTAAATAATCTCAACAACCTTTTTTAGAAACTGGATTTCTATTAGTCATAACATTTAATATATAGTCAGTAGCAAAATTACTTTACATAAAAAAACAAAAAGAACAGAAAATAATAGTTTATTTAGTAAAGGATTTTAGTCCTGGTTGCTTGAGCGTGTTTAGATGGAATTGAGCTTCAATTTTAAGGTGTATAAAAATCCAAGTGTATTGCAAGCTAAAAAATTATACAATATTTTATAAATATAAATATATATATATTCAACAATATTTCAACAGTCATCTTATATTCTAATATTTGGATTTCATTTATTGACATTAATAATTTTCTTTAATATTGTTCCCTAAAAAGTATTTAAAATGCTTTGAAGACAATTACTCCAATATAAAACATTTGAAAATCTTAGCAAACCTTTCTTTAAAAATGTTATTTATAAACTACCTGTTCCTTGATAAAATTCACATCACTTTTCATTTCTAATTCATAGGCTTCAATTTCCTTCTCTCTCATAACGATGCTTGTGAGGCAAATATCTCTACATGTATTTCTTAGTTCCATATCCTAAAAAGTTCAAATACTTTTATCATTTTTAATAGTAGGTAGTGTATTTTAATTACACATCAAAGTTAATTTTGCATTGCAGATTTAATCACTCTAAAATTGGACAATTACAAATTTTAATAGCATAAACACAATTTATTAGCTAAGAGGTGATATTTTAAACAACTTCAGAATTCCTAGAAATTCCATTATTTATACCATGTTTGTAAATTCAGTATAATAAAGAAACAAGTAGTAAAACCCATACCAGCCTTTTCATTAATTTTAAGCGAAAACTGTAATATTAGTTCACAAAAGAATAGTATAAAAAAAGTTAAAATACAAGAAATAGCCAAACAGTTCATTGTTGACATTTGTATAATTTATTTTGAAAGACAAATTTTATTTAACCCAATCATTTAGAAAAGAAATATTTTCTAACATTGAACTCTTTAATGAAATACAGCTAGCACCATACTGATTTGAAATAGAAAGATAATACACTAGAAAGTTTATTGTTAGATTGAAACTAAATGGCACGTAGCAGTGGTGCAAATGTTGTATTCTACTGCAATACCAAGATCATGTGTGCAAGTGGTGCTCAGATACAAAATGTTACTAAAAGGCAAAAACCTCATTTATTAAAAGCATATGAAACAAATATCATTAAATTATATTTTGTCATCAGTAGTAATTAATGTATGCCACTATATCCCATACATTCAGTAAAACTTACTTCATGACACAATTCATCCATATAAATATCATCAAGGGTTTCAAAGTTATTGATTAAAATGTCAAGTTCTTTCTTCTTTTTTTCAATCATTTCTTTGTAAAGATTAGACAAAGAAGAAAATGCCTAGTAAAAAGTGCTCAGAATTATTTAAATGTATTTATAATAAAAAATTATATTTATACAATAAATAAAATATCACTTATAATAAAGCATAGTGTATAAATAACGATTGGAAAAATAACTAGAGAAAATTTCTTTATGCGAGTTAGTGTGTGGATAAAACAAGAAAATGTCTGCAAAACTTAAAAATCTATATAATTCAGAAAATTTTACATATTATATTGGTTATCCTACAGTTAAAACTTCTGACATTTTTTATAACTATGCTTAGTTAAAAAAATACCTTTACTTTTCTTGAATTAACTTCATTTGCATTAACAATACCTGTGAATTTTAGAAGAAATAGCAGAACCAAAAAGTTTGTATATTTTGCAGTTAATTCTGCTATAAAAATGTTTTTTTTTTACTAGCATATCTATTTCTCAGATAGACTTTCTTTTTTAGAAATGTTTTAATCCAAAGAGAAATTAAAATAATTATGGAGAATAGAATATCTGCTTGGAAAGCAAAGAAAATGTAGCTGAAATATATCACTGATAAACATGAGTAGATAGAAAGCAAATTGCAAATATAATTTAAACACACCACATTGTAATCTAATTGCTGCCCAATATTTCTTATTTGAGAAATATCCTGTTCTATTTCTTCAGTATCATCATCCATCAAACTCTTGAAATCATGGTAAAGTTCTCTGTAAAGTTGTACTTGAGTAACCTATAAAGGAGCATACGCCATTTCTTTTTAAATTATAATAATTAAAAATTTGGAATTTAACTAATTTTTATATTTTGACAGGAAAATGAGGATGGTTTTGCAAACAATTATTAAAATTTTGCATAAAATGCTTACATCAAGTTGAGAAACGTCAGGAAACTTCAAAAACAGTTGATGTAGAGAATTGTTTTTCTTTTCTCTTTTATCCAGAGCTCTATAATAAATTGTTTTGCACAACTGAATTGCATTTGGCACCTATAAAAAATATCATTCAATCAATTTTTAGTTTTAAATTAATGTTAACCAAGCTTGAAATTAACAATCTAAAGTTAACCAAGCTTGAAATTAACAATCTAAAGCTAACCAAGCTTGAAATTAACAATCTAAAGTTAACCAAGCTTAAAATTAATATAAATTATTAAATTTGTATTTAAACATATCTGACTTTGTATTTCATTTATGAAGTTGGTAGTTAAGGTGTAAAAGCAATATTCCCGGATAGCAAGATTGTTGAATCAAAAAATTTATTTTATTCAAAATTGTGTAGGCTTACTTTCAATTAATTTAAATGAAAAATGAATTACTATTAAACACTTTTACTATAGAAAAAAATCCTTTTAAAATAATATTCTAATTTTACTAGGAATAAAAACTGCAGCAAATAATAGCAAGCAACAGCAATTTATGTATTTTGGAAATGAGACAAACATATTAAATTAATGTATGATTGGTTTTTTGCCAGATTGCATACTTCATCCTACACCAGTGCTCAAAATACCTGGGTGCACAGGTGCACATGAAAATACAATTGTGCAACTAATTTTTTTCTGCTAGGTGCACGCAATGCACCTAGCGTTAAAAAAGGTGTGGGGGGGGACCTTTTATATTATTTTGATGTTGAACAAAATATTAATATCGACCTCTCTCGCTCTAAAAGAACGTAATTAAAATTACTAAATACACACTATGCGAAAACAAAATTGCTGGGTCGTAACGGGTTTATACAGGAGGAAGGTTTACTTGTGCCATGCCACCAGAACTTTTCGACAATCGAAACATTTTCCAGATAGCTCTGTTGAAGCGACTGTTGCGACAGCCGTGCGACGGAGAAGGGAGAATTTAGATGTTTAAATATTTTTATTTACTATCTACTACTAACCTATCTAAACATACCCAAATAACAAAGTAGTTTACATTATATTAATGCTCTTATATTACGTTTCTTTTAAATGTGCACCTAAATTATAACCTGTGCACCTAATTTAAAAACTTAGGTGCACATGGTGCACCTGTATTAAAAAATCTATTTAGAGGCCTGTCCTACACCATACTGGAATCTAAACATTTAATCATTTACCTGCTTCTTTTACATATACATCTCTTAGAAGAATTTAAATACACATGTACTTTTGAGCTTCATAGTTTGAGAGGTTTTAGAAAATAGAAAAAAAAATCAATTATACCGGAATAGGGTAGAAAATTTAAACAAATAAATTCAAAAGATGTACTTACAGCATATGCTATAGTTTCTTCAACTTTACATACGGTTTTTAATGCTAATTCAACATCTTTAATTTCATTTAGCCTCATTTTTGTAAACCTTACCAGAAGTGTTCGAGAAGTGGCAACAATTCCTGATTCCTACAATATATAGAATAGAATATATTTTTAAGTTGTCAACTGCATTTCATGAAAAAGTTATTCAGGTCACTTCTATGAGCACAATTTTCCAATAAATTTGGTTATGTGCGGAATTTCGGCATTAATCCGTATATTGTAACTGAACAGAATTTGCGGAAACTATGTGTGAATAAATATTGAAATGTAAGATAAAATTAACTCTTCTGTTGATAAATGTTTAAATACCTGCTAAGTACTATATCTTTAATCAAAATTAAAAAAAATATATTATTATTTAAAATTCTCAACATTAAATCTGATCTAAATAACTAAAATAACTTCAATATGTTTAAGACTTTTAAATTAGTTGAAATAATTTATATTAGGATACTTTGAGGCATACTAGGATATTATATAAAGTCTCAGACTAGGCTAGGTGCAGCAAAAATGTCAAATTATGTCAGTAAAATTCAAAGAACAAATTACTTAAAAATAATGCTTCTATCTAATCATATTTCAAGGTTGTTTATAATGAATAATTTCTCTGCTATATTAAAGACATAATTATTTGATTTTTAAACACGAATTAACAATAAATAGTTGTTAATTTGGGGATAAAATATCCATCAGCAAAACAGGTTAGGAATAGAAGGAAACTTTATAGTTATGTGTAATTAAGGAATACTCAATAAAGTGTAATTTCTAGACCCATTTGACATCCCCTAATAGAGGATTAAAACCCCATTATTACTGAATCGTGCAATTTATAATTGCAACAAATCCAAATACCTATCCCATAGCATGTATGTGTTTGACAAAATAATGTGTCCCTGTTGGAATGATTCACAAGAATATTTAGCTGTCAAACTCCAGCTGAGTAAAACTCGAATTTTAGAATAATCACCAAACAGAGTAGCAATAATCCTAATGATGAATGGAAACAGTTCAAAATACAGATTCAACAAATTAAAAGGAATGATACTTCTGTTAAATTAATTTATCCCTAGCCACAAACTCGCAAAAATCAACTTCTCATTTTGTGCGACATGGATGTTATATTTATGAAATGTAATTTATAGAATGAATTCATGTTTCGAATGGAAATATTTCTAACCAGTTTTGCAAAAATATGTACGACATGTTTATATTATAGAGATTAATGATGTTCATAAAAGCTTACTTACATTTTGAGTGGTCCTATAATGTAATTCACTAATGTGCCAGTTTAGTTCTTCAACTTCTTCCTTTCTTACTCTGAGAGCAGTTAAAAAGAGTTCTTTGCAACTTAAAACAGCCTTTAAAAGCTAAAAAAATAAGCCTTCTAAGTTTAAACTATATATAATCTTTCGCAGCTTATACATGACAGCTAACAGGTTTAGCTCATATACAAGAAATAGTTATGAATAAGTACTAGGACCTTGCATTTAAAAGTATAAGACTTGTGATATTTTATTCTGGATACTTACATATGTATTGTGAATACATAGATTTGGAATGACCGATTTTTTGTCATAGTTTTTCTCTATATTAAAAAAAGTTACCGCAGTCACAGGATTGAAAACTGTGTTGTTTAGCTCGCTTCTTAGACGGTTTCCCGAGAAAGTACTTATCAGAAAAGAACGAAATTAACATGGTTGTTCTTCATCGTATTCCCTGGACAATTGTTACGATTTTTTTCGGATGCGA
Organism: Metellina segmentata; assembly: GCA_947359465.1. Taxonomy (NCBI): domain Eukaryota; kingdom Metazoa; phylum Arthropoda; class Arachnida; order Araneae; family Tetragnathidae; genus Metellina; species Metellina segmentata. The sequence goes on from OX375879.1 coordinate 30,720,137, forward strand.
CTATTAGTTTAGGGTTTATTAAGTGTAAAAATTGAAAAAGCAAACTTTCTTCCGTGAGTGAGCAAAACACATACAAATTTTCAGTCTTCAGCCATGAATTATTTTTGAAGAGTACCTCTCAATGTAGATTTTTGCAGCTTGTCGAGTTTTTTTAGAAATTTCAATTTGGTTCTTGATAATATTTTTTTTTTTAATTCGGGAGAAATCGGGTCATTTTTGTTATTTTTTTTAAACTATCATATCTATATCTTATTATTATAAGTTTTTAATTTTTTAAATATCGCAGTATACCTCAGAATATACTCTTTCTTATGGTATAATTATTTTTTTAATTGGTTCATAAATAAATTCGATGCAATCAAAAGTTGGTCATACAAAATTCGGAATCTTTGGATATTTTCGCTATTTTTTGTTAAAACTGTAATATCTACAGCTTAATTCTATTATTTTTTTAATTTGAGAACATCACTGAATACATTACATTACACTCTTTCTTATGGTACAATTTTTTTTAATTGGTTAATAAATAAAGTCGATGCAATTAAAAGTTGGTCAGACAATTTTCGGAACTTTCAGATCGTAATTTCCAATACAAAACTAAAACTGTCATATCTATATTGTATTACTATTAGTTTTTACTTTTTTAAATATCGCAGTATACCTCAGAATGTACTCTTTCTTACGGTACAATTATTTTTAAAATTGGTTCATAAATAAATTCGATGCAATTAAAAGTTGGTCACACAATTTTCGTATTTTTTAGTTCGCTGAGCACGTTCCGCACGCAGTTGTGGGTTGTATTTTTGACTATCAGGTTTGCCAGATATCAAATTTATCGTAGCAACAATTGCCATAAAAACTATTTCTTTTTATTTGCCGAGGACAAAAGACTCACTTTTTCACTCTGTTCTCAGGCAGTTTACGAAGAAAGTACGAAGTACAGATCATAAAGTTAGTTAGGAGATTAACACGGTTTACTTAAAATTGTACAGGAAACAAGAAGCAGAAGGTTTTTTACTGATGCAGCTATTAGTTTAGGGTGTATTAAGTGTTAAAGTAAAGAGAAAGTGAAATCACTTGCGAAAGGAGTATTGGTTTGCGAAGCAAACCAAATGAGATTACGTAGCAATCCCCTGGGGTCGGCTAGCGTAAGCGAGCAGGGGGCGAAGTCCTAGCTGTGATGTCATGGACCGGAAAGTCAAATCAGGATTATGCGAATTATTAAGATAGTTTCGCTGTCCACGAGATTCACTCTGCAAAAGAAATGTTGGTTTGCGAAGCAAACCAAATGGGATTGCATAGCAATCCCCAGGGGAACGCGACCATAAGCAAGCAGGGGGCGGAGCCCTCTAGTTTACTAAACAAATGATACTAACAATTTTATTTTTACGTTTGCTTTTTTATAGGTATCAATCAAACACCCTCCACTTTCAGTGAAAACAGGAAAGCTTATCATGAATTCTAAAGTGGAACATTCAACATATGAATTTATTTCTATCAATAAATGTTTTAGTTAACAAAGACTAAAAATATAAATTTTTCATAAGAGAAACACACATTTACATTTTAGAAAAGCATATCAATCTTCAATTGCTAAATATCATATCACTTTAAAATTTATCAATAAACTTATTTGATGCAACATATTTTCTGTACTTAAAAGAAAACAAATAACATGAAAAGTTGACATTCAAACTTTTGAATTTACAGAATGATTCAAAAGAATAATTGAAGGTATAAGCCTTATAAGTATAATGAAATAATCCAAACCTCTGATTCAAAGTTTGTCTCTTCAGATTGTATTAAACTAAAATCCTGAAAATAATTTTCATTTAATTTTCTTTTAACTGTCCTTAAATGCTGCTTTGGTTCAGAGTCGACTTTGGATGCCTGGAAAACAAAAGTTTATAAGCATATATTAAATTAAAAATAAATACAAGAGCAAAAGCAAGGATCTATATACACGTTTCACAAATGTTTGTGGCACAAAAATTGACATTCTTTATGTATTGGAAAATGACAACAAATGGGTATAAACGATCTAAAATTTATAGCCATGGAAATTCATCTATTTTGCCACTTATATTGAGCGATGGAGCTACCATAATAATATTTCTAAAACCACACAATAAAGCTCACTGCTCTATTCAAATTCTGCAGCAGTCTGAAGACAAGGTAATGATAAATCTGAATTACAGAAATAAATGTAGAAAAGAAAATGTCAGCAAACATAAAAACAGTTTTAGACATTACAAAATACTGAAGTCTTTAACAAGTGAATTGGATGGTTAAATGAAGTAGAAGTTTGGATATTTATGGTAACATGAATCAGTTGTGATGCAGGTTAACGAATGAGAATTAAAACAATATATATATATATATATATATATATATATCAGGCATGAGAATGCAAAATTTCAAAAAAGAGGAAAACCAAAATGTGAAATTAAATACACGCGAGTCAGGTCTGTGCACAGGATTTCGCAATTGTAAAAATTAAAAATTTATAAATGATTAAGGTTAGACCATAAATCGGGAAAAAGCGATGAATCACGAGCACATGCTAAATATGGGCCATCCGAAATAACAACATCAAGGTAGATGTCTGTCCACATTAAAAAATTTAATGCTGTTGCAAGATTGAAAACTCGCTTTTTTTGCTCTATTCTTAAGACGGTTTCACGAGAAAGTAGATAGTAAAATTACGAAACTAATATGGTTTGTTGAAAATTGTACAAGGAACAAAATGAAATTTGTTTTTCTGAAGCGGCTTATTAGTTTAGGGTGCATTAAGTGTTAATGTCGAAAAAAGCGAAATTTCTAACGTGAGTGAACAATAGACGTACAATTTTCAGTCTTCAGCCGTGATTTCCTTTAGAGTACTTCTAAATGTAAATTTTTTGCACGACAATTTTTTTTAGAAATTTCAATTTTGTTCCCCGATAATATATATTTAAAATTCGGGACATTTTCGTTACTTTTTTTTAAAACTGTCATATCTATATGTTATTATTATAAGTTTTAAAATTTGAAAAAAAAATTAGAATGTACTCTTTCTGACGGTACAATTATTTTTCAAATTGGTTCATAAAGAAATTCGATGTTATGAAAAGTAAAATTTTGCGACAGTGTACAAAGTGTTCCTCCCGCAGACGCGCGGAGATCCAACGTCAAACAGCTTTTATGAAACTGAGGCTCAGAGGAATGTAGCCCCCTAGTAGACCTGGGCGATGTTCAAATTTTTACATCGCGATACATCGGCATTCTAACATTACGATATATTGTGATGAGTTAATCATGCATTTTAAACATATTAAAAGCAAAACCTTGTTCCTACTATAAATTACTATAAAAAATCATGGTAGGAAAAAAAATAACAAATAAAGATCTGCGTTGTACATTAAAGAAACAAACACACATGATTTAAAACAAGATTTTTTTTGCATTTAGTATATACTAGCCAATGCGTCGCACGTGGTGTTGGTTTGTCACAGGCAACGCCGTGATGTAAGGTATTAAGAAAATAATCTGGTGTAAAATTTTCCAAAGATTTCAAATCCGTTGAAATTTTTATTCTATCTTTAACAATTGCCGAGATAGAAAAAAGCACTGAAGAACGTCAGTGATAACTTTATTAATATCTTTTGCTTCACTAGAATCTCTTTCGCAGCAAATCAAAATGAATGAATCTCGAAACAAACGAAGGTCATTCGAATGTGTTCTCTCCCATTCTAGAGACGGGAGATAAAAAAACACGATATAGTTCCAAAGGCTGACGTCAAGGTAATGTGAGGGCAAAAAGTCTAAATTTTGATGTTTCTTCATTCAACGAAATAAGGAAGAATGGTGAAAAAAACAATTAAATTCATTTTAAAATGATCTAGATTGAATTTTAAAATCCGACGACCCTAAAATTGCAAAAATTAGGACTACCTGTGTGCCGAATCTCATTACTGTAAGTGCTATTGATTCGTCAGGACTTTAGAGTCCAAGAAAACAAACAGACAAACAAACATTACCTTTTATAATATTAGAGATGTGTGTGTGTGTTCCATACACCATATATGCTCAGGTAGATTCCAAAATTAGCTTACTTAGGAGAAAAACTTCAGCATAAATAGAAATAAAGAGGCATTTTATTCCTCTAATTAATGATGACGGCATATATGATTTAGATAGCCACAGAACTTCACAACAAAAAAGGATTCAACTTAAAATGTGCAAAATCATTTTTGTTTTAAAATTTTTAAAGTACACTGAATTTCAATTTCGCTAAAAGATATGTTTGGAAACGAAAGTCAGCTTCCGGACACAAATGGTTTTGAGAAAAAAAAAATGAAAACAGACCGTAAAATTCCCAGATTTTCCAAAATTATTTTGTTCTTAAGTACTCTTAAGGGAAAAAAAACAGTAACTAATTAAAAAATGTAATATAAAGACCTAGATAAATTCAGCAAGTAGAGTAGAATTATTCGCTCCCTTGCAGATTGAAACTTTAATTTTCAATCTTTATATGTGTGACCTGTCGCCTCATTATCACCCGAAAAAAAATCAGCGCAGAAATCGCAAAATTAACAATAGGTTCTCATAAATCAAATTTTTCACAAATGATGCTAAAAAAAAAAGAAATTACCGCTGGAAATACTGATTAGGCAACTCAGATATCGCGCATGAGCTAAGTAAGCATCGAAATCGTTAGCGACAACATCGTGACACCGGAAAACCGCGAGATAGGGAAAAATCGCGATGTCACGATGATCGCGAGACCTGCGCTAGCTAAGAGGTGGCTGTGTGAGATCGGGAAAAATCGCGATGTCACGATAATCGCCGAGACCTGCGCTAGCTAAGAGATGGCTGTGTGAGATCGGGAAAAATCGCTATATCACGATGACCACGAGACCTGCGCTAGCTAAGGTATGGCTGTGTGAGATCGGGGGAAATCGCGATGTCACGATGATCGCGAGACCTGCGCTAGCTAAGGGATGTCTGTGAGATCGGAAAAATCGCGATGTCACGATGCATCGCCATCGTGAAAATTTCGTAACCGATGTGGCGATGTTGACCTCACATCGGTTTTTCACGATGTATCTATTCGTTGCCCTGACCTACCACTAGTATATAAAAACGTCACTAGGACATCCAGTTCTTCAAAGCTTGAAATATACTCATTGGCTAGAAACACTAATGAAATGACGTCATATTCTTAAAAATGGTCAAAATCGCGTTAGAAAAACGAGGAAAATTACTGAAAAACGGAAAAAAACATGAAAAAATACACAAAATGCGGAAATCCGCGTAAACGCGGAAAATTCTCATGCCTGATATATATATATATAAACTTAGCAAAGATCTGATAGTTTAAAATAAGGCAATACAGTTCAGTACACAAAAATTAATATCAATTCCCACATTTTACAGTATATTAAAATGTGTATTTTTTTCATAAAAATATTTAGTTATGAACATGTAACAAATTCAAACTTTACAAAAATATTTACAAATAAAATTTTTTTTTAAATGTTATGTTTTTTTTTTTTTTAAGAATGAACATTAATTTCACATATTAACCTTTATGCTATGGCTTGCAACTAGTTTATAGCAATCTCGACAACTAGCTTGATTATTTGACACATACTTGATTAAATACACTGATGTCTAATATATTTCAAAGACATTAAAAATGTACTAAATAATGATGTTTTATACATTTTCTATAAATAACTGTTTATAAAGTGCAATGCTATTAACAAATGTCAGCAGCAGTTAAAAACGGACAAATATATATTAATTCCAAGAAAGCAAGAAAACTGCTTAAAAAAACAAACTGTTTTATACCTGAAATTTTATGGTACTTCTTTCAGAATTTTCATAAGATAGTGTATTTAGTTCTTGTTTCAAAATTTTTACTTCTTTTTGTCTTTCGTCGAATTCTTCAGAGAACAGTTTATACAACTCTGTACACAAATTTGTAACCTAAATTCAGAATTATGATAATTGCTTTTTATTAAATAAACATTCATTTTCAAAGAATTAACAGGTGTTTTGAATCAAAAATAAATTCGTTCCAATTCTGATGTTTCGTTCACACATACACTGAGTATTGTATAATATTTTACACTCCCACGGTTGTTTCTGAATTTCAGTAAAAACAAAACCTGCTTCAACAATATTCAAGGAAAGAAACTGGACAAAAAAAAACAAGTCTACATCATCATAGGAGAAAACCAAATTGTATTTAACCATATCAGTTATCATAGAATTAAATGGTTGAGTTTTTGGCAGAAAGGTCATATTTGGTCATGTCTCATAGCATTAGAAGAAAACTTTTATTTTGAATTCCATATTTAGTAAATATATGGGAATAAAGTCAAATGAGATAAAGGAAGATATTTTTTGTAAGTAATTCAGAACTAATTATAATTATTTTACTAAGCTATCTTCGATTTCATCTCTAGCAAGTTGCAGGATATATTCTTTGTAAAGTGCAGACTTGTGCTTTCTATTTTCAAGAGCCTCTTCAAAAAATGCAGCACATTCTTTAAGCAATTCTAATACCTAAAATTCAAATAAAAGCTGTCTTGAACAATTCAATAGTTTTTAGTTTTTCAATAGTTGTTGTTAAAAAGTAACAGAGAGAAAAATGAATAATCATTTACTCACTTTTGAATGTATACAAACAGAAAAAAAGCAGTCAATTTTTTCCAAATAATGTAATATACACTGGAGGAAAATAATATGCCAATACCAAGAAATTAGTTAAGAGGAAAGAAATTTAGGCAAGCATTTGTCTATATAACAATATTTATTTGATTTGTTTCAAGATCAGATTATCAGATTAAAGAATGTGCACAAAAGAGCCATTTCAAATGTGAAATATTGGTACATTAATAACTGCTGTAGTCGCTTTGATTTTAAGTGAAAGCATGCAAACAACCATGAATTGTGTTGCACAGTTGCCATGTGTCATTTTCTGGGATGAAGTTCTATGCCTGTTGTACTTGGTCAGACAAATCAGCAATGGTCAATGCTGGTTGTGGATGACACTGGATTTGCCGTCCAATAATGTCCCAAATGTGCCTGATGGGAGAAAGATCAGGTGATCTTGCAGGCCAAGGCAAAATGTTGATACTCTGTAGCGAACGTTTGGTAATAGCAGCGGTATAAGGACAAGCGTTGTCCTGTTGGAAAACAACCCCTTGAATACCGCTCATGAATGGCAGCACAACAGGTTCTATTACCAGTCTGACATACAAATTTGCTGCCAAGGTGCCTGGAATTAAGCTTGGATGCTCCGAAGACAATGACTCCGGGTGTATGTCCAGTGTGTCTCCGCCACAGACAGCTTGGTTCCAAATGCTCACCTGGCCTTCTAATCAACATACAGCCATCACTGGGACCAAAACAAAAACGGCTCTTATCTGAGAACACAACAGATCTCCACTCCACCCTCCAATGAGCTCTAGCTTGATACCTCTGAAGTTGCAGATGGAAGTGATTTGGAGTTAGTGGCATGAACACTACAGGGCGTCTGGCTCAGAGCTGTCACTCAAGTAATTGATTTGTTACAGCCACCATAAGCTCGAAATTCTGCTGCAGATGCAGTACAATGGCCACAGTACACAGCCATGTGGCAATCTTAGCAGTCTTCCCTCGCAGTAGTGGCCCGTGTGTAGCAGGACCCTGGTCTTCTTGAGACAGTACCTTCCCATGATCACTGCTGCCAACAATCATGCACAGTGGATACATCCCTACCAAGTCTTTCTGCAATATCACGAAAAGAAACTCCACCTTTTCATAGCTCTATTACATGGCCTTGCACAAACTTAGTAAGCTGCTGATACTACCTTTTTTTCCTTACAGGCATTCTTGATTCAAATCTAGCATACAATGCCCAATCCGAAAGATAAATAACTCTCACGAAATTTACATCGCGTATTTAAACCAAACATGATTTAAGATAACCCTACTAGTGCCACTCTTATTCGTCTAGTGAGAAATTTGAATAGGCATCATCTTTCAGATGTGCAAACATGCCTCTCAAATTTCATTTATCTAGCAATCTAGCACAACTCCTTGGAGTGGAATTTTATTTGCCTACAGTGTATGTGCTTATTTTAATTCAAGTATGGGTAATTGTAATTTAAAAAGAACATATGATACAAATAAATTTTTTGGCAAATATCAGTGCCAGTCATTGGGTGATCATTGTCTACACACACTCGATGGGTGATCAAGCAAGCTATGGAAGAAGTAAAACCTGATGAACATCAAAGAACTGTCATATGTTGCATGCTATACATTGCCCCATTGAAAACTGTCTGCAAGAAAACACATAAGGAAGGACTCCAAAATTTCAAAGACATAGTTGTGGCTGTTGAGTGTACCAAACAATGGGTACTAGTCAGGGGCAGGAGTAGAATCCAATGGTGGCCCATACCATAAAGCAAGATGCAGGACCAGTATGACAATGCATAATACAAGATCCAAGTAGTCTGTCAGAATGGTGCTTGCCAACTCAGATGTGACTACTGTGGGGTGCTGTAGACAAAATCAAGATTAATCTGCCATTTGTTTGTCCTTGTATGGCATTCTAGGTACCATTGCAATTGCAGACACTTGTAGTATAGAGTCAAAGGTTGTAATAGTAATGGAAACCTTTGAAACTTTCCTGTCACTGCAGACAATGTCTGCAGCAGCAGGGTATTTTTTAGCAGTAAGAAGTAGAATAGCAGTCACTCATCAGTCTGTGGTGAGTGACTACCTTTCTACTATAATTAATTCAACATACTGTGAACATTGTATATGCCTGATCAAAAACTTTAAATGTAGACATTAGTTGTGTTTTTGATTTAATGGTATGTTCATTAATGGAAAATGATTCACTATAGTAATAGATGTAACTCATCAATGGTACTTGGAACAGAAATATACTTCTAGATGGAAGTCACATCTAGATTATTCTAGGAAGGAACTGTTCTAGGAAAGAATTCATCTGGAAGGAACTGTTTCCGAATATGACAAAAGTAGGGTAGTGGAGTTCAAACTAAATACATTGCTACAAAAAACTTGTCCTATAATTACACCAAAATAAATTTTATATCCTGTTTATTTTCTAATTTAAAAAATGATAATCTGAAATGTTGCACAAATGTGCAACCACATGTCTATTTTATAGAAAAACAGTGTCACCATATTTATCTACATAGCATAATCCATTTGATAGAGTAGTCATGAGAATAGATTACATTAATGTTAAATTCTTCAATACAATGAAAGTTCAAATAGGTTTTTTTGACAAACAAGAATATTTCAACAAGGATATGGGTTTTTATTTAAGTACATTTTTAAATTGGTAACAAATACGATAAAAAGAAAGTATTATTAATAGATAAAAGTGACATATCTAAAGTGATTCTCATATATTTATAAAAGATACTTTGTTTTCATTAGAGTCATGAAATACATTGTATCCTCAAAACGTTTTAGTTTAATTTGAAGTATGTATTGCAACTTCTGTTTAATAAGCATGGAAAACAGAACAATTTGGAAACCAAGAATATAAAGAAAAATTACTTTAATCAGGTGTGGATCTGTATGAGATTTTTTCTCTGTATCATTCTTTTTAATATTTGACTCCTAGAAAAGAAATCACATTTTCTTTCCAGATTCATGTTTAAATTCAGAAATTAACAATACAAATATTTACAATGGTATACTCTTTCTTATACACATTTTCATAATAAAGAAACAATTATTCAGAACATTTTCTGGATGAACTCATATTTTCTTTTCTTTGTCTTATATGTAAATCTAATATTTTAATAAGATGTTACATTTAATTTAAGCAAATATTATAAGCTCATTAGAGATACAGACATAATAAAACATTCATCCTGTATATTACAATTTAATTTTGTAATGACTGTACTTCCATCTTTTCATATTATTCTAAATGAAAGTGTAACAGCTATATTCTACCTTCAAAAACATTTTTTAAGTATTTATGTAAACAATGGATCAGTTTCAGTAACATTCAGTTTCTCTGGTCTTTTTCACTATACGAGTACTAGGAAAACCACAAAAAAAATATTTAGAAATCTTTTAACATGAAACATTTCAAGATTTCCTCTATAAAACATCCAAAACTGTCTATTTATTTAGCACAATAAAAGAATTAACTATAAATTGGCAGAAATAGTGTAATAAATAGTTTCAGGGAAATTATTTTTAAGCTTTCAAAACAATAACTTTAGTTATTAAATTTTAATCATCGTAATTAAACTAAACGTCATTGCCTAGTTAATGCTAGGAAGATGCAACAAGGATTGAAAATTGTTTGTTTACTGCAATTTACTTTACTTTTTCCCTTTACTTATTTAGCAAATGGGTATGAATTTTTTCTTAAATCCCAAATTTAAAAGACAACACACTGTCTAGAAGCTGAACTTGGAAATGTTATGTACAAGTACTAACTGTGTACTTATGAGCTGAACTAATGCTGGTATCTATGGAAGGCAATAAGAAAGAGATAAAGGTTTCGGTGTCAGGGGTACTTCACACATAACAAACACAGACCAACCCGATGCAGAAATTATCAAATGCGGTGTTCACATTTAGTAACTAAATCTCTAGTAATCATGTTTTCAAAACCATTTGGTTACTTATGTTACATATATCAGACATCTTCAGAAAAATTTAACTGTTTTGTTTAGTACATCCAATTTTGTATATTCATTTCCCCAGAAATGACCATGTTGAAAATTGAAGTAATGTTCATAATTGCTTTGTAAATAATATTTTAAAATTGGAATAAAACTACACTTAATGGTGTTAACCAATTTCAAATTTTTAGACCAGTTTTACGTATAAAAAATTATAAATTAAATACGTCTGGCAAATAGAATTTTTTTATAAAATTTTTTTACTGGAACTTTTTTTTGTCTAACGTGTTTCTTTTTAGCTTTAGCTTCCAGCCTTTTTATTTCATCCTCCTTCTCCATTTCAATAAGTTTCAATTCAACTGCTATGGAGTAAAGATCCTGAAGTCTAACTTTTAATACAGATTCCTACAAAACAAAACAAAAAAAAATAGTTTTAAAGTTTGTAGCACTTTAAGTTAAAATTCAAGAGAACACACGTAAAGGTTAAAAATAATTATTTACTTCGTCCCTACTTAGTCTAGTAAAAATTAATTTTTGTTTAAACTATACTGAAATATTACTTTACTTGAATTTATTATAGTTAAATGTAGCACAAGAAAACCACCAGCTCTTGAAATAAATTATAAATTGAAATATATTTTACTGCACAATAAATGACAAATAGTATCTTATATTTCAATGACTAATAACCATGCATTTGCTATTAGTAAAAATTATATAGTATTTGTAAAGTAGAGACAAATCTCATATGCAAGAGAAGAAACTGACTTAATTTTCATTGCAACAAAAATGAATGATAAGAATTGATGATTCATAACATGAAGAATCATATAGATATACAATAGCATTTAGATTAAATTCACAATACCATTTGGTTTGTTGGTTGGTTTAAGGGCACAAGGTCCGAAAAGGGAAAAGTTGTGCCATAATACCATTTGAAAGCTTTACATAAGTCACATCAAGCAATATGGAACACAGACAATAAAGCCATTTAATCATTAAAAATGTGGCGTTAAAAACTGCCAGTGGACATCAAATTGACACATTCTGATAACATGTCAACTCTTGATCCATCTGTAAACAATACATGAGAGCAGATCGGATTCTCAATATCATCATCAGCTAGATCTTTTGGTTTTGAAGAAAAGCACGACAAATTCACCAAATAGTTTGTTTTGTTACATGTATATAATATTTTTTGTAAGCAAAATGTTTAATGCATCTACATTTTCAAAGGACACCAAATATAAAATCTTTGTAGTAAAGGACATGAAGTTAAGATTTACACAAGGTCTTAAGATTTACTAAGAAAGTAGTATTTCAAAATAAATAAACTCAACAAAAAAAAAATTTGATGGCACAAGGTTCAAAATCACAGAAATTGTGCTAAACATTTTAATTATAAACTTTTTCTAGTTTTATTTACATTGTATAAATACAGTTAGTCTTTGAAATAAGTTAGGTAATTAAAATTATTAGAAGTGTTTTTATCACAATATCACAACATTAATGTGATTACAGCGCTCCAATATTTCAGAGATGTCTAAAACATTCCCTGTCAATCATGAAATCAACATACATCTAATTCAGCGCATTGATTGAACTAAAGTATTTTTAGTAGGTAACTACTGCCTACCTGCTCTTCATGTGGTTATCAATGTGACAAATTATCTTCATGTGGTTAAAAAGACAAAAGTATTCATATCTTAAACCAAGGTTACGAAACTTCATAAGTATATTGACCTTAAGTTCATTTATGTTACTTAAGCTCTAATTTAAAAAGTAATTACAAGCGAGCTAAAAAAATGAAAAAAAAAAAACTATAGCATAAAGTTATTTTGAATTATTTAAGAGATTAATTTTATATTATTTTCTTTTCCATGAAAATGTAATAAATATTTTCCATAAAAAAGAAATACCTCAACATCGTGACTAAATGGTGCAATATCTTTAGTGCATCCTTCTAACCACCAACAAATATCTTCAACCAATCCAACCCTCTTCTTCAAAAGAATAGGGATTTCTTTTTCTTTTGCTACCATTTCATGAGCAATTTTAGAAAAGTCTTTTAATGATAGGAAAACTTGTGAAGCCTAGAGAAAAGTGCATTGAATTAACATCAGAATAGTTTGCGAATAACACAGTAGAGAAACACTATTCTACTTTTCTTTGTTTGTAATAAAGATAGTTTTAAAATCTAACAGATAATTATCAACCTTTACATCCAATTCTTCTTTTTTCTTTTTCATAAGTTCTTTTTGAATAATTTCTTTTAAGAATTGAATAACTTCTGAAGACTGAAAAGAGTAAATTAAAGGAATTATCACATCAAATACATTTATTATTTGAATATTACAAAAAACAAAAAGGTAAAAGTTATCCGATTCCAATTAAACTCTTGCTTACTTTGCAGTCCGTTTTATATCCGATAAACTTATGTCCTTTCACATAGTCACCAACCACATAACCAAATACATCATGCTGATCAGAGTCTTGGGTAATGTGAGATATTTTGCACAAGGCATGATGAAATAAGAGATTCTAAATTTGGGGGAAATCAACTCTTAAAATCAGATTAATTAAATAGGAAAATTAAAATAGAAAACATTCAGAAAATAATTTTCTTGAATTTTCAAAAATTGATTTATGAATGTCATTATATCCTCAGAGAAAATTATAAATCTTAATCCAATAGATTAGATAAGTTGTACTAGTGAATACCAGAATTTCTCACATTCAATTTTGTATTTATAAATTGCAGTTATTTTAGTTGCTCTAAATGCTCTCATACAAAACAAATAAACTTTTAATTATTCCTTAGTTTTATAGAATATCAAGTTGGCACCTAGAAATTAGATTGCATTGCTTTAATAGAAAATAAATTTTAAACTTACAATAGCTTTCCAGGAATTTTAATCTGATGAATTGATTAAATGATTTTTCCAATTTATAATTTAACATATACATAGAATTAAGCTATATACAGAATGATCGTGATTAAAGTTACCATATTCATAGCATTGTTTCAATAATCTAATCAAAAATGAAAAATATATACAGGCAATAAAATGTGAAAGCAGACTATTCAACGGATGTGGAAAAGGTTTCTACAAAAATGTTCGAAAACCATCAGCTAGAGCACTTTATGGCAAAATACGAAAAATGTAGCGCAAAAGCATTTATCATTCAAAATAGAACATGCCTGCTGCACAGACTGTTTGGTAATGTGAGGAACATTATTCACTATGTTGTCTATAGCTCAGTTGAAAAATTTAAATGCACTGAACAGCATGTTCAATGGCAAGCCTCAACTTCTTCCTTATGAACCTTTGTACATACAGCATTATACTGTTCAAGGATCACTTCACACTAACACAATTTTAATTCAGTAGAAACTGACAACTGAAGATATGGGAAAGTTACTTAATATCTTGTCATAAGTAATAGTTTGTTCACTATAAAACTTTTCATACTGTCTGAATCTGGAAAGTTCCATTTCAATACATCTGAAAATACATTAGCAGTTTGTACTTGGATTCAGATTGCCTGGATTCTGTTCATGCAAAGCAGCTCTAAATCAGTTAATGTTGCAATATTTTTATGATAAACCATAATCTACAAACCTCTACTGCTCTAACCAAAAGTCATGTGGACTCAGATCTGGAGAACACGAGGGCCAGGCTTTCAAAAACTTATCACTTGGTGATCAGCAAAATATAGGAGCCAAAATTCTTCAGTTGTGAATATAATCTGATGTAAAAACTTTTCCACGAAAATAAGTTCTCAATTAAACAGAGAGCCTTGCCAAATAAAATTGACAGTATAAAATGAAAATTTACAAAAACTATTTACAACTTACTCTAAAATCTTTGTCTTGAACTTTAATGCCACAGTGATTTACTTTTAACTGTACATTCTGAAAGTCTTGTTTAGAATCATACATTGCCTAGAAGAAATAATATATGTTGAAATTGCATTCGATTAACATACGAAAATCTCAATACTAGTTTCGTAATGAAAATTTTGTAACAAATGGTATTTGAAATAAAAATTATGTAAAAACAAAAGGCAGTATCTATTTGGTCTCTCTTATGGCTCTCATTAAAATTTTAAAGTATAATAGCCTATAAACAGCTATTTCATTTATTCCTTTTAGAAATTTACCATTTAGACTAGAAAGTCAGTTGCTTACAATTACAATTTTAGTCACATACTCCAGAGTGCATCTAAGTCTGTCTAAGTTTGTGCATAATTTGCAAGTATTATTGCCACTGTAACAATAGTCACAGGCAATTTTTGACAAAAAGATGACTCTCAGAAAAGGTTCAAGTCCTGAAGAAATTGTAAATATGCTGCAAGAACTACACAAAAATGAACTTGATGTTGGTGAGTTCTCGGGTTCCAATTTAGATTCAACTAAAGAAAGAGGATAGCGTGAAAATAAATTAAAAGAATCCGAATAAAAAGACAGATGATACGGATAATACTCAGAAAATTTTCGTATTATTTTACCAATTGAGATGGCAGGGAATAAAAATTGATTTGCTGCTAGAAATATTTTGCATGAAAGTTCTAATTTTTTAAACAAAATGTCAATGAACATAAGAGTCAATGTGTAAAAGCATCAAAAATTATATTTGTCAAAATCAGAGTGGGAAATTTATCTCAAGCATAGTATAAAAGCCAAATAAAAAAGTATAATTTACATGCAACCAATGTAACACAAAGGGCTCATTCAAGTAAATGGTGCATGAATTGGATGTTGGGGTTTGGGGAGCAAGGTCCAAAAACAAACAAATTGCACAAAGAATGGTACACGGAAACTGTGTTTAAGAAATTACTAACTGCATCAATTGTAAAAGAGTGTGCATGTAATCATCAAATTGCTGTGCATAAGCAATCATAACTTTAATAAAAATATCGTAAAATAACCTCAAAATTAACAACAATGAAAACAGTAGTGATCTCATTTAGATATTACAACTATTTTACACAATTTATACACACACACACACACACACACACACACACACACACACACTGGCACCGAAAAGATACTATCAAACTTTTTGGGTAACAGGAGCACCTGCTGCACTAGGGTTAATTCTCCCAAATTTATACAATTTATTTCTTTAGTGAATTCTTAATTTTTCTTCTTGAGAAAGCAAATCAACTTTGTTAAAACTCAAGAAAACAAATGAACCTTGTTAAAACTTGAGAAAACAAATGAACCTTGTTAAATATTGTGGAGTTGACAAGAAATGAAGCATACTTAAATAATACAATTATTGGTACAGCTACAATTTTTTCTCTCGACTTCCATAGCTTTCAGCTTCTGAGGAATGCAATCCCATTGATACAGATAATCTGACTGAACTATTTTCATGGAGATATAATCATGAAATCGCACATCTACCTGACTCAGCTTTTAAGATTACAAGTCAGATATTTTTTGCCATCAATCTGCCCATAACAAAAAACGTTTTAACATGTAATTGAACTTACATACATGCAATGTTTTAGAATATCTTAATTCAGAAATTAAATTTTTCAAATATTAATCAAATAAAATATTAAAACATGGAGAAAACTTTAAAAAATATTAAAACATAAAATTTAGTATGTTAAAAAACATTTGATCACATACTTTCATCATATTAAGAGTTTTATGACAAAGCTCATAACTGATTTCTAAACCTAGAATATTTTCTACTCCTATAAGTTTTGCATCAATTTGTGTTTCAAGCATTTCAGCATCATTTTTACCTGAAGTATAAATATATAATTATAGATTCATTCCTTTTTTTTTATGAGATAATATTAATAATTTGGAATACCTTCTGAGGATTCATCATCCAAGGAATTACTTCCAGAAAAATGAAGATTATCCTATGAGAAAATACAATTTTTTTTCTATCAATTATCAGAATCTAAATGAAGACAAGAACCAATTTGAGAAATAAAAAAGCGAAACAGCTCTTTGAATAAGTTTATTTCACATACGGTTCACTGAAGTATTATTTTGCTTAAAAGTAGTAATACAGCAGATAAAATAGTTAAAATTAAACAGTCAATTTTAATTGCACAGCAACTTATCCCTTTAGAATCATGAAGTGTTTCAACAATAAGGTAAAAGAAAAATTGTTTAATTGAAAGGAATGTGTGAAACATAAGATTTTATATTGATAGTCACAAGACATTTAAAAAAATAATATATCCAATATCAATACATGATTTGAAAACTTTTTCTAATTGAAAGTAGTTTCTCACAAAAGCTGAAAAGATAATAACTGCTACTTTGATTCCATATAAATAAATCCTTACAAATGCATGGGCTAAAATTACCAATGCATTTACATACACGTCAAATATGTAAAAATAAAACAGATAACTGTCCCAAGAAATTACCATTTTTTACTTTCACTAGTTTTTTGCTAATCAGTTGGTTTTAAGGATATCTTCAGTTAGAAAATTTCACCTACTAACCTCCAATCATTTAAGAATCAAACATCAGGTGGTATTTAAGGCACAAGAGTTGCAGTAGACCGGTTTGAGTAGACGATTAGCAGCTGGAGAGTTGCGAGTTCTATACTGGATCCAACTGTCATGTATGGAGGCGTATGTTAAATCTGCAATGGCCACAGATGACCCCATGTTGCTGTGGTGTGGAATTTTCGAGAGGGTGCCATCTCATGTGTGATTTTGTCATTTGACTGTAGTTAATAATTACAAGGTTTTGTCTTCAGATTTATCCCTTCGGAATAGATCCAGGGCCATTACCAATAGCTTGTTGTGTTGCTCAAGTGTGACATTAATTCAACTACTAACTATCTTTCAAGGCACAAGGGCTAAATTTGGCCAAGTTGTACCAAACAAGATAGGAAATTCAAAACATTAATTACAAAAACTAATAAATATAAAATTCAGTAATACATTATTTCAAAATGAAATCACTCAAAATCAGATACTAAGAGCAAATCCAACTTCTACACACAAAAAGCCAATATTTATCGCGCGATCTCTAATGTTAACCCCTTGGGTACAGATTTGTTTGTAAAAAAGTAGTTTGGATTATCGTTTGCACATTAGTTACTGTTATTTGTTCGTATTATTGTCTGTACACTAATTACTATTATATTTTCGTACAATTTGGTTTGATAAGAATGGCAACAGTATGAAAGAGATTGCCGTGTAAATATTTCTATGTATGGAGTCAGATTAAATAAAGTGTTTTTGTTGAGAATGATTGCATAATTTGATTCGAGGAGAGTCTTATAACATCAATCACTCTTGCTATGAACAAGAATGTACATGTTTAATTTTGTCCTAGTTTAAATGACGAATTAGACTCGTCATCCGTAACTTAGGCAAAACAAGTGCATGACGAGTCTTAGTGGTCAAATGTACCCAAGGGATTAACAGATGTATCTACATTGATTCACATTTTTTTACATGACTATCTCACAAATATCTAAAGAAATTTAAAATTACAGGGAAGTCGCAATCCCTTACATTGTACACATAGCACATATACAATACACATGCATAGTAGGTCTAGGTTTCTGGATACTATAATATATACACATATTTTACAGAGTACTACTTTCTTATTCTCATACTTATGTTAATACTGCTCAAAGTACCTGATATTCATCGTTGTGTAGGATTTCTTCAAAGTAAGATTTTATGTCTTTTGGATAATTAATCGGTTGTTCTCCAAAATAGGATACAACTGCAGTGTCTAAGCTGAATTGTATTAGAGGCAGGTCAGTACAGAACCCTTAAAAATCAAATGTCACATTAAGAAATTAAATATTTATTCTTCATAAATTTATTAATATACATAATAATTGCTCTTACCAGCTGGGATCCTCCTTCCACTCAGTTGAAATTCAAAGAAAAAGTCTTTCACACATCTGGAGACTATTTCATAAATCTATAAAAAATGTACAAATCCTTATAGAATCATTATAATCGCAGAATTTTTACTTTTTCAAAATGTATTCCAGGAATTCAAAAATAGACATTTTCATATATGCTTTCAATCTCAAATTTCTAGTGTATATTCATCAAAGAGAGGTTCCAAAAACACTACCAGGTTTGCATAATTTTGGAAAATATGTGTGCAGTGCAAACAGTGTTTAACTATTTGAGGGCCAAAAACACATTATTTCACCATGGAATCAGTAACTTTATCCTGCATTGCTTCAGACCAGTTTCACTTCTCAACCAATAAAAAAAAATTCTTTCAATGAACATATATAGCTATTTATTCATGAAATGTGTTGTTGAGTGAAAGTAATCGAGCTTTGCAGAAACCTCACGACTTTTTAGAGTTAAGTAGAGTTAAAAAAAATATATATCCACTCTAACCTTGCCTAATGTATTAGGCAAGGTTAGAGTGGATATTTTTTTTTTTTTTTTTTTTTTTTGGGGGGGGGGTGTCTAAGGGCCATATTTGGCTTAATTGTGCCAAACACAAGACAATGTAAAGTACAAAAATGTCATGAAAGAGGTTAAAACAAGTACAGTGCAAAGTCCCAAATCCGGACATTTAGCTAACCAGCGTTTTTTTGTTTTTCTCACTGTTTTCATTTTTCCGACAATTTTAAAAAACAAGGAATTAAACCTGGACCTAATGGACGAAACAACAGAAAATAATGGACATGCTCAGAGTAAATACCTTACAGAAAAATCAGAAGATTTGCAAATTTAATTCCCCCCCCCCCAAAAAAAAAAAAGTTTTTTTTCCTTTTTAAAAAATTATTCTTATTTATATATATTGGTTATTTTACTATTGCAAACGCAACATTTGCAGTGTGCGTAGTTAGATTAAGGTTTTTTTTTTTGACAAAAAATGCAAATAATCCGAAACATGGAAAAGTCCAAAATCAGGAATGGTCAAGGTCCAGAGGATTCCGATATTGGGACTTTGTGCTGTATTAGGAACAACTGAAGTGAATGAAAGTAGAGAAAGACAGCTTGGGTAAGACCCTTAAGTTTAGTAAAGACAGTAAACCCCATAAGCAAAGAAAATATCACTAAAGTACCTAATGATCATGAAGCCCATACAAATATTTACAAGATGTGTGTCTCCGAGGGTGGTTAAAATAAGAGAAAGGTAAAAGTACATTTGTAGAACATCACAAATTTACTGGAAAGATTTTAAAACTGCTCATAAAAAAATCAGACAACTAAGTTCTTATTAAAATTTCTCATTAGGCATCATAAAAGGCAATAGGCATTTAAAATGCTTAGAAATGTAAAAAAGGTTATGCAATCATCTTAATGCATCGAGTATTATTTTAGGAATTCTCAAGAATGTATTTTCGTTTTTCCTACTACAAAGAAAGCCACTGAAAGACATTAATTCTCCATGACAGGATTTATTTCTGGAATTTCATTGTTTGAACAAAGAATCTACCTATGCATAAAAATATCTCTGATTTAATATTAGCATTAGGGACCTAAAAGTTTACTATTCACCACTAAAAATCACTTAACACAGAGTATAAATCAGTACCTTGGTTACAAAAAGGGCAATGTCTGTTTTGAAAGTTTTTGGTAAAATCTGATTCAGTAAATTTAGTACTTTGTAATTTTTAGTTCAATATACGAAAAGAACTTTCTAATGTTTCGATTATTTTGGAATATTGTGATAAGACATTGGCCCTTTTGCAACCAGGGCACAGAAGTAATGAAAATCGTACATAAACTATTGAGGTAGGAATGAGTTAAATTAATAAGAAAATTTCAATTTTTTACAGAAATACCATTTGTTAAGTGTTAAAACCATGTTACCTTGAATTTTGATTCTTTAATTCCACTAATACTAACAGGATAACTTCTCTTTTGAATCTCAGGTGAAGAACCTGGTTTTAAGCAGACTAAAGTCACAGCTAGATACTGTGAGTGCACACAGATTGCCAAATATTCACCTTCTAAAAGATATATTAAATAGAATTTACAGTACAAAATTACAAACATGGAAAATTATTTTTTTTTTCAATTAATTGTAGTACAGTAAATTTTGTCTGGTTCATTCAGAACAAAAGTAGTAACAAAGTCAAATTTCTTTGACAGGCAATCAACACAAATATTTTTAACTTCTATTTATTTGAAACAAAGACCAAATACAAGTAAAAATGAAATGTTTGCTTAAAAAATATTCCTTTCTCACACCAAATTAATAATCCATTTGTCTTTTAAAAGAAATTAATGGTTTCTGTGTTCCTTGTTTGATTGCATTTGATGACAAAACAGAAGGACATCTTTTCAACACATTTTGCATACTCAATTACTTAGACTACTAAATTGAGGATTAGAGTAGTTGACATTAATCAACAGACACAATCTGTCAGATTTGTTTCTTGCAATCTTTCAGAAAACGCAAACGAAAAAAAAATGTTTTTATGTGTTTATTTTGATACTAGTAACACTGTTCATTTTATTACTGAGAATTTTCAAGACATAATTAACAGTACTGAAATATCTTGGCCATACATACCAACAGCGATAAAACGTTCTGTCAGAAAGGTGACCCTCATAGGTAAGGACTTATCTGAATGGGATAGGCCTGATGATATTTCTTCTTCAAACATATTTTTTATACGATAAACAGTATCATCCGTGAGTATGAGATCCTTCAGCATCGATTCTACCTATTGACATTCATTATAATTTAGACATATCACAAACAATATCAAGTACACAAAATAGTATTTGCAACACAGAAAATGAAATAATTTTACCACGAAAAAAGTATACTTTCTCATGATTCGTTTTTCTAAAAACAAAATTGTTAAAATTGAATATCCATCTATCATTTCTTCTCATTTTGAAGTTTGTTATGGTTTCGATATTTAAATAGCACGCCATTACTAGCAGAAACAAACTTTCTCCGTTACGAGTACAGTTAAAACTACCCGGTGATATTGGCAGTCCGAATGGTTCCAAAGGTAGGACCGTAAAAGAAGGCTGTAGGTAGTAAAATCGACATTTCTAGATCAGCACAACGACTATTTGGCATGGTATGGTATTTTTAATTAACGTTCCACTGGAGCAATAAAACGGACTATTAGTGACAGTTCAGGATCAACCCTGAAAGGAAAGGTCCGAGGACAACGTCACGTATTTTTGAGTCACGAGCAGATAAGAGGTTTCACCTGAGCTGGCACCCCCTCTCCAACGTCACACATCACACTAATGTGAATAGGCTATTGTCAATAATCCGGGATCCTACTCGAAGGGAAAGATATGAGGACAACATCTCGTGAAATCGAACCACGGTCAGTCAGATGACGAGGTGAACACCTGAGCTGGCATCCAATTCTTCAAGCATTCACACCACGCCAACATGAGTACGTTTGAGGTAGGTAGTTATGACGTCGCACTGGAGCAACACTGTCGACTATTAGCGATGGTCTGGGTAATCGGTAATTGGTAATTTTTAATTAACATCGTACTAGAGCAGCGGTTTCCAAAGTGGTCCCTACGGACCCTCAGGGGTCCGTGAGACCGCTTTGGGGGTCTGTGGCAAATTAAAATTAATTTGGGGGTACGTGGACAACATCGGAGGTCCGGGAAAGGCTTAATATATAGTAAGATGATTGTGACCCATTTTCATTATTATGAAAGTGAAAATAAATAACAATAAATAAATTGGTATTGATTTTTACGTCCTGAGTAAAGAAATAATTTGTTTTATTTTCTTATATCTTAAATCTGAGTCTTTTTTTTTTACTGCCAACAGTATGACGTGAGACGAAGAAAAAATACAGATAATATAGTGTTGAATATTTAAAATGAGGCTTTGTTCTGTTATCAGGAAATAGTACTTTACCTATGAGCCTTCTATGCAGTAAAACTTGGTTAAACAAATCGTTTAAATTTTTTCTAAGCTTAAGGAACATTTAAAAAATCCATAACGAAAAAAAGAAAGATAAAGAATTAACTTTTTAAAAACAGTCAAATAAAAATATTCATCATTGCGACAACTCTTAGCGATAGCATCTGAGCGAGATGACGATGGACTACATGCTTCTTATAACATTTCTTTACTGCTTGTAAAGTACGAAAAGCCGCACACTATTCGTGAAGAACGTATTATAGCAGATGTAATTGAGGTAATACGCACCATTTTGCATAAACCAGCATACGGTATTATAAGAATTTCACTGAGTACTAATACAGAACAAAGAAGGATTGACAAAATGGCTCACTGCGAAGAAAATTCTTTATGTGAGTACTTAAAACCATCTGAATTCTCTATAGAGTTTGACGCGGTAACTTTGCCAGAGAATGATGCTTTACTTTTAGCTTTAGTGAGATTTGTAAAAGAAAAATTTTTCAAAGAATATTGCTATTTATCAAATGTTTGGTAACTGATACGAAAATTGAAGCAATATTTAATGAATGAAAAATATTTTTCGATTTAAAAGCTATATCCTCTTTGTTGCTAATGACGTTGCTCCGGCAATGGTAGGACTACACCGAGGCAGGCCCTGATTTACCATTAGGCCCGTGAGGCACGGGCCTAGGGCCCCCATAATTTAGAGGGCCCCTAAGTTTCAAAAGTATCTAAAAATTATAAAAAGTTTTTAAGTACGTAGTTACATAAATTATTGGGTAGTTACGTAAATGAACGTTGACTGTTTCCCCCACTATCACATTCTTGTAATTACATTAATTATCTAACTATTACGTTTTTATTTTTCATCTGCTTTATTTTGTTTTGTCAAGAGTTATAAGTAATGTCACGATTTTCTCAAACTTTTTGGTGACATCTGTGAAACGGTCAACAGTCAAATACGTAAGTACCAATTATTGTTATAAAATTAGTTTTTGTGATGAACAAATAGTATGAGGGAGGGGCCCCTTCCTGCGTGTTGTGCCTACTATACCAAATTTTCTAAATCGGGCCCTGCACCGAGGCCTTCTAGTATACTCTTAAAACAAGCTATACTGAATGTATTATCTGTACATCGTGTCATTCATCGACAGCAGTTAGTCGCCCAAAAACTGAGTGAAGGCTTTCATGGCTCACTAGACAAGGTTCCCACTCTATTTCAGAAATAAATTTCACTGCTTTTCCAGGTTTTCCAGACAATTTTTTACAAAATTCTATGTCATACCTAAGCAATTCATGACATTTTAAGGTGAAAAACCAAAAAATAATTAACCAAATATTAATCATTCCATAGTCAATGATAAAAATCAATTTAAGAATTTCCACTGTAAAAATTAATACACAAAGCACAAGTAATTTTGCATCAATATAACGTGTTCAAATTATCCAACATTTTTGAATTAAAACTCAATTTGTGATTTAATGTATAAGCATGAAATTCTTCAATTTAAGCCAGTTGACAAAACATTTTTTTTTCCTGTTAAGTATTACCTGTTTCTTTTGAAATTGATTTAAAAATTCAGATCATAAAATAAAGTGATACGAAACTGTGTATGAATCTTATAATCTACTTTTCTCTAAAGCGTCTGAGAACACATACATGATCAATCATTTTCCAGGTCATTGAGGCAATTTTCCAGGTTTTAGACAAAAGTTCGCAATTTTCTCTGACATTTCCCTGATTTTTTTTGGACAAAATTAAACTCTCTGACAATTTCAGGTTTTCCCTGACACGTGGGAACTGCTAGATTATGTCATTAAAGGAATAAAATCAAAAGGAATGCCTTAAATGTGTGTGAGAGATTATTTGCTCAACTTTGCTTAGAAAATGATGAAGATTATTATAGTTTACTACTTAGCAAGGATGTTAGTAGGTTATCTAAAAGTGCATGTTTGAATCGATATTATGCACTCTTTGATTCAATGTTGGAATTCCTGGAAAGTAAGGACAATGATTTACGGCTCAATTTAATTAATTAAAAAAGTGACAAAGCTTATATTACTCATTTATTTGTCAAATTTAACGTAACCAATTTGAAGCTACAAGGTGAAAAGTTAAATTTAATCAAAATTAAATGTATAATATCTGCGTTTGTTACAAAACTTTTCCTTCCCACTTCGGGGAAAAAAATTGTTCAGTTTTAGAAAAAATTTCAAAATTGCAAAACCGAGATGTCAAAGGTTCTTTATTCTGGCCTCAGTCAAAGATTTGAAGACATTTTTCACATGGTTATCCCTGATTCTATGTTGGGCCCTTTTGTAAGTCGACCCTCAATCTCAGATAAATCCATACTAATACAGGTGTCAGAAAAAAGGCTTCTCATTTGTGTATAATATATTTTCTTTTTGCCTGTCAACGATAGTCGCCGAATGTTTTGTCTATGTTTAATGCAGGTGGCGGCGCAATGCTTGATGGGAAGGCGAAAAGAGAGTTTTTAATCTCGCATCTGTCTCGGGTGTATGCAGGACCCGATTTAGAAAATTTGGTATAGAAGCACAACACGCAGGAATCGCACATGGCCACGCACATGGCCATACACATATACACGCAAGGAAAGTTTTACTGACACAGAAGAGAGAAAAACATCCACGGAAGAGATGCGGAATAATCTCTGACGCGAATCGAACTTGCGTTCGAAAATACTCCCGCCGCATTCATTTGTTTGGCAGTAGAAGTCTCGTGGCTTACTTCATTTTCATTGAGTTCAAATCGACAGGTATGATGGTGATAGTAATGGTAATTTTAATCAACGTCGTACTAGAGCTACATAACACAAGTATGTTGGAATTAACATCGCACTTGAACAATACAATGAGCTATTGATGACAGTCTGGGATCAATCCCCAAGAGAAAAGAACGAGGATTAAACACATAATTTTGATGTCAAATGACGACGTCAATAACTAGGTTGATACCTCACTTTCAAGCTTCCATACCATATCAACGTAGGGACATTTGAGGCCACGACAGATTTAATGGGCTCCAGCCCCCGTGTACACGACGGTCTTTGGTTGGATCGAGTTTTTAAATCTCAATCCCACAATTCCTAATCAGTTATTCTTCCAATCGGGCTACCGCAACAACTTCGTATACTGGAGGTTTTGTAGGAGACCCTTTCCTGGGACAATCTTTTTAAACACCCCAGACCAAAACATATTATATTGTGCTTTTGTATTACCTTACCTCAGGCCAGGAAATAGTTTTTTTAATACAGGTGCACCTTGTGCACCTAAGCTTTTAAATTAGGTGTACAGGTTATATTTTAGGAGCACATTTAAAAAAACGTAACATAAGAGCATTAATACAATGCAAACTACTTTATTAGTTGGGTATGTTTATATTGGTTAGAAGTAGATACTCGTAGTAAATAAAAATATTTAAACATCTAAATTCTCCCTTCTCCGTCGCACGGCTGTCGCGACAGTCGCTTCAACAGAGCCATCTGGAAAATGTTTTGATCATCGGAAAGTTCTGGTGGTAGTAATGGCACAAGTAAACCCTCCTGTATAAACCCGTTATGGCCCAGCGATTTTTTTTCGCATAGTGTGTATTTAGGAATTTTAATTACGTTCCTTTAGAGCGAGATAGTTTGATACTAATATTTTGTTCAAACATCAAAATAACATAAAACACGTTCCTTCTTTTTTTAACGTTACGTACTTTGCGTGCACCTAGCGGGAAAAAATTAGGTGCACAATTGTATCTTCATGAGCACAGTGCACCTGTGCACCCGGGTATTTCGAGCCCTGCCTTATCTTACCACTATAACTTTTTTTTCAAACAGGTTCTCATTTAATTTGACGTTGTGTTGAAAAGGGCGACAGTAATTAAAAATTACCATTACCAAATTACCATAATTTAATTTTGATATAGGAGGCGTTTTATGTCAAGACAAATGCAGGTGGCCTGGAAGTTGTGTTTCTGCGGTGAAGCTTGTTTCATGTAGGTAGACCAAACGAAGTGCCACTTGGCTTGTTTTTTTTTTTAATGTGATTTCGGCATTTCACCCTCTTTGTGTTGTTCTAGTACGACATGAACTAAAAATATTACCAATTCGGTATTTCACCAATAAAAATTCAAAGTTCGAATACAGAATTCATTTTGACCTATACAAATTGTCAGCTAAAATTTTCTAAGCCAAATGGCTATTTGCCAATGCAATTCTGACAGATATTTTTGTCATAGCAGCCGAATTAATAAAATGTTTTTGAGACAGATGATTTTGAACTTTTCAATCGGAAATCAAACTATAGACATAAATTTATACAGTACATTATACGAGTTACTTTTCTAAAAAGTTCTATAATGAAACGATCCGAGAAAAAAATGCGACGTACCTTTTGAGAAACATTTCTGTCTTGAATTTTTAACTTTGGACATTTTACAAGATTATATATTTTATATTCCTGCATTTGTCTTATAATTTTAAAATGTCCAAATTCTTTTTCAATGTTAAATATATTCTTTTATCATCAAAGAGATAGTCCAATTTTTGTAAATCTCTGGTTGCCACGAATTAAAATTGGTACTCATGAAATATGTATCCAGTTTGAAAATTAAATTCCATCTTGCCCATCGATACTATTTTCAAATTCGTAGTCTAATTTTAGAAAAAAAATTTTGAACTAATATTTTTTTTTTAATATTTAATACAAGAAACTAATGAAAAATATTCAGCTAGTTTTTATTATTTTCTTCTGAATCGGTTGTTTAGTACAAATAATTTTGTTAAAATCATGAATTGCAATTTTTTTTTGCTGACGATTGAAATATTATATTTTTAAATATCTAGTTTACGTTTAAATCGTTTGTATTTTTTTAACTTAGTATATTAATGCAAAATTCTTGTCATTCAAATGTTTTCCTGTTGCTGTTTGTCTGTTGACTTAACAATTCTGGTAAAGTTCCTCTGTAGTTAATATATTCACCGCTAACAATAAATTTTTATTTTGTAAAAAAGTATTTCTTGATATTAATTTTTATATGATGGTAATGGTAATGGTAATTTTAGTTTACGTCGTACTAGAGCAATACAACGGGCTATTGACGACAGTCCGGGATCAGTCATTTGGTGTCTGTCTGTATGTATGTATGTGCCCTATACACGTCCACACGGTTTAATATATTTTCATGGACATTTGCATACAGTGAGTACTTATCATCATTTAGTGAGTGGAATTCGTTGCGAAAGTCTGTCTGTCCGTCTTTCTGTTCTATGTTCGATTTTGTGTTTGTGTGTTTGTGCATGCATCACATGAATTTTATTCCAGATATTTGATTGCGATGGATTTTATTTTATACATGATCTATTAGTTTAATGAATGCAATCTTAAACATTTCTTTATTGTTATATTTAGATGAGTTTCTTGCTAAAACACCTGAGTAAGTATACTTAAATCAACCATTATTTAGTAATTTTGGAAAAATTGGAATGTATATTGAAAAGTACGATTACTTCGATTGCTTTACCAGTAGTGCTGAAAAAGTAATTAATCTTCAAAACTCAACATTAAGCGAAAAAATTTGTTTCCTATATTTTGGTTTGTCATACAATATTGAATAATGGTATGAACTTTTTTATTGAGTTCGTCCATTCAGTTGGCCCTTTGCATTCATTCTAACCCTATAAAAGTAGGGCTGACAGTAGCTCTTCTATGTTCTAAGAGCGATATATCTCCGCGTTTAAATGCATTTTTTTGGAAACCAGCATTTGTTGAGTTCGATCTCAATTTTTGTAAGCAAATATAAATGAATACCCGATCAAGTAGAGTATGTTTAATATGTGTGTGTGTGTGTTAGGAACATTCGAACTAAACTCTACTTTCGTTTTGGTCAGGTGTATTAACGAGATATGAAGAGTATGAGTTCACGTTTTACTGAACAAGTTTATCATTTTCACTTGTAATTCCCCTCTGCCATTAAATTATAAAATCAGAAAACGGTATTAAGAAGCTAATTTCCTCGCATTAACACAAAACGGAAGAAATGTAATTTTGCTAAACCAAATATGCGAAACTTACCGGTGCGAATCTTACACGCCATTTCGTCATGTTAGTTGAACTTTTTTCAGTTGAACTATTACGTTTTGTTTTGATGGTGACTTTTTAAGCAAGTCCTTATGTAAGTCAGATCGAATTCAACCATTATTTTGTGTTACCAGTCAAATATAATTATTTTATATTACCTAATGTAGAAAACCCCGGGAATATCAACTGATTACTGTTTTTATACATAACAGAATTATTTCCTACTAAATCTTTTTTTTTTGATGGCATATTTTCGATTTTCACATAAAAACGAAGCTTTTCAAAATTCTTTAGTATAATTTCAGTAGCCCTTTGCATTCATTCATGTACTCTGAATGTTTTTCATAGCTTTGTTTACATACATATTATCCGAGGTTGTTTTCTGCGAAATGACGCTAATCTGTTGACTTAGGAGGGAACATTGCCTCCAATTTTAGTTCTTTATTTGACTTGGCATTAGTTTTTATCTGAGGTGTGCGTGACATTTGATAATACTCTGATTTGAATTATAAAGGGAACTCTGGAAATATAAGAAATATTCGCGAATACATTTTCACACTAGCATAATTACTCGGCGATGCTAGGGTCGGATTAATTAAAAAAATATTAAAGTAATAAATTTTATTACTTGTCTATTTTCATAGAAAATGTAAATAGTCTAATGTCTGAAATAGCAGCTTTGTTATACAGTATCAATGTCAGTAGAATATTTAAAAATTTGCTTTTGACACAAATAGACCTGCTATAACCACTCATTTAACCGCTTACATGTATTTCCGAATTCAGTTCTATCAGTGCACTAGTCTTGATCTTCACTACCATGATACTGCTAGTAGGCATGTATAAACTATGCAACTTTTATGTGTATGTTTATTATATAATTACACATCGTTGGTAAAAATTTGTTAGAAAGAAAATAAAAGACTATACACAAGACTCTTTAGCAGTGGTGTAGGTGTATGAAGGTTGCTGTGCTAATTAATAATGATGCATGTTCCGCGTTTAATTTAACTACAGTTAAAAGAATAACATTGCTAGATGCTCTGTCAATATCTGTCATCTCTATTTCTGATTCGGAATAAGAACTGTTCGACGATTTTTAACACCAATCAGAAGCGTGTGTGCATGTGCATTATTAACGGACTCAAGCTTCTTGTCTCAACGATCCCTTTTTAAATATCATTTCTGCGTTCTCCTTTGAAAATTATAACTCACTAGCAATAGCAAGAGCATTGCTTAGATCTACTTTGTATAGGTTTCTTTACCTAGATATCTTTGATAGTTGTACCTTATGTAATTCAGATTGTGTAATTTTAGAATTTGAAAAAGGTAGTCTGAAAATAAAACAACTTCGAACTAAAATTATGAAACCATTAATTAAACTTAAATAATAAGAAAAACTTGGCATATAAACACGCTACATTGCTCAATATTATTAGCAATAATATCAATAAAATTAGAAATAATCACTTATGGGAATGATGAGTCTCTCACGTGATACCTATTGGTCTACAGGTATATTCGACTCTATTTTCGTCGAAGCATCCTCAAAAGTACAAGGTTAACAATTGGGGCAGGCGGTTCGCCTTTTAGTTTATATAAGACTTCTTGCTAGACTAAATCCCTATTCAACTAAACTAGATGACAGAACCTCAACCACTTACTTTCTTAACACAGCTCACAATCCAGGTTAGTGTGGGTATATGCTGTTATAACCAGAATTCTAGGTACCCGTTTTTAAATATAACTTTGAACTCTTTTTTTTGTTGATATTTCATTCATGATATATGGTTCCTCAATGCCCCTTTGTTTCTTCTTGGAACAGCGTTTTGCTCTCTAATATTCCTTCAGGGCCCTTAAGGGGTGGTAGCAACAATTTTGAGAAGCAATGAATTAACATTATTAAGCCTACCCTTTTCTAATTCTATTTGTGTGTGCTCATCAAACATTGACTCATTGCTCGAATATTTGATTTTTTCTTTTAATTCTTCCATTTCAAGGCAAAAGGGGTTAAGTTAAAATGCCCATTTCTCCACATTTTAAGTTGAATATTTTACTTTTGCTCAAAATATTCAGGAAAAAAATAATCATGCCGTGACACAAATAATTGTAATTCAGATCCGTCGATTCATTTAGTTTTGATTTCAGATTTTTAATCAATGATGCACTTGACTCGTTTGGATCCATCAAAATACAGTCTTAATCCCCTTTTGTCCATTTCCATTTGTTAGGAACCATGAAAAGGGCAAAGAACACGAAGCTATAATGGTGCTACAGGGAATGATGCAGGATTTAATGTTTTCCCCATACCCCAAGTTTCGTAATGTTCTAAATTATAAAAACCAAATATCAACAACTTAAGCCAATGTGTTCTACCAAACGAATTAAATATCTAATTCCTTAAAAAATAGCATTCGTAGGTAAAAATAACTTCTAAAATAAATATTGAGACATCTGAAATAGTATTATCAATGGTTACTTCAACACACGCAATTTTGAAAACCGTCCAACTTTCGCGTGTTGTACGTTTGTAATGATGCAGAACATTCAGAATTATGATTGTTTTTAAACATGGAAATGTATTTTGAATTATGAAGAAATAGAGCATGGGCATTTGGACTTCACTGAGTTTTTTCTCTAACTTATATTGATATAACAAGAAACAAAAATAATAGATGAAACTTTTCTTGTTGACTATCGGTTTATCAAACAACTTTTCCTATAATTTTTTCATATTACCGTGACTAAAATGTATCCACGTCTTCGCATGACAAAGACATAGTGGTAAGTCCTGATTAAATTAGAAATAAATTAGTAAAATATAATAATAATGAGTAAACTTTAAGCTAAAAATAAATCTTTTGGTATGTTTATTTCTTGGAACAATTTACGATGCATTTTATCGGTTCACTTTCAAAACCTCGCAAGTCGAAATAAAAAAGTTTCAGAAGCGACGAAAAACTAGTTGATTTCAAACTATTGCTAGTTATGAGGTACGAAGTTTGAAAATTTGCCGATAAGAGCTTTCGAAACAAGTTTAGAAAATTTATTTGTAACCAAATAGTGTTAACACTTCAAAAACCATAAATATTGGGCTTATGAGGTTTTGGTAGTTAGATTTAGCTGTAGTAAAAATTCTTTTTGTGTGATTATTTGAGAGGAATTTTCACTGAAAAAAAAAAAAAAAAAAAAGACGGAAATTGACGATTTTATTCTTTAATTTACTTTAAATGACTCTTCTCATTGATACGTATAAGGGTTACTTTAAATGTAGTTTTTCGACATTTTGCGACGTTTGGTGTTTATTCCAGTAGGGCAATGATCAATCAACTATCATTATTATTAGTTCGGAATTCGTTCTTTCGAATTTCTATTGGAAAAGTACTGAAATCGTCTTTGGAAAACAAACCAATCGACACCAGATTCGGAAATTGTAGAAGAAACAAATTTGCATTTTTGGAAACAGTACCACCACCTACATTTTGCTCCGAATAAAAAATTCCCTTACTTGGAATCATATATATACGTACAAAATGGGACTTAAAAATGTTTGACGCCACATAAAGAACACAATTTTGAAATTATAATGTTTATATCAGATTTCAAAATACTGGGGTCCTTCCAGATTTAAAAAAAAAATAGCAGAACCATTTTTGTTAGAAAAACATTTTATTCCATTTTAGACAATGATAGTACTAAGTAACCATGTAGTTGATAGTTAATTAATAATTCAATAAAGCGAAGTTAATTTCTTAGATATTTTCTAGGTACGTCCTTGGTCAATAATAACGACCAGAAATATTAAAACCACTCTTATGAAGGTGCTGTATTTAATATTTATATGGAAGGAAACGTTCCATGAATATCGAATAATTACATGACTATTTAATACAGTAAAGTTAGTTTACAACAGAAAATTTATGGTCCTGGTCTATGGGATACCATGTCTTGACGACAGAGTATTAGTGCTATATCTTAACTTGAATAGCACAACCATAGGTCATTAATTTATTATTGAGAAGTAAATTGCTAGTTTAAACATAATACTTTACATAAATCAAATTTTAGTTATGCTGATTTTTTTATAAAGTAGTCTTCCTCATTTTAAGAACATGATAAAATTTAGTTGTATAGAAATCTATTTATTCATAAGTGTGAAATATTACTGTATTTGCGATTGGGTTACGGTATTTTTTTACGGATTAAACATCGATCACTAACTAAAACATGCCTGTTTAAAGATATAGGTTGAACATTCCACGTTGTTGAGGATTTTTGTTTTCAAATGAGACATGGATAAAATGAGAAAGCAGTGTCTTGTCTTATTTAATTTTATCTCACTGCATACTTTTTACAACTTTTGACTTTTATAATATTAAAATAACTTTCTAAAATTTTTTATTTTATTTATTAATTTGAAACGTTCTTTAACCGTCATTTGGGACCTTCCTTGTGAAACCACACAGAATAGAATCATTTTAGACCCGAACCCTCCGATTTATTTAAAGGATGGTTAATTGTCTCCAAGCCATATGTAAGATATTATGGAAATTTATAGTTCCAACTTACAATACATTTTATGTATATTAATTTAATGTTTGAATTAGAAAATTTTTCATGATTTTTGACCTATTAAATCTCTTGTAATTCTGGATCTAATTGTCCAATCATACTGAATGAAAACTTGCTTGCTAGAAAAAAGTTCAACCTTTCTAAAGATGTGTCATATGATTTTAAGTGACCTTTTAATTTCAAGGTAATTCTATATGACATTTAACTTGTAATTACAAAAATGAGTGCATTTTTCATCTTTGATTCAGTATGATTGGACAGTTAAGTCCAGATGCACAAGATATTTAATAAGTCTAAAATCATGAAAAATTGCCAGTTTTTTCAAAATTAAAATTAATAAACATAAGAATTATTGTAAGTTAAGAGCTAAAAATCTCCAAAATTTCTTAAATTAGCAGAGTTTAAAAAAAAATCGAAAGTGGTCGAGTTGTGGAATGTGGGGTTTAACATGGAGTGACCCATATATAAAGCATTGGAGTATGTCTGTCTGTTCTCCTTACAAATTTACACGATTTGATCAATCCACACACCATTTAGCACCCTTATTGTTTAGCGTAACGTAGACTACATATCAACCCCCATTCTATTTGTCTGGGTGTGGAAGGAGTTATGAACAATTCAAAATCCCCTAAGGCATTGAACATTATTACGATTGTGAGCGGTACGCAACTAAAAATTTTTTACATGGCTGGAAAAGCAATTTTTTACAAAAAAATTATACTTAAAGAATTTAATTTTTAATACTTATGTTTATCTATTAAAAAAATATTTAAAACTAATAAAAAGTTATTTAACTCTTACAAATTTGAATAATATTTAAGAAAAAATGCAGATTTTTTCATTAAAGTAAATTAA
This sequence comes from Metellina segmentata, assembly GCA_947359465.1. NCBI lineage: Eukaryota > Metazoa > Arthropoda > Arachnida > Araneae > Tetragnathidae > Metellina > Metellina segmentata. The sequence goes on from OX375879.1 coordinate 30,754,160, forward strand.
TAGACACTTTTAAATTCATAAAAAAAAAGAAGCTTTATTCGCTTTCTAGAGAGTGCGAGTACAAGTAGGTTTCCAGATAGCACACACTGGATTGTGTTGTCTGAACTTCAGGTTACATCATGTCATAACAGCCGCTTGGCATCTTGTGTCTGTCTAAGTGAGATTTCCTTATCACTTTTTTTTAGGAGGTAAGATCGAAATTTTATTCATAATTTAGAATAATTTTAATTCCTTAAATATCACTTTGTAATTTGTTAGGTAAAAAACTGTGCATAATTTTGTTTCTTGTGTTTAATTAAGTTTCAAACGACCTGTTGCACCCGAAACATGAGTGTCTATTATTAGAACAACATTTCAGCTATAAAACTAGTATTAGACATCCATATCTAATACTGAATCATTTCTTTATTTTTATTTCCCTTCAATATATGCCTTAAATAGTTTAGTAATTTATCAAGAATAATATCTGTGGAAGTTTTATTTAATTATTATCAAGAGAACTAGTAATAAACATGCGTGTCTATTTCTGATTCATCCACTTTTCAAATACAGGCTCACGGATAAAAATGATTCGTTTTTTTTCTCCTTGTGGTTTCTCTTCATACTGTTCTATTTATGCACTTGATGTGTTTTTGCAAACCATTAAAGGTATTATTATAACTATTTATTTATTTCTTTGTTTTTAGATAAGCTCTATGGTTCTTAAGTCATGAAAAATCTGGAAATATCCTGAAGAAAATATGCTACTAGTGACGTCAATCATGGTGTCCCAATACACTACCTCCTAGAGAAGAAATCCGACTAGCTAGTTTATGACGTCATCAGCAGTAGGTAAAAGCCTTCCGATCGCAAATTCAGAAAACCTTTGAAAACGAGATTACCAGCTAAAAGAACAGAGTGTATCGGGACATATACAGTTAACTAAGTTAAGCATTTCATTTAAGTAACATTTTCCGAAGTTCCATAATGAACTTTATCAATTTTGTTTAAAATGAACAAATAAACTTCTGTAATAAAATTCTAGGATTTTCGAGTGGACTCGTTTACTGTCTTTCTGAGTTTTGTTCGCAAAAACAATATTACTGTTTACACACACATTGATAGCTTTTAACTTTGCTCGCGAAGAATTAAGTGTACAGTTTAATTATTTTTGGTTTTTTGGAATTTGTATTAATGTCGTTGTTAGAACTGTTAATGTTAAGAGAATTATTCGACTAACAGTATGCTGATCCTTTTTATGCCTTAGCACAAAATTAATACGGACGCATAGAAGCGAACACCATGGAAACATTATTTTAGAGCCATAGCCACAGTTAATGTACATGAATTTAGTAAATAAATAAACTTTTCAATTGCACAGTCCACTTATTTGAACATACTACATTTCATGGGACACAAAGTACCACTACCTATTTTAGATCAATTGCTTCAACGAAGCATAGAAGATATGGAGATAAAAAGTTGGGAAATTGTATCACACAAACCACTTTAAAGCCTATTTGTCTTAGCTCAATAAATCTATAGTAACAAAACCTACACATGGTTTTACGACGATAGGATACAATGGCAATATTTACTGTCGTTTGCTTGTGAGAGGCATATCCAGTTCCTGTCAAGGTAAAAATAAAATCTATCACAAAAATCAATGGGCAAAAGAAATCAGCTCCCCGATTTATTTCATTTCTTGCATTTTGCTTAAGTCATGATACAAATATTAAAGGTTCGGTGACAAACGTAATAAACGCAAAAAGGTTTAGGCGTTGAAGTACATGTTTGCGTGATAGATTTAAAGGTAAAGTTGAGAAGAAAAAAGTTATTCGTTGTTTTAGCGCCGAAATTGTATAGCAGAAATATCAGTACACAACTTCGTGATCAAGAAATCGGAAATAAATAAGTTTACACAAAAATCATCTTTAATCTGAAGATTTTTCATGTTTCAATAGTTAAAATCTAGTGAGAAAAAGAAATATGACACAGCATAGATAATCTATCTGAAAATGTGTTGTTCGAGGCCTAGAGGACTTAGAAGTGGTGGCAATTCGGTTTGCTCCAAATGCATAATCTTCGGATAAGTGTTGCCCCGGTAAGTGGTTTTACTGAAATTAATTTCAGGCGGCTAACTAAGTTCATTGACCAATCATATGTATGAGGCACATTAATCTTATGAAATATGTACTTTCTAATATCAGTTTTTATGAAACTTGAAGCGAAGGTGTTATTAGAATTTTGAAATCTTAAACATTATTAAATATACTGATGTAATACTCATTCAGAAAATGCAACCAACATAAATACACAAGGTTTACTTGTGGTCATTGAAGGTACCAAGTACCATTAAAAATAATAGAACTTAAAATTGAATCGAAAGGTATAATTATTCATAAGATTCCACAAGGAAAAGAAAGCTTCGATTAGCTACTAGTGCATGAGTTCTACACAAAAAATGTCGTTGATATAAATCGATAAAACTAGTTTGTAAAGATTATTCAAATATAATTGCTGGAAAATGAAGCAACACTCAAAAATACATAAAATGTCTCATACATAAAAGTGAGAGAGAGAGAGAGAGCTTACAGAATATTTTTAACAACATAGTAACCAAACAATCCGAAGACAAATAAACAAATAATGTTTAAGGGATGGATATAAAAAAACTAATATTGATACAGATCTTAAGGATTTACTTTATCTTGTTTGTATGTGGCTACTGAATGTTAAGAACATTTGAGTATTTCTGTTTTTCATCATTCGAATCAGTGGTTTAAGTAGAGCTATTAATTAACCCTCCAAGCGGTTTCGACGATATATCTTTCTATCAAGATTTGACAAAATTTGCTAATGACAAGAGGTATCGTCATCAAAATATAGCCGATATTTTTTTTATCAAGACGAGATTAAATCTGCTAAGTTTTCTTCTAATGACGATATATACTTTATAACAAACGAATCGGCAATGTAGGAGTTTTGTCCAGGAGTTGTGCCGGGCTCGATCAACTTGGAATGGTGCTGACTGGGGACGTGTAGTCTTTAGTGACGAGTCACGTTTCCAAGTATGTCCTAACGACAACCGCAGACGAGTCTGTTGACGTCCAGAGCAGCGCGGGAGTCCTGTCCTTAATATCGCACGCCACACATGTCCACAACACGGCGTTATGGTCTGGGGTGCCATCTCCTTTGTTCGCCGGACCCCTTTGGTAGTCATTTTTGGTACATTTTAGTTCCTTTTGCGACACCCTGCACTTACTTTTCAAGAAGATATTCCCAGCCGCACGCAGCACATGTGATTATGAATTGCCTTTGAGCTTTCCAAACACTTCCTTGGCCAGCTAGTTCTCCTGATCTTCCTCCCATAGACCACAATTTGGACATTATGGGAAGGCGATTGCAACCATCCCGGAAAGTTGACCATTTAACCCGACAGTTGTAGACAATTTGGCACAAAATTCCGCAGGACACATTCGGCTAGAGATGGACCACCACCTTATTGACTCCCTCCTTTTGTAACGATCAAACTCTGAAATAAATCCTTCAATTGCTCTGAAATTTTAATCATTTGTTTTTCTATGTATGCTCTTCATATCTACTACTTTGTATTTACTTTACATCTGCTACTTCGTATTTATTTCACATCTATTACTTTGTATTTATTTCACATCTATTACTTTATATTTGCTTCACATCTACTACACTGTATTTACTTCACATCTACTCCTTCTTGGTGCGTCGATTTTTTTTGTTATAGAGTGTATATAGTCCATTAAGATCTGGCTAGATTTGCTAATGAAGAGACACCTCTTCGAGAAAACCACCAGGAGGATTAAGATACTGAACTGTAGAATGATTTATGCTCTCAACCTAAATAGCGACATATGTCTTAATCTAATTCGATTAATATTTAAATATTTTCAAGATATTTATTCTGTGTATGTTTCTCATTCTGTGTATTTGTCTTATTAACAAACACATTCTATTTAAGTGGCTTCCTTGGGCCTCGCCACCAAAGGAGGGACAGTTGAATATTCAAGGTGTTGCAGAAGATGTTTACGGCTTCTTGAAAAGAATTGGAATTAAACAGTGAGTTTTTAAACCCTCCAAGTAGTTTCGACGAAATATCTTGTCCATCAAGATTTGAACAATTTTGTTAATAACGAGATATTGCGTCATCAAGAACTAGCCAATTTTTTGACGATGACAAGATCAATATCCCTTCAATTTCTTTCTAATGACGATATATCTAGTCCATCAAGATCTAGATAATTTTGCTGATGCCGAGATATCTCGTCGAGACAACCAACGGGAGGGTTCAGGTTTAGACAACCTATCTATGATGACTTCTTGACTTATGTAGTGGTAATTTCATAAGGTACAGTATTGCAATTTGTTTTTGAGTTTTCAAAACGTGCTCACTTGAACAAGAAATAATGAATAATTTACATGAACACATAAATTATGAAACATCTCAATTTGTGCAATGTATGGGGAAAACACTTTGAAATATTAAACCATCAGAGTGGCATTGCTTTATAACAGCGAATTTTCAACAATGTGCCTTACGGATAATGAAACGGTTTAAATTGTGTAGCATTAATTTTACTTCAGCGGGTTTGATTTGAACCTTTAACAAGTGTTCACAAATAATTTCACAATACATACCAGTATAATTAATTTTGAGTATTACACATTTAGATTTTCAAAAATGTTTTAAGAAGTCTCTTTCACTTCTTAACACATTTTAGGTGATAATAGGGGTAAAAAGAGTAGGTAAATACTATTTTTTATAAAACGATTAAAATTATATAATTTTTGTATCAGATTGGCCAAATATATTTTCTAGTTGGCTTAAAAATTTTAGGAATTGATAAGTAGGTAGGTATTTAATTATAATTGGACTAAAGGCACTACATCGGGTAGTTATTGAGGACGCTCCGGGATCAATTTGATAATTGTTTTATGTTTACCATGAAATGAAAAAGATTGAAATCGTTGCTTTATAGGAAAACAATTTTACGACAAATAATATTAAAATTTATACATTTCATTCTGTGTGATCACAGGTATTGCGAAGCTAAGCGGAATATAGAATATCGTCGTCTAAGAGCAAAAACTCATTAACTGACATAAAACAAATTTCACAGAACAGCCTATTCAAGACTAACTATTAAATTTTAAGTCAAAACTAAAAACTATCAACGTTCCGATTTTATAACCGTAGACCGGGTAACTTTGGGACAGCGGGTAATTTTCGTTTTTCGAATTTCCACCTAATGCCATGCGTTTATAATTGGCGCACTATCGCCGCTACAGAACCGACATGTATGTTCTTCTACCTCGTGGCACTTATTTGAAGCTATAATTGCACTGATGTCCGAAGGCATCCCAAACTTTCAAATGCTTTTTAAAAACTGCAAATACTTCACTACAGGCAGGTATGTATTCTGAAAAGTACATGCTTTAACACCTATTTCATGTTATAGTAATATTTTTAATACTGGTATTTTGTTTTATAACTTCAACATTGTAAATTTTCAACGCTGAGTGGGGTAACATTGGAACGATCCCAAAATTCCTAATGTTGAAAAATTTGGGGTTTTCAGGAAAAGTTGGGGAAAACTTCGTTTCAAGTCTCTGAAGACCTCGAAACATTCAGCGACTTGTAGGAGCAGCTTGCTCCATCGATGCCAAACCCACGAGCTTCAAGTTTCATCCAGAACCTAATGGTCGGAGATTACGTTCTGGTGAGGTACGAGGGTGACCTTTACCCAGGATGAATCACAGAGGTAAAAAATAATGACTAAGTACTCGTATCTGACATGAAGAAGTCCGCCTTGAACTGGAAATGACTAGCAAAGCCTGATGAAGTTTATTATTCGAAGGGCGAAGTAGGATTAAGCGGGGTAGTTGTAAACAAGCAATACAAGCGCCCGTAAGAGATTCCGAGAAACTAAAAAGTTGTGAAATATGAAAGCTGGCAACCCTGAGGACGTAATATGGTGACCCCGCATTTTTTTGAACCCCAGCTGATAGCAATCTGTTTAGTTGAAAAATTTCTGGTTCATTCGTTTGGGTTTTAAAGTTGTTGTGTGCTGCATTTTCTGCTGCCCTCCATTATGTACATTGTTCCAATTCTTTACTACGGTTAGTTATGTTTATATCGAACAGAAAATCACTGACTTTTCTTTCTGGGAACTTTAATACACCTACAGTTGAATGTTTACAATTACCCCAAGTTTTTCAAGAGACGGGGTAATTATTAACATACCTTTGCCGATAGATTCATTCAATTTGGATGGAAAACCAATGTGTGTTTCCGTGTAATTTTGTATTTAATCGTATTTAGTACGTTTGAATTGCAATTTTCGTGTTCTTGGGGAGCAGCAAGACTGATTTACTGAAACGTCACACATGTGGTGAAATTCTTACAACTGACAAAGTACTGTCACGCTTGAAGTAGGCAGAAGAGAAAAAAAAAAACGAGTGTGAAAAAAGTAAAAGAGCCAGGAGTAAGCAAAAACCAAGAACGAAGCAAATGGAAAGAAAACTAGAACTCGAGGACAGCGAGGCTGAGGAGCTATTGAAAGATTTGACTAACATTGACGGTGAAGAGTTTAAAGTTCTCCAAAGATTCAAGCAAAATATAGATGACAAGCTTGTAGGGGAAGTTAAATATTTTGGAGCCATTCATGGAAGACATTGAAACGACTACATTTGTACTTGTAGATGTAGAGGGGGGGGGGGAGGAAGAGAAAGAAAACCCATTTTTTGTATGTATGAAGGGTGGATGTTGTTTCAGAACCAGTTTGAGATCACCGGACTCAAATGCATCGCTAATACATAAACTAAATTAGCAGTGTTTCAAAAAGATTAATTCTGTGTTACCAATGACTATGTCAAAGCAATTTTATCTACTCCAACCTGTAGCAAAGAAGGCTGTAAAGAAATTTTCTAATTTGAGGGCACTGCTAATGTGTAAGAAATGTAATGTTTGTTTGTTTTTTGTACCTAAGTTTGTATTTTTCAATTTTTAGTTTTTTTTTTAATTTCTAATTTTTAAATTAGTAATTGACTGTGTTTTACACTAAATACATTCTTTCTTCAGTAAATGTTTGAATTATTTATTCTTATGTATTCCTGGAAGTTCACCTCATGATCAATGCAACTTTCAAGTGTCACTATGTTTTGCTGGGGTAAGAAGTGGAGTATTTGGTAAATCTAACGATCAAAACGGGGTTATTTTAAACATGGTATTAGAAGGGTAAAAATACCATTGGAGTTCCTTCTACTGCCATAACTACTGCTCATGCTGTCACTTGTTCAACATTCAATATCATGAGGAAGATTGTTGTTTACAATTACCCCTACTTTCAGGGGTAGTTGTAAATACGCGGGGTAATTGTAAACAGCCGAGTACAATGTTAAATTTCTTTTTGGTATCTTCGTACTAATTAAATATCAAAGTAGAATAGTGACAAGTTAGTTGAGTGAAGTAAACAATGTTTAATTACTTTATCAAAAGTTTGAAAATAGGGATTGAAAGTGAACATACAAATTTTGGTTACAATTACCCCGCCTTATCCTAGTCCAAAAGATTAACCAGCCTCAACAAATTGGTTCACAAAAAATTTTCAAAGTTAAAGAACTATTAGTTTAAGACGAACTTTTACATTCTCTTTGAAGCAATTCGTTTGAGTTAAAATGTTACCAACCTTCTTGACAATCTGATAATTTTGAAACCTAATTATTTTCAAAACATTACCCTAATTTTCAAAATAATTATACAAAATAGAGTTAATACCTATTGTAATATGATTTTAATACTATGTCAGATGTCTGAAATAAAACCCTATGTATAGTGTTGGAACGGATTGATTTTTCCTAGTGTTTCTAAGCGGAAAAATTGTACTGTCCCAAATTTACCCCACTTGATGGGGTAAGATTGAGACAAGGATGGATGACGCTTATTAGACTGTCATTGATCGTAGAGTAAATTCATGTCCATATTTGATAAGAGGAAGGCTAAGTTCATATAATATCCCCAATCTCAGCAATCTAGCTCAATATGTGTTGACAGGAGTAATAAAAAAAAAATTAGAAAAAGTGTCCTAAAGTTACCGGTTTACGGTATATTTTCCTTTAAACCGAATACAATATGACAATTTATTTTTCGTCATCATGAAATTAATCATTTATTGTTAAAAAATGCCTCGTATAAAAATTATTACCATTCCGATTGTATTATAGTTTTCTTGAAACCGAATGAAATGTGATAATTTAGTTCTCATCATCACGAATTCAATCATTTAGACTCAAAAAATGCCTCGCCTAAAAATGTCAGTTAATGAGTTTCTCCTCTAAGCCGAAAATATATTGTTTATTAGATCATCATTCTATGATCTAAAATAAACCATATATCGTCTAATAAACAATGTATGAAATGACAATTGCTTTCATACTATTATTCTTTTCAGTTATGATCTTCAAATAGGAGACACATTCGGAAGCTTGAGAGAGGATAATACATGGAGTGGAATCTTGGGTGGTTTGACACGAAATGTAAGTTAATTATTCATCCTTTGTGAGAAAATGTGTTTCAGAATTTTATCATTGCAATTTGTTTCATTTAATCTCACAAAGATTGGAAACAAGTACCAGTATGAGGAAGGTCACGATTAAATATGGCTAGCTACCAATTGTGGACAGCCTTTCATGTATTCCATTTCCTGCGCTTAAACAATTACAGCGAAGGAAAGCAAAACAAGTAAAAAATATTTTGACTGGCATTGTTTGGTTCTTTTTTGAAAAATCAGGATCGTTAAACATAGATTAAAAATTTCAACGGATTTGAAATCTGCGGAAAATTTTACACCAGATAGATTACCTTATACGTTTGATTTTCTTTTAATAAATTATTTTTCAATTGAATATTTATATTTTCGCAAGAGAGTGTGACTTCACGCCGATTGGATCTCTTCGCAACTCGAATTTGGGCCGCTTTTTTGACGATGCCGTGATGGCTGTTATCCAATAGGCTACAAATTCACATTTGGTTTGTCATGGGCAACGCCGTGCTGGCCACGCAGTGGCTAGTAATTTTATAAACAAGCTATACTCTGCTATTATAATAAAGCTATTATAAGATTGATACGTTAGTAGAAAGTATTTTTTATTGCTTTGCTTCAGAATTAAAAAATTATATTCTTTTTGCAATCAACAATTAACTTAGAATTTGAACACTCCTGGTGGCTTTATCGACGAGGCATCTTATCTTTAGTAAAACTGGCCATATCTTGATGGACGACATATCTAGTAACCAGTAGAAAACTGATGAGATCTTGATCTCGTCAGATTCTAAAATTGGGTAAAATACCGAAAGTGAGATATCTCGTCAGTAGCAAAATTAGTCAGATGCAACGAGATATCTCGTAGAAACCACTCTAACTGGTGAACTTTGCTTTTGTTAATAAGTATTAAATGCAATCTGTGATTTCAGGAATCAGATGTTTCGGGTCCTTTCTTCATCAATAAGCAGAGAGCTGACATCGTGGACTTTGCAACACCCCTTGGATTCTCACAGCTCGCTATTATGACAGGCTTGGTTTCCCAAAACAACAATCCTTTCCTACTCTTTAGTATATTCTCCCTCAAAGTAAGACGCGTCTATGGTAGTTTAAAATTTGAATTGTAATTACTGTTTAACCATACAAGTTTTTCGACGAGTATATTGAACAGGTTCTGCTCATTTTTCAAAAGACTAGATAACTCATGGAGACGAAACTTTACTTTTACGTCAAGCGAATGAATATCCAAGTTAGGAAAACAAATTGTTTCTTTGATGCCATGTTCCTTTGAGTTACGTTCCACGCACTTGGCAACGAGACTTGAATATAAGAAATCAGATGCTTAGTCAACTTGTTTTGGAATCTTTACTTACTTAAAAATAATTTTGAAAACCATCCAAGAGTTGAATTTCTGTTCAAATTGACTTATAAGTGGAATGCTAAGTAAAAAAACATAGTTCTGCGAAAAAAGATAGGGGTATGGTATTTTTAATTAACATCACACTTGAACAACACGGCGGGCTATTGAAAAGAAAGGGGGAATTATACCCATAAGTATTTCTCAAAGTCTAACTTCATGCTATTAAAATAAAGGCAGTGGACACAAACAGATACATACACATTACCATCAGTCTAAAGATTCCAACAGTTCGGTCTAGAAAAGCTTAGAAACTAATATCTGAAAAATTTTGACTTGTTTGTTTTGATTTGTGTTTTGCTTGTAAACCGACGAATTATAAAAACAAAAATATTCAAATAACAATTATTTTAGAATGTTATATGTGTGTTAGATAAATTGTTTAATTTGTCACTTTTGATAATGTATACCGAATTGATAATTAGTTACCTTGCGTGTGATTTGTGATCATCCTCTAAAACTGAATGTGGTCAGACGAGAATGTAATATTTTGTGTAACTGGCACCTCATAAAACAATAATATTCGATTTCATTTTGATTTGTTTCATTTGAATTTGAGCGGTATCATTAACTATTGTAAAAATTACGTGTCCATAGTATGTTTATCTACATTTTCATATCTCTTAACACTCCAAGTGTTTTGACAAGTTGAAGTGATTTGGACTTCGCGTGCGTTGTCATAAACTATTGTAAAAAATACATGTATATAGTACGTTTATCTACACTTTCACATCTCTTAACACTCCAAGTGTTTTGACAAGTTGAAGTGATTTGGACTTCGCGTGCGTTGTCATAAACTATTGTAAAAAAATACATGTCTGTAGTACGTTTATATACACTTTCACATCTCTTAACACTCCAAGTGTTTTGACAAGTTGAAGTGATTTGGACTTCGCGTGCGTTGTCATAAACTATTGTAAAAAATGCATGTCTATAGTACGTTTATCAACACTTTCACATCTCTTAACACTCCAAGTGTTTCGATAAGTTGATGTGGTAAATTTTGCTAAGGATGAGATATCTCATCGATACAAAGCTGTCCTAATACTGCAAGGGGAATGAAGGTCCACGTAGGAAAACAAATTGAACCCTTAACCAGAACTAGTGAGAGTTTGAAACAGGTTCTTGTATCAGAGCCTGGCTATTACAGGACAGATTTTGATGCGAAGATAAACTACCAAGATATGTTAAAATGACGAGCTCTTTTCTGATATTTATTGATCAAGGTGATAATATTTTTAAATGAATATCTTTAACAGGTTCTTTTGTTGTTCATATCATCTGCATTTCTTTGTTCCGGAGTAACTTGTCTCATCTATACACTTCTATCGAGTATATATTCTGCTCGCACTAAAGGAATATCAGAGGTGTTTTCAAAATACTTGTGGATATTTCACTTTTCTTTGATAGGTCATGGTGAGTATTTCTCAAATCGTTGATTCAGAGAAGAACCTCATTAACTAACAAAAATGATTTTTACTGTACATCTGTTTAAAGACTAGCTAGTAATTCTTAAGTTAACAATATACATGCATTTTGATAGTGCTATGTATCTTTAAATAGATTGTAATATGGCTATGTATTTCTCATCATCATGAAAATAAGTATTTGGTGTCTCTGAAAAATGTCTGCTCCAAGCCGAAAATATATTATGTTTAATATAATAAGTCTTATGATGAATATTTATCACATCATTGACGATTATACTTTAGTTTGATGGAACTGTAGGAGAGAACAAGGCTAGTTGGCATTGACCTTGCACTTTTTATCACAGTGATTTCAGAGCAGTGATATAGCCACTGTATTTAACTATACGTGTATGTATGTTGCATCCATCCACACTAATTTCAATCTAATCGAAGCTTCCAGAGAGAGAGAGAGAGAGAGAGAGAGAAGAATTGTTTTTGCTGAGTAGATTTTCCTTTTTAATTGAAGGTTTTGGTGTTTTATGAAGCCCTAGAATATGTTGAAGCGTTTTCAATGTTTGTGTTGGATAGAATGAGCAATAACGATTGTATGTATGTACTGGAATTACTTGTAAAATCTATGTAGAAGAGTGAGGCTGTCATCTTGCCTCAAAAGTCCTGGTGTGGCAAGTTGACATTTAAGTCGTGGGGCATGTTGACATAGGAAATAAGTGGACATTACTGCCGATAAATTTAAATTTCCATGATGGTGAAAACACACAAACTTTGAAGATGACCAGAAGTCGCGAACACAATCTGGTACAACCGCAACAAACTTTTACAAAAATTAAAGCCATTAATCCAGTGGACGATCGTACTACTTCTTTGGTGGCCATGAAGCGTTAAAAAATCCTTGTTCTTTTTGTTTTGTTTCCTTAGTTTTCCTTATTTGTATAAAAATATTAGTTTAATGTGATTATCTCGCATAATTGCTTAGATCCTATCATAATGCGATGCCATGCCAACTTACCCCAGGAGTTAATCCAACCTACCCCACATCAGGAGTATGTTGGCATAGTTTGAACACTTTTGTAAACAATGTTTGACGAGTTAACTATACTAATTTCAGTGATGTTTTCTTCATTAATTTGTAGCCAAGAAGTTCCACTATCAGCAGCATTGACTATAGTCCGCGCCTTCGCGGACGTGTGGCAATCCTGTTTTTGGCTACTGCTGTCAAAAAGGGTTCTTTGTAAGGGAACAAAAACTGGTCAAATCTTACTTTTAAGGATAACGCATTTATTTCAATTTGCACATATCTACAAGTTAACTCATCACACCACAGCATAAAATAATTATGAAAAAAAAAAAAAAAACAGCGAGAGCTGTCAAAGCGTGACGGCGTCGGTTGCTTCCTGCCTTCAAACTCAGAACCCCGTGCCTCCTCTACGGTTATAGGGACGAAAAAACCCTAAAAAGCGTTGATTTTTGAAAGAAAAGGGAAAAGATATCCCCTTTCCTTCTTAACTTCATTCTTCCTCCTGATCGACCGAAGCGGAGGGTTAGCAACCCTCCGCTTCGACAGTTCGGCACGATTAGGTGCGTCAATGGGGGGAGGGGAGGGGGGTCTTAGAGCCATATTAGCTTAAAGTATTACTGAAAAAAAAAATAGTAAAAACGGAAAACTATGCCAACTAGGCCCGGTCTCCCCAACTGTCGTTCTGATTTTCAATGAGTTGGTCATACCAAACTCAATTTTGAATTCCACACCGATTCCTACTCCAAAAAACTTCCATTACAAGGTCTGATAAAAATATATCCGACAGTTTTGTTTGTGTTAACTAGTTACAACTTGGAGACAGGAATTTGGTTCATGTAAAAATATTCCTACTGCATATAAGGGGTAGCCCGGTTGGAAGAGTAGTGAACCCGAAGAACGTTCCACACAGTATCATCTACCTGTCAAAACCGTCGAAAAGCAAGAAGAGAATGTACGGTAGGGTTGCCGAGAGCAATGTCAAACGATCGTCTTTCTACCTGAATTGCAAAGCAAATTTCTGTAGTACTTTTTAAACATTTAAATTGAACTGGAAAATAATTTTCTTTCAGACAAAACATATGGACAGAAATATTACACTATTTAAGATTGGAAACTGGTTTCGTCAGTTAACCACTGCGTAAACAGGCTCATTGTTTTCCATTTCTATAGAGTTTGGATCCAACTATAGATGGTTTCTGCGCAATATCTGGTGGACGGCCAGCTTTCGTTCTCTTCAAAGCTCTTGGCTTATGGCAAGCTTAGTGGTCGTGTACACTTACCAAGGAGCCATCATATCCACATTCGCTGCAGATAAATTGACGCCCAGAATATCATCTTTGAAAGAGTTGCAAGCAGATTCCAACATGAAAATAGGAACGTTTAAAAATTCTTACGCTTACAGCTGCTTAGAGGTAAGTTTGAGACGACCATAATCGGAATATCATATTTTCTAGACAAACTAATACATGAAAATCAGATTGCCTTCAAATCAGTAGTTCCAAATAAGTCTTAAAAATGATTCGAGAATCATTTTTAAGACTCATGCATGCTGATCAGTGCCCCCAGAGGGTGCAGGATAACTGAGATGTGGTGGTCAGGAGGACCTTCGTGAGTACTCAAAAGGTCCGAAGAGTTCTTTTAACAGCGTAAACCCCAAATTACAATAATTTTACATAGAAAATAAACAAAATGCAGAGACCAGAGCAATCGCAAAAACAAACTCCTGAATACCAAAAAAGGAAAGAAAACACAATACTATAAATAAGTGAAATTATTATCCCTACAGGAGGTTGTCTCGAAGAAGGGTCTCGTCATTAACAAAACTGACCAGATGGTGATGAACGCGATAGCTCGCCATTAAAAGACTGACCAGATCTTGATATCGTCGTCATCGAAAAATCGGAAGTATATTGATGGCGAAATATCTCGCCCTACTAATACATTTGGGTGTAAATGGAACTAATCTATAGATTGTATAACAACTTAACTCAGCGGCAATTAGTGAACACGGACCACAAAAATTTACGAAGTTAACGCTTTGAAATTGATCTATTAAAAATGAGAATGCTATAATGAAATTATATAAATGGAACATATATAATATTTCTCACAAACACATGAGCCCTACTAATACTTTTATGAAGAAGGCCTAGAACCCTAAACATTTAGGTTAAATAACAGTAGATAGTAGAGTTTCCAACTCTGCAGGGTTGCATGACTTCGCACTTTATTAGGAGACAAAGGGGTACTAAGCCCTAGAAGCCTGAAACCACAACACTCCTCAATATTTTATGGTTGAAGTTTGCACTCAGACATGAAAGAATATAATTAGAAATAAACATGTAATATTAGTAATGTTCTGTGTAAGCGAAATTGCTCTGGAAAAACTCATACATATATATGACAGAACAGAAATAAATTACAACTACCCTCTTTGAAAGATTACACTCTATGATTATGCTTCTCTGGTACAAATAGACAAAATCCTTAACTTTAAGTGTACACGCTCATAATCTATGTTATAAAAATGGATTGTTTCTTTGCATCTTTAATACTACTCTTTCGCCCCATTTCAAGTTACGTATTTGTTTTGGGTCATTCGAATGCCAAATCAGTAGTTTCTGATATGATGTCTGAATGCATGTATCCCCATACTATGTCCAAACGATTCCGTAACTGCATACAGTGACTACTTACACTTATTTAGCTATTGAATTTAGTTGCGTCAGTATATATTCCTGTTTTATGTCCGTTTTAGCGTCTGTGTTTGTACAAAGATCACATTAAAAGTTTCAATATAATTTCACAAAATTTTAAATATTTTATGAAACATATATTAGTTAAGCGAATACATAATTTTAATTTCCTTTGCTGCGATGTTTAAGATCTTTTTATTTCTTAGAAGCTGAAGAGAATACGCCGTATGAGTCAATATTTCGTAGAGTGCAAGAGGACTTGGTTGTGCCTCCTAAGACTGGAATTGTCCCCCAGTGGATGGACTTGGTAGAAGAAGGAAAACTGGTGTTCATTAACGATATCCTCCTGGCCAAGGCTCAACTCGGTGACCGCTTTGTGCAGAAGAAACTGTGTGGTATCCGAACCATCGGCATCGATTTTGGTTCTGCTTACCTCTCTTTTGCTTTCAGGAAGCAATTTTCTCAGAATTTCATTCGAAAATTCAATTTGATGTAAGTATTTTTTAACTAAAATACGTCTTTTGAGATGAAAGAGAATAACAAACTAGAAAACAGACTTTGAATTCATTTGCTCGTATAATAACCTCAGTTAAAGATTTATATCATTAAGTAAAAAATAGGGTAGAGAGAAGGAGGGTAGAGAGAAAGAGAGAGAGAGAGAGAGAGTAAAGAGAAGTTAGAGGATGAAAATAATATTGCGAAAGTTGAGAACGAGAGAGGAAAGAAAACAACAGAGAATAAAGAACGAGAGAAAGCAGAAAACTAGAAAGGGGTGTAGAGAACTAGAAATGGTAGAGAACGAAAGAGGGTAGAGAGGAGAGAGAGATAGTAGAAAAAGAGACAGGGAGATGAGAGAAAGGGAGATAAGGAGTAAGTAAAAAAGAGACAGAAAGAAGAAAGAAAGAGAGAAAAGGGGAGAGTAGAAAACCAGACAGACGAATGATTGAAAGGGTGATAGGAGAGAGTACAAAAAGAGGAAGAAAGACGAGAGAGAGATAGGATAAAGCAGAGAGGAATAGTAGAACCCACATTTAAAAACTTTTATGAGTTTAAAGATAAATTACTTAACTAACATAATTTATTTTATGTGACTATTAGATTATATTTATTTGAGTTGTGAGTAGTGAAATCCTTTTTAAAGCGAATTAAAAAATTATTCTACAGTTTATTATAATAGCTAAAATGAATTTTAAAAATTAATGATGTTAGTTGAGAAATATATTAAAAATTATCCTAACTTTAAATTCTATAAAATTTAGGATAATTTTATGTGAAAATTATCCTATTAAATTTATGATTTTTATATGAAATTTATCCTATTAAATTTGGGACAATTTCATGAGAAAGTTATTGTATTAAATTTACGTGGTCATGGTAATTAACTAACTGGACCAACACTACGGGATATTAACGACAGTAAATTTAGGATTATTTGAAACGAAAACCCTATTAAAATCTAGTTTTGAAATCGTGTTGAGCTAACTACTTGGATGAGTTATACAAAAACTTGCAGCAGAATCAACCTTTTATTTAATCTAGCAAATAAGAATGTGACAAAATTTAAAATACTATGTAGACTTTACAGAAAGTAGCCATATTTTCTACGTAATGTATTTGTAACCTCTATCTAGAATGATGAATTCAATTTACGTACACGTTTATGTTCCATTAAGTTTTTGGATTCTTATAAAAATATTCAACACCTTTAAAAAGTAATTTAATACACTCAAGAACATTGAAAATAGAGTACCAAGAAGGAAGAAAGCTACAATCACGAAATTTTGCAAACAAGTATAGTGAGATCCGATATGCAAACGTTCCAAGTTTGTTGCCAATGCGCATGACCACACACCCTGCAGTGGCGCTGCAATCAGGAAGTGGGACCGGCGCATAGTGAAAGATTCATGAAAGTGACGATCACATTCCGACTTGTTGTTGTTTCTAATCCCATTCATCTGACAGAAGTCAGACGAGCTCCAATAGGTTGTTGACATATAAAAAGTCCCTTACAGTCAAAGGGTCAGAAGTAATGTCCTGCTTTGTAAGTCCAAAACACTGGAGGACATGCTCAGGCGACGCCTCATCACCATAACATTTCCTGCAGGTCTGGTAGGATTCCGACTCTAGTAGGACTTTAGTAAGCGAAGAATGCCAGGTAGACGTATGAGAAGACATTTCTCACAATTAAGCGAGTTTGAGAAGGGGCTCGTCATCGGCATGAAAACCGCAGGCTGGTCGACGCGCTGTGTTGCTCGCCAGGTCAATCGTTCGGAGAGTGCCGTCAGAACATGTAGGGAGCAGTGGACACCAGATGCGTACCGGGTATGGAGCGACCAGGAAGACGAAGAGGCGAGATGATCGAAGGATCGTGCGGCAAGCGCTCGTGGATCACAAAGCGACTCGTTTCACGATACAATCAGATGTAGGGGTGACAGTTGTTCCACAAACCATTTCCAGACGCCTTGCGAAGGCGAATGTGCAATCCAAGCGCCCTTTTCGTGTACTGCATTGAACACCGAAACATCGGTGACTCCATCTGCAGAAATGCCAATCAACAGTGACGTGGAATGCCACAAATTGGCAAAATGTGGTGTTTAGTGATGAATCTCGGTTCGTTTTGGGGACAGTTGATAAGCGCGTACGGGTGTGGAGGCGCAAATTAGTAAATATCTAGATGATGTGATCAACCAAAGTCTCGATGTCAGCGTCAAACTAGAGAGGTTAGCTTATTGTTATACGTGGTCATTTCACTGTGGTAATAAGATGAAGCTTTCGGTCCATTACCATTTTATATGAAACGAAACAAAAACACTTAAATCACAACTTTTCATGTTTAGGGATTTCCTCTATTCTCTCTAATAATGCTTTATAACTTTCAAATAGGCGCATCAAGGTCAACACTCCCTTAATCTATCCTATCCTTTCACCATGGAAGCGATTACTGTAATAGAAGCACTAAACAATTTTCTGCTTCAATTAGTGTTGATGATTCATCTGTGGAGAATTAAATTAGAATCCAAACCAAAAGTTAAACAAAAGAAAAGAGATACCACGTTTTATACCGTAGTAATCAAAGGAATAAAAATGTGAAGGAATAACTAATAAAGATGATAAAACATGTTTATAACCATTGTAAAGGAAATAAATGTCCATCACCATCATAACCAAAATAAGCAACACGAGTTACATTTAAAAAGTGTTGTCACTAGTGTGATTCCTTCACAGTGGGAAGCACTAGTACCATGGAAGGGTAAAAATTGGTAAGGAAAAAATTGATACTAGTGCTTCCCATTCTTAACACGTAGCTTGAAAGGACTTAATTTTAAAAAAAATCTAGGGATGACAGTTATGATTAGACAATAACAGAACAAACTCTAATTTCTCCATGTTGTTTATCTCGATGCAACTAAATATCTTTGTGTTAGTGTGGGCTGGTGCACGTTATATTTCTTATCGCCTCATATGTCCTCACGTTGGCGTGGTGTAGAAGTTTAGCGAGTCATGTGGCAGCATTGGTGATGTCCTCATCAACTGACCGTGGTTCAAAATTATGAGGTATTATCCGATATTTTCCTTCGGGATTCATTTCGGACTGTCTCCAATATCCCGTTGTTATGCTCCTGTATTGGCGTTGATACAGCTACCCTCAATGTCATGTTGTTAATCTAGATCCAGAAGAGGACACATTTCGTTCCAACGAAACAGCTATGGACAGGTTTGAAAACTTAGATTTTTGACTACTCTGGTTTAACGTGATTTTGGGAAGAGAGGAGTAGACATGACCTTGACACGCCTGTTTAAAGGTGCTGTATCATAATGATGCTTAAACTGTTTTTCAGGTTGCTGCGGTTCAACCAAGGTGCTCTGGCACATCGCAAGGTGATGGCATCCACCATCTATTACGACATATGTTCTCAAGCAGACGTAGCCACTACGCGGCCTCTGGCCCTCTTTGACGTCACTGCAGCATTCGCCCTACTCGGACTAGGATTACTCATCTCCTGTGGCCTGTTTGTTACTGAGATATGCATACACAGACAACGGCAGAGAGAAAATAAGAGTCAATTTTCTGCAAACAGCCATGATTAAAATAATTTTTTCTAAATGTGTTCTTGCAATTTATTGAGACGTTCAGTCTTCCTCTATTGCTCATTTACACATTCGCTTCCGTGTTTCGCCTTGTCACACGCCGACACTCACGAATGTCATTCGCATGTTAGTTCTCATAATGCGAATGACCGTTTACATACTCGCCGAGTGTTCAGTTCTCCAAGTCGAGGCTGATGGATGATGTGGAAGTTATGGCAGCATCCGCCCTGCATTTGCGAACTGAACAGAAACGGTAGAGGCCCCTCGTCGGCGTCGCTACAAGCTTTTGACTCGTCCTCATGAAACCTCTTCCGGTGAGAGAGCTACGAGCCACAAGGTGAAGAACGAGACGAATGTCGAGCGAACCGACTACATATTTGCCCCGCCACTCGCCTCTCAATTTTACTCGCCATTCGTGAATGAATGTGTAAATGCGGTATTACATACTACAAGCACATTAAGTCCCATGAACTTTCAGTTCACGAATTGGAGTACTGATGGCAAGAACTGCCTAATTGCAAAAATAGCGTATGATACTTAGGCACTCAGGCAAAATAAGAAACATTGTACGCAATAAAAACTCAATTTGATCCCCTCCTAGGAGTAACTTTAAAAAAAAAGGGGCTTATTAAAAATAAAATTATGTGTTAAATTAATCGTTTAGCTTATTACAATTACTCTAAAATCTGAAAGTAAATACAGAATAATACTTTTGAAAATAAGTTCCGTATCATTCATACGTTTCAGACACCCAAAATGTTCACACTGATTTCCGTTTTGAACAGCTATTTGTTACAGTTACCTTTGAACATACAGATTGAGACTTTCTTTAGTGTTAGGTGGGCGAGCGTGGTAGCCTGGTTGAAAGAGTTATGGATTAGAAATTGGAGGATTGCGAGTTCGAACCCAAACAGAAACAGTCGAGTACAAAGGAGGCTGATGCACATTAAATCTGTCGTGGCCTCAAATGTCCTCACTTTGGTCTAGTGTGGAAGTTTAGAGAGAAGTGTGACATATCATGTGTGACATTGTCATTTGAACATGGTTCAGAATTACGTGATGTTGTCCACAGACTTTTCCCTTCGAGGGTTGATCCCTGACCGTTAGTCATAGCCCATTATGTTGATCCAGTGCAACGTTAATTAAAATACCTACCTTCCTTCTTCACAGTTGGCGTGCGGCAGTAGAGCCAGTGAGTGGTTTAGTAGATTAACAACCGATGTTTTGCGTGTAAATACGTGTGTCGGTCGGAAAATAATACCCGTTTTTAAATAAAATACAGATCAGATAAAAATTTTCAACCACACTTTATTTTACATTTTTATACCTTATATTACTTTTCTAGATAGTCCACTTGAAAATGTAAACATTTGTCGTAATTTGTGACGAACTTTGGAATGCCAGGATCATAATCCTCTGCCAGTCCATTGATATAATCAGTAACAATCGTCTTTAAATAAAATACAGACCAATTAAAACAGTTTTAAAATAAAAAAAAACCAAACCAATTAAAAAATTTCAGCCACAATTTATTTTACATTTTCATACCTTATTTTACTTTTTTACATAGTCCACTTGAAAATGTAAACATTTGTAGTAATTTGTGACGAACTTTGGAATGTCAGAATTATAATCCTCTGCAAGCCCATTGATATAATCCGTAACAATCGTCTTTAGGTTTCTCGTCGTTTGTAAAATGGTTCCCACCCAGAAATTATTTAAGTTTTGCGAGCAAATGAAAGTCATTGGGATATAAGTCCGGGCTATAGGGTGGTCAAGAATTTCCCAATGAAATTTGTTGATCAACTGTTGCGTTTTCGCACCTGCGTGAGGCCGCGCGTTGTCCGAGAGACAAAAATGAAAGTTTTATTGTCACGAAAGAGAAATATACCTCCATGTTAAGTAACAGGAATTGAACCTACGATGCTTACAACTCACAGGTTGCTAGCAATGGGGGAAAAATCGCAGAATCTTTTATGAAGGGATCGAAAATTTAACGGTTTGTTTAATCTATCCCATTCTCCCTGTCACAATTGGAAGTAATTCCTTCTTCAAAAATAGTCAAACAACTTTATTCCATAAGGATGTAGTTGAAATCAAACATTCGTCTCGTTCGCAATGTTTAACAGTCTCAAGTGTACTCTCACCTCAACCGAATAAATGAAAATATTTGTCAACTGATGAAACATAAAAGGTCAACAAGAAACTGTTATCTTTCATTTTAAGGCCAATACCGACAAGTTTCAGTTCTTGTCAGTATTGGCCTTAAAATGAATGAAAAGAATTTGCTTGTTCCCTTTTTTAATATATGTGAA
Organism: Metellina segmentata; assembly: GCA_947359465.1. Lineage (NCBI taxonomy): Eukaryota > Metazoa > Arthropoda > Arachnida > Araneae > Tetragnathidae > Metellina > Metellina segmentata. Next base: position 30,775,677 of record OX375879.1, read on the forward strand.
CAAGAATGCAAAATTAAATTAGAGTAACTACGAAGCACCCTTATAAATTGATATATGTTTTTATGAAAAGACGAGTACATTATTTTTAAGTGATGCATTTACATTTTAAGATTTTGGGTTTAAGTTACACAGTACCCTAAAAATGACAAAAATATCGAAATTTTTTTTTTTGCATTTTTTGATGGCCCATACAGTTGGGAAGCTTGCCTCAAAATTCTAGATCTGATATCCAATTAGTTTTAAAGATATTTGAAGTTTTCTGAGTGTTGTCAGTGTCAAACTTTGACAGCATAGAGGAGGGGGCGTGGTTAAATTCGTTTTTTTTAAATGTAATTTTACATTCTTATAATTAATTAAAAATATTTTTGAATAAAATCAATTCCTTTGGTAAAATGGCTATTATTTTCAACTTTCACTACTAAAATCGTATCTGTCAGTTTATGTTCTGCGTTCTCTTCTGAGTCTCATTACTAGCTAACCAATATTGATAAAAAGATCTTTTTTCAAAACCAATATTTGGTTACGATTGTTATATATAATATATTATAATCAAAATTTGGTAAATATATGGTATAAAAATATTTTGTTAGGATTTATATCAATAATTTGTCGCTGCCGTAACAAATGTTTTTCATCATAGGTAAACATGATATTTTGAATTTAAAAAAATATATTCAATCACATTAAGTTAAATTAGTGTTTTAGTGCATTTTATAAGTTGGTTAATAACATATTAAAAAATTAGAGCTCTACAAGCATTATTAATTTTTGTTTTATGACTTCAAAAAATTTAAATGCCCTTTTCTCACACTTTTATTTTTGTAGATGCAAGTGTTTTCAATTCCCTAAGGCTTTTTTTCTGTTCAAGATATAGTCTCGATATTTTTTGTAGATACTTTCATATATATGTACTATAGCAGCTAGTATGGATTAAGGTCTGAGAGTTTTAGTAATTTTTTAAAAATATGTCAAAGTTAAAATCTTTAGAATTGTCATGTTTTTTTTAGGTTTAGCCACAAAAATAATTATTAAAATTCAACATTAAGACTGATGTTCAATTCCATACTAGCTTTTGTTACCAATTATCCAAGAAATATAAATCACTTCAAATAACTAAAAAATGTTAAAAATAGAATATTTTATAAGAGTTTAAAAAAAACTTCAAAAATTTCACTTTTTTTTTAAATTTTAAAATAATGGCTAGTGCCAACTTGACTTTTTTTTATTACATTCAGTTTAGTAATATAAGCTGAAAAAAAGTCATTAATTATTTTTAATGTTACTGTCTGTAGAAAATTTTTTTGAAAAAAGGGTACTGTGTAGCCTTAAAGTTAAATAAAAAAAATAAGTTGAAATAGTTGGAGAATATTGGATTTTATTTAGTTGACAGATTTTATTTTGTCTGTTGCTTGTATTCATAAAAAAAAAAGGAGTGTGATCGTAACCTGAAATTTATCAAAGATGAAATTGTATGTTAAACGATGCTTTCGTACAATGTTGCAACCTTAAAATATAACAAAAAAGTTCCATCATACTATATTAATAGAAAATATTTATTAAATTTTATATTAGATAAATCTTTTTCTATCTTCAATTAAATAGTTTATTTTACACAATTACATAGAAATACCCTTTCAATGTTTAAACTGTCTGTGTGTTCAAACTATATCTGCGAGCACTTGAACATTAGAAGTTTACTACAATCTCATCAATTAAAACAAATTATTAAAATAACTACCGAAAGTTATTTATACTGTTAAATTCAGCAAACATTTATTTCGACAGTATAGAAGTTTACTCGTACATGATGGAATTATCCTTTTGCGGTTCAACTTAACTTTTAAACCTAAAGCCGAACTCATAGTTGAGACTGACATAACAAAATACTATCAGAAACTTTGTGTCAAATTATCTACATTTGGAAAACAAATGTTATTCCTTCTTTGATATTCGTTACAGTTATTCGTTTCAATGCCAGGGAAGAAAATTTAATTTAAAAATATCTCATCTTGAACAAAAACATTTTTGGAACGTATGAAAAATAGTCAAATAGACCAAAGGGGGAATAATTTTGTTAGCTCTTAGATATTCGTTACATGTTACGTTTTAATGTTACAAATGAAAAAAATGTTCAGTCGTTCTTTCAACTGGGCACCGAAGCTCCATGATTCACTTTGGATCTGTATTATACCTACAAGGGTAGCGATACAAATCCAAACCTATTACCAATGGCACTTGCATTTCCTGCCTCTTATAAGAAAGAATAGTCAAAAGAACCTCTTTGTTCCGTACAATTGATGTCGAAAGACTTGGTGCCATTAGCCATTTCGCAATTCCGAAAAGCTTTATTCAAAGAGTACATGATTAACAATAATTTCAGGTGGCATTGTACACAATTATAACACTTTCAAGTTCAAATTAGCAGCATAATTCCATTTAACCCTTAGTTGAAATCTCATAGGTAGAAAGGGATAAAAAGAAAAACTTCACCCCATTGCGATCGCATTTTCGCGGATCCCAACCGTTTGAGCAAGTGTGACCAAATTAACATGCGTGGGGACTTGTGGTGAGAAAGCAATCAGGGTAACTATATTTTTGAAGTTCTCGTACTCTTGGCGTTACACAATTTTATAATAGTAATACATTTGGTGCATGATGCGGATATTAACCAAAACCTGTGTTTTTGATGCCGCTCGGTACTTTAATATGGTTTATTTCTGTGTGGAGGCTTTTTTTTTTTAAATATTTTCTACAGCTATTTTTAATTATTGGGTAGAAAAGCAGCGTTGTCTCAGAAATGTTGGGTAATTTTAACAGGAAATTAAATGTTCAAATGCAAAAACTGAGAAACTACTGAAATTTAAATAGGACACCAATAAATACTCTAAAAGTTCATATAAAAGCTACACATATACAATATATACAGTACCACTATGACAGAACAAAAAGGGGAGGTCATGATTTCTTTTAAGTCTTATCTTATGACTTAAAAGAAATCAGGATTTCCTCTGTTACAAAAAGTCCTTTGTTTACATTTTGGTACCCAACAACATTGCAAACCATTGCAAACAACAAAATGCACTTTGTAACAAAAAAATCGACGCACCAAGAAGGAATTGTCCGATGGAGACAGATATTGGTGAATAGGAAAATTGTGTACAGAATAGATAATGATTAAAATTTCAGAACAATTGAATGATTTATTTCAGAGTTACAGTAACGAGCTCAATAAGGTGTTGACCCGCCTCTAGTCTGGATGCAAGCTGCCACACGGCGTGGCATAGACCGATAAAGATCCCGGATGGTCTCCTGCGGTATTTCTTGCTAAATTTTCTTTAATTGTCGGACTACGTCATCAACATTCTCTACCGGATGCAGTCACCTTCCCATCATATCCCAGACATGCTCGATGGGAGAGAGATCTCGTGATTTGGCTGGCCAAGGAAGTGTTTGACAAGCTTCAAAACAGTTCATAGCAACACGTGCCATATGTGGTCTGGTATTGTCTTGCTGAAAAATAAGCCCAGGGTACTGCGAAAGGAACGGTAGCAAAACAGGTCTCAGAATGTCGTCAACGTACTGCTGTGAAGTAAATGTACCTCTAATGACAACCAAAGGGGTCCGGCTATCAAGGGAAATGGCACCCCAGACCATAACTCCTTGTTGAGGGCCCGTGTGGCGTGCAATAGAGAAAGCAGGATCGGCACTCTGCTCTGGGCGTCTCCATACGCGTCTTCGATGATCGTCAGGACATAGTTGGAAGCGGGATTCGTCGCTAAAGACTATACGTCTCCAGTCAGCATCATTCCAGCCTGATCGAGCCAAGCACCACTGTAATCTGGCTCGACAGTGTGCAGATGTGAGTGGCAGGTGGCATAACGGTCGGTACGAGCGTAGATTTCGCTCTCTCAGCCGTCTGTGAATGGTCATGGCGGGCACTCGTGTGTGGGTCGCACGACTGATGGTTGATAACAATTAATCAGGCGTTGTGACAGCTGATCTGACAATCACTCTGTCCTCGCGATTTGTTGTGGCACTACGTCGACCGCTACCATCATGACGCTGAAATCTGCCATTGTCCACCCACTCTTGCCGGCATCTTCTAATCGCCGCATCGCTTCGACTCACATGACGAGCGATAATCCGATTTGCCCAAGCTGCCTCTTTCAACCCAATGATACGACCTCTTTCAAACTCTGAAAGTTGCTCGTAATGAGCTCGAATCCTGCGGCGAGGCATTTTTTCAGTCGTTGAAAGATATCCTAAATCGCAATGCAGCAGAAATTTTTAACAACAGTTCAAGAACAACTCCTTATATACATCTGCTGGACGCACAGTTCCGATGCGCTGAAAATCGCACTATTCATTCATTGGACGCCAAATTTTAATCATTTGCATATTTGGTCAAAACATTTTTGCATACGAAATTTCAAAGCAATCGGATGATTGCTTCTTGGTGCGTCGATTTTTTTGTTATAAAGTGTAGTTATATTAAAATTTAAGGTACATAAATTTATATATATTTTTTCCAATGTACTTACTTCTGGCAGTTATAGACAAGTATTTAGTGAGATATTAGAAATTTTAGAGCCTCATTATATAACAATCTTTTTGCTTACTCAATTAAAAAAACAAAAGGTACTTGTTTGAATACATTCCAAATACTTTTGATTTTAGACAAAGTAATAACAAGTTTGTATCCAATAGTATTTTTATACAAAGCCATTTGAACATTGTATTAAACAGCAAGTTTTCATCGCAAGGTTCTTTCAAGCCAATGTACCAACATGGTGAACAGCCCTAGAGCGATTTACATTGATTTGATAGGACTTTTCAGATCTAAAGAATCCTCCATATTTTATTATGGGTTGAACTGGAGACCAGTTGATCGTTAAAAAATAATCAGGATTATATAATCTGAGAATGAATAAGACAAACTTTCGCATGCCTAAAAAAGTCGATTTTGTTTAACCTTAATGGTCGCCAAACCTAGAGCTAGGGTACAACAACTCAGAATTCAAACACATGCGTAGTTCACTAAATTTGGCCACACACAGCTCAAATGGTTGGGATCCGCAAAAATGCATTGCGCTCCGGTGTCCGTGTCACTTCGGCAATATTTCCTTTGACTAATTTGGCCTCAGCTCCATCGTTCCCTTACACACACCCCACGTAACACAACACGAAAACACAACTGGAGAATAGTACATGAGCTTACATAAGAGAGATGTTAACAATCTTTAACACACTATCATATGTCCCGAGACGGGTTCCGCCACACTTAGTATTTTCAAAATAAAAATCACTGAATTTGTTGTTTACTGTGTTTGCGTCACACCAGGGGCTTAGTTTACCTAACAAGAATCTCGTCTAGATACCTTAGGGTCCGTAGGAGGAACATTTTGCAGAAGAGGAGTCTCTTAACGCTGTGGTCGTTTGCTCTTGTAGAATATGGTACTAGCCGACCCTTTTTCTCTAACACGTGGACGCTGGAATGTGCATCAACAGCCAGACGGTGACAAAAAACAACTTCAGACTTTGAGCGTGCGGGTTTTGACAAAATACCGAAAGAGAGTTTTTCTCATCGGCGGCCCGGCGTTCCGTTTGATCCATCCCCCTTTTCCTTCCCCTTGTGTCTGGCAATTGAGCTCAGAGATGCAATAACCGTTCTGTGCGTTTTCAGGAACGATTTTCCCATCCACACAGCTGGAGTTTCCGTCGGTTCCCTAATCCCATGTCTGGGATGAAGATTAGCTGTTGGGAACCCAAGTCGGTTTTTGCATCTGTGTGGGGGTGTCATGAGTTCTGTGGAGGACATAAACATCTCTCGAGGGCTCGGAATTCCCCCCTACCTCTCGTTCGCAGCTGCGCTTCTGCGGACCCAAGAGAACGGGGACTTGAGCAGGAGACTGGTTCTGATTTCGAGGAGAGACAGACGTCTCGGTTGTAGAGAGCCATTTGTTCCTTTGGCTCCAGGCAGGATCTCGATTCTCGATGGCTGTGCCCTTAATTAATCTTGTAAATTTACCTGTAAATATTTAATTTATCTAAATAAATAGTTTAATTTTAAACCAGCTGTCCGTCTAATTCTTACATGACGGTACACTCTACATTCGTTTCACAGCCTCCTCTACGGTGTTTATAACTACTGGCTTTTGATAAGTACGATAGACTCCGTTAGGAACTTCATGATTTTGGATTGTCCGACGTGGTTTTGCGATGCGTTAATAGCACAGGCACCGAAGTTATCCTGAGTTGGTCCTTTCCGTGTTGTGTTGTCCCTCTCCCAGTCCTTCTGCTAAATTTTGTACGTTAGATTCTTGAGGCGATTTTTAAGGAAGCTTTTGGGCCGTTTTAGTACAAGTTGAATGGTGGCTTGATTTGATTTATTCGCTGCGGCCTTTGCCAACTAGTCCGCTCTTTCGTTGCCCTCAATAACGACGTACGCTTTGACCCATCGAATTTTTGAGTCGAAGTTATTGTTCCTCAGAAACTCAATAAGCTTCTGCCGACCAACCGGTCTAGTGGCAAAGGTGTTGGCCTCTGGATCTAAAGGTTCCTGGTTCGAATCAGGGGTCAGGGCATGGATGTAATTGTGCTGTACTCTATTAGGGGTAATGATGGTCGCCCATTGGGTGCTCCTTCACAAATGACCATCGCTTAAGCAGCCGTGACCAAGACGTTAGGATAATGTCCCTCTCCGCCTGCTGCATTGGGAAAAAAATAATAATTACTGATGGACCCAAAAAACTGTAGTAATGAGTTTGAGAGTCAAGATTGTTTGTTTAAACTTTGTTGTCTGATTGGTGAACGAGCATGATGACACTTATCACACCTCCACCCTTTAGTTCTCTCTATATCTCTGGTGAGTGTGACTGTGGTTCGTTTCATCTACTGGAGAGGGCAACACTTCATAGATACATATGATCTATTTTTATTTGGACATTCTCGGTTATATATGAATAGATTACAATATAGTAGAAAACAGCATCAGAGAGCCCCTCACGTCCGTTTGCTCCGGTCTCCGTGGATCGAATCCCTTCTTCCTCTCCCCTGTTTCTCCTCCTGACCCGGGTGACCTTTTTCAGACACCCCAGCCAACGTCCCTAGAAGATATCTCGTCCCCCCCTGCCAGACATTCCTCCCTGTGTTGGCCGGAGAACCTCCGAACCTCACAATACTTCATAGACTGGAATTTGGTTTCAGGTGTAGCTTAAGGAACCCAAGTTTGATCTATTGTAACAATATGAGAAAGAAACTCAGCTCCTTTATTTGAGTAGAAAGTTATCTAAAAAGCTTAACGCTGCAGCCATTCGCTTGATTTAGTAGTCGTCATTGAGCATACGTGGCACCCACCTAGCATACATTTTTCTGAATTTGAGGTGATCTGTTACCATTTCGTAAATGATAGTGCGAGACGCATGTGAAAATTTTTCATAAACTAGCCACTAAGTGACTAGCCCGGCATTGCCTGTGCCAGTTGCTTTTGTGGAGTAATTGGTTTACTTAGCAAACCAAACGGGAATTCGTAGCCTATTGGATAACAGCCATCACGGATTCCCAATTGGTTTCCTTCGCAAACCAAATTATGATTATTATGAACTATGGCCACGGAACAACACCACGGACAACGCCGTAATGGTCTCATTAATGTCAAATTTGGCAAAATTCAAATTGTGAAGAGATCCAATCGGCGTAACGTTACGATCTGTTGCGAAAATATAAATATTTTACTGAAAAATTATTTATTAAAAGAAAATCAAAGAATCCAACAAGTGTAAAATTTTCCACAGATTTCAAATCTGTTGAAATTTGCAATCTATTTTTAACGATCCCGATTTTACAAAAGAAGAACTAAACAATGCCAGTCAAAATGTTCGCTGTGGACTCGTTTGAGCGGAGACTGCGCATTCCCATTTAATTGCGAAGAGCGGAAAATAAAAAAAATTGGCTTGGTTCCAAAGGCCGACGTCAGTAGTGACGATTGTGGCGTGATGTCAGAAGGGAAAATAACAAAATTCAGATTTTTCTTCAATTGCCGGAGCGGGACGAAACGAAGATATAATGGTGAAGAAACCTATTAAATTCTTTTTAAAAATGTTCTAGATTGAATTATAAAATTTGCCCTAAAATTGAAAAAAATTCGGACTATCTGTGTGCCGAATCCCATTACTGTAAGTGCCATAGATTCGTTAGGACTTTTGCGTGCAAGAAACAAACAAACAACCACTTCCTTTTATAATATAAGAGATTTCATCCACAGTTACACGTCGTTCTTGTTTGATGAATTTGTCGACAGACTTGACAAGCTCATCCGTAATGACACTTGGTCGGCCACATCGCTCCTCATCATGGACGTTCTCTCTTCCCTCATTAAAATTTCGGCACCAACGACGCACACATTATTCATCTATCACATCACCACATACTGCTTTGATTTCACGATAAATTTCGCCTGGTTGCATATTTTTTTGCGTTTAGAAATCGGATCACAGATCTCACTTCTCATTTGGCGACACACTCGATGATCTTGCATATTTTGTTCGCTTAACAAACCGTTATAACCGATGTAATTCAGTAGACAGCTGTCGGACGAGTCCCAAAACCTGGTAGACCTTGAACGGTGCACCTGCAACTGTCATAGTGGTGTGCAGGCTCAAACGGGCATTACTTTCGAACGACCCTCGGAATAAATATCGTTTACCATTCATGGCCATCGTGTACTCCGGAGGTTAGTATTGAGTTTCTCGCTGCGGCGTATAAATATTGTAATTGATTTTTGACGAGACATGGTCTGTCTCCCCTCCTCACAGGTTCAAATTAATGCATACCAACCTTTGTACATCTGGGGAGGTTAGCGATGACGATCACTACCTCTTCCGCTGCCTACTCACGAAGCAACATCATCTCAATGTACCCAGATAAGAGAATACAAATATCTGGCTGAGGAGTGTTCTTTTGAACAAAATATCGATAAATAAAGTAGTAAAATGTGTGTTTGTGGCTAGAGGGGGTGACAGATTGGTAATCGTCCCTCTCTTCCACAGGATGACGGACGCAGTTTTCTTTTAACTCAGTGATTGCTCCGTTAATTTTAAATTTTTAACGCCATTTTCTTTTACTCCAGCTTTTAATTTTCGGACTGTTCTCAGACCAAGGCTCGAAATACCCGGTGTGTGCACATGAACACAAAATTGTGCACCTAATTTTTCACCGCTAGGTGCACGCAATGCACCTAACGTTAAAACTAATTTGCTAGTTATGTTATTCATTTATTTATTAATTATGTTATTTTGATGTTTGAATAAAGTATTAGTATCTAGCTCTCTAATGGAACGTAATTGAAATTTTCAAATACACACTATGAGAAAACAAAATCGCTGGGTCGTAACGGGTTTATACAGGAGGAAGGTTTATTTGTGTCACTGCTTAAAGAACTTTCCGATGATCGAAACATTTTCCAGCTAGCTCTGTTGAAGCGACTGTCGCGACAGCCGTGCGCCGGAGAACGAAGAATTTAGATGTTTAAATATTTTAATTTACTATCTACTACTGCCGACCACAACCGGTCTAGTGGTCAAGGTGTTGGCCTCTGGATCGGAAGGTTCCTGGTTCGAATTCAGGGTTAGGGCATGGATGTAAATTGTGCTGTCCTTTGTTAGGGACAATGATAGTCCACCCACTGGGTGCCCCTTCACAAGTGACCATCACTTCTAGCCTTGTATAAGGCTAAAATGACCTCGGTCTACTCTGTACTTTGTATTGTATTGTATTTGTCTTCGCAATTGTACTGCCTTGCCATTGGAAATATAAAAAAAAACTATCTACTTACTTATATAAACATACCCAACAAATAAAGTAGGTTTCTCATATTAAAAAACAGTTGCCGTTGCAGTATTGTAAAACTGTGTTCTTTAGCTTGATTCATAGACATTTTCCCGAGAAATTACGGATCAGAAAATTACGAAATTAACATGGCTTGTTCTTCATACTGTTCCTTGGACAATTTTGAAGACATTTTTTCCAATGCAGCTATTAGTTTAGGGTTTTTAAGGGTCAAAGTTGAAAAAGCGAAATTTCTGTTGGGGGTTGGCGAGCTGGGTGCGTAGGCCCCCAGTATATTGCATTAATACTCTTATATTACGTTTATCTTTTCAAATGTGCACGTAAAATATGACCTGTGCACCTAATTTAAAACCTTAGGTGCACAAGGTGCACCTGTATTAACAAATATATTTCGAGGCCAGTCTTAGACGGACACTAATATTCGGGTTTTATTTCAGTCATTTTATTTATTATTCTGTTATTGGATCACTGTAATATTTCATCTCATCATATAAACCGGAGTTCATGCCAGTGATCTATAGCTTGTCCCAGTTGGGTCTGCCTCCAACTTTAGCCTGAGTAGTACTGTCCGGCAGCCTCAGAGTGTGTGCCGTCATCCTGTCTGTGTTAGGATTGTTTTAACACATATTGTTTTGTGGGTATGCATACGGTGTACTTTCCATATACAAAAATGTTTTGAAAATCAGTGAAGTTTCGGGGGTGCGATGGAAGTGCGGGAACGGTGTGTGAGTCCCATGTCTGTGGGTACTGGTGGCCCTTTGGGTAGCGATAGCAAAGTCCACCGTGTACGGTTGGTGCACGTTAAAACTGTCGCGCCGTCAAAGGTCCAATAGAGGGTTTGCTAGCTCAGATGTTGACTTGATCATCTGACTGTGGTTCAGAATTATGAGGTGTTGTCCCCAGATCATTCCCTTTGAGTCTAATCCAGTTCCACCGCCAATATCGCCGTGTGTTGCTCCACTGCAATACGAATTCTATTACTTACCTATCTAGTTTTTATTGTATAAAAACTAAAATTAATTGGGTTCAGATAAAAAAAAGATCGATATAACTGAGTGTGTGATACATCAAATGGTTACAGTATTAAATAATACGTACGTACGTGAACTATTTACTGCGAGACTATACTATTTTGTGTACTCATAAGAATAAAGACAAATTTCCCTGCCCGCTTTGATATTTTGCATTTATAACATGTATTAAACTTAGGCTATATTGAATCCGACATTCAGTTTCAAAACGTTCTTTTGTGTGTTGTGGTCAAATTGTACCAAACTCCGTGAACAGATATTTTAATTCAACTTAATTTTTACACAAATGCCACATTTGATAAACTGTACCAAACACAAGACAGTAAACATCAAAGAATAGACGAGGAAAGTTTTAGTGATACAGAAGAGAGAAATAAAGTCAGAGCATATTACAGGAATCAAACCTATATCACCTACAGCTTGGATAAGAGTGAAATTGTGCATACATAAACAAAATTTAAGGTACTAAAGAAAATAACCGGATACTTGTTTCTGCGTGATCGAGTTTGGGATGAGGTATTGATATTGTCCACTAAGATCTACGTATTTACTGACTGTAGAAACCATCATACAAGAGTAGGTAGTTACTCGTCTTTTAGTAACGGTCTATAATCTTTTCCTGCATCTACACGAGTGAGCAACCATCATTTCAATCACGAAAAGCACAATCGATGCCCCGTTACCGATGGCCAAGATGAGAAAGGCTCCGAACACATCCCCCAGCTTCAATGGATTCACACCAGACATGGAATCTGTACTGCAGGTTTCGTAGTGGATTGTCGATTTAGCTATTCTCCGATGAGCAAGATCTCCTTCGAAAAAATAACGGAGCCTGGAAAAAATTACCGAATAAAACGATATCAATGCAAATCGTATGGTACATATACGTCATGCATAAAAAACATTTCCATTTTTAATCAAGTTGGGTGACAGCTGAGGGTCATCTGATCGTGGTTCAAAGTCATCTGACCGTGGTGTTGTCCTCCGGTCTGTTCTTTCTGGTTTAATCCCGGACGCGATTTTCCAAACCCTCATAGGTACTACAACTGGGGGCGGGGCTAACTGTAACGGCCAATGATCGCGAGCGCTGGATAGGAATCTTCTTCACTACGCTAAAGACAACTGAAATCCTGTTTGCAGTGTAATAAATGAAACATGTTAAATAATGTATCTGTTTTCTTCTTTTCTTTTCAGATCCATGGCTATGGGTGGGTAGAGGTGGGAGCCGAAAATTGTATCCTTTTATTATATAAGTTAATAATTATATAAGTTAGTGTTTTATGTATGATTTTTGTTACATCAGAATGGTCCTAAACCAGCGGTGGATACGACACCATCTTCCTAAAGCAAAGGGGACGGCAGAGGGGCGGAAAAATATCAGCTGGTAGTGAGTTCAGGAGTGGTTCTTAGATTATTTATGTAAAATCAACGGAAGCTTGGAAAAATATAAAAAGGGTATTAAAAATTAGGAAAAGTAATTTAGAATCAAAAGGAATTAAATTGGAATTTTTTTAAAATAATTTGGAGGATCTAAAAAATTTCCCGCCAGATGGGTTTGAACACGGGATGCCATCCTCCGCTGCCACGGCCAAAATGAAGTTACGTGACTTTAGCCATTAGACCATCGTTGCTTCACGAGAAGAAGCTCTTTAAAAGAAGACATCATTTTATATTTGGTTGATTTCAGTCTCATTGGCTGTTATGGTTAGCCCCGCCCCCAGTTGTAGTATCTATGAGGGTTTGGAAAATAGCATCCCGGACTGTCGACAAAACTTGTAGTGTTGTTCCAGTGTGACGTTGATTAAAGTATTATCTTTTATTTAGTTAAATTTTTCAATATTATATTACATTTTGTCGTTCATTCTTCCTTTATAGCACCACTTTGTACCCCCTTATTTGTATATTAGAACTGTCTAAGATACACAATGCTTACTTCTCCATTTCAAAAAAGTAATTAGTAATTTTTAATTAACGTCGTACTAGAGCAACACAACGGGCTATTGACGACGGTCCGGGTAAAGGTAATGGTAATTTTTAGTTAACGTCGTAGTAGAGAAACAAAACGGGCTATTGACGACGGTCCGAGATCAATCCCTTAAGGGAAAGATCCGAGAACAACACCTGGTAATTTTGAACCACGGTCAGATGACGAAGCAACACCTGGGCGGGCACCCCACTCTCCAAACTTCCACACCAACCCAACATGAGGACTTTCGGCCACGACAGATTTAAGGTGCACCAGCCGCTTCTACACCATACGCTTACAAACGCCCATGCCCGAACCCGGATTCGAACCAGGAATCTTCGGATCTAGTGTCTAACACCTTTACCACTATACCGGTTGGTCAGCCTATTTCAGAAAAAAGCCTGAAACCACGTTATTAAACCTATACCACAAATACTTTCCAAATCTGTCTTGGTTACATATCATCTTCTTAGATATATTGCGAAAAAATATGTTTCATCTTAGCATGACCACCATCAGGTGAAGAGTTCCCAGACGAGCTGCTAGTTGCATGATTTTTTTACCAGGGTTGACCTCCTTAACCTTTTAAACGCCGCAATTCATTTTTACATTTTTGTATTTTAATTTTTCGTTTAAATGGCTTATTTTACAGCTAGTATAACTGTTCTAGACCTTTTTTGGCGGAAAAAAAAATCCTAAGTATGATTTTGAGGATGTTCCCATTTGGGAACATCGGCGTTTGGGATGAAGTAAATAGGGGCATTTTTCCGAATAGTAATGTTTTTGCAATATACTCAAAAGGAGGACTAAGTTTGGTTTCTATTTCATACTTTTATATATTTCTCTTAGGAAGGATACATTTTTCTCTAATTGCCAGTCCTACGGGGGAAGCAAGATAAATGTGTCTGCTTTTTGCATGCAAGGCACTGCTTTCTAACATTCGTCTTGTACAATGCGCAACGTCCTTGGGTGCAAGCGGCGAGATAGGGTTCGTCCATCTTTCTAAGGTGAATTGGTAGATTAGATCGTGGTCCTGGTCTTGCTGAGACGACTCTTGATCCTAGTAGAGCCTCTGCTTTGGCACCATCCTATTTCCCTGAGTAAATTTCCATCCTATATAGATACCTATTAGATGAGCATATCATCCAAATTTTGTACCCAAATCTGATGGGGTTTCCGCGAATAAGCATCTTACAAGAATGATGTCCGTAATACGGCACCACTGATCAGTCAATGCTGAGTTTATCGTGAAAAATTCCAAACTGAATCAAGTTTCTACACATAGTATCGTACGTTGGCGCAATTGTTTTCTAGTTTATTACCTGGTTGAACATCTTTATTGTTGTCAACAAGATGAAAGTACTTTTTAAGCTGACGAAAGCGTGCTCTAGCAATTATCTTAGGAAAGATTGTAATACATGTGTCTCCAGAATTACTCTAATATAAGTCCTCTGTAGGCACCGTGTGGTAACCGCTCAAAAGAAGTAGACCTAGTAACTGAAGAATATCTTCACAGCTACCTGTTATTATCTGCCCCTTTGCAGTGTATACAACGCTGTCATCTCAACTAGATGTTGAACATAATTCATAGGGAGTATTTTGTGGAATAACTCTAGAGGATATATTGTAACAAACTCGGAAAATTTTTCAGCCAGCTTTTCGAGGCTGTTTCCTGAAATATCATTATTTAATGTTGTATCCCTTTTCCATTTGGGATTAGGTTCTTGTCTTCGCTTTTTTGCACTTGGAGCAGAACATGAGGGTGTGCTTCTCCTTTGATCTTCGCCCGAATCAGGAATTCAGTCATCTGAAATAGTCGAATCACCATTTTCATTGTTAATCATCAGGTCAATCTGGCCGCAAACATCTTGAGAACGAACTTCATTCAAAGCTTCATGGTTGATGTGTTCTTCACCACTCAAATCAGCATCTTCATCAGATGGTAATATGTAAAGATCCGGATCGTCTACGTCCTCGAGCTCGTCATCGGATAGGCTGTTGAAAAATTCCTGCGCGGCTCGCAGGATCTTGCGATGTATCTCTGAAAGATGTAGTTGACATGGAGTGATACCTGATACGCACTTGAATAGTCAATTCCTATTAGGAATGGCGTATTAAGTAAAAAAAATGATTAAAACTACATCGTTCAGCGTATACTATACAGTAGTACTCTCTGAGATAGGCGAGAAAGAAAATCTTTGGTCAGAATGAAACCCATTGGTTGAAACCGTAACGACTACAGGTCATACCTTCGTCGAGTCTCGAAAAAGGAATGTTGGAATGTTATCTTTGCAAAGGGTCATTCAAAACGCGCTCCTCTCTTTTTCTACCCGTAAATCATGTGATACATTTCAACCAACCATTTCACCAAAGGGAATGTGGTTACTATTCTTGTAAGGTGAGTGAAAGAAATCATCCCAATTGTAAACATTTATAACTGTAACAATGCGATTACCTTACAATAGAGTATCACGGTTTGCAGAGAAAACGGGTGTTAGGCACATGCAGATACAAAAGTGCCAGATGGAAGTATGAAAGAATCAGCCACCACATTTATTAAGTTACACATAGCAGAAGAATTGTGAGAATAAAAAAAAGGAGAGTATCGACTCAAATTTTGCGAGTTAAAAAAATCCCCTCAAACACTATACCCCAAACGCCAATGTTCCCATTTGGGAACATCAAAATTGTTGTAAGAATTACTTCTTACAAATGACACATGAAAATATTTTGTTAATTTGTAAGAGAATATGTATCCCTTGACTACCAAATCACACCAGTAAAATTTTTTTAAAAATTTAATTTAAAAACAGCAGAAATTAAAATGTGCATTACACTTTGAAGTTCACAAATTCAGTAAATTTAACCTAAATTATGTAAAAAAGCTGAATTTTTTTTTTGAAAAACGGTGGCACCTAAAATAAATTTATATTATTATGTGACATTTCGGAAAGTATAAACATTCTAAACAAAGAATAAAGTTATTAAAAAAATTCACAAAAAAATGTTCCCATTTGGGAACATTGGCAGGTAAAAGGTTAACCAATAGAATCTTTTCTAGGATTATGTGTCAACGAATGGATGCGGTAATTTGATCATCATGTTTGTTGTGAGGGAAATATTACTGCACTTCTCAGTAATCTTGTGAATCTCAGAGGGATGATTCTTAATTTGCTTTGGTGTGTTAGAAGATTTCATTCAGTATCAATTCGACTAATTCGCAAAGATAAGTTATTGGCCTCTAAAAGGATTAATTATTCAAATGTATAAAACACTACTAAAATTAACTCCCTAAAATAAAATAATTTTCACTGTACCGTCATCTAACAATTAGACGTACATATGATTTAAGTTAAACATTTATTTGAGTTAAATAAAATATTATTTACAGAATTTATTTGAAATTATTAAAAAATCGTGGGCACAGTAATTGACTTCGAACTCCTTAGGAGCCAGGATCGTGGTTCCCCGAGAATCAGTCTCTCAAGAATAGTCTCTTTTCTCTCAAGAGTATCTTTTTCTCTCAAGAATCGAGTGTAATCAAGTATTTCGAGTTCAGTCTCTCGAAAAACTTGTTAGACCATCCGCTCTCTCCGGATCCAAACCCCTCCGACGGGGTTTTCGAAACGCCTACCAAAAGGGTGTATCGAAGGGTGTTTTTCAGTTTGAACTTGGTGGTATCACAGCTGCTCGCATTCCGTTTTCTCACCGGGTTCCCAAAGCACACGTGTTGTTACCGATATCTGCATTCCCGACATGGGAGTACAAGACCGATCTGAATTCCAGAAGGTACGGACGAGCGTGTACCGTTACATCACTTATAGGTCTTTGAACGTTCCAGAATAGCTTCAATTTACTTATTACCCGCTGGTCTTTGTCTCACTGATAATGGCCATCTGCAGCCCAATACATCTTATCATAACTGTAACTTTATGAACTTACCCACCTCGATCGCTTTAAAAGGACTGCATTTCTTTAAAAGCCTCGCCTACACAATATATACATTTCTATTTCCTTTTTACACCGAACGATGCATTTCAACACAACTGTGCCGACCAACCGGTATAGTGGTTAAGGTGTTAGCCTCCAGATCGGAAGGTTCCTGGTTCGAATCCGGGTCCGGGCATGGATCTTTGTAAACGTATGGTGTAGAGGCGGCTGGTGCACCTTAAATCTGTCGTGGCCGAAAGTCCTCACGTTGGGTTGGCGTGAAAGTTTGGAGAGTGGGGTGCCAGCTCAGGTGTTGCTTCATCATCTGACCGTGGTTCAAAATTACGAGGTGTTGTGCTCGAATCTTTCCCTTATGAGACTGATTCCGGACCGTCGTCAATAGCCCGGTGTGTTGCTCTAGTGCGACGTTAACTAAAATTACCAATTACCTACCGCTTTAAAAGGACTGTATTTCTTTAAAAGCCTCGCCTACACAATATATACATTTCTATTCAATTTTTACACCGAACGATGCATTTCAACACAACTGTTGAGATGTACGTGCGACATAATACAAACCTAACTTCTTTTCTGCGAAATACCTTTCTTAATAAGACCCTGCCGTCAATAATCTTCCTGTATATAAATCCTTAACTCTTTCCGGGGCCATGGTAATGGTAATTTTAGTTAACGTCGTACTAGAGCAACACAACGGGCTATTGACGACGGTCCGGGATCAGTCCCTTAAGGGAAAGATCCGAGGACAACACCTCGTAATTTTGAACCACGGTCAGATGACGAAGTAACACCTGAACTGGCACCCCACTCTCCAAACTTCCACGCCAACCCAACGTGAGGACTTTCGGCCACGACAGATTTAAGGTGCACCAGCCGCCTCTACACCATACGTTTACAAACATCCATGCCCGAACCCGGATTCGAACCAGGAACCTTCCGATCTAGAGGCTAACACCTTAACCACTATACCGGTTGGTCGGCTCCGGGGCCATGGTAGACTTGTTAAGAGTTAAGCAGGTATTTAATTAATATTGCAGTGCAGCAACACACAAAGGGCTATTGGCGAGGGTCCAGAATCAACCCCAGAAGGGAAAGATCAGAAGAAAAAAAAACCCACCACGCACCTTTGAATCACGGTTAGATGACGGGTCAACACCTGAGCAGGCACCCCAGCCCCCAAACTTCCACACATTCAGAACATTTGTGGCCACGGCAGAAAAACGTGCACCAGCCCCCTTTGTACACGATGATCTTTGTTTGAATTCGAACTCGCAATCCTCGGGTTGTTAATGCTCTTCCAACCGGGCTAGCGTGCCCCAGCTATGTTGCAAGAGTAACGGATTAGCAACCTGAGGATTGCGAGATCGAATTCTAACGAAGACCGTCGTGTACAAAAGTGGCTGATGAACGTTTTTCTGCCGTGGCCGCAAATGTTCTAAATGTGTGGAAGTTTGGGAGCGGGGTGCCAGCTGAGGTGTTGATCTCATCATCCGAACGCGGTTCAAAACTACGAGGTGCTGTCCTCGGATCTTTCTACTCAGGATTGATCCAAGTAGTATGTGTTGTTCCCTAGTGAAACGTTAATCAACTACCTATCCACTTAAACACCTGTCACGCACGTGACATTGATTGCTGAAAAAAATGAAATGTATATAAATAAATCGAAGATTGAAAAATGGCATGTAAAATGCAACTTTCTTACCCTTTGTTTAAGTCCTTTAGGATTTTGCTATGGGATAGCTCCTTCCTGACTGCAAGGCCCAAGTAGTTAGAACCCATATGGATAGAAGTCACTCGAATTTTACAGCTCCCTGTGCTCAAAAAACGTTGCCCCACCAAATTCTTCATAAAATTCTGCTCGGAAAAGAAGACTAGCTTTCCATCTTCCACTTTATCTATCCACTTTTGAATTTTCCCTGGCTGGAAGGGCGGATATAAACTCTTCTTCGCTCTTTGCCATATTGAATCGTACTTTGTGCCTTGAAAGTTCTGGAAAAGATAGTATGAATTTTTAATTTGGACTTCCGGTAACAGATATTGATGTAAATATTAAAAAAAAAAACACCTTACTGGATATATGGGTTGTCTTCCCCACCCCAGTATATCGAGGGTCATCTTAGCAAAATATGGATGAATGTTTTTAGTTTTTATTACGCAAGGGTCACATTTGGTTCATCTCCGCCAAACGCAAAACAACGACCAGTATAATATGATATGAAAAGAAAATAAGATGGATTGGAGAATAGAAGTAAGGAAAGGTAATTTTAATTAACGTCGTACTAAAGCAACACAACAGGCTATTGACGACGGTCCCGGATAAATTCCCTAATGGAAAGATTCGAGGACAACACCTCGTAATTTTGAACCAGGGTCAGATGACGAGGCAACACCTGAGCTGGCACTCCGCTCTCCAAACTTACACACCAACCCAACGTGAGGACTATAGATAGGCCAAGACTGATTTAAGGTGCACCAGCCGCCTCTACACCATACGTTTACAAATATCCATGCCCTGACCAGAATTCGAACCCGGAACCCTCCGATCTATTGGCTAACACCTTAACCACCAGACCGGTTGGTCGGCTGGAGAATAGAGGAGTGCAATGAAAGCATGAAAGAGATCGCCTGGGTATCCCAGGAGCGTTACCAGCGTATTAGTTTTGTGCAAATAACTTGAGTTCGTTACTCCTAGAGAATAGTTTCTCAACCTTTTTTGGCCTACTGCCCCTTTTTAGAAAAAAAAAATAACAACCATCCCCTACTTTAGAAAAAAACAATTGTCTCCCGTTCTTGAAATCATTAATGTAACCCATAGTTTTCCAACTTTTTGGTGCCACAGTCCACTATTTCAACGTTCTGGTGATTAAGGTGTTAGCCTCTAGAGCAGAAGGTTCCGGGTTCGAATCCGGGTCAGTGCATGGATATTTGTAAGTGTTTGGAGTAGAGGTGGTCGGTGCACCTCAAATCTGTCGTGGCGGAAAGTAATCACGTTGGATTGGTGGGGAAGTTTGGAGAGAGGGGTGCCAACTCAGGTGTTATATTTCACACGTCGAAGGGACAGAATACTTTTCTGAATGGTATACACAATTACAGTGCGTTTGTAAATAAAAATGACCAATTGGAAAACATAAAATGGGAGTGGAATAAACGTAGGTAAATATAGGTGAATTAAAGTCGCATTGGAGCAACGCAATACGCTATTGGTGATGGCTCAGGATGAATCTCGATGGGAAAGATCCGAGGACAATGTATCGTAATTTTAAATTACGGTCAGATGATGAGGCCACATCTGGCCTGGCACCCCATTCTCCAAACTTCCACACCACGCCAACGTGAGGCCAGGTCGTATTTAACATTCAGCAGCCCCCACGCTCATGGTGGTGTATAGTTGGATTGAATTTCAAACTCGCAACCATTAATTGCTAATCCAGTACTCTCCCACCATGGCTAGGAACACCTAGGAATAAAGAATATTCAAATAGCTAAATCTTCAAGATTTGGTGACATAATGTTTACTCTCTAAATGATTTTTATGAGTTATCTCGTCCATCAACATCTTACTAATTTCCAGATGACGAGATACTTCATCAAGACAACCATTAGGAGTTAGGAGTGTTAAGTTCAAGGTAATTTCTTTTCATGCGAGATGTTGTATATATTAAGAAGTTTAATTAAAGGGGGAAAAAACAGTCATTGCGATATTCCCGGTAATGAGAAGGCAGACTCGCTGGCTAAACAGGGTTGCAACCTTTTACAGCCTCTTATTGCCTTACCATACAACCAGGCATTTTTAACCATTGTAAGATCAGCGAGGAGATACATACGTAAAACTCAAGAGACTGATGCTAAGGGTAAAATCTGGGAAAGTCTATTATGTAATCCGGTCCCAATGGATCTCCTCAGGCGAATCTTTACAGCCAACTTCAGAATTTTAAACGGACATGACTATCTCCAAGGACATCTCCACCGGATTGATGGGAAAGACATTCCTGACTTCCTTCTGTGTAAAGCCTATTATGTAATCCGGTCCCAATGAATCTCCTCAGGCGAATCTTTACAGCCAACTTCAGAATTTTAAACGAACATGACTATCTCCAAGGACATCTCCACCGGATTGATGGGAAAGACATTCCTGACTTCCCTCTGTGTAAAGCCTATTATGTAATCCGGTCCCAATGAATCTCCTCAGGCGAATCTTTACAGCCAACTTCAGAATTTTAAACGGACATGACTATCTCCAAGGACATCTCCACCGGATTGATGGGAAAGACATTCCTGACTTCCCTCTGTGTAAAGCCTATTATGTAATCCGGTCCCAATGAATCTCCTCAGGCGAATCTTTACAGCCAACTTCAGAATTTTAAACGGACATGACTATCTCCAAGGACATCTCCACCGGATTGGTGGGAAAGACATTCCTGACTGCCCTCTGTGTAAAGCCTATTATGTAATCCGGCCCCAATGAATCTCCCCAGGCGAATCTTTACAGCCAACTTCAGAATTTTAAACGGACATGACTATCTCCAAGGACATCTCCACCGGATTGATGGGAAAGACATTCCTGACTTCCCTCTGTGTAAAGCCTATTATGTAATCCGGTCCCAATGAATCTCCTCAGGCGAATCTTTACAGCCAACTTCAGAATTTTAAACGAACATGACTATCTCCAAGGACATCTCCACCGGATTGATGGGAAAGACATTCCTGACTTCCCTTTGTGTAAAGCCTATTATGTAATCCGGTCCCAATGAATCTCCTCAGGCGAATCTTTACAGCCAACTTCAGAATTTTAAACGGACATGACTATCTCCAAGGACATCTCCACCGGATTGATGGGAAAGACATTCCTGACTTCCCTCTGTGTAAAGCCTATTATGTAATCCGGTCCCAATGAATCTCCTCAGGCGAATCTTTACAGCCAACTTCAGAATTTTAAACGAACATGACTATCTCCAAGGACATCTCCACCGGATTGGTGGGAAAGACATTCCTGACTGCCCTCTGTGTAAAGCCTATTATGTAATCCGGCCCCAATGAATCTCCCCAGGCGAATCTTTACAGCCAACTTCAGAATTTTAAACGGACATGACTATCTCCAAGGACATCTCCGCCGGATTGGTGGGAAATACATTCCTGACTGCCCTCTGAGTAAAGCCTATTTGTAATCCGGTCCCAATGAATCTCCCCAGGCGAATCTTTACAGCCAACTTCACAATTTTAAACGGACATGATTATCTCCAAGGACATCTCCGGTTATATTGTCTCTGTGAATATTTAAAAAAAAATTCTTACCTTAAACTTAAACCTATTACGGGAACTCCACCTAGACAACTTTCTTAAAAAAAAAAAAAAAAAAGGTCTACTACATATCTACACTGGCCCGGCCTACATGGCCCCTTTGTGCCTTTGACACCGGTGCGGACCCCTGGGGTCCTTTCGCCCGGACAGCCTTGGGTCTTGTCGGAGTGCGGCGATGGCCCCCAGGATCTGAGGGCCCCGAGCAGCAGAGTCTGATGGTCCCAGGGAGTCCCGGGCCTTCGGCGCGTCTCGGGCCAATTTTAGTATCTCTTATTCCTATGCTGACCAACTTTTAAACTGGGCGGGGTTCCCAATTATATTAGTAAGGTTACTTCGCCATCCCCGGACGGTCAACCGGTTCCATGAAATTCAACCTAGGCCTCCGGCTTACTCTCTAGGTCACCGGGTCCGTCTGGGTCACGGCTATTTCCCGGTGGGGTGACCGGGATGGCCATAAAACTTGGCCCACCGGGCCCCCCTCCGGTTTTATTTAAAAGAAATAGGAAAAGTTCTCACCTTTGGATTTTTAATCACGCCGACAGTCACAATATTTTACTATTTTAATATTTTATATACAAAACATAAAACATTATTTTAAATTGGACCAACCTACATGTAGCCAGAGACAGATTTTTATTTTTCTGTTTTTATTAAAAGCCACAACAGAGTTTACACAATATAACTTATATAATCTTGTAACCCGCTACGGGATTTCTTTTATTTATTGTTGCCTATTTGCAACTCTTTGTTTTTATGTGTTCGGGGCCTGTTGCCCTTTTTAGAAAGAAGATACTTTAAATGTTCGCTCCATACATACTGAGCACTGGCCTTGTTTGCCCATGTTAAATAAAATTAAAAAATAATAATAAACAGCCGTGCGCGCGCCGTGCTGTGAGAATTGGCTTGTGTCTTCTGACCATACAGTCGGTGGTGGCTCTTCTGTACTCCTTCAAGTGCATTCGGGAAACACATTCTTCCCCTCCGGGCCATGAAAGCACCCTAAACCTCACGGTGAGTGGGCCTGGAGAGGGTCGCGAAGGACATCTCCACCGGATTGGTGAGAAAGACATTCCTGACTGCCCTCTGTGTTCCACTGGAGAGACTATGAATTGTAGCCACTTGACAGTTTGTGCTACTATGTCCAACTCAAATTTTAATGTTCTACCTCTTGACAACTATGTTTCAAAGGCTAGTTTATATTGGGCTGCACGAAGGGCAATGGTCAATACGACCCATTCCTCGAAGTAATTTTTAAAAAAATTAAAGAAAAATTATGCCAGCAATTGTAATAATGATTATTGTAACTCTACTTCATGTACAGAATTGGATTGTTATGTTAACTTTGATATGTATGTGAAAAAAAATATTACTGATAGGAAAGTTTCCATAAAAGAACCCTTGAACGCTCCTACTGCCATTCGTTTGTGGGTGAGAAGGTCGTCTAGCGTCTGGATTTTCGGCTTCACTTTGTCTACAGCGAAGGTTGACATGATCGTTCCTTGGTACGTGTTCATGAGAACGACGCATCCCATAGTGCACCAGAGGCATTGTAGAAGGCGAAAGCTCGTCGAAGACCCAACATGCTTCAGGTGCCAACTTTCGTTCTCACCCAAACCTGAAAGGAGGTACATTACGCTATACACAGTAAGACATGTCTAACATAAGTGTTCATTTATTCGGCTTTTGTAAAAACACAAAGAAGAGCATTCACAGAGACAATTGCTGTTTAAAAAAAACTAGGTTTTTTACACTACAGTCCAGTAGGTGGTAACTCTGAGCTATAATTTTCATGTAATTGAAGATATTTCAAAATAATTAGCTAAAAGGAAGGAATATAGAGAGCGATATAAGAATTAAAGCATCGATAAGACGCTCACACATTTACAGAAGTTTTCAGAAAATTCCGCCTACACTTCATATCAACACGCATGTGTAATAAATAGTTGTTTAGAATGTAACTATTTTGAACTATTTGGGGGGGGGGGAAGTTTTCGATTGCGAAATCTTTTGAAACTATAGATAAATACTCTGTAACATATCTGGAAAATATACTATAAATTGTGCCTTGAATGTCCGTTACCCAGTAAATTTCTGCCGACATCAGAAAGAATGTGAATATTTTGATTTGTAATGTATATCGGAGATAGATTTTTCAGTATACTATACGATTCCGCCGTGGCCCTGTTGGAAAAGCATCGGATTAGCAATCTGACGGCCGTATTCACAAGTACGAGTTAACCCGTGGATCAACGATAATCCCCGGGTTATCGAAAAAACCGTATTAACAATGCCTGTTTTGTGGTTTAAACCGCCGTTGCGGTGTTACATTTTGATACTCCGAAATCGGCGAACTGTGAGTTACGCATGGGCAGTACCATCTTTTTGCGAAGGAAGCGGGATGTATGCAAACAAAACAAAATAGGATGCCACACTTCATTCTATGCAAAATTACAGTATTCTTGCGACGACGCGCATTTAACTAATCTGATATGAATCGGAACAAGAACGTGATTACATTTTCTTTAAAATAGATATACCCAGGTGTTTTCTGGTGTAAACCAGGCCTCGAAATAGATTTTTTAATACAGGTGCACCTTGTGCAACTAAGTTTTTAAATTAGGCGCACAAGGTGCACTGCGTGTACCTAGTGGTAAAAAATTAGGTGCACAATTATATTTTCATGTGCACAGTGCACCTGTGCACCCGGGTATTTCGAGCCCTGGTGTAAACTATATTATGAGTCACCGGAAAACAACCCAATGAAGAGCGAACGGTAGAATATGACCATCGCAGATTGATTCAAATTCGCGTAGTGGAGTAAAAATTATTTTGTTGATTTATTACGCATGAAACATAATTGGCAGTGCAAGTTACTTTTCACATCACCAACACACACCCATACTGACAGGTACAAAGATAATCGGATTGCATTGATCTTTCAAAGCATTGTATACAATTCTTTGCTTTAGTTAGGTTGCTATAAAAATCCAATTTAAAATGAAATACCTTTGCTTTTTTCTCTATATTCAAACCCAAATTTAAATGCCCCGTATGCGTTCTAGTAAAATCCAAATTTGGAATTAATTTTGCGGTGAAGCAAGTGCTTGATCAGTATGAATGCAGATTCGGGCGTCATAACAAATGTAAACTATATCACGTGATCGTGAGATGACGGAAGTTAGCCAATCACAGCGAGCGTATCCTTTTAATCCGTGGATTATTTAACCCGCCATTTGAGAATACGGTTCTTGATGATTCCCGATTTGACTCTGACCTGCGGATCAACTGATCCTCGGGTTGACTCGAGACTTGTGAGAATATGGTCGAAAGGCAATTTATCCTGTTACTAATTGTCAGTGACTCAATGTAACTGCATGGCTAGTCCTGACAACGTAGTACAGTATTTCAGGTTGTCATGGAAGGATTTTCATTATGTTCCGGGACTTCTTTTTTGATATTTTTCGAAGGAGGGACATAAAAAAAATTGACTTAATTTTGCCACAGTACTGTCACGCATGGCGTGAACACGTGTCAATTCACCCCTTGCTGAAACGCAAATCCATACAAATCGTGCAATTTATGGTCGCCAGGGATTTGAACTGAAGCAATCAAATTAAATTTATCGGGTTTTGTTTGTAAAATTTTCTTTGCGATTAAATTACATCCATATTAAAATAACGATTCTAAAAACCCAATATATTATTTTTCTACAACCCACAATAAAATGTTTAAGAGCAGCACGTGTGCATTTAGCGATCGTTAATGTGAAATTCTCAAATAGTTTTAATTTGCCCACACAGATAAAATTACTTCACCTTTTCCTAATAATGCTGTCTGAAATGTCCAGATGTACTTTGAGAAGGTCTCCGCTTTTCCCCTTTTGGAAGCAGATGGTAAAGTATGATAAATGGTACTTGCTGCACTTGCAACTATTATTGCGGTTGTTATAAGTGCCATCCAAACCTGGAAAGTTTAATAGAATAAAAATACATCTTTATTATTGAATTTTACTTTTTGAAAAAACTGTTTTACGAAATGATTTTTAAATCATTTCTTAAAATTGTCATAAGAAAAACATATTTTGCTAACAGTGATATTCAGTCGAACGTGAATAGAGATGAATTATAATTGTTCTCTTCTCATTATTTCGTTTTCTAATCACTTGTTACGTTTCTTTTTGTAAAATTTTAAGCCAACCAAGTGCTGTATAACTACACTGGTGAAATGCATTAAGAGAATTTGAATATTTTATCGAATTTCATGAAAAAAACTAAACTGAATGTAAAACCACTGCTTCTAGACAAAAATGCAAATCTTGTACTCCAAATAAGTAAGCGTACACGTGTGTGTAGACGGAGCCAGTAGACAAACAGGCTTTATAAGCGCGCGTAAGTTAAGATGCATTTCGTGAGCTAGCACACCTCGGCGAATTTCTTGGTGTTATTTTGCAGCAATCGGTTAATTTCAAATTGTAACAGTAAAAATGAGTAACCACCAACGTTTAGATGAGGGAATGAGGTGGTGAATTGTGGAGAGGCTAGTAGCAGGCCAATCTCAAGTCCAAATTTGTCGGGAGTTCAATTTAACGTTCAACGTCGTGTTTAACTTATGGAAACAGTTCCAGGATACCGGATCCATCGCGAGAAAGCCTGGGCAAGGTCGTCCAAGAGCCACGACGGCCAGAGAAGATTGCCCTGTGTCGATTATAGCAAGGCGTAACAGAAGTGTTACAGCTTCTCAGCTCTCTCGTGACTTGTATGCAGCCACAGGAACCCGTGTACTGTTTCCAAAATACTTCATGAGAGAGGGTTGTTCGCAAGAAGACTGCTGTTTGCGTCCCGCTCACTTCTAGGAACAGGAGAATCCGTTTATCATGGTGCAGAGAGCATAAAGATTGGAGTATGAATCAATGGGCGACAGTTCTCTTCACTGATGAGTCCCGGTTCAGCCTAAACACCGATTCTCGCCGTACGTTCATATGGAGAGAACCAGGAACCCGCTACCTACCCTTCAATATCCGCGAAATCTACCATTATGGCGGAGGAGGTTTAATGGTCTGGGCAGGCATCATGTTGGATGGCCGCACACCTCTCTGTGTCTTTGAAAGAGGCAGTGTGACTGGTGTGATGTATAGGGATGAGATCTCGGAGCCCTATGTTCGCCTTTTCAGGGGTGCAGTTGGCCCTGAGTTCATTTTAATGAACGATAACTCAAGGCCACTTAGAGCTCTTCTAGTCGACGAATTTTTAGAGTGTGAGGATATTCGCCGGATGGATTGGTCAGCCAGATCTCCAGATCTTAACCCTATAGAGCTTGTCTGGGATGCTCTGGGGAGGGCAATTGTAACTCGCAACCTCCCTCCGAGAACCATCCAGGGAATGAAAACAGCGGTTCTGAACGCGTGGGACCAATTGCCACAGGAAATGATAAATTGCCTTATTTCAAGTATGAAATCACATTGCGAGACCTGTATATCTGTAAGAGGGAACCATACCCCTATTAACCCATCTATTAACTCATTTTTTTTTGTTTATTCTGCAACCGCTGTTTCATACCTTTCGACTCCAACGAGTGTTACGCACGATCATGCATGTGTATTACAATTATTGAATGGTTATATGTTTTGTATTGTATCAATGTATGTACATATCAAATTTCATTAAAATCGGTACAGTAGTTCTAGAGATAATTGACCAAGTCTGGAAATTCTCTTAATTTCTTACACCAGTAAACATAGTATAGTGTGACGTGGGATTATTTTTAAAACTGACCTGTAGGGCGTAAGTCTATTGGTCCTGTTATTGTTTGGTCAAAAGAGAACGAGTTTAGAGAGCCTAATGAATTGCAGATGTAAACACAATTCCTCAATGAATTAAACTAAAAGTATCGAAGCTTTTTCTAGCGCACTAGTGAGTCGTCTGTATTTACAGCATTACGTTTTTGTTTTAAACATTACAGGAGTGTTAGTATCACATAGGAATTTGAAATACAGAAAATAATGTTTTATCTATATGCCTAAAGGAAATATTTCTTAAAATCTCCTCCAGTTTTATAAAATTGCTTCCTATAAACGACGATAATATGAAGCTATACCTTAGGAATTAATTTACTTTTAGCAATATTTTTATTTTTCGCCACAATTGTCTTTTATCACGGTGCTGTAGTCTGAGAAACCAACTAATTAAAGGGCCTTCTTAACCTTCCAAGTGGTTCCGAGAAGAAATATCGCACATCGATATCTGACTAATATTGCGAATGACAAGGTTATCAAGCTATTGCCGATTTTTAATGATAGCGAGATCAAGATCTGCTCAGTTTTCTTCTCATGACGAGATACTTTGTCCTTTAAGATCTGACCAATAATGCTAATGAAGAGATATCTTGTCCTTTAAGATCTGACCCATATTCCTAATGAAGATATATCTTGTCCTTTAAGATCTGACCCATAATGCTAATGAAAAGATATCTTGTCCTTTAAGACCTGACCCATAATGCTAATGACGAAATACCTTGTTCTTTAAGATCTGGTCAGCTTTCTTTAAATGAAGATATATCTCATCTTGTCCTTTAAGATCTGACCCATAATGCTAATGAAGAGATATCTTCTCCTTTAAGATCTGACCCATAATGCTAATGAAGAGATATCTTGTCCTTTAAGATCTGACCCATAATGCTAATGAAGATATATCTTGTCCTTTGAGATCTGACCCATAATGCTAATGAAGAAATATCTTGTCCTTTAAGACCTGACCCATAATGCTAATGAAGAGATATCTTGTCCTTTGAGATCTGACCCATAATGCTAATGAAGAGATATCTTGTCCTTTAAGATGTGACCAATAATGCTAATGAAGGGATATATTTATTGTCCTTTAAGATCTGACCAATAATGCTAATGAAGAGATATCTTGTCCTTTAAGATCTGACCAATAATGCTACTGAAGAGATATCTTGTCATTTAAGATATGACCCATAATGCTAATGAAGAGATATCTTGTCCTTTAAGATATGACCAATAATGCTACTGAAGAGATATGTTGTCATTTAAGATATGACCCATAATGCTAATGAAGAGATATCTTGTCCTTTAAGATCTGACCAATAATGCTATTGACGAGATATTTTGTCCTTTAAGACCTGACCAATATTGCTAATGACGAAATACCTTGTTCTTTATGATGTGGTCAGCTTTCATCAAATGAAGATATATCTTGTCTTTTAAGATCTGATTAGTTCTCCCAATCGCGATATATCTTGTTTTTTAAGACATTGTTAGTTTTACTAATGACGAGATACCTTGTCGAGACAACCATCAGGAGGGTTTCATTTATTCTTATCGTATATCGTCTACTATTGATACAGTCATACAATCTATAATCATAGACTCTCTCGGCGGCTCTCTGCTTTATTATCTTTTTCCTATTTTGTAGAATTTCTTCCATTACTTTTCTTATACCTTTTTTTCATTTTGCCTGAAGGTAAAATAAAGTTTTTATTAAATCCAAGAACAATAAGAATCTGACTGCAATTTGACATTTATAAGTTACACATTTTTTCTTACAGGCGTATAAAATAAACCGTCAGTCGGAAGATTTCCTAGCATGCGAGTAACTAGATGCTAGTGAAAAGAATGATAGTACCATTTGGTCTAGCTACTTCAGACAGAAAGCATGTCTGATACCATAGAAACCTGACTTCAACCGTTTACTGTAGGGGATCTTAGAACCATCTGATCATTGGTGCGGTTAGCGACAGTTGACTTTTCAAGAGTCAGTGAGTTAAGATAAATGAGGATATACCATTGCAAAATGCTATATTTAAAAAATTACCAAACCTCATCCGACTTATTCCTACTCAAAATGTACGAGACCTGCCTCTATAGTGACCACCAGTATCAAGACTTTGTGTCAGGAGCAGTTCAGTTAGTAGACAGACAATATTCGTTGGCAAATGCAATTGTGTTAGCCCTCCTGATGGCTTAACTTCTCGACTAAAACCACTATGTAGTGACCAGTCTCTGGTGCAAAAGCCCTGTGAAGTTAATTTTGATTTTTGACTATTTTTGATAGGAAAGATTATAATTTGAGATAGTTGTTAACTTTCAAAATCTTGCGACTGTGCTAAATGAATCAGAGGTTGAGTCCTGATTTCCAAAATATAAGAACATGACATCTGGAGTATAGACCAATGTGACCCATCAACAAAAGAAGTGATTTCAGTACTTGTTGAATGAGATAAAAACTTATACGACCTAGTAAACAGCTGATGAGTCGACTATGTTTTACCACAGTTCTTAAAGATGAAGGCTTATATTTTTTGGAATTAACTGGAGAAGGGAATTGCGGAGACGACAGCCGCTTCCCAGGTTTGAATAAATATACTGATGTTTGTAAAAAATGCAACACCATGAAGGAGTCATCAGAATTAAAGGAAATTTAATACACATTCGGCTTGTAATAGTACAAAGAAATGAATAAATTTTCAAAGCAAAAAAATATATAAAGTGTCCGAAATCAGTATTTGGTGTAGCCACCACGCGCTGCAATACGTGCTGCTATACGACGTGGCATGGAGTGAAACAGATGTTCAATGTATGCTTGTGGAAGATAATTCCATATTGTTTGTGTGCGCACCCAAAGTTCGTCTTTTGAAGCTGTAGGACGCGGATCACGAGCGAGACTCCGACAAACCAAATCCCACACTTGCTCCATAAGCGACATATCCGGCGAATAGGTAGGCCAAGGAAGAAGTTGCATGTGTTGGGATGAAAAGAAGTATCGAACATTTCTTGCAACATGTGGGCGTGCATTATCCTGTTGAAAGATAGCTCCAGGGATGCCTTGAAGGAAGGGAACGACTCGGGCTCTAGCACTTCAAGGACGTACCTGTTGCTATTCAGATTACTCTCAATTCGTAGCAGCTGATATCGTCCATGATACGAAATCGCACCCCATACCATAATTTCGGGTATTCGGCCGCTATGACGTTCGATAACACACTCTGGAATGCAGTGTTCACCGGCATAGCGTCTAACACGAATGCGGCAATCATGGTACCACAAATTAAAGCGGGATTCGTCAAAAAAGACAACTTGTTGCCAATCTGCCCGCCAGGCTCTGTGCTCTTGAGCTCACTGCAGACTCAGCCTTCGATAGTTTGGCGTGAGGGGGATCCTATACAAAGGAATCCTTGCAGGCAGTCCACGGTGAAGCAGACGCCGGCGAACTGACGAAACCGACATTAGTACACCTGTAGCAATAGACGGGGCAAGTGCCCGGCGCTCTAAGATATCATGCTGTGTAAATAAATCGAGTCTAGATTTCGGTGTCACTGTGACTTTTTATTCTTGTACGATAAAATAGGGATGCTCATCACCGTTCACTCCTGCTACAAGTCGACTTCGTACTTAATACAATGGAGATAGCTCACCAAAAATTGATAAAATGGGGTACAGCTACACTCTACGTTTATGAGTGTTGGCAACGGCTTTGGCGATTTTTTTTGGCACACTTCTAGTAGCTAGTTACGGCAGATTAAGGCAATCCATCTGTCCTTACGGTTATTTTGGTTTTCATGGCAACCTCGGCAAACGGTAACTTTTAATTTTCTCTTTATGAACATTCTAGAAAATTCTTCCGAAATCCGTTAAAGTCGTTTAATTTCATTGGTTCGTTTGAAATTTTTTCTTTGCTTAAATTGGTTTTAGAATATCCTTTGATTGCATTGGTCCTTTTAATTTTTTTTTTGTGATACCATTGGTTCATTTGTTTGTATTTCTACAGTTGTGGAATTTTTATTTTGTTATAATATTTTTCACGAAACGTTTAAGAGTTTTTTTTTTTGCCATTTGTGGAATTTTCGTTTTTAATTATTTTTTTCCGGAACAGTTCTGACGTATCAAGTTGCATTATTTCTTGCTTTTTTTTTCTTTTAAAAATCTTTTTCTTTTCAAACAGGCCTCTGTATATAGTGTAATGGAAAAATTTCAGAGTATTCTTACCCAACATTCGCAGCTTCATTTTTCTGCTTGTTAACAAATGTGTCTAAGTTTACCACTTTTTTAATTTTTGTTCTATTGTTCTCAAATGTGTTTTTAAACTTTCATTTTCCTCGCAAAATAAAAAAATATTTTTGAAAAAAAAAAAGAGTTTCGAAATATTTTTTTCTTTGGCAATTTTAGAAGTTCGCCAAAAAATTGCCAAGGCCCTTGCTATCGCTCATAAATGTAGACTGTAGCTGTACCTAAAATGGTTCCGTGGGGAAATATAAGTAGGTAATGTGGGGGGGGGCGGTACAATCCAAAAACAGGCAGATTCGCTACCCTCGTCATCTATGCACGCAATGCAGCATGGGGTCAAGAAGGTCTTCTCGAGACTCCTTTCGTGCGGAAAGAATCAGCACGGAGTCGAAACAAATAAAAAAAAAAGAGAAATTGGCACAATCCACTGATGGGACGAAAGGTATCCTTTTCCAATTGATGATGTTGCATGGTCACCCCAGATTTTTCAAGTAGACCTACCCTACTGACCTCTCTACTCCGTGATCAGAAGGGCAGTGGCAAAAATCCGCCAAGCATTGGGTTTTGTAGACCGGGCAAACCCAGGACTTTCCCGCCTAATTGGGTCGCCAAAAATCCCGTATCATGGTTCCTCACCGTCCAAAAAGTCGCCAAAATTCGCCAACAGGCAACCCCACTTGCGCACTAGTTTTGATCCAAGGGAATAAAGTCGAATAAACTTGGATATAAAAATTTCTATACATTGTACAAGTTTGAAACAACCTTCAAAGTAAACGTTAGATCTTGATGTACAGTTTGATAGCGGTTTTGAACTCGTGTGATTAAATTTGGTCGAGATAATCACCGGTTCGATGAGTCAGTTAACGAAATTACTTTGACAAGGGGTGGGTGTCTACTTCTATCGGATGTATTCTAGGAATCGGCACCCCTTTTTATGAGGCATTCCCATAGAAGGCCATGTTAGGCGTGAAGAGCGCTTTTCGGAAAGGTTCGTTTCTCTTTGCTTTGGGGGTGAGTTCAGTAAATGTGGAATTGTATGCGTTATTTTTTAGATCTGATGGAGGCGCGTTGATTATTAGAACACTGTAACGCTTTGAGTTAGCGCTACACTGCCCTCATCACATGACCATCAGACCTTAAATATAGGACATTGAAGCAAGCCTCCCACTAGTTTGCCTTTTGGGATGAACCCTCCCCCCCCCATTTGAAGTCGGCGGGATGACATCCAGTTACCCTTTCCTCAGATGAGGGTTTCCCCTTTTCTCCCGCAAGAAAACTCGAGACCTACTGGAGTGAGAAAAGTATATACACGAGGTCCACTTCGTAACGCGGGAGAGAAAGTGTGTGACGTGATTCTGACGGTGCACGTGGCTTCACGGGAGACATTCAACCAATAATATGTGACTTTTCTTGTGTTCAATAGAAAAATTCCCCTTTAAACCACTTCAGATTTTGAACAAAAGTTATAAATGTATTGTATTTTTTTGTATTACTTAATATGCATAACAATTGTTACCGTGAAAGACCGCAATTGGAGAATGTCGACCTTCTTTGATGAATATCAACACGTACCAAATACGTCGGTGAAAGACCGAATATTTGGTTATATTCTTATACATTCGGATCATCACCGGTGTATGTCAACTAGCACAGATATTATTTGGTGGAGGTCGAAACGAGAAGCCGATGGCGACAGAGAGTCGACAGTCAGTCAAGAAAAGCACTCTAAAATACTTTTTCTGAAGTGATTTCTGCTAAAACTAAGTGCAGCACACATTGGGATTACAGACGATTAAAACGTTTTGATGTTTTAAAAATGAATGCTGAAGAAAATTAACTGTACCATTAAAATCAAGAGAAACGAAAATGCAGTATTTTGTTACCAATGAAGAATTGTTCAGAATACTATCTCAAACTCACACCAGAACATGCCATGGAGGAAGAACAGGTATGCTTAAAGAATTGCTAGTTAAATACAAAAAAATATTACGGATGTAGTTGTAATGTTGTATTTACATTTATATAAACAATGTCAAATGAAACATAGTGCACCTGAAAATGGTATTGTTGTGAAACCAATGGTCAATTCGGAGTTAAGCTCAAGATGTCAAGTCGATCTGATAGACCTGCAGTCACACAGGGATGGCAAATGTAAGTTCATAATGGTATGTCAAAATCATTTAACGTAGTTTGTCCAGCTACGACCTTTGAAAAATAAGACAGCTGAAGAAGCAGCGTATCACATTCTTCAAATATTTTTAACATTTGGGGCCCCAGCTATATTGTAATCAGATAATGGTTAGAAATTCTGCAATCAAGTTATATCCGAACTATGCGCTATGTGGAAAGATGTTAAGACAGTTTATGAAAAGTTATGAAAGTTATCATAGTCAAACACAAGGCTCAGTTAAAAGGGCCAATCAGGATATACAGGTTATGTTAACTGCATGGATGAACGTAAACGATACAAATAAATGATCAGATGGTATGCCCTTTGTTCAATTTGCAAAGAACACTACATACCATGAAGGAATACGCCAAAGTCCTTATGAAGACATGTTTGGCGTTAAACCAAAAAGAGGCATAGCATAGTTATTTTTGCCTGGCGAACAAATCGCAAATATTGAAACCGAAGAACAGCTTGAAGAAATTGTTAATACTTTTGAAGAAAATTTGAGCAGTGGCCATATCGAAAACCATATTCCAAAGGAAAATATTGAAGAGCAGCTGTAACCCACTAAGTATTCATATCAAGCACTGACTGAACATCACGAAAGAGAATCTTCTACTGCAAGCAACTAAAATTTTACGAACCTCAAAAAGAAAACTTCCTGCTGCTCAAATTGGTGAACCGTACGAATACAAGTCCATGATGTCGATCATGGCCATACAGAGGCCCGAAATGTGTTGTTGGAATAGAAGACTCCGACTTTTATAAATTAGCAAACAAAAAAGATACTTTCAAGCAGCTTTATACCCGCAATCAGTTCTTAATTTGTGAACAGAAGTTACTTTCCATATATGATATTTCTTCTCAAGATATGTCACTAAGAGAAGCAGCTGCAGCTAATTCGAGAAGTGGAAGGCAAGGCTATACACGCTGTCAGTACAAAAAGAAGTGTTCCACGACTAAATGCAGTTGTAAAAGCAAGGGACTCTTATGCAATTCAAAGTGTCTTAACAGTTTAAGTTGTTGTAGTAAATAAGATTGCCAATCAGATAATTAAGGCCGTTTATTATTGGTATTATTTTCTTTTCTCATTTGGAATTTACTGTACGTTTTATGTTTAACAGTTTATTTTTACATGTGCTGTTATTTAAGCTTTCTCCTATTATCGCATATTTCATAATATGTTTTAATAATAAAGTATGATTTAAAAACGCAACAAAAATATTTTTTAAACTCAGCATTCACCATCTGTGTATGATAAATGTCGACATTTACTGGTGTAAACACAGAAATAAGAAAAGTCAACAAATATTTCGGACATACACCAAGCGACTAGGTGAATCTCGACATTCTCCAATTTCGGTCTTTCATGGTAACAATTCCTGCCGTGTCCTGAATAAAGTATGGGTTATGGCATTATCATGTAGTGAAAGACGACTCTTTTATGATTTGCTAATTATGGACGCTGTAAACGTATGGCTTGATCCAATTTTATTAACTATATGTCTGAGTTGATTGTCTTGCCTTATGGCAAGAGCTCGTGATAAATAATACCCTTATAATCCCACCACACTCAGAGCATAATTTTCCTCTGGTGCAATCCAGTCTTTGAGGTTGATTGTGGTGGCTCGCTACTCTTTCTCTGTGTTTTTAACGAATGCCGTTATCAAATACAATTCACTTTTCATCACCCATAATCAGCAGCTGCAAAAATGGATCTTTTCCCTGACGTTTAAGCAGCTTGTCGCAGATGGAAATGCGAGAAGTATTCGGTCAACTCGTATGACAAGCAAACATTGAGGCAAGAAACGTATCCTAACTAGTTCACATGGTATTTTACACTTGTGTAGGATATATTGAGTTGCGTAGCAATCTCCCATACAGTTTGGGATGCATTTTTACAGACGGTAGCCTTTATTATGGCTGGGTCAATCTCCGTTGGGCGACCGGAGCGGGGTGCGTCGCTGAGTTCAAAATCCCCGGAGCGGAACTTGATGAACCACTTTTGACAAATACTCTGTTAAGGCTTCGGGTCCATACACATTAAAAATCTTTTTACACACTTCTGTAGCTTTTTTTTTACCTTTTATGAAATAAAATAGTAAAATGTGGCGAAAATAGACGTTATTTTTTCCCATGTTTACAAGCACACAGCTTGTACAATAATATAAGTTACCCGGCGTGCATATTACATAATATTGATGTCACCTGAAACGTGAGCTACGAGAAGTTAGTTGAGCACTAGCGCTGTGCAATAGAGATTGTAGATAGAAGATAGTCTGTTCCACAGAAAAACAGAACGAAGTTATTTGTCAACCCAATATATATTTGATTCAACGCCTTTGTACTTATCATTTGTAAGCCATTACATTATCACTGACAGCAGACACTCATCTTACACCATTAAAACTTGTCACTAGATCTGGGAAAAGGATAATTTGTTTTTCCTACT
Organism: Metellina segmentata; assembly: GCA_947359465.1. Taxonomy (NCBI): domain Eukaryota; kingdom Metazoa; phylum Arthropoda; class Arachnida; order Araneae; family Tetragnathidae; genus Metellina; species Metellina segmentata. Next base: position 30,812,406 of record OX375879.1, read on the forward strand.
TGAATCTTCATTCACCTCGAAGTAACAGTGTGGTTTTGTCTTGAAGTGGAATCAGAGACCAGGGCAATCGGAAAAACAAACTCCCGAACACCAAAATTGGGAGGAAAACATAATGCAATAAATAATAATCAAAATATTAAAAAATAACTTAACCTTCCAGGTGGTTGTCTCGAAAAGAGGTATTACGAAACTGGCCTAATCGTGACGGAAGAGATATCTCGTGATTATCAAATTCGACCAGACCCTGGACAAAATATCACTTCGAAGACACCATTTGGAGGGACAATTCCTAATATAGGTCAATGGACAATATGCATGATTTTCAAATTCATTTTAAAATGAAAGAGAACGAAAAACTACGTAGAAAAATGCCACTTAAACTGCAATCTGACGACATTAATTATATTTAAAACACTTTTCAAATTGCTCTGACGTCAGTTTTAACGAAAAACTGCAGTCGCTGACGATTTTTGCCTGTGACGTCATAGTACATGATTTTCCCATCAAGCGTTCCTTGAACTGTGTTATCTCTATGGGTATCTTTTTAGTAGTCTTATATTTACAGATTATTGATTAATTCAGCAATGGAAGGTTCGAAAATAGTTGAAAATAAGAATTACAAATATTGTATTGTTCCGTTTGTGTCATAATTCAACGATTAAAACACCAAAAAAGTATTTTTTTTTTGTTGTACCAAAATATGAACAAGTTCGTAGAAGATGGTGCAGCGTTATGAAAAGAGATTAAAGAAAAACAAAAAGCTGTGTTCTACTTCTTGCTTGCATTGCTGTGAAGATCATTTTTGGTAAGTTTAAAATACGAAAAATTATTTGTATTTTTAATTGTTTTTAATTAAGAATTGTATGTTTTAATCTTGTGGATAACTACTTGTGTTTTTACTAAAACGAAAAAATATTCTTTCGGTATCAAGTCACTCATAATGCAGAATTTCTTGTTTCATGAAAAAGAATTTAATAAATAAATATAGGAATACTATATATTTATAAATCAAAACTGGTTTAAAAAATATACAGAGAGCTAACATCAATAAACATTGAATTATTATACTCATGATAATTAATTTGCAGTTGGTAAAACTGTGTCATATTTCTTCTTTAAACTGAATGATAAGTATTATAGAATTCAAATTCTTGTAATTTTAATCAAATTGTCACATTACCTTCTTCATGGTTTAAAATGTTGGACTACCAAATGATGTGTTCAGTATTTAATGCAGTTGCAATTATCGCAATAAGTTTCTCTACACATATTATTTTTGGATCATCTTTTAGTGCATTACGTTTTATCGCTTAAATATATTAAAAACATTATTGTTCATTAACTAACAAAAATAATGTTGCTAAAAAATTAATGTAGAAAATTAATTTTAAGTTAGCTTTCAAAATTCACTATTTTAATACTCCAACAATTTTAATCTACTTTGAAATTATTTTCCTAATATAAAGCTCTTATTTGATATACTATTCTAATTATCTATACAAAAAAAATCTGTTTCAGAATGAATTGTGTTACTTATTAAGGAAAAGAAAACAACTATTAATATTATATTTTCTTAAGTACAACTTTTTGATAATAGCACTACTCTTTAAAAGCAATATAAAAATACATGCTTTTTAAAAATAAATATGGTGTACAAAATATTATCATACTCTTCGTTTTACGCATTTCATTTCTACTCTCATAAAATTTGGATGGTTTCGCAAAAAGAAAACATGGATATAGCATCCAATTTAGGTAGATTATCCGACTGGCCTTTTACAAAGCCTTGTTCTAGAGTCGTCATTTTTAAAGAAGAAATATGTATAATCATAATAATGTAAAGACTATAATTCAACACAATTATTTAAAAAATAAAATTAGCGTAAAATCAATGAAAGCAACATGAAATAACATGCAGCCGGCGAATGTAACGAGAGATTTCATGTACTATGACGTCACACCAAGCTCCACCCCGTTTTCAGTCACGTGACTTCAACGCGTTTTTTAATCCCTTATTACGCTTAAATTAAACTTTTTTGAGATTTTTAAAGTTGATTTTCGGATTGTTCATGATCGAATTTGTAAAAAAAGTACCATTTTAGGACCTTTTGTGACATAGTGCATATTCCCTATTAACAGTTTTGCAAGACTGAAAAGAACTTTGTAATCCATGTGAATTAATCGTTCTAACTCATTTCCAATTTGCAGCTGTTTCGAAACATAGAGTGGATATCTTACTTGTAAAGAAAATATTCCTAGCAGCAGGAAAGCACCCCTCTGAGATCGCTCCAAGCCGGAGACTATGCCTAACTGCGCGAAGGCAAGGGGAAAGGCAAATTGCATCGCAGTGCTCCGTTCCTCGCTCATGAAGTAAGGACCGGAAATGTCTGTTTCCTAAGAAAAAACTTAGTTAGACATTTTCAACAGGTGATAGTTCAATTGTCAAGAGTATCACAGGTGAAAGGGTTAAGGTAGAGAGAGAGAGAGGTAATTTATATAATTAATGTCTCACTGGAGCAATCCACAACTGCTTTATTGGCGACGATCCTGGATTAGCACCAAGGGAAAAGATCAGAGGACAACACTTCTAAAATTTTAAACAAGGTGAAATGGCCACGTCAACACCCTGAGTGGACATCACTCTCAAAAATTTACACACCACGTCAACGTGAGAATATTTGAGGCAGAGACAGATTTAATGTGCACCAGCCCACTTTGTACACGACGGTCTTTGGTTGGATTCGAACTAGCAGTCCTCCGCTTACTAATCAATTACTCTTCCAACCAGGTGGTAGCTCAACTTCTCGTCTAAGGCTACCCCTTCCCGTGCCGAGATTAGCTCCGAGGGAAAAGAACAGAGGGCAACACCTCATGATTTTGAACCACGGTAAAATGCCGATGCCGATGCCCTGAGATGAAATCCCTCTCTCCATATTTCCACACCACGGCAACGCGAGGACATTTGATGCCGCCACAGATTTAACGTGAACCAAACCATTTTAAACAGGTAGGTCTTTCGTTCGATTCAAACTAGCAGCCCTCCGGATACTAGTCAGTTACTCTTCAAACCAGGCTACCCCTGCCCATGCCGAGATTAGCTCCAAGGGAAAAGATCAGAGGACAACACTACGTAATTTTGAACTACGGTGAAATGATGATATCATCATCCTGAGAGATTACATCCCTTTTTCCAAATTTTCACACTATGTCAACGTGAAGACATTTAAGGGCGTGACAATTTTAACGTGAACCAACTTTTACGTGCTCGACGCTCTATGGCCAGATGAAGCTTTTAACTCACAACCCTAAGGTTAGTCTTCCAAACGGGATATCACGGCCCTGCAAATGACAAAATGAACAAAACATTTTTTCTTTGAGAAGGACGATTTAAGACCATTTGTTGATCAGAAAATATTTTAATTTTCTGTATTATTTTATTGCATACTTGTTTTTAATATTAAAACTTATGATCCGGATCTATTTGGTTGCTCGACGGTTCATTTTCAAAATTTAATGATTGTATTTTTAAATGACTAGGGTGCTTAATAATGACTTGCTAATGCTCGCCAAACCCCAGAATTGTATGTTTTAGCCCATTCCCGGAAGAAATTTCGTTTTTCTTTTACTTCAACACTTAATGCAACCCAACCTAATAGCCGCATCGAAACAAAATCCCCTGCATCTTGTTCCCTATACAATTCTGAACAAATCATGTTAATTTCGTAATTTTCTGATGCGTACTTTCTCGGGAAACCGACTGAGAATCGAGCGATAAAAGAGAGTTTCAATCCTGCGTTGTCTATGGCAGTAACTTTTTTTTAATATAGAGAGATATTATCTGCCCTTAACCCTTCTTTGCATAATGTGGAAATTTCCATCATAACATTGAATGCCCAAAAATTATATAAAAGAACAAGTTCACTTTAAGTTGATCGTGTCTGGATACCTTTTTAATGTCCATTGCATAAAAAAAAACATAGCTGTCAAAAATAAGCAAGTGTCACTATCAGTAAAACGAGCTTGAAGTTGTCATTCCGCTGTTTGTTGTAGTTGCAATAAACGTATGATTTCGTTTTTAATTTTGTTTTATTATATTTGAGTTTCTATTGCTAAAAAAGTGAAAATGAGTGGAAGAAAGGTTTGTAACATGTGTTTCTGTTATTTTTAGAGCAATTTCTGAAAAAGTGTGCGTTTAATTAAAAAAATACTACATTATACCATCATATTGTTTTTTGCTAAATTTATACTATAAATATATACTAAGATTTTTTAAACCGTTTTTCCTTTAATTTTGAACATGAATTATATCACCTTGATTTATTTCATCAATAAAGAAAAAATCATGCAAAGAAGGGTTAAAAGAAGAGAAAATAATCGAAATATTCTTGCCAGTAAAAACAACATAAATAAAACAAATCGTCTCATTTTATTATGATTTATTAGTCAGAAATATCTAACTAAAGACTAAAGAACACAATAAATGTATAACCCAAAAAATGCAAGAAATGACATAGTAAATAAAATAATAATTTAATAATGCAAGACTCTTCAATGTCCAAAAATGTTTATCTCGAAAATTTATTACAAAAAATATTGCTTAGTTGATTTGATGTCGTAAAGGCCATACATGACCATGCTTTGCAGGACACAATGCAGATAAGGTTATGTATATGTAATAAACATTCACACCCCAGGACTGTTTGTGTGACGTCACATAAATTGAAATACACTCACGGAGGAATTGAATCTGCACCATTTATCTTACAAATCGTGGGTTGTTAACCCACTGGGCATCAAAAAATATTTGAACGAAACAGTTCTGTTTGTTTTTGTCAAAAGTTAGAAATTGTGTCTTTCGAACCCTTAAAACGACACACTCCAAGATAGGTCGAGTACAATTTGAAAACCTTCCATCGAAAGGTAAGAAGTAAACACGACACATTCGAATAATACGGTCAGAATGTACTGTCATAACATCTTGTTCTTCGAAATATTTCGGGTTTCATCATGATACTCTTCCGTGTATTTTGGAAAGTTATATAAACTGTTTGAAGTTATGTCACTTAATAAACGTTTTCAGATAGCCGGATAGGTAGGTAGTTAATTAACGGCGCACTTGTTCAACAAAACGGGTTATTGGTGACGGTCCGGAATCGATCTCTAAGGAAAAGAACCAAGGACAACACCTCAGAATTTTAAACCACGGTCAGATAACGAGGTCACACCTGAACTGGCACACCACTCTCCAAACTTCCACACCACTCAAAATTTATCTGGGTGATTGATTGCTAATTTTGCGTTAGACCAGAGCAAAGACTCTTTCAATATTAGTTATAGTTTTAGTTAATTTCCGCTCTTTTGGATTAAACATTTTTGATGCGGTCATGTTAAATTTCGCAATAGTTTAAGCTACAGTAATTTTCAAATTCCGCTTGTTCTGGGTACAGCTACAGTCTACGTTTATAGCTGTGGCAACGACCTTGGCGTGTTTTTTTTTTTTTTTTTTGTCGCACTTCTAGTAGCGAGTTACGGTAGGTTAAGGCACCCATCTGTTTATGTACGGTTATTGTGGTTCTCATGGCAACCTCGGCAAACGGAAACTTTAAATTTTAATTTTGATTATTCTAGAAAGTTCTTTTAAAATCCGTTAAAGTCGTTTGATTTCATTGGTTCGTTTAAAATTATTTCTTTGATTCCGTTGTTTATTTAAAATTTAAAAAATCATTTGACTGCATTGGTCCATTTAAATTTTAAAATATCCTTTGATTGCATTGGTTCTTTTAAATTTTTTTCTTTGATTTCATTGGTTCATTTAATGGTTTTTATCCAGTTGTGGAATTTTATTTTATTACAATTTTTTTCACGGTAGAGTTCTGACATTTATTGGTTTTTCGCCAATTGCGGAATTTTTTTTTAAATAATTTTTTCCCTGAACAGAGAGAGAGAGAGAGAGAGAGTTGAAGAGTTCTGACGTATCAAGTTGTATCATTTCTTGATTTTTTTTCGTTTAAAAATCTTTTTCTTTTTCAACATGTCACTGTATTTAGTGTAATTGATAAGTTTAAAGTTATTCTTACCCAACATTCACAGCTTCGTTTTCTGCTGCTTCACAAATGCGAACAAGCTTATTACTTTTGTGAAAGTGTTTAAAAAGTATACTTTTGAAAACGTTCTCAAATGTGATTTTAAGCTTCCATTTTCCGTTTTTTTTTTCTAATGGCGGGCGCATTTGACCTAAGTCATTGGCCACTACAAGGCCGGACGTGATGGCCACTTGTGAAGGAGCACCCATTTCCGTTGTAAAAAGAAGAATATTTTTGAAAGAAAAATATTTTTTATATAATTCTTTCCTTGGCAACTTTACAATTGCGCCAAAAAAAATCGCCTAAGCCATTTCCACCGCTGTAAACCGTAGACCGCTATAAACATAGATCCTATAAACGTAGACCGCTATAAACTTAGATACCCAGCTCTGATATCGCCTTGTTATCTGACCGTGACTCAAAATTATGTGGTGTTGTCCTCGGATGTTTCCCTTTCTCGATTGATCATAGACCGTCACCAATAGCCCATTGTGCTAATTAAAATACCTATTTGTATTTATCTGACAGTGTATGTCCATAGCTAAATATACTAAACTCTGCACTGTGCACATTTTCTTCAATGTTTCAGGTAGTAGGCGTCTTAGGGCACTTCCAACTTACATTATTGATCATCGCACCGATCATTCCATTCCAAGAATTATCTGGTTGTCTCCTACCAAAAGTAAAGTCCGGCTGCACCATCACATCATAACTGAAATTAAATTCAAACTAAATAAATATCTATCTATCTATCTATATATATATATATATATATATATATATCTATATCTATATCTATATATATATATATATATATATATATATATATATATATATATATATATGTGTGTATATATATATATATATATATATATATATATATATATAATAACAACATACAATATACAAAATAACATAACACACACAAAATAACAAAAAATAACCAAACAGCCGGGGTGCATTAACCAGAAATCGAAACTCGAAACTACCCATGCAAGCGCGCTGAAGCTGCAGACATAGCATGGTAAGCAATATAATTTCAAGAACACAATAATTTCTAAAAAAATGTAACAAAAGTCTTAAAAAATAATAAAAAATGAAGAAATGTTGGTGGATCAGGGCGTCATCAGGGAGGAGCCTGACCCAAACAACATAAAATGGTGTTTTCTACATATGAGCAGCATTAGGCTGAAAAAATTGCTCATACACTCCCCCAAACACCACCAAAAATCAAGTAAAACAAAAACAGAACAAAATACCAAAACATAGCAGGAATAGAACGAAATGAAACCCGAAGCAATAACAAATACCCGTTTTCATTCTTTAAAAATATTTTTGAAAGATTTATTAATATCAACACCTACACAACACATGAATAATTATTTTTCGTAATTTACCCAGAGCCATGGGAATTACTTTTCAATTTTATTTATATTATTTTTTTACTTTTTATGAATATATTTTTGATAAGGGGCTGGGGATTTTCATATTATTATTATTATTTTTGGACTTGTTGCATCGGAGGTATGATGTTAGCATATAAGTTAGACTGTGTAATTGATGGCATTTGGTGGCAATTTTTAGGCTTGTTGTTGATGATATCCCAGCTGCGGCTTCGGGTTTCATTTCGTTCTATTCCTGCTATGTTTTGGTATTTTGTTCTGTTTTTGTTTTACTTGATTTTTGGTGGTGTTTGGGGGAGTGTATGAGCAATTTTTTCAGCCTAATGCTGCTCATATGTAGAAAACACCATTTTATGTTGTTTGGGTCAGGCTCCTCCCTGATGACGCCCTGATCCACCAACATTTCTTCATTTTTTATTATTTTTTAAGACTTTTGTTACATTTTTTTAGAAATTATTGTGTTCTTGAAATTATATATATATATATATATATATATATATATATATATATATATATATATATATATATATATATATATATATATATATATATATATATATATATATATATATATATTAGGGTGTCCCTTATATGGGCGAAAATTTTTTTTTTTGCAGTTATCATAACGCATACCCTCTAATTATTTTTAATGTACTAAGCCTTACTTAAATATAAAATTTTAACTTCCTACGTTAATGTTAACTCGTGCCGACAGGGACCCAAAGTTTATGGAAATAGACATTTTTGAACAGATCTTAATATGTAGCTAGGTCATCGCAACTATGCATATCTTAGGTAAATATTGATTAAAAGACAAATTCAAGTAATGCCTTTAATTATTATAAAATAAAGTTACACATAATTATTCACGATACTTTTATTTTAAGGTCTCTTTTTTATAGTCTGGATACATCTCAATATGTTCTTGCACACAGCGTAATAAGAACTGTTTCTGTTCTTCTTCTGCGGTAATTAAACCATGGAAGGCTTGCATTAGCTTAACAGCTCTTTCAGCTGTGTCATTTACTGCTTTTAAGTTAAAAATCTTATTTTTAGCTTCCACAAAGGCTGCATTTTCTTCCCACGAAGATACGTTATCTTGGAGGAAGCTGTTGTCAACTTTTAATCACGAAAACAAATTTTTGCTCTTGATGGATACGACATCACTCAATGATTTCTCTAAAACAATAAGAGAAATTGCTGTCACAAGAAAATTAACAGAATTTAAAATAACAGATCAAACAAAACTCTCATCGTACAGATACAGACATCTCTTCCTTCGATGGAACAAACGTATATCTTCCCAAAATCATATTAACTTTCTCTTAGTAAGTTCGTTACAATATTCGCCTTCGTTTGTTTATAAACTATAGCATCAAAGAGTGATATAGTACGGCTATTTTCTCTGATAAATACCACTGGTGTTGACTGAACTTGCTCAGGGCTGCTTTGAAAATCAATTTGTCAACTGTTTCATATACTCTTTTAACGTCTTTAAAAACAAATCTTCATTCGGCGCCTTCACCGACAAACTGCATCCAAGCCAGGGCATCACATAAACTGCCACAATGAATAAAAAAACATCTTGCAACGCTCGTTTGTACTCAACGCTCATTTTGAACTGAGACTGCAGCAAACATATTTTCAAAGAGTAAATAGCTTTTGCCATCCATCGTGCTGGATGCAATTCTCCAGGAGGTCTGGTTTTAATTTTACTCTCGTTATCTCCTCTCAAGAAAATATCAGATAGTTCGATCAGTTACCGATAATCGTCACGTATAATGAATTTTTGCAGTTCATGGTTAAAAATCGTCATCAATCCGTTAATGGTCGCGTCAAAAATATGCTGTTTGGCAAACTCTGTGCATGTTTCGATAGCATTAGGATTAATGTTTTTCTTGTTGTCTCTGAACTTTTCGATCAGTGGAATATCGGGACTGCTCGTGACTTAGATCTTTGATTCAAATACACTTTTCAGAACCTGTTCATAAACATGATGACGGCAAGCAAAGAGTAACAACTATCTTTCTAGATTTTGTTCTAAGAGCTCACAAGCTCCATTCAATCGGTTTGTATTAGATGCTGTCGTATCACAGCACATTATTTGTACTTTATCATTGCGGTTCCATTCTTTAAGTGCGTTTGAAACTGCTTTAGCTTCATCTTTTCCGGAAGAGCTGTCCAGTTTTGGTACTGCAAGAAGTTTCTCCTTCTCTCCAAATGAAATAGGGATCGACAGGCGTTCTTCTTTAGAACTTCAGACATCCAGGCCTGGTAACAATTTTATATCGTAATAAACGGTAACTACTTCGGGCATGTTAATCTGAAAATCGGATTTTATGGATTCCGCTCTAACCTTTCTCAATGACTCACCTCACCAACCAAGAAAATGCTTTTTTTACTGCTTCTCAATTCCATTGACATATTCGAAATATAAAACAATGCGCGTTCATTACCCGACAAGCCGAGAGCAAAGTCCGGTTTTTCAAGAATCAGAGTAGAAACGCCGCGCTAAGAGATTCAAGTCCAACGTCTCGAATTTCTCTACCAGTATAGTGGTAAAGGTGTTAGCCTCTAGATCGGAAGGTTCCTGCTTCGAATCCGGGTCCGGGCATGCATGTTTGTAAGCGTATGGTGTAGAGGCGACTGGTGCACCTTAAATCTATCGTGGCCGAAAGTCCTCACTAGGGGTTGGTGTGGAAGTTTAGAGAGTGGAATGCCAGCTCGGGTGTTGCTTCGTCATCTGATCGTGGTTCAAAATTACGAGGTGTTCTCCTCGAATCTTTCCCTTAAGGGATTGATCCCGGACAGTCGTCAATAGCCCTTTGTATTGCTCTCGTACGACGTTAATTACAAATTACCAATTACCGCTCCAACAGGAATTCACAACTTATAGCAACGCTGCGTGTTTATGTTTTCCTAAGAAGCGCATCTACTGTAACAGCCAGTCACGTGATCGGTTATTTGAACTAAATTCTGGTGGCAGTACGTGGCGTATGACGCATTTGACTGCTCTGGAACCAGTCTGCTAGGAAAACCCGCCTTAACTGACCGAGCAAGTACGGCACATGCGCGGCACCTGCGACGCTACTTGTTCGAACATGTTTCCATGCAAGTCGGCACGGGTTGCAGTGCTCCAAATAAGATAAAAATTTATTTTCGAGTGTTTTAGGGTCAAATGAACAAAACTAGAACCTATGCGTTAGAAAATAAAAACTTTGAAAAATAAGGGACACCCTAATATATATCTATATAAATAAGAATGGAGTGTTTGTTTGTACATTCAATATTTTCGACCCATTTCAAGTTTTCTATCCGTTTTGGACCCTTCTGATGCCGAATCCGCCTTTTTCTCGTTTGGTGTCTGTCTGTCTGTCTGTATGTTGTGCCCTATACACGTCCACAGGGCTTAAGATGTTTTCATGGAAATTTGCATACAGTGAGTACTTATCTTCATTTAGAGAGTGGCATTGGTTGCGAAAGTCTGTCTGTCCGTCTTTCTGTTCTATGCTCGATTTTGTGTTTGTGTGTTTGTGTAGACATCACATGAATTGTATTCAAGATATTTGATTGCAGTGTATTTTATTTTATACATTATCTATTAGTTTAGTGAATGCAATATTACACATTTCTTTATTGTTATATTTAGTTGAGTTTCATGCTAAAACACCTGAGTAAGTATACTTAAATCAACCATAATTTGGTAGTTTTGGAAAAATTGGAATGTCTATTGAATATTACGATTACTTCGATTGCTTTACCAGTACTGTGCTGAAAAAGTAATTATTCTTCAAAAAATAAAAAATTTTTTATGGAATTTCATCTCTGATACTTCATTTATTTCGAGTCTTATTTTTATTCTTGCAATGAAAACGATTTCCGAATATTTGGGACAGACGATATTTTTCAACGAAACGAGAATGAACAAGATCGCGCGAGCAGTGATATTTTTTCTGGTTCTTTCGCTTTGAATTAATTTCACATTTCTAAATTTTGTACCCTTTTAGTTGTAAGTTGTGGCAACTGTGCGAGATCAAGAGATAAAATTGAATCACAAATTAATATCTTTAGAACAATTTTTTGCACCATCTTTTATTTTGTTTTATTTCGCTGTTTCCTGTTTTAAATACTTATTATTTTAATAAATGTGTTTTCCTTCTCATCACACGCAACAGCACCACAAAGTATTAGACTTAAAAATGTTGGGTGTCAGTAGAAATTTTCAGTAAATTTTAAGTGTAGTTATGCCATTATTGAAAGAATAATGCCGTTATTTAAAGAATAATGCCGTTATTGAAAGAATAATGCCGTTATTGAAAGAATAATGCCGTTATTGAAAGAATAATGCCGTTAATGAAAGAATAATGGCGTTATTGAAAGTATAATAATGTTTAAAAATTCCGAACTAGAACTTTTCAAACGTTAAAGAATTCGTTGTCATAATGACGGGATAAGATTGCAAAATTTCACAATGTCGCATACCGGAGGCAAGAGTGCCACAAGTAAAAAACATTGTTTTGTTGACTATGAGTGCGAGAGCACTCGCCGTAAATCGTAATTTTAATTAATTGAGTTGAATATGAAAAGAACTTAAGAAAGGGAATTCCAAATCTTCCTATAAATCGTCTTTTATAGTAGTAACCTTAGTATCACCTTTCGTCATTTTGTAGCTTTGTCATACAGCAATTGTGCGATGTATGTGAAATGTATTACATGAATGGATATGCATGTGTAGGATTTGTGTCCAAAGTAAGTTGTAGAAAATATAAAGATGGCGAAAGGTGTTAAAATAAATTTTTATTCTACAAAAAACGTAAGTCATTATATATTTTGATTATCTCTTCAATCTAGAGTAAACCAATTCAAACCGAGTAAGGTCGGGTATTTTGCTAGTATATATATATATATATATATATATATATATATATATATATATATATATATATATATATATACAGGGTGTTTCAGTGAACCGTTTCAGAACTTCAAAGAGGGGTAGGGTACATCCTGACAACTCGAAATCATATAGCAATGTGGGCTCGGAAATGCTTTCCTGAAGCGGTGTTGTACACAGAAGCACCGTAAAGAAAAGAGACCGTAAGTGAGAAATCGTTTTAATAATACATGAAAAGAAGCAAAAGGTACATGGATTAAAGTAAGTGTTCGAAGTTTCTTCCACGGGCTACAATGCACGCCTCATATCTCCGACGCATGGACATCCGAACATTCTGGAATACTCCAGGCATATCTCGAATTTCTCCGGGAGCTACTGCAATTCTTGCAACCAGCTCCTCAACATTGTCAACAGGGGTGTCATAAACTAGTGATTTCAGATGACCCCAGAAATAAAAATCAAGACATGATAGGTCGGGTGACCGAGCAGGCCAACGAACGGGACTACCACGTCCGATCCACTGCTGACCAAATGTGACATCCAGGTAGTTACGAACATCTCCGCTATAATGGGCAGGGGCTCCATCGTGTTGGAACCATATTGTCTGTTGCGTCGGTGCAGAAATCTGTTCATCTCTCAAAAGTTGTGGCAATACTTGCTGCAGAAAGAGCAAGTAGTTAGGTCCAGGTAGACGAGACGGTAACAGGCAAGGTCCGTTGAGGTGATCTCCCATAATACCGGCCCATACATTGACCGAAAATCGAATCTGTGCTGCACGACGTCGTATTGCATGCGAGTTCTCGACCGCCCAGATATGGTCGTTATGCGTGTTGAAAATTCCTTCCCTTGTGAAGGATGCCTCATCGGAAAACAACACTTCAGCAGGAAAAAGGGGATTTGTAGCACATTTTCCAAGGTACCACTGTGCGAAAGCAATACGAGGTGCATAATCCTCCGGTTGCTGTGTCTGGACACGCTGCACGTGAAACGGATGCATGTCTTCTTCTCGGAGAATCCTCCAGACGCTGCAATGGGAAACCCCGACTGCGTTTGCTACACTTCGTGTACTCGTTCTTGGATTCCCCTGTTCATGCTGCAGCACATTCTGTTCGACGTCTGCAGTCCGTGCTGTTCTTACCCTGTCCCTGTCAGCTCTTTCTAATGAACCTGTCTCAGCTAACCTCTGGTGCAGTCTTGCAAAGAAATTATGACTGGGGATACGCTTCGTCGGATATCGTTCCGCGTACAAACGCTGTGCGGCTGGCCCACTACAATTTGCAGCCCCGTACGCCAAATGCATATCGGCTAACTCTGCGATCGTGTAATCATCCATCCTACTAACTTGGCGTTCTTGTGCGAAATGAAGATTCCCTACACGAAAGCTCGGGATTTTCGCACAACGCCATCTACCGCGTCAGGAAAACATTTCTGACTGCCCATTGGTATATGATTTTGGTTCGTCAGGATGTACCCTACCCCTCTTAGAAATTCTGAAACGGTTCACTGAAACACCCTATATATATATATATATATATATATATATATATATATATATATATATATATATATATATATATATATATATATATATATATATATATATATATATATATATATATATATATATATATAATTTAATTTCACAAAACTTACATCTTGTAATGGAACACGAAAAGTCAAAAAGAAAAATTCATTGATCATAAAAGCGTTTGCTTTTCGGTATATCTGGCAATATCAGAATTAATATTTAATACTTTAATATGAGTTCTTTTTCAATCTACCATTTGAATAGGATTACCAAATATCAAGGCAGGCCCATTTATCAAGTTCTGTACTGTCAATACTGGAGTTTGAGACCACTTTGGGTCAGATTCTCCATGACCTCATCAACACTTATTTTAATTTGACTTAGAATTCTATGTTTTGATATTTGAGTAGACGTGCTGTTACATTTGAGGATTCCCAAGTATTATAAATATGTGTTCTTTTGTTAACAAAACAAAATTGTGTTTATCAATATTGTTCAAAAGACTTTCGTTGAATTATTCTATTTCAGAATGTATTCAAGAATGCGAAATACAACACGTTTAAACAGATATTTTTTTCAGAATTCTGCATTTTTTCAAGGATTATAATTTTGATTCTGTTTGCATTTATGTGGACCGGTAGATTACCTATTGCAGATATATTATTTAGAAGTTAGATTTTAATAATTTATTTATTTCCTGGAAAATATCTTTACCCATCAGCAAGTTCCTCAATTTGCTCTAGAACATCCAGAGACTCATCTTCATCTATGTCGATGTCTTCCAAAACAGGAGTAGGTGCGTTTTGGCATGACAGAAAGTGCGAAGTCTTGAACTCTTTAGGCCTGCTTTTTGACAGGTGCATTGTTTCTTGCAGCGACATGATATGCATTTAAGTAAGGACTGAGGTACAGGATCCTTACGAGTTTAAATTGGTGCGAGCCCCTGATCTGCATGCATCCAACCCCAGTCTGAATGTTGTCTTTCGAACCCCAACCACTTCTGGACTGTTTGGTATGTCCGGAGGTCATGGCATCTGGCAGCATTTTGTATCGTTGGGGTAATGCCAGATTTAATTTATGGGTCTTTGCAGCAGCCTTGATGAAATGCAGGTAACGGAGGCAATCCAAATTTTGTGTGTTCATGTCACCCCCAAAGTGACGAGATGTTTCTCTCCTGCATTGGCACTCCCGTTTTACACTCGCCGTCCTCAGAGTAGCTGTGCCTTTTTCTTTCATCATGATCACTTCATCTTCCTCCAAAATACTGCGACATAAAATCAATGTCAGGTGAAACTCACTGAAGACAAATACGACCCCACTAAACGACGATTTTTGTTCATTAATCAAATGAATTCCATTTTTGAGTAAATCGCTGCCGAAAAATGTGAAAAACAGAAATCTCCAAGCAAAACCGGATGTTATGGGAACCTTTTTCCAGATTTTGCAAAATGCATCACGCTTTATCTGATTTGTAGTTCAATAACTATAGACCGTAGAAAAAAACCAAAAATACAAGAGTTGTTTATTGTCTACAATATTTGTATTGACTATTTTGCTGTGCGATGCATAAAAACAGAGATATTTAGAAAAAACTGAAAAAAAATCCGAAAATATCGACGTTTTTCCAATATAACTCTGCTTGCACAGGGCTTTCGTTTCTGCAAACTTGTTTTTTTACTAGTGGCCTTGGTCTCTACAACATATTCAAAAATTAGAAACATTCGACCTTTTGCAAGGAAACCCATATTTTTGGTACATATTGACTGGACTACATGTATATTTCGACCATTTTTCTTTAAATCTCTGATTGAATATACGTAATAGTGTGTAGATTGCTGTTTCATAAAAATAAAGAAAACATACAAATCAAAACATGTTTAATTAAGATGCGTAATTTCTAATTCTAAAATGACGGGTTAAGTTAAAAAAAATCATTCTAAAATGATGGGTCACATAAATTAAAAAAGGAAGTCATACTTTGTAGTTCCAATATACACTACTTAAAAATGTATTAATAGCTTTTATTTTAAAGACGATAAAAATCAGATAAATGTGCATTTGTTTCTTCGTATTTTATGGGTGCTATTGAAATCTGTACTCCATAGTCAAGTAACAACGTCTATCATTGTAGATAGGTACGTGGTTTCCATTTAGAAACCGAATATCTGAATTTAAAAAAGTAACATTTGGGTTCGATTTAAAACTGAATGTCTGTTGGAAAAAAGGGAATTTTAAGCAATATTTTGATGACCTTGGAATAATATAACAGTTTGTAATTTTGAAAAATTGAAATTTTTGTCTTTATTGACAGAAAGACGAAGTTGCTTATTCTAAATATTAAAGCTGTTCTCACGCAACTTAGATACACGTGAATCATTCTTTGAAAGCAGTGATTTTATTTTTGTAAATATGCTGTAAAAGTAATTTGTGTTTTTACAAAAATGTTACGATTGAGTTGAATTTGTATACACTGATGACATTTATTTGTAACACAAGCTTCGTTATTCCACATGCCACTGAAAGGAATTTTCAAGAAAAAATGTGTTTGATTCAAATTAAATAAGTCATGAATTACGTAACAATTTAATTTTTAGTCCCCCTTGGAAAAATAGAACGGGGGTTAATATGCAGATTATTATACCCACAGGGTTCTAAAATATAAGTGTTCCAAATGTGGTCTGGATTGGTCAAACGGTGTAGATTTGTATGGAGTACAGACAAACGCCAAATATGCTTTATATATCTAACAGAGGCTCCGTTATTCCAAGTGCCGCTGAATGGAATTTTCAAGAAATATAAGTTTGATTCAAACTAAGTTAGTTCCGATTGCCGTAGTAATTTAATTTACCATCCTCCCATATTGATGATGAAATTCAAAACTATCACATACTAGGTGCACGAATGCCACAAGTAAACATATTCATAGGAAAACTAAGTACAAGACTATAAGCCGAAGAATCGACATTTTTACTGAAAATGAATGCACGGGTATATTTGTAATTACTCCGAAACTCAAAATAAACTTCTGTAGTAGTCACCTTAGAACAAATGGTGTGTAAATTGCTGTTTTATAAAACTAAATAATGCATACAAATAAAATCATATTTAAATTTAAACCACTAAATTAGTCACGCATGCCTAACAGTTTAATTCACCATCCTCTCATATTGATGGTGATATTCGAAAACATGGCTTATCTGAAGCAAGTGTACCACAAGTAAAACATATTCATAGGAAAACTAAGTGTAAGACTATCCGCCGAAAATCCGCCATTTTTACAGAAAACGAACGCACGCACGGGGATATTCATAATCACTTCAAAACTCAAATTCAACTATGCAGCAGTCACCTTTAAGAAAAATTTATGTATCTTTCAGCAGAAGTGCGACGAATATGAAATGGATTATATGGATGGTACATCATGTATGGATATTTTCGTACGACGTAAATTGTAGAAAGAATGAAAAAGTTAAAACACTGTTGAGAAAAATTATTTTCCGTACACTTAAATGATCCTAGCATTCTCTTATGAAAACAATTGTGACTATTTCTGATCACCTTTCATTCAACATAAAATTATTTCAACTAGAGCAAAGCCGGGTAATTGTTCTATTAAATTCATATAGTTATAATTTTGTTGGGCACAACTATTAAGTCTTACAAAAAACAGGGTAGCCAGAAAATAACTTTCACTCTTAGGAGGCACGCAGATCCTTTAATTAAAGTAGCACTGTAGCGATACAAAGTGCTATTGACAACTGTTCGGGATCAAGCCGAATGGTTATAACCGAGGACAACACCATGTAATTTTGAACCATGGTCAGATGATGAGGTCACACCTGAACTGTCACTCCTCTATAAACCTTCCACTCCACGCCAGCGTGAAACAATCTTTTATTCACGATATCTTCTTCCCCTTGACCACCACATAGACCAATTTCAATGTTATGACCATGCTTGTGTAGAATAAATTGTATCCTCAGTGCAGCATGCTTTGCAGCTGAGCGTAATGAGTCCCTCAGCACAGAGAGTCACAGTACTGATACACAATTAAAGAAGCTGTGATCATAAGAAAATTAAATTTCAGAAAATTTACATGTTTAAAATAAATTTAATTAATTAGTGCTAAAATATTTCATAAATAGCAAGTAATTTTAATACGTATACGTACTCAAAATTCATGCATTGATGGAATCCCACGTAGAAATCTGCAGCAACACCATTCATGACTGTTTTGTTGTCAGTAGACAGCTCTGCAAAAGGAGTCCACTGCAAACAATTTGTAGTGATTTAAGAGTTTGCTTGTCTATAGCGCTCCCTTTAAATTTGGCAAACATTTTCTCATACGATTCCATGTGAAATATTTTAGTGAAAGTTTTTGTGATAAAACAGTAGTATACGAAACGTAAGAGGAGGATATTCAATTAAAAAAACAAATCAAATGGAGATCGCAGTAGTTCAGCTACCCAATGCTCTAGCACATGATACATAACGGAATTTTTTTTTGTTAGTCATAAAATGTAATTTGTGGCCGTTTTGACAACTTTTTTAATCTAATTGGTGTTGATCAATTAACTATCACAGGTCAATTCGGAATTCACTAGGGAGCCTTCCCACTGCACGCCAACCCCCGGAGGGTTTATTTGCAATATTCATTGGTTCGCTGCGCTAACCTTACTCACTTTGCTCGCATCAATAAGAACATGTGTCCAAGCGGAAGGGATTGTTTACCAAAGAAATATGATATTCCAAAGAAATATTTTCCAAATATAAATTTGTTGTGTTACAGAAAAGCTATATAGTACCTCTGTAATCAGAACGCGAACAATTTGGATTCCGAATGAAAACTTTGAGCAGATTTTGACTCGAAATGTGAGCGCTGCTTTGGAAATCGAATACCCAGCATGTTGTTCGTAAGCTGCAACAGCTCGACTAATATAAATTAATATATTGGTTTCAATAAAATTTCATCCAATAATGCTATAAATTCAACTGAGGCGCGAGGTGATTCAAGAAACCGTTAGGATAGAATACTTTCACCATGTTTAGGGAGATTTCACAAACAATTCCATATATTGCAGCACAAATCTAAAAAACAGGACTAGGCTAAGTCAGGATACGGCAGCTAGGTTTAATGCGTAGAATACGCTAGTAAGGCCATATAGGGAATGAGACTGAAATAAATTAGTACTACTGTTTTAATTTCACACACCAAATGTTCATCGATCCGCACATACATCATAATTGATACACTCGCTTTTAATGCTGAAGGTGGCGGCTCGTTACAGACCTCCATAGTTGAACTCCATCATTCCATTATAAAACGTTTATGTAATCAGATATGCTATTTGTGTCGAACTGAGCAGAGGTGGTATTTGGCACAATTGGTATCAGGCATTTGTTTACCTTGAAGGAGCAACGTCTATACTCTCAAGAAATGCCTCCAAGCCCGTTGACACTCAGTATAGGATCTCCGGATTTTTTGATTGCCATCTCTCGATCATTATTGCTGTTGCCGTTTTCTAGAATTCTTCTGCTGTTTATTATGCATATATTTGAACATTTGGAAAATTTTTCGATTTTTCACACTACGAAGTCCGATATCTAAACAAGTATTAAATATTTAGGTTTCAATTATTGTTTATAAAGCGCAAACAGACGAAACTAATGACACCTGAAACGTCGTGTCGCACGAAGGAGGCCGGAGCTAGACTAATTTATACGAGCGTTCGACGCGAAGCCTCAAATTTGAATCGGTCCCGTCGAGCCCGTTGGCGTTCAGCATTGGATGTCCGGATCTTCTTGGGTTCCTCATCGCTCGATCTTTTTTTCTAATGACGTTTCTATAATTTTTCTTTTGTTTATTTTGCATGCATTTGGACATTTTGAAATTTCTACTTTGAAGTCCGATATTTAAACAAATATAGTATATTTAAGTTTTATTTCTATTATTATTTATAAAGCGCAAAGATACAAAACAAATAAAACGTCTTGCTCACAGAAAGGAGGCTGGAGCTAGACTAAATTAATGTGATTCTAAATTGCATCAGCCGATAACGACAGCGCAAAATCAAAGAGCAACTATAACATTTTTCGTTTAATGCTCTTTTGAACGCAATATCGTTAATTTACGTCACATTTATATTTTCAAATTATTAAATCTTTCGCACTTGCGCTTTTCTGTGACACTAAAAAATGAAGCGTGGTACCCCGGTTTCAATAGGTAAGACGTATTCTATGTCAAAAATAAAATTAGTTTTCTCTACAAAATAAAATGCATTTTTAATATTTTGAAGGTTTGATTCTTACCAGAGCGAATCTTACTCGCCATTTCACCATTTTGCGACAGCCACACTTTCTCCCGTGGTGTATTCCTCGTTATAAAATATTTCAAGGAAGGTTAAGATTTTGTGGTGTGATTTACTTTATGGTCCAACCATTAGTAAAAGAGACTTCGCACACGATTTTTAGGAAGAATTCATCTCAGTAGAGACCATCCCTCCAACTGCTGTTGTCTTCGACTTTATGACAACAGTTACAGACGCGAAAGGACGTTAAATTTTAAATAGAATAACAGAACCCTCTAAAGCTCACTGGATATTTACCTGAAGTAATTTCATCGAATCATCCCATGTCACGTGACGAAGGAGGGGCCAAATATTTTCTTCTGTTGGTCCTACTACACCTAGGAAATGATATTATTTATTTGCAATGATAGATAATTTCACGCAAAACAACAATTTTTCTTCTGATTCGGAGTGGGGTTGTTTGTATAGCTAAACAATATGTTCTTTCTTTACTTGGAATATTTTCTTTTGTGTTGCTGATATCATTTGTCTGCAGTGAATCTCCTCAAATGAGGAAAACGCATGCTGCGTTTAAACAGTTCCACTATCTTTCGACCGTAGTTAAGGATTTGCATTAGTCTATTGATTTACGCATTATCCTTAATTCATTTTGAGGTACTAATACAAGCATTATTGTTTGCTTAAAAACGTTCAATGGTTGAGTAGGAGTCTTTAACTTGAGTTGGTGATGAAATTTGTCTGCAAGACGTCTCGTGAGTTTGTGTGTGTTTGTGATCTGGTGTTTATTTGAGTCTCGAAAGAAATTACCAATTGAGCATCGATCCAAGAGGGAATGTTTTCTGCACACACAATTTCCAACTAATGGAGCAACTTGTTTTTGGCTTTTGGATGAAATAATAGACTATGAATTTAAATGGGTCTAGGACATAAAATATGAAAAGAGTCAAATTTTTGTTATTATCTTAAAAAATAATATAGTTATTTCTGAATAAAATGATACCTAAATTTTTTTCTACAATTAGAATCGGAAATATTCCATTTTTTATAAATATGACAGCTGCAAATCAAACGAGCCTTCATAATTGAAAACGCTCTTTTTCTCCTTTTGTGTTAAATGGGATTTCAATAGTAAAAATAGATATAACGTAAAAACTACTTTCGTAAATGAACGCAATTTTCTGCAATTACTTTTAAAATATATTTCGTTAATTTGTCTTCAGCAATTGTGTAGATATATAATTTTTTTCTTAATTTTTCGAACTTTGTATACTATGCGTTTTTTGTAGTTTTTGAACAAAATATTTAAAAAAAAATGTATAATTGTTTTAACCAAAAATCAAAAAGATCATTTATAGTATGAACTTTTAGAAGTTAATTAATGCAAAAATGAAGTGATTTATTGTAAAATATTTTAAGACATATCAATTTTGCCCAACGTCAAAATTTTGACATTTTAAAATTTAAATAAAAAAATTTAAGTTAAATATAAAACAGTTATTATAATTAAAAAATATAATATATATACCAACTAAAAAAAATTTCAGAACAAAAACTTTAAAATTGAAGATTTTAAAATTTTGAGTCCCGGACCCCTTTAATATTGAAACTTGACCTTTAAAGAGACAAAAACTATTGGACATAGCAATTTTAAAAAGCAAACTCTGCAAAAAAGGTATACTTTTAAATCTCTACCTTGGTAGAAATAGGAGCAATGTCCGAATTAGCTGATGACTGTGGGTAGCCCAGTTGGTAGAGTCATGAATTATCAATCGGAGATAAGCGAGTTTGAGTCTTGATCCAACCATAGATCGTCGTGCACGTTGATATGGTACACGTTAAATTTGTCGTGGCTTCAAATATCCACACTTTGACGTGGTGGGGAAGTTTGGAGTGTGTTTTGCCAATTCAAATGTTCTTCTTGTTAATTAACAGTGGTTCAGACTTGGTCAAAGGTGCTTTCCTAGAGTATTTTCCATCAATTGATCCCGGGCAGTTAGCAACAGTCCGATATATATCTTCAGTGCGACGCTAATTCAAATACTTGCCTTTAATATGGTTAGTATAAAATCCTTTGGAAAGATTATGTTGCTCATAGCCTTAGAATAGAACATTTGTAAATAGTTTTCGCTCCTTTCCTTAGAATGGAATCCTTTGTAGATATTTTATTGCTTCTTTCTTTAGAATACACTTAGCATTTATAGCATCAAAGAAGAGTCGGTAAAGCAGAAAGTAGAGTGTGGTTTTATTATTTAGTTTTAATTCGATAAATTTCACGAATATTTCTCTAAAAATTATAAATGTTTCATTTTAAAAGCATAAAAACACTTTTAATTGAAAGTATTTTATTAAACGGTTATATACATCAAAGTATATAAAACTTTAGTAAATATATTCCGCGTCAGGGCAAATGGGGTAAAGTGAATTTTGATGAGACCAAAAGAGTTAAATGCATCACTAATTTAAAAAATAAAATAATATAATTTACTTAAAATCTAAAGTAAATAAATCTACGAATTTCAATTTCAATTATTTGTACTATGGCATGATTCTATTTTCTTCCTAAATATTTGTGAGAAAGAGCAAAATAAAAAACTTAAGATTCCTAGAAGTAGCCATAATTACTTAACCCCTTTCGCTCTGACATGGAATATATTTTTAGACTACATTTAGTGTTAATTAGTTAATTTTAACAGTCGAAATTTAGTAATTTTATGTACATCATCTGGTATCAAGTAAAAAACTCCTGCTACAATCAAACGGGAAATAATAAAAAGGTTCTTTTGCACACTTAAATATTTAATTTAAAATTATGGAGCTTTAACATTACTTAAAATGTTATACATTTGTACTAGTACATATATATCTCCCTGTTTTGTGGATATTGATGAATACTATACGTGTCCCTCTATCTGTTATTTATTGTAAATACTCTGTTATAGATATAAATGTGTGTCATTTTGGTATTTTGATGTGTTTACCTAGTATCTCAAAGAGAAAGTATCACGCAATTGTACAATACACTACACAGCAAATATTGAATGGGATGAAATACGAATTTTTATGGAAGGAACCTTTGAGGCTGCATATTGTTTTCTATCAGAGAAAACAGTGGTTGTTAAACAGCATTAACGGAAATATAATGACTTTGATGATCGTAAAAGAAAATAAAGTTTTTAAAACGTACGATCTATAAAATCTTCAGTTTTTTTTATATAAGTATTTCTACGAACCATTAGTACACCGATCCTAACAATGTCAAACAATAAAACGGCGTGCAAGCATTTCAAGATAAGATTACTGGAATAAAATAATTTTTTTTCGTATTGTTCAGCAAAGCAATTGAATTGAATTTCTGTTTACATTTCGGGGTGGTATGTTTAGGTAGTAGGCTAGATCGATTTACCTAAATATGGAATTATTTTCACCCTCTCTAAGTGGTTTCGAAGAAATAACTCGTCCATCAGGATTGAACCAATTTTGCTAATGGCGAGATTTGATGATAGATCATCAAGATATTGTCGATTATTCGTGATGATGAGATCAAGATCTGGTGTTTTCTTCTAATGAAACTATACCTGTGTCAGTTTTGATATCACCTTGTGGTCAGTTTTGCTAATGACGTGACACCTTGTCAAGACAACCTTCAGGAGGGTCAGCATATTCTGGGATATTATTTTAATTTGACCCTATTGGAGGGGGGGGTATGTTTGTGGCGAAAACCTTTTTGTAAGGACCAGTATTTGATGTAAAAACCTGTTCCAAAATGTGATCAGTTTTAGGAAAGAGATAATTTACGTTTCCTACTTGAATCTCCATATCCCCTTGAAATAATAGGTTAGTTTTGTCTCGACCAGAAATATCATCAATCCCAAAATCAACCACATTATGGAAAATATATCCCGTTCAAACCACTTGGAATGTTAATGTAAGGAGGAGGATTGGAGGGTTAATGAGAGGGTGCACTTGAAGGGTCACTGAAGTTTAATGTAAATCATCATACGTAAATATTATTTTTATGATTAATACTCTTTTATGCAGAAATTAAAGCGTGAGATACAATTTTAAGTGCAACACTCCACTTGATGACGATCTAAAAGGTGAGATTTTTGTACTTCGTACAAAAAGTATTAAAAAAAAAAAAACAGTTTTAAAATTCAGTTTCCCACCACTATTTTCAACGCAAATGGAAGTTCGAAAATCTTCCTAACTTTCAGAAACTTCAAAGGTTGAGATTGACCATTTGCTGAATGCCTAATGATATATTAATACAATTATTTTTATATCTGAGTTTTATTCACTCTTTTAAAAATAGAAAATAACAAAAAATGAAGTTTCATGTTCAGGTTTCGTAACGTAAATAAGATTTTTTTTTTTCTAATGGCGGGCACATTTTGACCGAAGTCATTGGCCACTACAAGGCCGGAAGTGATGGCCACTTGTGAAGGAGCACCCATTGGGAGGGCCATCATTGCCCCTAACAATTACATCGTAATTTTGAACCATGTTCAGATGACGAAGTAACACCTAAGCTGGTATACGCTTACAAACATCCATGCCCGAACCCGGATTCGAACCGGGGACCTACCTATCCAGAGGCTAACACCACGTAAATAAGATAAACTAAACGGTTGTTTTATTCGTATTTTTTTGATGGTTGAGTTACAATATTCTGTGGGTATTTTCTAATTTAAGTTAGCGACAAAAACAACATTGGTGTTCATTGATTAGTTTCTCTATATTTTGCATAATTGAGATACGGTTTTGTGCAGTTATCATTTCAATAGCAAGAAATAGTGTCGCTATTCCGACTCCTATTTCAAAGATAATGAATGCGCAAAGTGCATCGTTGAATTAGATGGAATCTAGAGAATATCCACTGTTTAATATATTTTTATAAAGTGTAACAATAAAATCTCAGTAGCCTAGTTCATCATATCCTTCCTTTCTGCAATAGGAAATTTACGCATCTTGAAATCTAAAAGTTTTCAACAACGTGTTATTGTAATTCTAAAAGCAGTTTTTATGTCAAAGTAAAAACAAACTGAGATAAGAAGAGTCGTGAAGGATCGATTTCTTATAACTATATTTAAAGCTGAGTTCCGTAATGCATAAAAATGCTCATCAGTAGGCAAAAGCGAAGTGTAGTGATCTCTTCACATTTCGACAAGCTTATTTGAAAAGCTAATTTAAAACGATTTTCAACAGCGGATTGCAATATTAATTTAATAATAAACGAAGCTAATAGCAATAATTTTATTGATCGCGGCAATCGTTACCAATTTCATATTATACAAATAATGATGGATCTTTTTTTTAAAATTCCTATCTTCAAAACTATCGGAATAACTGGAGTAACGTGAATTCGTAACTGACGTGTAACAAATTGTAACCGTGCTTCACCAATAGTATACTACTCTTACTACTTTCACCTCTCTTAGTGACATTTACTCATAGACATGATTTTGTTATCATGCTTATCCCCTCCAGTATATGAGAAATTTTATGAGTCAGTTATTGCATAGCATGAAATAATATTTATTGAATAACGAAATTAGAGATGGTATCGTATAAAATTTAATTTCGACTTTTGAGATAGAATTGTTCGTTATTCCTTTATAGAAAAAACGTTGTTTGGCACTAGCGTGTTCAGATTTGGCGTTGGAGCCATTAAAGTACCAACTAAAAAACTGGTATCGATTTAAGGTTTTTACTATGGTACTGAATGTGTGTGTGTGTGTGTGTGTGTGTGTGTGTGTGTGTGTGTGTGTGTGTGTGTGTGTGTGTGTGTGTGTGTGTGTGTGTGTGTGTGTGTGTGTGTGTGTGTGTGTGTGTGTGTGTGTGTGTGTGTGTGTGTGTGTGTGTGTGTGTGTGTGTGTGTATACGGTAAATGAATTTTGGATTGTTCAGGGTAATAACTATATAGAACTTTAAATGGGATATAAAATCCCAACTGTATCACAATGTTGAAATGGTGTATTAGATTCCTATCGGTAAGTCTCTAACTATGTTAATTCACATGTTCAATACGTTCTGTCCTTCTGAAAGGCTGCATTTTTTAGTTTGAGAGTTTGGTGCTGTGTGTGCACCATTTTTTTGTTAAATAATCTTATTTAAGTATCTATCCTCGAAGTTCGAATAATAAGCCCAATTTTGAGTACTTGTTAAATACTTAAATGTATTATCCTGGAATCAGATCCTTTTTCGAAGTTCATTGCTGTGTTTCGTTACATTATGGGGAAATTCATAATTATAGACATTAAACTTGAAATGGGACAACACTATTCAATGCACATTGCATTTTTCGCTTGTATAATTTTATGTTAAGGATCTTTTGATCACTTTAAATTTAGTTTGCGAAAAAATTAAATCATCAAATGTAGCGGGAAGAATCCTTAATAAGCAAATACGCGAGGTAGGTACATTAGGGCATGTTAATGACTCATCCTAACAAATTGTTTCCAGTGGCCTCCATTTACAGAATTGAAAACTTCTGCGAGGAATATCACGTACTTTGATGGTGTTGTGGCATACGTATACAACGGATTGACGAAACTTACATCATTTGAGTAAGTATTAATTTTAATATTATTTTTAAATGTTACACAGAGGCCTTTCTTCTTCATTTACTTCAGTACTGGTAAACCCCAAATTTAAGTATTCTTGATTTTATTTTCGGAGCCACGCTCGTCTGTGTACTTGTTGATGCTTGACTATCGTCTAATGCTCGTTTACGCCCGCTTAAAAAATTATCCATGGGCCTACATAAATCTGCTGCCGTGAATATTTAATATGGTGATTACAATTAACACGAAAACATATATAACATACGATAGATTTGATAGCGATCGACTCAAATGAGAATTGAAACTTGCGTTATCGAACATTTTCCTTCTTCCTATGAGAAAACATTTGCTCTGCGCATGCTCGAGACGGCTTCCACAAACCATATTACTTATTTTTCTCTTTTCTTTAGTCATGGTTCTGTTTTACTTCTTTTATTATTCCAGAAAAAAGTATTCCCAGTTTCTAAATTTAGCTCACCCCGTCGAGGTTAACTTTCATTAGCGAATTTTTGTACTTTCATATTCTTTTAACGTTATCTCCCTGTTTGGCAGTCATTAAAAAAAAATAATAATAATTCCCAGTTTCCATTCGCTTCATCTGTTCACCGCCCTCTTGGCAAAATGCCAGATGTGGTTTTTCGCTAACGTTGGCTCGCTTTTACTCTTGTCTTAGCAGTTTTTTAAAAATAATTTAAAAACAGAAATCAAAATACTCAATATATATTATTGTTGTATACATTTTACTGTATGCGGGGGGTGGGGGCGATGAAAATTACGATTGAAAACTGGGCCGCGAATAATGAAAGGTTGAGAAACGCTGCTGTAAAGAAATAGCCAGTGGTCACAAAAACACCAAATCTGCGTGATATACATTTCAGTCATGGGAAAACAAATGGCTGACTAAAAAATTCAGTTCCGAAAATCACCGATAGGATAAGAGATCACGCTGAGAACAGTCTCTTGTAAAAATATAATTCAATCAAATGACTTTACAATCGTGATGTATATTAATTAATATTTGTAAGTGGTATAAGAGTGCGATAGATACTGACAATATTCATAAACAACCAAATGTCAGTTTAATTAATGCATCTAAAACAC
The DNA here is from genome assembly GCA_947359465.1 of Metellina segmentata. NCBI lineage: Eukaryota > Metazoa > Arthropoda > Arachnida > Araneae > Tetragnathidae > Metellina > Metellina segmentata. Next base: position 30,840,286 of record OX375879.1, read on the forward strand.
GTTGCACATGGAACGCAGAAGGGAAGAAGGCTGTAGAAAGACAAGTCATTCGCAGTGTTCAAGGTGTCCATCGTGTTGAAAAGCAATAACTGGTACCGTGTGATGACGCGTTCAACAACTGCATGTAAATAATCTTTTGTGCTGTTGCATGTGTGCAAGATGACACTGTCATTCAAATCTGCAAGGCTCCGAATACCTCCCTGATAAACAATGCTTTTTAGATAACCCCACAGCCAAAAATCACAAGGGCTCAGATCTGGTGAACGAGGTAGGCATGAAGATAGGAATGCGTGCATGATAACTCGATTTTCTGTAAAATGCTGTTGGACAGGACATCCAATGTGGGCAGGTGCTCCATCTTGTTAGAAGGCTGGGGGATCCTCGTTGTTGGAGTCGTTAAATAACGAAGCTCTGTAACATGTCCCTATAACTCTGTTCCGTAATTGAACAGGTATTTTGGTTCCAGTGGATGTACTTCTTCAAAAGCGTAAGGACAAATCAGAAATGTTGCTGTAAACCCAATCCAAACAGTTAGTTTTGGAGAATGTAAGGGGATGTGTTGAAACTGGAGGGAATTTTCCATTGCCGAGGTACGAATGTTTTGGGTGTTTACTGCTCCACACTGAGAAAAATGTGCCTCATCTCTCTACAATATGTTCCAGGGCAGGTTGTCATCTACCTGCATAGGTGCAAGGAATGCCAAAGCAAATATTTCACGGATATCTGTATCAGAACCTTGTAGCGCTTGCTTACGCTGAATCTTATACGGATAACTTTCTAAACATTTCCGCAAACACTTTCGTACTGTTGCGTAGGGTAAATCCAACTGTCTTGCTACAGCTCGAGCACTACTGTTTCTTACCTCATTCTAACTGGTCTGCTCAAGAATAACCGTTGCAACCTCTTCGTCGAATTGTGTTGTCACATGTTTCGGGCTTGTCTTGGTCGAACTGAGAAGCTTCCAGTCTCTGGATGCCATATGCTGTCAAAGCACCTGTACACACTGATTTCAAACGACTGTACTCGAGAAGAGCATCAGTCGAGTTTTCGCCATTGTTGAAAACAACTTATATAATAAAGCACGGACAGAAAATGAGAGAATGAGAGTCATATAGCGATCGTCGAATGTTTCCACAAAGCTTTGAACGTGTTTTATAGCAAATTGTGTTGAAATAATTTGCAAACAGCTGCGGTTTTTGTTAATGCCGTATCGAGCATTTGCAAAATGCATACCTAAATTTCATATTCACGGTTTATGACACTTGATGGTCACTTATACAACTTACAATTTGTAATTAATGTGCATCACGACTGCGAAGCCATTTGATTGAATTGTGTTTTTACAAGGGGTTGTTCTCAGCGCCATCTCTTCCCCTATCGGTCATTTTTGCAACTAAATTATTTTTTTCTGCCATTAATTTCCCTATGCTCTGAAATGTGTACCACGCAGGTCTGGCGTTGATATGACCACTCTTTTTTTCTCTACAGTGCTGTGAACAGGGATACTTTAATTATAATCACTCGGTATATACATTCGTTATAAAATATATAAATTCTTTTACTCTTAAGCACTTATTAATAAAAGGTTTTTTCATACATAAAGATTCAATTTTAATTTCTGAAGCTTTAATATTTCTTAAAATGTTATACATTTATACTAGTGCATATAAAGCTACATGTTTTGTGGACATTGATTTCACGTCTCTATACCCATTGCTTGTGATAAATACTCTGATACAAAAACTACTTATGTGTGCAATTTTGATGATTCTATTTGGTTTTCTAGTGTCTCTAAAATAGACCGTATCACTAAATCTTAGATAGCACAACAAATAAAGGCGAAATACGCGCATATGAATTGATAAAAACAATTCTGAGGGTGGATATTGTATTGCATCAAATGAGTGGTTTAGTAGACAGCTTTAGCGGAAATGCAAAGGCTTCGATGATATTCAAAAGAAATAAAGTTCTGTATGGAAAAGGTATGCTAACATGAAAACTTGATTTTGCTTTATACAAACTATTAGCTCATTCTACATTACAATATTAATCATTAAAGTGGCACGAGACAGTTCAAAATAAGATAACGACTAAAATCAGAGGGGTATTTTATGTTTCTTCTGTCAGCAAAGGCAAATTATTTGAGTTTTGTTCAATTTCCTGAACTTGATTTTTGACACTCCAAAATGTTTAGAGGAGAAACCTCGTTCATCACGATATAAGCAATTGTGCTAGTGACAAAATAAATAGACATCTAGATATTGCCAAATTTTTTATGACGAGTTGAAGACCTAGTCAGTTTTTTTCCTAATGAGTAGATGTCTCGTCCACCAAGCAATATCTTTCATTTTTTCTTTTTGACTAGATAGCTTTAAACCTCGTAAAGGATCGATTTCTGTTAACTACATTCAATACTGAATTAGATAATAGATAAAATATGCATAGCACAACACTGTTATCAATTTACTTAAGCTATGTGCAGATGCTCTTCCCGTTTTGAGTTAGCTGATTTAAAAAGCTAACCTGAAACGATTTTCAATAGTGGATTGTATAATTTACAAAATATAATAATCATTTTACTGATTTCAGCATTTGCTGCCAGTTTGCTTTATAAAATGATGACACAAATGTGATGCTGGTTCTTTCTTTTAATTATTTTTTTCTAAATCTATAAAACACATCGTGATTGTCCAGAATAATTTGCATTCGTAACAGTTGTGTAGCAAATAATAACCCTAAAAACAAATCAGTCCTCTTTGTCTATCTTGGTAGTTACTTTGGCACTCTTGGCGACATTTACTGATAGAATATGACTTCTTTTAAATGATTTCGTCACCATCATTTCAGATATTTTTTATGAGCCAGTTATTTCAAACAGAAAAGCGTATATATTGAATTACGAAGCAATGTATTATCGTATACAATTGCGTTTAGATTTATGAAATATAGTTCTTCTGCATTCTCTTATCGATTAGACAAAACATTGTTTGGGGGCAGTTTGGTCATATCTGGCATTTGCGTCATTAAAAACGAACCAACCAACATTTAGCGATTAACGGTTTTTTGAAATACGATACTGCATGGATAAATAAAATAATATTGAATTGTTCAAGGTAATAACTAGGGCAACTTTTCGCAACAAATGCAACTTTTTTTCACGCTTTCTACGCTGCATGTAAAGTACTAAAACCAAGATTCTTTCTCCTACATGGGGTGTATTGTAAATGAGTTATAACCGCAACATAAATGCAACTTTCTGCATAAATGCAACCACCTGCAACTTTTTTAAATATAGCTTAAAATTAATTAATATCAAATTATTATTTTATTTTTTGCTCTCTGAATCAACACATCCAATCAAGTATGTCTGATCTTGCGAACGCCGAAGTATTGCGGATCAAGTTCATGGTAAGAAGGTGTTCGTCCGAAGACGAGAGTGAAATAAATGGCAAGAAGTACTTTGACACATTGGTTGGCACTTTTGATAATCCAGAGGAAACTTGCGTAATCGACTGCAGAGTTTGCAAGGTGAGTGTCGATCATCAGTATGTGTTTGCCTTGTAGATGACGTTTTAAAATCTCTGAATGTTGAGCGAAAGGTTTTTGTGCTTCTACTAAACGATACAGCACATTATATGACTGCGGCTGGCGCAGGTTTTCGATGTCAAAGAAATTACTCGCCAAGGATCGGCCATTCAACGTTCTTCTGTACTTCAGTATGTATTATAATACTGTTGTACACGACTAAAATTGTAATTTTTTTTGAATTTTTTTACAAATAATTTATTTTAGAATTTAGTGTATCAAAAATAAATGCAACTTTATTTCCATAAATGCAACTTTAGGGAATGATAAATGCAACTTTTCTCATTTTTACTGCAACAAAAAAGTTGCCCTGGTAATAACTATATAGAACTAGAAATCGTATATAAAATCCCATTTGCATCGCGTTGGTGAAATGGTGTATCAGATTCATCCCGGTAAATCTCTATCTTAATTCAAAAATTCATCAAGTTCTTTTTTTTCTACAAGACTGTACTTTTTAAGTTTGCGAGTTTTTGTTGTACACCGTTTATATATATATATATATATATATATATATATATATATATATATATATTTTTTTTAAATAATCTTATTTAAATATCCATATGTTTCAATGACAAGCTTATTATAGAGTTTATGTTAAATGCTAAATTGTATTCTATTCGAAACAAATCCTTGGTCGAAGTTAAATCATGTGTTTCGTAACATCACGGGGAAATTCAAAACAAACTTTTTTAACCCTCTTAGAGGTACACACGCTTATAATTTCACCTTACAATCTGTAGTTTTCTCTGCATCACTTTTAAGCAATTTTAACCTTCTTGAGCAGAAATAATTAATTAAAATTATCTTCCTAGGCAAGGACTAGTATTATATTTCTAATGAATTCTATTCTAAGGAAATTAATAAAACAATCTTTCCAAATGATTCAATTCCAAGGAAAATAAATGAATTTTCCGGGTTTGTTCCACGACCGTCGCCAATAGCCTGTTGTGTTGCTCCAGTTTTTATTTGATATTTATTTTTCCCAATTGTAATAGACGTTGATTCAAATTGGCTCTTTCTTAAAATCAAGATTTGGGAAATAAGTCTTTAAATTTATTTAATGTGATTGTATTGCTGTGAACTATGTAGTATAGCTGCAGTCGTACGTGGTAGATATATGGCTCTGGATAACAAAATTGATGCTGTGGATTCGTCCACTGAAGCGTAGATTGTCAATTTTCATTCTCTAAATTTTCCAAATCGTTTGAAGTGTTAGAGCATAGTTCAATCATACTGGTAAATTATTCTGGTATCTATTTAACTTGTTTCGTTTGTTTCAGCTTCCGATTATGTCGGATATTAGCTTTTAACGATAAGCCCTTCTGTATGATGTCTTCAAAATTTTAATCGATTTGGTATGGGTCAGAGAAATAGGTATTAAGCTCTTGCAGAGTATAATAATGTATACAACGTATGCAATATACATTCCAATCGCCCAAAGTTAATTCCATCCCATTCTCGAAAGTCGGTTACGATCTATTGCCAAAAGCTGGTTCCATTCTAATGTCAAAAACTGGTTCAGATCTATTGTCAAAAGCTGGTACAGACCTATTGTCAAAAGCGGGTTCAGACCTATTGTCAAAAGCTGGTTCCGGCCAATTGTCAAAAGCTGGTTCCCATATATTGCTGATAGTTGGTTACGTTCAATCGTTGAAAGATGATTTCACCCAATCTTGGAAAGTTGGTTCCCACATGTTATCGAAAGTTGTTTCCGAACTATTACCAAAAATTGGTTCCGACTTATTGCCGAAAGTTGGTTCCGACCTATTGCCGAAAGTTGGTTCTGACCTATTACCGTAATTTATGTTCGACCTATTACTGAAATTTGATTCCATCCAATCGCCGAAAGTTGGTTCGCCGAAAAAATGTACCGGCGTCGCTAACCTTTTCTTAAATGTCCCGTTTTTTAACGAAATCTTTTAATGTCCCGGTTTTTAACGAAATCCTTTAAATATCTGGGTTTTAACGCGAAACCACTTAATTATTCCGTTTTTCTACTCGGAACATTAAAACGTATTCTGCTGCTTCATGCGAATTCTGCATATTCCTGCTTACAATACTATGAGAAGCTGTAAAAGACCCCAATTCTGTAAATACATTCGACCGATAAATACACTCTATAACAAAAAAATCGACGCACCAAGAAGGAATCATTCGATTTCTTTGAAATTTCGTATGCAAAAATGTTTTGACCAAATATGCAAATGATTAAAATTTGGTGTCCAATGAATGAATAGTGCCATCTCCAGCGCATCGGAACTGCGCATCCAGCAGATGTATATAAGGAGTTGTTCTTAAACAGTTGTTAAAAAATTCTGCTGCATTGAGATTTAGGATACCTTTCAACGACTAAAAAAATGCCTCATGAAGGATTCGAGCTCATTACGAGCAACTTTGATAGTTTGGAAGAGGTCGTATCATTGGATTGAAAGAGGCAGGTTGGGAAAATCGGAGAATCGCTCGTCATGTGAGTCGAAGCGATGCGGCGATTAGAAGATGCTGGCAAGAGTGGGTGGACCATGGCAGATTTCAGCGTCATGATGGTAGTGGTCGACGTAGGGCCACAACAGATCGCGAGAACAGAGTGATTGTCAGATCAGCTGTCACAGCGCCTGATACATCGCTATCAACCATTAGTCGTGCGACCCACACACGAGTGTCCACCATGACCATTCACAGACGGCTGAGAGAGCGAAATCTACGCTCGTACCGACCGTTACACCACCTGCCACTCACGCCTGCACATTGTCGAGCCAGATTACAGTGCTGCTTGGCTCGATCAGGCTGGAATGATGCTGACTGGGGATGTATAGTCTTTAGCGACGAATCCCGCTTCCAACTGTGTCCTGACGATCATCGAAGACTTGTCTGGAGACGCCCAGGGCAGCGTGCCGATCCTGCTTTCACTATTGCACGTCACACTGGCCCTCAAAAAAGAGTTATAGTCTGGGATGCCATTTCCCTTGATAGCCGGACCCCTTTTGGTCGTCATTAGAGGTACACTTACTGCACAGCGGTACGTTGACGACATTCTGAGACCTGTTTTGTTACCGTTCCTTTCGCAGTACACTGGACTTATTTTTCAGCAAGACAATGACAGACCACATACGGCACGTGTTTCTATGAACTGTCTTCAAGCTTGTCAAACACTTCCTTGGCCTGCCAGATCACTAGATCTCTCTCCCATCGAGCATGTCTGGGATATGATGGGAAGGCGACTTCATCCGGTATAGAATGTTGATGACGTAGTCCTACAATTGGAGCACATTTGGCAAGAAATACCACAGGAGACCATCCGGGAGCTTTATCGGTCTATGCCACGCCGTGTGGCAGCTTGCATCCAGGCTAGAGGAGGGTCAACACCTTATTGAGCTCGTTACTGTAACTCTGAAATAAATAATTCAATTGTTCTGAAATTTTAATCATTTTCTATTCTGTACATAAATTTCGTATCCACCAATTTTTGTCTCCATCGGACAACTACTTCTTGGCGCGTCGATTTTTTTTGTTATAGAGTGTATTATTAACTGTATTATTAAGTGTATTATTAAAGTATACTGATCGGAAAAAAACGAAAATAACATGGTTTGTTCTTTATCATATTCCCTGGACAATTATTAAGAATTTTTTTCCGATGCGGGTATTAGTTTAGGTGTTTATTAAGTGTCAAAATTGAAAAAGCGAAATTTCTTCCGCGAGTGAGCAAAACACATACAAATTTTCAGTCTTCACCTGTGAGGTATTTTTAAAGAATTCCTCTCAACGTAAATTTTTGCAGCTCGTCGAGATTTTTTTAAAAATTTCAATTTGGTTCTTGATAATATTTTTTTGAAATTCGGGAGAAATCGGGACATTTTTGTTACTTTTTTTTAAACTATCATATCCATATCGTATTACTATTAGTTATTAATTTTGAAACTATCGCAGTATACCTCAGAATGTACTCTTTCTTGCGGTACTATTATTTTTGAAATCCGGTTAATAATTAAATTGGATGCGATCAAAATTCATACAAAATTCGGAATCTTTGGATATTTCCGCTACTTTTTGTTAAAACCATTATTGATTAATAAATAAAATCGATGCAATTAAAAGTTGGTTATACAATTTTCGGAACTTTCAGATCGTAATTTCCGATACAAAACTAAAACTGTCATATCTATATCGTATTACTATTAGCTTTTAATTTTGAAAATATCGCAGTATACCTGAGAATGTTCTCTTTCTTGCTGTACAGTTATTTTTAAAATTGGTTCATAAATAAATTCAATGCAATCAAAAGTTGGTCACACAAATTTCGTATTTTTTACTTCGCCTAGCATGTTCCTCACGCATATGAGGGATGTATTTTTGACCATGGGGTTTGCCAGATATCCAATTTATCGTAGCAACAATTGCAATAAAAACGATTTATTTTTATATGGCGAGGAAAGCAGCCCTTCGGACGATTAGAAAATTATTTATTAAATTATCTTTGGAAAATGAATAAACTGTCGTTAGAAAACCAAATGACAAGACCTCGAACTCGTCACCCTAGAAAATAAGCAATATCTTGTTGACGAAATATCTCGTCATTAGTCGAATTGAACCGATCTTGATGGACGGGATACATCGTCAAACACACTTGGAGATTTAATGAAGGGATATATCTCGCTCATCAAGATCTGTTCAATTTTGCTTATGTGTCAACACAATTATCGTAGAGGCAACCACAAGGAGAGTTTACAGCCACAGTCAGATCTTGATCTTGTCGTCATAAAAAATTGCTAATATCAATGCAAAATTGGCCAGATATGGATGCATATTGATTCATTAAAGGAGAATAATTTGATAACGTTAGAAATATAGTTTCAGAGTTGTTTTGGGTATTTAAAAATCGAGTAAACATAACAATCTTAAATATTTGAGCTTCAAATTTAAAACTTTTAAACTGAAAATCTCTTGTTACAATACAGACGACTTTAAAGAGCAATCAAAAAGAAAATATTATATAATATATATATATATATATATATATATATATATATATATATATATATATATATATATATATACATACATAGATATGATATTTATCCTTTAATTGTAAAAAACCTTTAAATTCAAATTAGCTCCAACTCTGAGCAAAGTTTCACATTCAAATTCACAGCATTTCATAAGAATTAATAGGCCTAATATGCTAATCTTTCTATATGAAAAAAAAAGTTACCGCCGCCGCCGCAGGATTGAAAACTGTGTTGTTTAGCTTGATTCTTAGAAGGTTTCCTCAGAAAGTACTGATCGGAAAAAAACGAAATTAACATGGTTTGCTCATCATCGTATTCCCTGGACAATTATAAGATTTTTTTTCCGATGCGGCTATTAGTTAAGGGTTTATTAAGTGTCAAAATTGAGAAAGCGAAATTTCTTCCGCGAGTGAGCAAAACACATACAAATTTTCAGTCTTCACCCGTGAGGTATTTTTAAAGAATTCCTCTCAACGTAAATTTTTGCAGCTCGTCGAGTTTTTTTAAAATTTCAATTAGGTTCTTGATAATATTTTTTTTTTAATTCGGAAAAAATCGTGACATTTTCGTTATTTTTTTTTAAAACTGACGTATCTATATCTTATTACTATTAGTTTTTAATTTTTAAAATATCGCAGTATACCTCAAAATGTACTCTTTCTTACGGTAAAATTACGGGTTGGCGAGTGTAAGCGAGCAGGGGGCGGATCCACCTAGTATGTTTAAAAAATGTAAATATTAAGTTTTAAGAATCCATGGTCAAAGTACGTGGTTGACTTTAAATACTATTCTCAATAAGGGGGAAGGCTTGGTTCCAGCATATCAATTACACTCGTGTCCATAAATTAAGGATATTGCCAGCTCCGTCAAATACAGGTTCAGAAACAAACAAACGTGACTTATTCATAAAGCCCATTTGTTAGACAAAAGATAAAGAACATAAAAGATGGTGTATGTATGATACCATTCATTAAAGTACGATTTTTGCTCACTGAAGCAATTACAAAAAATATCGACCTTACAAAAACTTAACATGACATGGTTGGTATGGTGGTTAATACATTGTATGTCTCCCAGAGGATGAAATACAGTCCATACAACGCCTAGGCACACTGAGAATCAAATTATCGAGCTGATCTTGGGGAAGATCACTCCACTCAGCAAGCAATGCTCTCCGAAGTTCCGGTACACATGTAGGAGGTGGTTGTAGGGCTGCAACTCGTCGACCAAGCATGTGCCACACATGTTCTATGGGATTAAAGTCAGTAAAGACAACTTGTTGCCAATAAACCCGATAGGCTCTGTGCTCATGAGCCCATTGCAGACGCAGTCGTCGATGGTTTGGCGTGAGGGGGATTCAATATAAATGAATCCTTGCATGCCGTCCACGGTGCTGCAGACGTCGGCGAATTGACGAAGCCGACATTAGTACACCTGTAGCAGTAGAACAAAGTGCTGCCAACTGCCTGAAAGAAGCTGTACGTTCATTCACCGCCATGTGGACCAGGTGTCTATCATTGCGCGCTGACGTCCCCTTCCGTCGTCCACTCCAAGTTTTTCGAGTTGGCCGGTGCTCGTCGGTCCACTGCTTTGAAACTCGCATCACTGATGAACTGTTCCGCTGCACACGAGCTGCTATTGCGCGATAGGAAAATCCTCCTTCACGAAGGCCGTTGATTCTCCCCTGTTCAAACTTCGTAAGTTGTTGAAATTTCACCCTATTTCGTCGTGGAGGCATACTTAGGTCTCACTAAACGTTCGCCACTAAAAAATAACCATGCACTGTTTTGAACGTCCCGCTACAGCCCTCTATTTTTACGCTTTTAGCATCAGTTCAGAGGGCGCTGCTCACACCACGCAAGCGTGGTGGCTCTGAAACGTTACTACTTTGCATAACATCCTATAACTGACATTTGCCGCAATTTTAATTTCATTCGGATGATTCCTTCATGGTGTTGCATTTTTTACAAAAACAGCTGTTTATAAGTATAAGAAAGAAACTAAGTATAAATCTAAAACTTTTTCATAACCAATAAGAGTTGTTGCGGGAGCTCAGATGAAATAGTAACTGGTTAGCAACTGGAGGGCTGCAAGCTCGAGACTCGATCCAATCAAAGACCGTCGAGTGATGTACGGGGCTGATGTACGTTAAATCTACCACGCCTTCAAATGTTCTAACTTTGTCCTGCTTTGAACGTGTGAAAATGTGTGTTGAACAAGTAATCTGTCTGAAAAATAAAATGCAAGAATGTTTTCAATTGTGAAAATGGTGTATAATAAATAAAGATTCTTAAAAGTATTCTACTTATTTCTAGCTCTCGATTTACAATGTTTTTTTTTAATATAGAAGGAATCATTACTTAAAGCTGTATTTATTTTAGAACAAATAATTTCGATTAAAGTAAAATTCCATCACAAACAAACTTATAAAGAGCACCAGAAGGACAAATGGAAGAGAGAATTGGCTGATAGTGAAACGAGCTGGAGCTAAACCAACTGTACCAATAACAAATAACTCGCTATCAAGATATTGCCATTTTTCGGTGATGACGAGATCAAGATCTCGTCAATTTTCTTCTAACGACCAAATGTCTCTTCCATCAAACTCTGGTCAATAGTTTTTCTTCTGATCCGATACCTTTGACTCTCCAGGTGGTTTATCTTTACGTCAAAAACCAACCCTTATGGTGCAGTTTGATGCAAAAACCTGTTCCAACATGTAACCATTTCTAGGAAAGGAACAATTTGTTTTTCAATTTAAATCTTGAAAAAGTAGGGAAAGTCTTTCTTGACGAGAAAGCTCGTCCACAACAAAATTGACCTGATCGTAGTTGAGGTATCTCGTCGAAATCACTTGAAATAGTAATTTAAAGCTAAATCACTATACTAAACGATTATTTTAATAACTACTGCAGTCATTCATGCAGAAAATTATACCTGAAATACAATTTTAAATACAATACTTCATTTGATGACGAACTAAAAGCTGACATTTATGTTTTTGTTGCAAAAATGATAAAAACCAATTCTCTAATAGTTTCCTAGCACGTTTTGAACGGAAATATGAGTTTGAAGATATTTCTTTCAGAAACTTCAACGATTAAAATTGACCTTATGCTCATTGTCAAACGATATTATCAATGTCTGAGGATACAACTTTTAACAACAGATCTGATTTTCTCTACTATTATAAAATGAAGTTTCTGTGTGTGTGTATGTTCGTGTACATGGTGCCCTGACGAATTTATGGCATTTACACTAATGAAATTTGGCACACATGTAGTACGAATTTTTTAGCAAATTTATAGACCAGCCCGATTTTTAAAATTTAACCTTTAAAATTTTAAAATTAATTTAATGCGATGTTTAATTATTATTTCCCTTTCCTCCTAATGGCAACAGTCATGATCGGTATTGAATGACTTACTTAATTTTTGGAACTGGATAACGGTTGTGCAATACGTTTGTTATTGTTTATTTTTTAGACTACGATACTTTGGATTTTGATTTTTGAAGCATATTCACTTTTATATTGGATTATTTGGATATTTTTTTCAAAGTCGTGATATTTTTTTTTTAATATTTTGTGCAATTTCTGGTTTGTTTCATTTATGCAATCTTTTGTTTGTTTCTGTATAATACTTTGGTTTTTGTATAGTAAATTTTTATCATTTTTGTTTTTATCTCTTGTGGAAAGAAAAGCGATATTTAATGTAGAACATTTAAAAATGAATTTATTATTATATTTTTGTTTTATTTGGTTTCCTAAAAATGTCCACAGTATTGAAAGGGTCTTTACTGCACTCACACCAATCTTGGATTTCTATTATTTATGCAAACTAAGAACATTTCTTCTATGTAGCTCTACGCTCACAGGATGATGATTTGCTCTTCTAATTTCAAAGTTTTACTGAGTAGCAAAGACATGTTCCATCAATTTATTGTCGCCATGTATTCCAAGATTGAATCGGAGAAGGTGTTGTACATACGACTGAATCAGATCACTCAGAATGGAACAGTATGCATATTTGAGAGATGCGTTGATGAAGGATGGAAATGTTGCAAAACGAAAACACACAGAAATCGCTAAACTTCCAAAAAGATATCAAAACCAAAATTTAAAAGTGATACTTTTGTACGTTTTTATGTTGCATAAATTATCAAAATTAAGTATTGCTATTCTTTCCAAAAGACACTCAAACACAGAAACAAACAAAATATTGCATAAAATAATAACAAAATTATGGCATTTCGCTAAAACGGCCTCTTTTAATTTACGCCCCACAATGTTTTGATACAACCAAAACAAATGCTGTTTTTATGCTTTTGTTTAGTATCAGCTTCTCCCTTTAGGCGACACTGCTACATTTTGCCTCACGAAAATATCAGTAATGTTTGCATAACATTGACATAATTTTACTGCGTTGTCGCTTTAGTGTAGTTAGACCAACATCGACTTTATACAAAGCCCACGTCACAACTCAAAATCCTATCACGAGGCTACTTTTACACACTACGATACGAACTGAAGTCGGTTCAGACTAATAGGTGTAGTTAAACATAAGTAACTTTTTCATATTCGTCTTACAATACGCTCACTACCCAAAGTTAAGCACAGAGAGGAAAATGTTATTTCAAGAAGCAAATCTGAATTTGAGAGGCTGCAATGTGCTGTACAGAAAGAAGGAAGTATTAAAATGTATTAGGTAACGGCCAATCACGGTTTTGTTTGGAGAAATATGCTAAAAATGCAGTCTTGGATTTAAACATTATTTTGTTAATGACACAAATGCTCTAACCCTTCACAATGCTGGCTTCTTTTATCACTGCCTTTTTTGCATATTGGGGGCTGTAAATTACAAAAAAAATACTGTTATTACGAAATGATGTTATTTTGTTCATCTTTTATGCTTTTTTTGTTTGTTTCTGTGTTTAGGTGTCTTTTGGAAAGCATAGCAATATTTAATTTTGTTAATTTATGTAACGTATAAATTTACAAAAGCATAAACTTTAACTTTTGGTTTTTATATCTTTTTGGAAGTTAAGCGTTTTTTGTGGAGTTTACGTATAGCAACATTTCCACCGTTCATCAAAGCATCTGTCAAATGTGCATAATGTTCCACTCTCGGAGTCCCTCTGATTCAACGATACTCAAAACAAAAGTTTATGCTTTTGTAAATTTATGTTGAATAAATTATCATAATTAAATATTCCTATGTTTTCCAAAAGTCACCCAAACACAGAAACAAACAAAAAAGTGCCTAAAAAAGCAACAAAACTATGGCATTTCGCTATAACTGCCTTTTTTTTAAACCTACTGCCCACAATATTTCGTTATATGGCCAAAAAAAAAAAAAAAAAAAAAAAAAAAAAAAAAAAAAAACGCTGTTTTTATGTTTTTCTTTAGTTTTAGCTTCTCCCTTTATGCGGCACTGCTACATTTTGCCTCACGAAACTATAAGGAATGTTTGCACAGCATTGTTATCATTTCACTGCATTGTCGCTTTAGTGTAGTTAGACCACCGACTTTATACAAAGCCTACGTCGCAACTCGAAATCCTATCGCGAGGCTACTTTTATGCGCTATGATACGAACTGCAGGTAGTTCATACTAATAGGTGTACTTAAACTAAAGTAACTTTTTCATATTTGTCTTATAATACACTCACTACCAAAAGTTAAGGACGGAGAGGGAAATGTTAATTTCCAAAAGCCAATCTGAATTTCAGAGGCTGCAATTTACTGCACAGGAAGATGGAAGTATTCAAATGTGTAAGGTAACAGCCAATCACGGTTTCGTTTTGAGAAATATGTAAAGAAAGGTAGTCTTGGATTAAAACATCATTTTGCCAAAGCTGGCTTCTTATATCACTGCCTTTTTTGCATATTGGGGGCTGTAAATTAAAAAAAAACTGCTATTGCGAAATGCTGTTATTTTGTTGATCTTTAATGCTATTTTTTGTTTGTTTCTGTGTTTGGGTGTCTTTTGGAAAGCATAGCAATACTTAATTTTAATAATTTATGCAACGTATAAATTTACAAAAGCATAAACTTTTACTTTTGGTTTTTATATCTTTTTGGAAGTTTAGTGATTTCTGGGTACTTCAGTTTTTTTTTATCGCAGCATTTCCACCGTTTATCAACGCATCTCTCAAATGTGCATACTGTTCCACTCTGAGTGATCTGATTCAGTCGTATGTACAACACCTTCTCCGATTCAAACTCGGAATACATAGCGACAATAAATAGATGAAACAGGTCTCTGCTTTTGAAAAATATATCCAAATAATCCAAACGAAAAGTTAATATGCTTTAAAAATGATAATCCAAACTATAGTATAAAACAGAAACAATAACAAACAACGTATCCAAAAATGGTGGAAACACAAAAAAATATATACTTATATTATACATTATGATAATCCAAACTGAAAGTTTACGCTAACTAAAAGTTAATATGCTTTTAAAAAAACGATACATTTTTATAAAGGATATCCATTAATCGGGCACCTACATACGCACAGTAAATACGTATTTAGTCAACACCAATTGAACACTTGCTATTCGGAGGAACACAATAATAAGTAAATATCTCATTACATTTCTTTTAAAATGTTCTGGATTTAATTTTAAAATTAGTGGTGGACTATAAAATTGTAAAATATTCACACTACCTATGTGCCAAATTTCATTATTGGAAGTACTATCCGAACAGACAATACACGTAGTACTTCATTTTATAATGGACAATATGCATAATTTTCAAATTCATTTTAAAATGAAAGAGCACGAAAAACTACGTAGAAAAATGCCACTTAAACTGCAATCTGACGACATTAATTATATTTAAAACACTTTTCAAATTGCTCTGACGTCAGTTTTAACGAAAAACTGCAGTCGCTGACGATTTTTGCCTGTGACGTCATAGTACATGATTTTCCCATCAAGCGTTCCTTGAACTGTGTTATCTCTATGGGTATCTTTTTAGTAGTCTTATATTTACAGATTTTTGATTAATTCAGCAATGGAAGGTTCGAAAATAGTTGAAAAGAAGAATTACAAATATTGTATTGTTCCGTTTGTGTCATAATTCAACGATTAAAACACCAAAAAAGTATTTATTTTTTGTTGTACCAAAATATGAACAAGTTCGTAGAAGATGGTGCAGCGTTATGAAAAGAGATTAAAGAAAAACAAAAACCTGTGTTCTACTTTTTGCTTGCATTGCTGTGAAGATCATTTTTGGTAAGTTTAAAATACGAAAAATTATTTGTATTTTTAATTGTTTTTAATTAAGAATTGTATGATTTAACCTTGTGGATAACTACTTGTATTTTTGCTAAAACGAAAAAATATTCTTTCGGTATCAAGTCACTCATAATGCAGAATTTCTTGTTTCATGAAAAAGAATTTAATAAATAAATATAGGAATACTATAGATTTATAAATAAAAAAACTGGTTACAAAAATATACAGAGAGCTAACATCAATAAACATTGAATTATTATACTCGTGATAATTAATTTGCAGTTGGTAAAACTGTGTCATATTTCTTCTTTAAACTGAATATTAAGTATTATAGAATTCAAATTCTTGCAATTTTAATCAAATTATCACACTACCTTCTTCATGGTTTAAAATGTTGGACTACCAAATGTTGTGTTCAATATTTAATGCTGTTGCAATTCTCGCAATAAGTTTCTCTACACATATTATTTTTGGATCATCTTTTAGTGCATTACGTTTTATCGCTTAAATATATTTAAAAAATTATTGTTAGTTAACTAACAAAAATAATAATGTTGGTAAAAAATTAATGTAGAAAATTAATTTTAAGTTAGCTTTTAAAATTCACTATTTTAATACCCCAACAATTTTAATCTACTTTGAAATTATTTCCTAATATAAAGCTCTTATTTGATATACTATTCTAATTATCTATACAAAAAAAATCTGTTTCAGAATGAATTGTGTTACTTATTAATGAAAAGAGAACAACTATTAATATCCCATTTTCTTAAGTACAACTTTTTGATAATAACACTACTCTTTAAAAGCAATATAAAAATACATGTCTTTTAAAAATAAATATGGTGTACAAAATATTATCATACTCTTCGCTTTTACGCCTTTCATTTCTACTCCCATAAAATTTGGATGGTTTCGCAAAAAAGAAAACATGGATATACCATCCAATTTAGATAGATTATCCGACTGGCCTTTTACAAAGCCTTGTTCTACAGTCGTCATTTTTAAAGAAGAAATCTGTATAATAATAATAATAATGTAAAGACTATAAATTCAACACAATTATTTAAAAAATAAAATTAGCGTAAAATCAATGAAAGCAACCTGAAATAACATGCGGCCGGCGAATGTAGTGAGAGATTTCATGTACTATGACGTCACACCAAGCTCCACCCCGTTTTCAGTCACGTGACTTCGACGCGTTTTTTAATCGCTATTTACGCTTAAATTAAACTTTTTGTGATTTTTAAAGTTGATTTTCGGATTGTTCATAATCGAATTTGTAAAAAAAGGTACCATTTTAGGACCTTTTGTGACATAGTGCATATTCCCTATTGTCTAGACTCGCTGCCAAAAGTTAAGCACATTGTGGAAAATGCTAATTTCTGGAAACTAATCTAAATTTGAGAGGCTGCAATTTGCTGCAGAGTTAGATGGAACTATGCAAATGTGTTATACAGCCAATCACAGTTTCGTGTCGACAAATATAAAAAAGGCAGTCGTATAAGAAGGCGGCATTGTCAAGGGTTAGAGCAGTTGCATGTAGGTGCTGTAAAAAGTGTTTGCAACTTTTGTAGGATTAGTTTTCAAGACGTCGTGTTTCTGTCCCTTCCGCAACACAAATATCAAGCGCTGCCGTTCTGTGGGATGCCTTCAAGTTTGGCAATCAATCACTGATGTTGCTCTTTTCTTTGGCGTTCATTTCGTCATTTCATGATTATGCAAACAAGCCAAACAGTTGTCCAAACACCTGTGGCCCGCACCCAAAAGGTTATAACCCCTGCGGTTCATCGATATATTGCTGTTGTAACAAAGCACTCATCATGCATGGCTGTGCCAAAGGGCAAATCTTTCCCAAATAAATGAAGATGTCAATGTTATCAAAAAGCAAGTCTTGCGAGAATTGCCCCGTAGTTTTAATGTTTACAAATCTATAGACATTACGCATGACACAAATCAGGCCTTAAAACACACAACAGAGTTTTTTAACACATTGGAACCATCTGGAGTACTCTCGCACATATTGGAGCACCGATTATGCTTCTCACAAATCTGAATCCACCTTCACTGTGCAATGGCACAACACTCAGTCAAGAAACTCATGCCAAATATTATTGAAGCCACCATCGTGACTAGACATGCTGCAAGTTAAAACGTATTCCTTCTTAGAATACTAATCATCACTTCTGATATCCCCCATTCCAATTTAAAAAACTTCAATTCCCAGTTCGTTTAAGTTTCACTGTGAACATCAACAAGGCACGATCACTTAAAGTCATACGACTTGATCTCATTATACCGAGTTTCTCCCACTGTCAAGTGTTCAAGAGATTTAATACTTTTTTACTTTTTATAAATAGATAACACTTCAATTTCTTGCCACATATGGTTTTTTAATAAGTGTACATGTATACTCTCTCGGGTAAAAATAATCAAGTATAAAATGCAAATTTTTAAAATTTGTGTTCCTTTCGGCACATGGCACATACTTATTTAATTTCATTTAATTCTTTCTAAAGTTGCATTTCACATCTACAAACATTGCTAATTTTAAAAATACAGATAAGAAATAAAATAATTCACTTTGCACTAAAAAAAAATTACCTTTTATTTTGGTCTATTAGTTTATTTTATTCAAAAAAAATTACCTCAACTTACAAAAAAATATTTCTAATTTTTCTGTCTCCCTATTATTTAAGTAATTTGGGGTTAAAATATACTGTGTTGCCCAAATCAACAGATTTCATTGTTGTGTTAAAAATAAGATACACCACACATTCAAGTTGAAAATTTATAAAATAAGAGACTTATTTTTTCGGTTTTGAGTAGAAAAGCATGTTTTCTCTCTCCTTTCAATTTTCTCAACTGCCTTTTCTAAAAACTTAAATCTCTTAATTCTTAGAAAATACAATTTTTGGCATTGCAGTAAAATGTGTAAAATATGCATGTGTATAAGACGGATTTTAAAAATAATACAACAATCAACAGAAATTATACATGTTTTTATTAAAAATTTCAGCGAATTTGAAATCTGAGGAAATTTGTAATTTTCAATTAACATCACACAAAACAACACAATTGGCTATTAACGAGGGTATGGGATTAATTCCCTAATTGAGAGATCCAAAGTAATTTTTAATTATCGTCGTACTATAGCAACTCAACGTGCGATTTACAACGGTCCACTATCAATCCCTAAGGAAAAGATCCGAGGTAATTTTTAATTAACGTCGTACTGTAGCAACTCAACGGGCTCTTGACTACGGTCCGGGATCAATCGCCTAAGGAAAGTATCCGAGAAAATTGGGTAATTTTTAATTAACGTTCTCAAGCACTACAACTACCTATTAACTAGGGTCGAAGTTTTATCCAATAAGGGAAATATACGTGTACAACTACGGTCAGATGATAACATAACACCTCAGCTGGCACCCCACTCTCCAAGAAATTGTCACGTCACACCGATTGGAACTCTTCACACACCTAACCCCACAAAGCACAGCACGGGCAACGCCGTGCTAGCCACGCAGTGGCTAGTATTTAATATTTGGAAACATGTAAAATGATATACAATGTTGTTAAGCTTTTGTTTCTTAACGTAAATAAGAAAAATCGAACTCGCGACCTTGCCTTTGTTGATATACTAATTGCGATCTTCTGCAAGTCCTTTTATAATACAAATTATCCAACAAAACATGTGAGGGCTCAGTGATTAGTATATGTCTATACTTTTCATTATTTGGATACGGTTTCATGGAAATTTCAACATTAAGATATAGTGTCGATATCTCTGTACCTAGTGCAGAGATGATTTTCCAAGTACATCGTTGATTTCCAAGAAGATCCATCGCAACAATTATAAGAGTGTAATATCAAAATCCCTGTACCCCTAGTTGATCTTGTCCTTCGGCAACAGAAACATCTCCAAATCTGTAGAAAACATCCGCACAAACATCGCATTTTACACATCTTTTAAATTTGCAGTTTTTCAACATACTGTTTTTGTTGAGCAAAAGAGATTTTTCTCTGTCACACAAAAAACAAATTGATAACAGTAAAGTTAAACGTGATTGCTTTCTCTCAACTATATTTCAAAGTTTAACTATATAAGGGATAAATTATGCTTAACACTGTCATATATAATTAGACGGATAGATAACTAATAGTGACAACAGCAAAATACGAAACGGTACTCTAGCTTATCGTATTTCTTCACAGTAACAGAAAAACTACACTCCAAACCAGCAAATGTTTAACTGCGTGTTTTTATTATTATAAAAGAGGTTTTCTGTCAAAATAAAAACAAACAATTGTCCTAAGTTATTGATTTATTTCAACTATATTCAAAGCTAAGTATGTGAGAGATAAAATATATTTGACCCTGTCATCAATAGACGCAAACTATGCTGTTCCCGTTTCCACAAGCTGCTTATTTAAAAGAAAACTAAGGCGGTTTTTCTATATTGGATTGCATAATTAGTCTAAAACTAATGAAATTTCTACTATAATTTTACCTATTTTAGCGTGTGTTACCAATTTGTCTTTGTGCACGAATAATGATCGTTATTTTAAAATTCTTATTTCAAAATTTGTTTGGCTGGAATAACTTGAATTTATAATAGATGTGTAGTGTATAATAACAGTAAAATCGTCTTCCTGGTCTATCTTGGCGGTTTAGCACTCTTGGCGACATTTACTGATAGACAATATTTTTCTATCATGCCCTCCAGCATTTGAGAACTTTGATCCGCTTATTATTTCATAGCAGGAAAGAGTATTTATTGAATCAAGAACCATCGAGGTCGTGTATGCAATTTCATTTCGATGTATGAGATTCAACTTTTCATTCTTTTATTGATTAGAAAAACCGTTGTTTGCCACTAGCTTGTCCAGATCTGGCCTTTGGGCCATATAAAAGCCAACAAACCAGCTTGTACCGATTTAATGTTTTGAAATATGGTACTGAATGGATGAGGTGAAATAACATTGGATTGTATTAAGGTAGTAACTATATACAACTGGAAATCGTATATAAAATCCCAGCTGCATCACAATGGTAAAATGACGTATCAGATTCACCCCGGTAAGTCTCTAACTACCTTAATTGAAATATTAATTAAGTTCTGCATTTCTGAAAGGTCGTATTTTTTGTTTGAGAGTTAAAGATACTCATACAATTTTGTATTTAAAATAATCTCATCTAAATATCGATATGTTCCAATGACAAGCACACTTTCAAGTACTTGTTAGATACTGGTAAGAGGTCTCGGTCTCGTTGAGAGGGTTAACAAAGGGTTTTAAATCCAAGGTAAACTGGGTTCTATTTGGGAATCCTTTTGCGAAGTAACTTCAGCTGAGTATTATGTATAAACCGAATGAACTATAGTATACTGAACTAGAGTTCATTTAGTTAATTGAGTTTAAAATTTACTATTGTAGTCGAAGTAGTAAGTTTTAAGTACTATGACAACAACAACAAAAAATAATAATAGTATTGATTTCAGCAGTATATTACGAGTCATACTTTAAACGTTGTTTTGTGCTGTACACTGGATTTTGCTTCATATAGTATAGGATTCTAAAACTTGTCAAAATACACATTCCTTAGCCCCGATAAATGGGGCCTCGCTTAAAAGCATTTAAGACTAGCTTTCTTACAATATGATGTAAAAATTGAAGAAGATATCTCTATATATAAAACGCTTATGCGAGGCGGAAAAAGGGTCTTTATTTCTTTCTTCCCGTTGGAAACGATCAGCTTCTTTACGAAACTCAACCCTGGCATTTCGCTGTGCTGTTGAGATACTCGCTTACGCATTATAGGAACATTCGTTACTTTTTTGTTTTAATTTATGAATTTAAAAGTTTTTTGCGATCTATTTACTACAATTTGTGTGGAGGAGAGCAGCGTGCTAGGGAATCCCTTCGTAAAATATTTCAGCGACGATCGGCCAGAAATACTGCCGACAGGCTTAGGAGAGCTAGAGCACGCGGCGAGCAAAAAATTGTTAATATTGTGAATTCCCAAATCGAAACGTAGGTTTCCGAGCACGTTTGCGGAATGATAACGGAAATATGCAATTTTTATCAAGCACTTTATTGGAGAAATTAATTAAACTTCATCAATATGTGTACTAAATGCTGTCACGATGGTAAAGTACGTTTACCGAATCTGGCGGAAACTCCCGATCTTTTAAAGGAATTGCTCACTAACAATTCACTATAGGCCAGAAACTATCAATACCATACAAGGGAAATGCTGCATTGGCTTTTACTTCTATGGGGGCTGAAGTAAAAACACCTCCTGGCACTGGCCCATATTGCTTCCGAATACACGATTAGATTTACGATAGTGTTGTTTCACTGTATTCTAATGAAAATTTTAAACCAGGCTATAGACAACTGTATATTTATTTGATACCTCTGAAGCGAACAGTCGTCATTTCGAGAACAATTCGTCTTGCCTAAGCTCTATGATGAAGAAGTTGGATGCATTACTTCTTACATCAAACCCTTATGCTGAATCATATTTGCAAATGTATCAGTTGATTCAATAGAATCCCACTGTAAATGTCAAAATGATTTTTATGGATCATCCCGACTTGGATATGCGCCGATATAATGCACCTACTTCCAGGACTGAGGTTACAGCCATATTTGTTGGAGATGATGGCGAACCGCCAGCAAATAGGGATATATGCATTTATCCAATTGGAGAGGGCTGTAAAAATACATCCCCACTAAATCAATGTAGTGATCCAATGGTATATCTATTGCTCTTTCCTAGAGGGGAACCGGGTTGGTCAAATGAGATGGAGCATGTCGAGGAGAGACGTTTTGCCAAAAGAACTAGTGTCACTCAATTGCAGTTTTATGCACATAGACTATAAGTTCGTAGTGGCTTCAGTCTTTTGCAGAGTAGTGGCAAACTATTTCAGCAATATATAGTAGATGCCTACGTAAAAATGAAGGATCTCGCCTAAACTACATCCGCCTGAATCACAAAGACCCAAGGGTAGAGTTTTATGGGGGACTTTTAGATGCTCTAACAATTTGAGCCTCAAATAACAATTTACGAGTGGGAAACGTATTGTACTGCCTTCTTCTTTTCAAGGAAGTCCCATTTACAGGCACCAGTACTATGAAGACGCAATGGCTATGGTCAGGAAGTTCGTGCGATCTGACCTGTTTGTGACATTTACATGCAACCCATCATGGCCTGAAATTTTAAATGCCATGCAAGGCGGTGAAAGACCTGAAAACAGACCTGATGTTGTCGTTAGGGTTTTTAATATGAAATTATCAGAGCTGTTGGACGACCTTATAAAACGAAAAGTATTTGGGGTTGTAACTTCCTACATATGTTATCGAGTTTCAAAAACGGGGCTTACGTCTTTGTCACATTTTACTAGCATTGGATTCTTCTTATAAAATTCGTTCCAAAGATGACATAGATAAGTTTGTTAGGGCTGATTTACCGAATATTAACGTAAATAAAAGGCTTTTTGAAATCGTGACCATTTGTATGGTCCATGGCCCCTGTGGTATTATAAATCCAAATGCTCCATTCATGAAAGATGGAGAATGCTCGATACAGTTCCCAAAAGGATTCAGAGAGGAGGCCGAGGAAAATGTAAATGGCTATACAGTTTACAAAAGACGGTGTACAGAACCAGTTAGAGTAGGGAAATATTCATTGGTAACCGTTGGATTGTACCTTATAATCCGTGGCTATCTAAAAAATACAATGCACATTTCAATGTAGAAGTTTGTGCATCTTTAAAAGTGTCAAACATTTATATAAATATGTATACAAAATATGTATACAATATTAATTAATACAATAACAATAAATATGTATACAAAGGTCATGATGCAGCCTCCATCACATTAAAAAATGATGACAGTGTGAATTACGATGAGATTTTAAATTTCTTAGATGGGGAGATATGTCAGTGCTCCTGAGGTAATGTGGCGTCTAAGTGAGTTCAGCATGTCTGATAAATCTCAAACAGTAATCAGACTTGCAGTTCACTTGAATGAACAAAAGGCTCTTTTTTAAAGCGGGCAAGAAAATGAAGCAGATGAACGAGATTCTATTAAAGATACCACTTCAACTGCATTTTTTAAATTAAACCTTACTGATGAAGAAGCTCATGAGTATTATTATGCTGATAGATGTTCTCCTAGGCAGTCGTGAACCATTAGTAGACGGAATTGTGCAACAGTTTCACGACGTGGGCTGTTGGGAATGGTGATTAGGTCGTCAACTTTCCACCGCTTTGTCCGTAAGAGGTCAAGTAGCTGTAAGTTATAATTTTTGGATATAATCTGTTTAATATACAGCTTTATGGAATGGTAAGATGCTGTTAAACATCTTGACTGGAGCAATTTCGAGCCCTTCTTTGTGAGGAAATCAGCCTGTTCGTTCCCATTTACTCCACAGTGACCAGGTATCCATTAAAGCGCCACATGCTTCTTTTTTAAAACCAACTTTCGCAAATCGTCCCGGCATTGAAGGATTTTGTCCGATAAAGGAGGACTAGTTGAACCAATGGCCTGAATTGCTGCTTGGAAATCGGAAAACAGAACCACTTTATTAAACTTATCTACAAAGACCAACAACTGCTTTAGAGCAATTCGAATGGCTTCCACCTCTCCGTCGAAGGATGTTCTGTTTTTCCTGTAGAAGCATAAAAGCAGAATAGGCTCGAAAAAACTCCCGACCCTGAAGTACAATTCCTGACCCTGCAAAGCAATTCCAATGTACTTTTTTATACCTTTTGACTGCTGCTATAGATATAACAGAAGCGATTATCTTAACTTTCAAGGTATAACTGCTGTACCGGCCGTAGTTTAAATGCTAAAAATCCATGGGCAAAGTCAGTAGTTGACTTTGATTCCTGTTCCTATTCAGAAGTCATGGTTACAGCTAGGGATGGGGGAAAAAGAACTACCTGTTCTTTTACGTTTGTTCTTCAAAAAGAACAGGAATAGTCTGTTCCCACTTTCATAAAAATCTTTTTGTAAAACGAAACATTGGAATTGTTTCTTCTTCGATTTTAATTTGTAGGGTTTTAATGGGAATTTTGCAAATGAAAAGATTTCTCTTTTCTTAAATTTACCGAGTTCGCTAAAAATTTTAGAATTTTCTAAATTATGCTATGTCCAAAACGCAACTGTTCATGCCATATTTCTTGACTCATTCTATTTCTTGTTGATTTATCACCCGTTCTCTTTCCATAAACTGCTCGGAGACTACTTCCTGTTCGGTAATTGATTCCTGCTCTCAAACTGTTCCCCGTTCTAAGAACTGTCCTCCGCCGAAAGAGCTGTTCTCCGTGAAAAGAGCTGTTCTACGTCGAAAGAGCTGGTATGCTGTTCTCGATGAATTGTTAACGGAGCTGATCTCGCTGACTGCTTCTGGAACATCTCTCTCAGATCTCACAGAGTTCTCGGCTGAACCAAACTCCGACTTTTGATGACTGTCTGAAGATTATTGTAATAATTGCGATGGTAAAGAATTTTTATTTAAAAAAAATTAAATATTTTTAAAAAATATTACAAGTCAATATTTTGATGTCTAGCTTTTACTCTGGTGGTAGTGTCGTCATGATTTAATCTTTAGATTTGCTTTTTTTTTTTAACTTTTAACTTCGTTTTAAAAACCGAATTTTACAAAGAAATGGGAAGAAATTCTAAATGTGTGGACATATTTCACTGTGAAAAATGGAGACAGGATCAGGTGACATGCTTTCACTATAAGTTGAAAAAGGATCTAATTTAAGTCAGCTATTACTACGCTAAAGATATCTCGGATACAAGCATCCTACCACAGAGCTAATGTGTTGAAAAGCGAAATTATTTTCTTACTTAGATTTTTATGTTGTAAACGTGTTTAGATAGATTATATAACAATTAAACTGATTTTGATTATCTAATTTTATTTTCCAAGTGGTAATCCCGGTATGCGGTTGTAATAATATTTTAAAGGGCAACTCCCTATTACATAATATCATTCAAAATTACGTGGTGATGTTCTCAGATCTTTCCCTTCGAGGCGGATCATAGACCGTCGCAAATATCTCATTCTGTTGCTCCAGTGTGACGTTAATTACTTACCCTATTAAGCATAAAGCCATACTTAAAAGTCTTCCAAGTGATTATCGGGTCCTAGATTTTGTTGACCTAAAAATGACATTAAAATATAGAACAAATTATTAATTTCGTTTGAGAATTTGTTTTGTGTCAGGTACCTGATATCTATTAGAAACCGTACTTGAGATGGTTTAGATTCGGAACAATTGCTGTCACTTAGGACCAAGAAAAAATTTAAACGCTTCGATTTACATGAACTTTTACAAATTTACGTATATAGAATTCAGATTTTCTTTTATTAATTTTTGATAGTTTGACAGACTTGCGCCACAAAAAATCAATAAATCGATTAACAACACTGCTCTGCATGAAAATCAGACCCGATACCATTCCTGCTGATTCTCATGTAAATTAACCTCCTGAATCCGAATTGGACCCCTGTTTTTTACCATGACCCACTGTTTTTTGAGGAGCCCTTCCCCCACATGTTTATCACTTTTCGATATAATTTTATGGATATAAATATGATTTAGAGTGGGGAAGAGGTTTAATGTAACCATTAATTTTTTCTGAGGAGCTAGAGTATTGAAAAGCTTTAAAACATGAACATTTGTAGCAAGGAGGGAGATTTGGGTGAATTTGATTCCTTAAATTGTAAAAAAATCATTAAAAAAATTGTTTTTCTGGGATTTGTTCGTACATTTTTCACTTATTTTCTACATATTCCAGCTTCTAGCCCCCCCCCCCTTTTTCTTCCCCTAAACACCCTCAAGTAATAAAAATATATAGCAATCTCTCGCAAGAAAGTTTGGCAGATCAATGTACGACGGTGGGCGCTCTCAATTACTCGTGCGCTTCGTGGTTTGTGTAGGAATTATCATTCTTTGACAAGTTTAAACGTGCATTGCTTTTATCACTATAGTTGTGAACTGTAATCGCTATCTTCCTTCATTATATCTCTCACGATCGTAGAGTCAGCTCTTCGGTATTCTAGGTGGGAAATCTGTGTTTTCAAGTTGTTTAGATTGTGTAAAACGGTCCAAATTTTTTTGCTCCGGCTTTTTCAAAATGGATTACAGTACGTGAGTATAAGTTGCGATTAATACCGAGCAGTGACTTTCTGTTCAATTATGCCACGCGAGTGTAAAAAACATCCCGATAGCTTCTGCTATGTCAACAAGGATTGGGTTCCAAGGTTTTGCTGCACTACTTGTTACAGCTTGACCAAATGCCTGAAAGATACCCGTAAATCAATGCCATTTGCTGCGCCCATGGTTCGGCGCGAACCTCGCTGTCATCTCACGAATTGTTACTTTGTATGACTTCCACCGATTGGAGCCCAATACTTGTCCTGATCGCCAACTTGGCAATCAAAATAAAATTGATAAGCAGTTTTAAGAAGCGGAGGCAGGGAATTTCGTTGCGCTTATAAAGTCAATTCACCGGAAACATAGCAGAAACTATCGGAATGATTTTTACACTCGTGTGGCATAATTAAACACTAAATGAATGCTCGGTATTAATCTCAAGTTACACTCACGTACTGTAATTCACTTTGAAAAAGCCGGAGCAAAACATTTTGACCGTTTAACACAATCTAAACAACAGAATCCCCGCCTAGAATACCGATGGTAATGGTAATGGTAATTTTAGTTAACGTCGTACTAGAGCAACACAACGGGCTAGTGACGACGTTCTGGGATTAGTACTTTAAGTGAAAGATCCGAGGACAACACTTCGTAATTTTGAACCACGGTCAGATGACGAAGTAACACCTGAGCTGGCACCCCACTCTCCAAACATCCACACCAACCCAACGTGAGGACTTTCGGCCACGACATATTTAAAGTGCACTAGCCGCATCTACACCATACGCTTGGACTTGGACACCGCAGGTGTCCCCCTTACCCCCCCCCCCATCCATAGGACAGGTAAAAGTGGTTTTTTGTGGACACGCTGCGGAAAAGTGGTTTGGTTTAAACCGTGGAGGCACTCTTTCTATGGTTTCATGGTCAGAACTTCTCATAATGAGATTTCCCGTTATGCACTACATTATGTATACTGTAATAATACAAAGTTACATACAAAAAAAGACAAATTAGTCTAGTCGTGGTCAAGATACTCTTGGATCCGGATATGTAGAGGCACCTGAACAGTTTATTGGATGAGGTAGTCTATGTTGTCTGAAAGGAAACTCATGACTGATATTATCTTTGACTGGGCTTGATCGTTGCTGGCTGTGTTTTTTGCCCATGCCGCATAATTAACATCTGATGTCTGCGTGAGATGATGAGAACACGTTAGAGGGCATTTGAAGATGTAATGATTGGGCGTTCCTGTTTGTCCACAGGTGCAGTTGCTAGAATTTGCCACATTGAATCGGCTCAAGTAGCTGGGGAAGGGTCCATGGCCTGTGAAATATGACGTGAGGTAGGGACCATACGGCTCTTTTCTGGGGTTGACTTTTGGGAAAAAAGTGAAGGTTCTCCTTCCTGTTGTTCCTGTTTCCCATTCCTCCTGCCATCTTTGCATGGTTGCCTTTGTCAATGAGCTCTTCACGTGACATTTTGGTAGTTTGGCGGAGACCTTGAAATCCGTTTCGCCCATTGCTGCTTCCTTGGCTAACTGGTCAGCCCTTTCATTTCCAATTATGCCAATATGTGCTTTGACCCAGTTAATGAACGTGTTGTGGATATTATCCTGTAGTAGTGCTCTTATTTTTTGGGCAATGGAATTTTTGGTTTGAAATTGTTGTAGGGTTTTGACTGTGGAGAGGCTGTCTGTGAGAATATTGCATTTATCGTAGCTTTGGTGCTGTGCCCAAGCAAGAGCGAAAAGGATTGCAAGTTTCTCCGCTTGCGGCACTGTATTATTTTTATCAAGCTCTATTTTCCTGGTGTAAATTTCTCTTCCTTCCCTATATGCCACAAAGGCCGCTCCCACTCCGTGTGGCGTCTTGGATCCATCTGTGTAAATTGTTAAATCGGTCTCTACTTGTTTTTGTGTGCCTACTGTGTCAAAATCAGTTGTCCAAGTATCTTCTTTAAGGATGTCCGCGTCGTGTTCGTAGTCATTTGTGTAGTAGGGGACTCCTAGGAAATGTATGTCTTGCTGGAGTCTAATTAGTTTTGTAATCGCTGCCTCTCTATGTACCACTAGGTGCAGTGGTTCGGTTCCTGCCAGTATTTGTAAAGCATTTGTTGGGGAGGTGCGGTAGGCTCTAAGTATACGGACAGTGAAAAGGCGCTGGAGGCTTTGCAACTTTTGGATATTGCGTTGGGTTAGTTGTTGGGCCCATATGCTCGCTGCGTAACATATTTGTCTCTCAGCGACTGCCTTATACCATATCTTGAGGAACCTTGGCTTTGTGCCCCACGTTCTTCCCACCGTGTGTGCCATGTTATTGCTGAGTTGGAGGCATTTTGTTTTTAGGTGAGCGATGTGTTGGAGGAAGGATAGCTTATTGTCTAGTATCACGCCCAGTAGTCTGATGTGCTTGACTATTTTGACTCTTATGGTGCCGCTTTGGAGTATTGGGTTTCTTTTGAGTGGTTTTTGTGCTCCTATTATCATGGCCGTTGTCTTGCTCTCGGACAGTGTCAGTTGTTCCTGTCGGCACCAAATTTGTATCCTTTGAAGGGCTTCGCTGGATGTTGTCTCGATAATTCTTCTGTTGTTGCCCGATATGACTATGGTGATATCATCTGCGTACGCTTGGATTTCGCAGTTTGTTGGCCATGTTTGTAGTAGTAGATCGTTTACCACTAGTAGCCATAGGAATGGTCCGAGACATGAGCCTTGCGGGCATCCTCTTTGGAGCTTGTGGGTTATTGAAGTATTGCCATGATGAAGGGTGACATTGCGGTTGTGAAGATAGCTTTTTGTTATATCTATTAAGTCGGGTGGGAATTTATGCTTGTGTAGCTTATCAAATAGAGAGGGCCACCACATGGAATCGAACGCACCTTTGATGTCTAGTGAAATAATGCAAGTGTGATTCCGGTTTGTCTTATTGTGGTCTATTTTGTCAATGATAGCCTTTAATGCGTGTTCTGTTGAACGTCCGGGTCTAAAGCCGTATTGTTTATTGCTGAGTATATTGTAATTAGATATGAATTTATGGAATCTTAAAAGTAGTAGTTTTTCCAGCGTTTTGCCCATAATGGGCAGTAGGTTGATTGGACGGTAGGAGTCGGTGAGTGATGGGTCTTTTCCGGGTTTTGGAAACAGGACCACCTCTCCTGTCTTGAAGGCCGTTGGGAAAAAGCGTAGGTTCTTGCAGGTATTCATGCAGTTAAGTAGTTTGGTGGCATCTGCTTCTAAGATGAGTCGCTGTGTAGTGGCGTCAATGCCGTCTGGTCCTGGGGCCTTGTCTTTTGGTGCGTTGAGGATTATATGTTTGAGTTCTCTGCTCGTGAAGGGTGGCGTGGTGGGGGTAGTACTTGGTGGGAAGGTCTTGTTTCTTGTGAGTGTGTCTTCGTATGTGTCTTGAGATGGCGAGTCTGGTCTGTAAATGTTGTTGAGTAAATTAATTAGGTTTGCTTTGGTTTTAAAGGGAGTTAATCCTGTTGTAGCGTGGATTATGTTGCTGGGCTGTTGTCTGTTAGTGACTATCTTGAATGTTGTTCCGAATGCGTTGTTAGCCCTTGTGCAGAATGATCTCAATGCAGTGCCTTTGGCCTTCTTTATTTCCTTTTTATAGTTAGCTTTCAGTTTTCGGAGCTTTATTTTAAACTGTTCTCTGGTTGCTGCGTCTTGATCCTTCTGCATTCTTCTGCGTGTGGCTTTTATCTGTTTTTGGAGGATAAGTAGATGATTGTTCCACCAGGTTATATTGAATTTAAAAACATTGGTTTTCCTTTTAAAGTTTGCCTGCATCGTTTTGGTTGCTGTTTCCGTGATTTCACTTGTTTTTCTGTCCAGTTCTTGCGTTGTGGTAATATCGTTGAATTTGATATGGCGAAAGCTCTGTTGTAGCTGTTTAACAAATTCTGTGTGGTTACCGTACTTGGTTTTAAATCTATTTCTGATTGGTATTATAACCTTAGTTGTTAGTGAAAATAATATGGCGTTGTGGTCCGTCTGGATCCCTAGGGCTTCGACCTTCCAGTTTTCTATTTTCCCTGAGATATTGCCCTTGATGAATGTTATATCCGGCCATCCCTTTGAGTTTCCTCTTGAGAATGTTGGGGACGCATTGGAGGTATTACATATTAAAAGGTTATTACTTGCTATAAATTCTATTAGGTCGCTTCCTCTGCAGTTCTCATGCTCATAACCCCAAAATGGGCTATGGGCGTTAAAGTCTCCGCCGATGACGTGGTTGTTTGGTTTGTGGTTGTTTATATTGTCCAGCTCTAAGAAGGTTTCTGCTATGTCATCATTTGGTGGGGCGTAGGTAGAAGTTATAAAGACGTCTTCATTGTTCCAAGAGTTGAAGCTAATGGTTGTTGAGTTATTTTGCTGTTGTATTATGGTTGGGCTTATGTGTTGATTTCGGATTATTATAGCCGCTTTTTTAGAGGTTGATAAGATTGTCTTCCATCTTAGTGGAAAGCCTGAGGGTCTTTCATTGTAGGTGTAAATTTCCTGGTATAAAGCTATGTCAATGTTCATGTCTTCCATGATTTTTGATGCTTGTATTGTAGCTGCCCTGCAGTTGTTGAGATTTAGTTGTATGAAAGATATTGTTGGTTGTGTTGTTGCCATCTTTAAAGAGGGAGGGGAATAACTTGTGCTTGACTTGAGTGTTTGTGTAGGTTTAGGAGATTGGCTCTACTAGTTGTCGGTGTATGAAATTAAAGCTGTTGTAGCTTTTAATCGGTGGTTGTTGTCTTTTGCTTATTCGATTGGTAGGATAACAACGTCCTCTTGCGTTGGAATTTTGAGCGCTGGCTCATCGTCTTCTTTCTTTTTGTCCCGATTTGAGTTGTTTGCTGGGCAGGTTGCATGCCAGGCCGGATGGTCGGTGGGGAGTACTGATCCCGCTTGGATGTTAATTAGTGTGCAGTTAATACATTTTGATGTATTTTTCTTGCAGTCTTTGGTCGCGTGTTTTTCAGCACACCTGCCGCAGTGTGCCTCTTCTCTGCAATTTGGAGCGATGTGTCCATGGCCTTGGCAGTTAAAGCACCGGTTGAAGGAAGTATTACTGTTTTTGTATTGCTTGATTGAGCATCGTTCAAATGCGAACCATATCGAGCCGGCATTCAGTAGTTGGTTTGAGACGTGTGGGAGGAGGTAAAGGACGGCATGAGTGCCTCCTTTCTTGTCTATGAATAATCTGTCACGTGTATCAACCTCAATTTCAGTGTTGGCCCTTTCTCCCAGGGCTTTTCGTAGTAGTTCTATGTTTGGTTGTGTTGGAAGGCCGTGGATGATGATCGGTTTAGTGATCGGTTGCGGGATTCTTGTTTGTAGGTTAGGATTTCCCGTTCCTTTTGCGTTGATCCAGTCAACGATTGCTTGTATGTCGTCCTTGTTCTTTGTTTTGACTAGTATGTTTTTATTTTTACCTACATATAGCCCATTAACTTTCCATTTCTGGGCGTTTCCGCCCATTGTTTTCTTAAATTCTTCCAGGACCTGTTCTCCTGACTGTCTAAAGTTTTTGGAAGTTACGATTAATGTGTGTGTGGTAGCTGGTGCTTTTGAGATGATTATTGATTTTGTCGTCTGGTGGTTGCTGACTGCTCGTGCATAGCTTGGCGGGTTTTGTAACAATGTTTTTATCTCTTGTACTTCAATTGACAGGTCTTTGTTATGATTTTTATCTTGAATGTTGTCTTTGAGGTTTTCAATGTTTTGACCTAGCTTGGCGCTCAATTTGTTGGTCTCATCCATTTCTTTCTGTATTTGGTTCGCTATCATTTCTCTGTTGTGTCTATTGTTTTCTTCTAAGACTTTGCGAACTTCCTTAGTTAGAAAATCTGTTAATCCCGCCGATGTGGTTTGGGCATTTTCCTCCATTTTGTGAATTATAGTTTTCTGATGTTCTTTTAGCTCTTTCTTAGTAACGAATAATTCTTTTTGCAACTTAATAAGTTCTTTTATATGGTCTATTTCCTCCTTGTGGTTATCCCTCTCTTTAGCAATAACCTGTTGGAGGTCTTTTAAATCTTTTTTTAAGTTTATATTGTTTTTATTTTCTTCTTGGCTAGCCTTTAGGCTGGCTTCCAGGCTAGCTATTTTCTCTAAACTGGAGCTCCAGTACTTTTCTGTTACTTTGATTTCGTTTATAACTTTAGTTTTGGTTGCTACTAGACAGTTTTTGTCTTTTACTAGTATTTCTGTCACTCTCGTTTGGAGGAATAGTGCCTCCGTCATGGTAGAAACTGGATTTTTTGAGTTTAGAGTGAGAGTTCTGCTTCCCCTTGGGGTGCTTGGTTGAGGTGTTGTATTCATTGTTGCTTATAAATGAAAGTTTTTGAACGATTTCTCTTTAAAGAGGCGAGTTTGCGTTCTGGTTGGTATTGTGAGAAAATTTCAAAAACGAAAATAATGTTTAGTTGTTTTAAAAGTTCTTTCTTTGTTGACTGTGAATGTTTAAAAGGCGGGTTTGTAAATTCTCATAAATAGTGAGCCGACCCCGGCTTGTCAGCCGTAAACATAAATACAATGAGTGCCTTACCCTAACTAAGAATCCTGTTTAAATAACGTAAAAGTAAAATTAAGAAAGTAAAAAAAAAATAGTAAACATTTTGTGTTCTCAAGCGGGAACTAATTGGAGAAAAGACACAAGAAACACAGAAAACAATATATACACATTGAATGGCAGATGAGAGCACCCGCTGTCTGTCGATGGCCCCACTGAGCCACCTCTTCCTGTCCCCGCAATTCCCCATTTGGAATTTAAAATTCTAAAGCCAGAACAGAATCAGTCCTTCGAAAATCCTTCTGGCGTCAAATGATCGTGGAGAAGACTCCATCTCTATTGCATTCTAAAGTAAGTCCGAGAAGTTAGCTCATGTTAAAATACTAAACAAAGTTAATATTTTGGTCTGCTAACCCTTTAGATTTAGTTTGGTGTCGTTCCAATCGGGCAAGAGTCTCAATCATCTATGTAGGTTAGTTAAATATATCTTGTAATTTCTAGTAAAACAGGCACCATAACTCTCAGGCGGATTCAAAACCGCTACAGCATCGTGAAAACAACATAATTAAAATTAAAATTTTGTGTTAGTGGTAGTCAAGGAAAAAAAAATCCGTTGTCAAAGTTGGCACGAAACATTGGAACAAAAACAAAACATCAAAGAAGCAAATCAAATTGTTATTTAGAAATCCGTTGGAGCCGAGATCAAAGTTTTCGAGTCGAGTAACTCCTGTCTTTAGTAGGGAAAAGCGAGAGTGCGTTTCGGAATCGTTTCGAGGGGGAATGGCAGTCACGTGACCCCGCGCGAGCGATCGGTGCCACTCGGTACCAGGGGTTTCGAAGGGTCATTGCTCGAGCAAAGAAATCGGAGCCCTTTTAGGAATTCGTCGAACGAATCGGGAGAATTTAGAAATTACATGTCCAGTTTATTTCGTCCAAAAACTCACTCAAATGTTGTACCATTAAAGAGCTGCTGGTATCAAAACTTTTAAGCTCAGATCTAACAATTTGGGCTATTAAAATCGCAATCGTGTAAAAGGATTATGTAACATTTGAATAAGTAAGAAAAAGGACCTGTAGACAGCAATGAGTGCTGTCTACAAGTCCGGGAATTAATCTGTAAAATTTCCGTGAGAAGTTAGATGTTTTGAGCACAATGCACTTTAACTTTGGTCCGATTTTGGGTCTGCTGGTGTTGGTTTGCTCGTAATTAGAGTGCCATTACAGGTTGAGCAAAGCAATATAACAAGCTATCTAAATTAAATCCGGTGTCCATGGATAAGTATAAGGGTGTCTCGTGCATTTTCTGCGCTCTTTCTGCCAATGTTGTCCAGCCTAGATTCATTCCTAGACCTTAGGCAACGCTTAAATGAGCAGAACTATAACATAATCAGTGAAATTAACAAGACCGCGTTGCAGTAGCTGAGACTAAATTGGGTTGTAAGCCAAGAACTCGTTAATTTGCAGTAGCAGCTTAACGTTATAAACATCCATGCCCGAACCCGGATTCGAACCAGGAACCTTCCGATCTTGAGGCTAACACCTTAACCACTATACAGGTTGGTCGGCCCGGAATTAGCCAGATCATCGACCTAAGATGAAGTAGACGGAACATGAGCCCGCAGCTTCATGTTATTTCTTTCAGTTGCTCGGTTTGAAGATTTGTCATGTGGTTGTGTGTACAAGCATGGATCCTACATTATCGATTGGTTAAAGAGTTTATTCACCCTGATCAAAAACACCAGCCTACGCTTCCATAGCCAACCTGTTAAGTCCATTTGAGATTTACCCTTCAGGGGTTTTACGACAGCGACTGAACCCACATGATTCGTCTATTTCATCATAAGGTCGATATCTCGGAATTGCCGACATACGATGAAGATAGATGTGTGCAGTCGTTTTCAAAAAACAACGTAAGTAATTCTAAAATCCGATGAGTGCCATGCTTACAAGTGAGCGCACTTACCTTAACGCTACAGAAACGATGTTATCGACTGACCCCCAATCAGCACCATCTACCATTTAACCGCAGTACACACATCGGAGCAATAACTATTTTTTAAATGAAATTTTGTCTTTCTAAACGAAAATTTTATAGTTGATCTGTACCGATGTGGGAGTCAGATCATTACGTTCTGCCATGTAACGTTAATCGATATACTAGTATAAGCAATAACACCGGTCATAATGACGAAAAACCGTAATGATCACTCAAAAACAAACTTCTTTGGTTTGAAAAGCTGAATGCATGACTTTTCGTTAACAACGAAAACATGACATGATAGTAGTTTTGAATTCAGGCTTATGTCATCCAACTGCCATTC
Source organism: Metellina segmentata (assembly GCA_947359465.1). Classification (NCBI taxonomy): domain Eukaryota; kingdom Metazoa; phylum Arthropoda; class Arachnida; order Araneae; family Tetragnathidae; genus Metellina; species Metellina segmentata. The sequence goes on from OX375879.1 coordinate 30,876,144, forward strand.
CTATCATTACCCTTGTTCCAAATAGTCCATTTCAACCATTGAACGGTCTAAATAACTTATGTTATCCCGTCGAGCTAGAAAATAATCGAAAAAAAAAACAGAGCACAACCGACGAAAGAAAAATCTTTAAAATGTAACTTTACTTATCTCGTTAGTTGAAGGTAAAGCACTAACTGGAAGGGACTGGACAAGCACATGCAAAATACAATTGGCCACGTTGAAAATCAATGGTAGTGAAAGCGTTGACACTACTTCGACTAGAGATTATGACATTAAATATATTTCGAAACCACGCATGCTGGCGAAAACTTCATTAAACAATTTATATGGCCTGTTTTGTCAGAGCCAAATATGTACAAAACTCTGAAGATTTTATAAGTTTTTAGTTTGAAAATGATGGAAAACTATAGGCCATAAATATTAAAGAGCTACTAGGGGGCCTGCCCCCTGCTCGCTAACGCTCGCCAACCCCCGGAGGATTGCTTCGCAATCCTCATTGGTTCGCTGCGCGAACCTATGCTCGCTTCGCTCGCCTCAATGAAGACATGTGTCCTAGCAGAAGGGATTGTTTACAAAATATGTTACCAAAAAAATGTTTTTCAAATCTAAATTTGCTGTATTACAGAAAAAATATATACAGTATCTCTAAAATCAGAATTCAAATGAAAACTTTGTGAAAATTTTGACTCGAAATGTAAGCGTTGCTTTGGAAATTGAATACCCAGCATGCTGTTTGTGTATACTTTTTCCCAGCACTCAAACGATCCACACTTTTTCATTGAGTTTGTTGCAGAAAGTTGTAGTGCAAGCGTCTTGTTGAACTATAATTTTTGGCCCTGAAAAGGACCGTTCTTTAAATGGCCCTGAAAAGATCCTCCGCTTTCTTTGATTTCTATTATAAACTAACTGCAACAGCTCATTAAAATTTTCTTTTTTTTTTTTCAATAAAATTTCATCCGATAACGCTATAAATTCAATCGATGCGCGAGATTTCGCGATAAACAAACAATCGTACAGTGTTGCCAAAACGCGATTACAAATAACGTCTTTTTTGCGTGCCACGTAAGAGAATTATATATATAGATAGCTCAGTATCAAAACTGCATCACGATTTAACACACGCCTAATTTCCCAAACATTTTAGACAGGCTGGATGATTAGCGGAATATCAAACGGAGAGTTGCGAGTTCGACACTCGATTCAACTAAAGACAGTCGTGTAAGTGGGAGAAGGTGTTCTTTAAATATATCGTCGCCTCAAATATCCTCCCGTTAGCATGGTATGGAAGTTTAAAAAGTGGAGTACCAGCTCATGCTTTGTCTTCGCCATCTCGCCGTGGTTCAAAATATCGAAGGGCTAACTTAAGGTCTTTCCCTTCGGGATTGATGTCAGACCGTTGTCAATAGTTCGTCGCGTTACTTTATTGCGTTGTTAATTGAACTACCTAACCAAACAATTTTGATACAGTGCCTAGAGAACAATTTTCTTCAATGTGCACATCTCGTATACTCGATTTGATTTAATAATAACCTGCCAAGTGTAGCAGTCCATATCATACTTCAATTTCACCAAATATTTATGTAGTAGTTTTATAATTTCAAAAAGGGCTAGTTAGGAAATAAAATAATTTGAAAGTGAAATTATAAAGTTATTTATCAACTTTTTAACTACCACTATAGATATAACTAGCGAGATTATAATTTTCAAGGTACAACTGCTGAACCAGCCGTAGACTAAATTCTTTCTTGGCGCGATTCTTATAATTTTCAAGGTACAACTGCTGAACCAGCCATAGACTAAATTCTTTCTTGGCGCGATTCTTATAATTTTCAAGGTACAACTGCTGAACCAGCCGTAGACTAAATTCTTTCTTGGCGCGATTCTTATAATTTTCAAGGTACAACTGCTGAACCAGCCGTAGACTAAATTCTTTCTTGGCGCGATTCTTATAATTTTCAAGGTACAACTGCTGAACCAGCCGTAGACTAAATTCTTTCTTGGCGCGATTCTTATAATTTTCAAGGTACAACTTGTATACTGGCCTTAGCTAAATTTTTTCTTAGCGCGATCAAAGTACAACCGTAAAAAAAAAACCGACTCGCCCGATCGCAATTGCACAATTTACATCGAATAACTAAACGGAAGGTAGTAATCGATAGGGATGAATGTTTTCTACCAATATCAATATTTAAAACTTATCTAAGGGTCCGTCTTCATATTAAATTGGGTGTTTGTTCCAATAATTTCAAAACGAACCTCCAACTTTTATCATAAATTTAGATTCTACACACAATTTCAGGCTGAAATAAAAAAAAAAGTTTATCAATTTTATTAGATTTTTCACTGATTTGTAAGTGTTTGAAAATTGGATATCCTAATGTTAATTTAATGTTTCACGTTTTTTTTTTATATTTGGTATAAACATTAATCTTTATTGGAAATTGTTTTCCCATTATTTGCTACCTAAAACCTCAAAAAAAAATCTATAAACATTTTAACTATTAAACTGAATTTTACTATTTTTTATTAATTCTGAAATTACTATTAATAAAATTATGAATTGAAACATGGGCAGATTTTGACTCCAAGCGATTCAACTGTTACTGAAACATCGGAATTCCAAATTTCAGCTCATTACGTGCATAATTAGTAGCACAGTGAGACTGTTTCCAAAATTCGATAATTATTATCGTTATCGGAGATTGTTCGCAATGTGAAAACCGAAATTGTAATTGTTTTAGTAACAGGAAAAAAATTCAATCAGATTGACTTCAGACTTTGTCGCCAACTTAATGGACTCCATGCCACGGCACCTGCAATTGTTCATTGACTGCAACGGCCATAATATTAATATTTATAATGTAATTGTATCATATCATTTATTAACACGGTCCCTAAATAATTTATTATAAATCTTTTGTATGAAGAGTATCTTATCACGTTTTGCTCTGCGCAATTTAACTTCAGAATTCATATATTTCTGAAATATGATTAACAACCTACTTATACTACTGTAGGTTAGAATTGTAAGAACCCACTTATTAAACACAACGACACTATCGATCTACACTCTAACAAACCTTTCTCAAACAGTCGTTAAAAGCGACATATACTCGCAGAATCGGACTACCTAATCGGATACAGCCATTTCTACTGCGGAGTTCAATTTTTACACGCTCCCTCAATGTTTTTATTTTATTTTATAAGTTGATTTTTTACGCCGGTTTTCATTATTTTTTTCATCAGATCCGCCTGAAATTATGTGTAGTATCTAAATTTGTGATAAAAGATAGAAGCTGGTATCGAAATTATCGAAGCAAGCACCCAATTTAATATGAAGACGGCCTCTTAGACTAATTTTAAATATTGATACTTATTGAAAACATTCATCCCTACCAATTACTACCTTCCGTTTTGTTCTGCGATGTAAATTGTGGAATTGCGATCGGGTGAGTCGTTGTTTTTTTTTACGGCTATACAACTGCTGTACGGTTTGTTGTCTAAAAGTTAAAATGTAATAACAAAGAATTGGTTTCAAGTAAACAAACTAACTAGACTAAGCGCTAGTTAAAGCTATAAACATCAATCAACTCAGTAAAATTAAAAGTTATCACTAAAGAAAAGGTGGGGTTATGCTTACGTATCTATATTAGACTCTATTTTGTAAGCACTTACCTTAACCGTCCTGATGCTTGTCTCGAGTAGACATCTCGTCCTTAGTATAAAAGTACAATCAGATCTTGATCTCGTCATCATCAAATAATCGACAGTAACCTGATGACGAGAAATCTCGTTAATTTAAGCACAAATCGAATATTCCTTCAGAAATAATACATATCCTGCTTGAATCAAAACCTATATGAATGACTGTAGAGTATCTTGGGTAAATAGTTCAATTAACATTCACTACAGTAATGCAATGGGCTATTGGCGGGGGTCTGTGATTAGTCCCGAAGATAAAAATCCCAGGACAACACCTCGTAATTTCATATCTTTGTCATATGACGAGGTGAGCTGACACTCCACTTTTCAATCTTCCACACCTCGTCAAGGTGAGGACATTTAATGTCCCGACAGCTTTAACTCATGCCGTCCCCGGATCGAGTTTCGAACTCGCAACCCTTCAGTTGCTAATCTGCTACTCCTCCGACATGATTACCACAACCCTGAAAAGATAAGACAATAATAATTTTTCTTTGGGTTGAAAGAATTCTTGAATAACTGCAAATTTTAGTAACTACAATATTTAACTGCAAATATTAGTTAAAAAATCAATATTCACAGTTATTGATCTATGTATGTTGTAGGATGAAATCAATACTACACTTCTCAGAACACTTGTTACACTAAACGGTGAAAATTTGCCTTGAAGCTAAACACGTTTAATCATTAAAACTACTAACCTGTGTTTTATAGTCGTGTTCTCTTTTAAATTTCGTTAGTAGAGTCAATCTATATTTCAATACCACAGTTTTACATGAGTTTGGGAAACGCAATTACTGATAAATGCCGTAGTTAAAAAGACGACATAAAACGCTGTCATGAGTAGCACTTAGTTTTGTGTAAAAGTTTCCTCCACCATTAAAATAAATGTGACCATGTATAACGCTTAAAAGATTGGCAAATGCTAGTTCTAACTTTCGCATAACAACTTCAAATTGACTACTCTCTATCGATTAATATATCATTGCTGTTCACCGTGGAACAAAATAGCGCTTTTCGTTGAAAATCATGTTTTTTTACTTTAAAGAGCTTCTGTTTAAATTTTGAAATTCAGAACAACTAAAAATCTTATGACACGTATATAAATATGTTCGTAACTCTAATTTTTTTGAAATTTATAAACTATTTAAAAGTTTGATACTGCTTTTTGATATCACTTCCTGTTGTGATGGGACGGTAAAACGATATTTACAATACTGAGTTCGGTCCTTAAGGTAAGGTTTTGAGAAACATTTAAGATTCTTCTTATGAATAAGAGTTTTTAATACGTATTATACAGTAACTTAATTCACTTTTCAATGTTTTCATAGCATTTTAAAAGACAAAATAACCGAATTCGATGTAATATAAAAGAAATTAGAGAAAATAAGAACATTGTCTTTTTCACAAGCAACTGAAATAATTTTCAAAATTTAGAATTAATTCTTAAAAGAGCTTCAAACCTCTTTCTATTGAATTATATTCAGAAATGCAGTTTTATATGAAAAGAAAATATAGTCATTCATTCTCATCAAACTGTATTTTACGTTATTTATGATATTTTATCTTTATATGTTCTAAATTGCATAGTGAAATTAAATAATGTTGTCTAGGAATCGTATTGACTTTCTGAGGGTTTCACACATGCATAATTCTTCCTTGTGACCTCCCGATGTCTAACCAATTTTGACCTTCTTGGCAAATATAATTCTTCTAAAAGATTCTATTCAAAGGAATTAGCAATCGTATCTTTCCAAAGTATTATTTGTAAAATTTGGAAAATCAGGAAACTTGTAATAAATCGTTTTAAAAGGTTCTATTTTAAGTTAGGGACTCCATTAGAATCTTTCGAAAGGTTGAAAAATCCACAGAGTCCTTCAGTCAACAAACATAGCTATTTAGTCGTTAAATGTGTTGCAGGATTAAAGGAGTTTTACACTACACCGAAATCTCGCGTTGCTAAAAACAATTATACACTGAGTGGCCAATGTATTAAGCCCACCCGGTCAATATGTCGTTGGGCCACTTTTTACCATTAATACAGTGTTAATTCGTTTTGGCATGGACTCTACGAGATGCTGACATGTCGTTTGTGAAATCTGAGTCCATGCTTGGATTAATGGCACTTTCCAATAGTGTGAGATTGGATGGTTGTGGATCTAGATGTCTAATGCCTCTTAACTTAATCTCACAAATTCTCAATATAATTGAGTTCTGGGGATTGTGAGGGCCACCTAAACAAAGTGATTTCTTCTTCGTGTTCCTCAAACCAATCCCGTACAATACTAGCCCTGTGGCAGGATACATTATCCTATTATAAGTACCCATCGCCACTGTGATAAGCCATCAACATTACATAATGTACTTGGTCAGCAATGATGTTTAGGTATGATGTCTGATCCATTAAGTTTAGATATGATGTCTGATCCATGGAGTTTAGGTATGACTTCCATGCACACGAAATAAAGGGCCTAAATTATGTCACGTAAACATTCTCCTAATCATCACATTTCCTCCACCAGTTTGAAGAGTTGTAGAAATGCACCATGCTTTCGTGCTGTTTCAGCCAAACTCTATCTCAACCATCTGTAAGGTATAACTTAAAACGGGACAGATCGGACCACATTACGTTTTTCCAATTGTCCACTGTCCACGTGTGCCTGAGCGAATTTGAGACGTTTTTATGTTGTTTGTTGCAGAGAGCAACAGTGTTCGCATGGTTTTTCGGCTTCCATAGCCCATACGATGCAAGGTACGGCAAACAGTGCTCTCAGAGATACTTTGATACGATCCTTGATTAAGTTATGCTACAATTTGCTGCACTGTTACCGTCCTGTTCTCTTTTACAGTTCATTCACCACTCAGTGACGACCACAATTTGCAACTTCAGATGCTGGTTTTTTCCTGACGTTCCAGTCTTGATACACTTTCACTACAGCTACTCGTGAACATTTTACAAATGCGGCGGTGTCGCTACGACACTTAATAATCGATCCATGCCTCCGAGCTATGTCCATAAGCTCCATGCCTCCACGTTCAAAGTCCGTCAAATCACGTTCTTTCCTATATATTCCCAAACAACTAATCTATACTACTGTCTCAGGAACTCATATTTTTCTTCTTTTTCCCTTGCCCTCTAGCGGAAACATTGTAACGCAATAGGTTATTTGCTTTAAATTGTCAGGTGGGCATAATAAAATGGCCGCTCAAATTATTATCACTCCTGGTGATTGTCTTGATGATATATCTCGTTATTAGGAAACTGTTGACCATATCTTCATATAGATATATATCTTCATTAGAAGAAAACTACCCAGGTCTTGGTCTTCTCGTCATACAAAAATTGGCAATATCTTGTTGACAGGGTAACTCGTAATAAGCAAAGTGGTCAAAAATTAATTAATGAATTATTAAAAATTACTCATTAATTATTAATTAATTATTAAAAATAATTATTATTTATTAATTAATTATTACGAAATTTACCTGTTCCAATTTTTTGGCACTTTACGGTTATACTTAACACGAGAAGAAATAATAGTACCTCATCACATAGTTCGAAAACAATACGAACATTTAACCCTTATTAACATTTGAATGTTGTGAAATTCATTCAAAATTGTATCACAGCAGCACGCAAAGCTTTTCTACTATCGAAGTGCTTCTAAATAAAATATAACAAATTGTTTATTTTAATAGAAACAAAATCATTTTACATTTTCTTAATCCTCCAAGTTGTTTCGACGAGATATACCTTCTATTGAATCCTGATCAATTTTCCTAATGGCGAGTTATATCGTCATCGTGGTGTTGCCGATATTTTTTTAAATGATGATATCAAAATCTGGTCAGTCTTCTTCTAATGACTGGAGACGACTAGATATTAATGGACGAGATATTTCGTTCATAACGATCTGTTTGGTCTGTTTTACTACTGACAAATTTCTTTGTCGAAGCAAGTTCCAGGAGCGTAAATTTATTTCACGAAATTGAATGTGAAAAACATTAATATTGTATGTATGTATAATACAGAGTACGTACAGTGATTAATATTTATAATGATAAATTTAGAGTTAAAGCCTTTACAATATAACCAATTACCTATATTTAATTACTGTGAAAATAAATGCTCAAAGAAAAACATTTATTTATATATATATATATATATATATATATATATATATATATATATATATATATATATATATATATATATATATATATGTAATAAACTAAATTGATTAACCCGGAGGTACTAGGATCGAAATGGTTAATTGCTGATTGAAAAGTGAATTATAATCACTTTCCTTACATAGAAAAATGCAATAATTTAAGTTGTACGGAATATACTTTTTTATTTTTTTTTTTGATAGCTTCTACAATTTACTTCGGATGCAAATATGTACATTTAATTCCTGAATAATATATTGCAATGTGAAAAAGGCTAAGAAATATACAAATAAACACGAAATTACGATGAAAAATGCAGAACAATAATGATTTAAGAAATCTAGTAATGCTCAAATATGACCGCGACATTTCACTGCATTAAGTTTCCTGTAGAACGTGTTCCCATGTCAATATACAATTATCGCAAAAAAAACAAAATTTAGATTTTAAAATTGAGGCTTCGAGGGGCACTATTAGGACTACCTGTGTGCCATTTTCATGGTAGGAAGTGCTACAGATTGGTCTGAAGTCAGGAAAGTAATAGCTTATGTTTTCCACAGTGTTCTAAAGCATAAGTCAGGCCTCGAAATAGATTTTTTAATACAGGTGCACTGCGTTCACCTGAGTTTTTAAATTAGGTGCACTGCGTGCACTTAGTGGTAAAAATTAGGTGCACAATTATATTTTCATGTGCACAGTGCACCTGTGCACCCGGGTATTTCGAGCCCTGCCATAAGTGTACCAAATTTGGTTTAGATTGGTCAAACGGTGTAGATTTGTACAGAGACTATACACACACGCATCCATTTTAATATATATATAGATAAACTTTGCACGAAAAATGTTTACAAATTGAATTTTTTTTTTTGGAAGCACAGTTATCAATCGAGGAAATATCTTCTGTTTGAGAAGCACAAAGCGCAATGGCTTTAGACATCCAACATTGGCATCTGGAAAGTTGATGCCCTAATTCTATCGAAAACAAGGCAGGCTGGGTGCACACGTGTAGAAGTCGATTGCAACCACCTTCATATACAGTGGAAATTATAATTGCAAATAAAGTATTTTTTTTAGAGAAAAGAACCTTTAAAAAAAAGTTAAAGCGGTTCATAATATAGGTGACGTTTTGTTAGAAAGCGAAAATTGGTCATTAATTCTAAGCGATTGCTAAGAAAACAATTTGATAAAGGATGTATACATGTAACCAAAATTGGTGCTGAATCAGACACAACATCGACTTCTACGAAGCATTTCTACAATTTCTTTAACTGCTGATACTTTTGTAGCTTATTCTGCAATAATTAAATTGCCTACGAAATATATCAATTAGTAATAACCCTATTCATACTTATTTTCCTAATAAATTCATTTAGTATCTAATAAATAATTGAGTGGTTACTTGTTCTCTTCAGAAGTATTTTAAAATAACATTGGTGGTTAACAAGAAATATAAGAATTTGATTTTTTTTTCAGATGCAGATGAATTCAACATTGAAAGTGCGATATAATCTAGTAAGATAGAAAATTTAAAACAGAATACAAAATGTTTTACTGATATTATGTGTTATATTACCAGATTGCATATCTACAGTTTTTCTATTTTTTTTTGTGCAAAAAAATTAGAGATTGTTGAACTAAATAATTTTTTCTAAAATAACCAAATAATAATTTTAATATATAATAATATGCACTTCCTCACACTAATCAAATCAGTATAATAAAATATAATCTAATGTTTTTTTAAGACAGTGTTATATTACCAGATTGCATATGTACAGTCTTTTTATCATGTTTTGTGCAAAAAAAATAGAGATTGTTAAACTAAAATTTTTTTTCTCTAATAACCAAATAATAATTTCACTAGGAAATAAAATACACTTCCTCACACTAATCAAATCAGTATAATAAAATAAAATCTAATGTCCAATTATGACAGTGTTCTTCTAGAGCAGGGTTCCCAAATCTTTTTTGCAATGGAACATTTAAGCTTCGGTTTCCTAAAAAAGCGTAGCCGTGATCTAGCGGCCGTGATGTATCGGTGGGTGACGTCACTAAAACGTTGTTTATACTAACACATGGTGTTGGTTTCCTAGAGAGCGTTGTTTGTGAGCGTAACGAAAGTTATCGGAACCGCCATTTCCATGACTGTCGTCATAACGGTCTCAAACAGTTGGGGAACGTTTTTTCTCTTGTAGCGGCCAGATTTCATTTCCTGCTCCAAACGATTCGAACGAAGAGGATCGAAATAAATAAACATTTTTGACTGCCATTGATTGATTCGTTTTTGTTAAATCGGGATCGTTAAACACAGAATAAAAATTTCAACGTATTTGAAATCTACGGAAAATTTGACACCAGATCGATACCTTAAATGTGATTTTCTTTAAATAAATAATTAATCATTTAATAAATAATTAAATAATCAAATGGTAAAAAATTGATTAGTAAAATTGTTTTTGATATCGATCTGGCGTAGAAATTTACGCTGATTGCTCACGCTCTGTTGAAATTTTCACTCTACCTTCAACTATTCCGAATTTCGAAACTTTGAACTAGAGAATAAAAAGCCACTTTGTTTTGTTTCTCGAATAAAATAAACCACGACAGCTGTCTGTGTTGCCCATTCTCCAACGTATTCTGTCCGTCTAAGTTGACACTTCTGGATTGTTGTTTGGACGGCCGTCTAGTTATGCCCGCGGCATCATGACGTATCACGGCTGTTAGATAACGGCTCCACTTTCTTGGGAAACCGAAGCTTTAGCAGACCAAGAAATAAAGCACTTAGCTTATTTTTTAAGTTGGGCAATTCCTACTAGAAAATATTAATTAATTATAAATTCAATTGATTCAAAAATATGTTATTCAAACACATTATTTATTTAGTAGTTATTTTTAATTATAAAATTTTATAATATGATATAATATAAACATAAAAATAGGAATAAATAAAGCACTTAATGACTTTGATGATTTTGAGACCTTAAAATACATATCTTCTTGATATCAGGCAGAATATTGGTACGTTGCATTCCAATTTGTGGTGGGCGTCGAACCTTTTCTTGAACTTTGAATTCGTTGCAGCATAATAAGAAAATCTCGCTTCGTATAAATAGGTTGTAGAAAACGGAAATATAACAATATCGACCGCATGTGTTTCTTTTGTGTGTTCGTGTATGTTCAGTGGTTTTTTTTTTTTTTACGTGCCGTTTCTGACCGATGGTATATTCCGGTTTTTAATTTTAAGCAGAATTTCCTCTCAAGTTCCGACGTTGTGCCGTTATTCATGTTTTTATTCTGGCCTGTTGCCACTTGTTCACTTAAGGGGGTCCGAAACACATTGACATTTTTTTTTTACTAATTAATTTTTAATTTTGATTTTTTTTACTGATTACCCATCGAACTAATAAACAAAATCACAACAAAAAAAATTTCCACAAGTTTTTAAAAAATTTTAAATAAAAAATTTTTGAAAAAAAGAGGGGTCATTTTAAATTGCTAAAACTTAAAATATTCTTGATCAATTTTCAAAGTTCTTGCAGTAAATTATTCGCAACTTCATATACTTAAATTATGATTTAGCAATTAAAAAAATATTAATTTAATAAAAAATAAAAAACATTTGAATGAAAATTTTTGAAAATTTAAAGGTACTTTTTTTTAAAGTCATATTTTTAAAAGTAAATATCTGTTTCAAATTTGCTGAATCAAAATTAAAGTATAATGTTTGAAAAAGATATATTCCAAATTTCAACCCTAAAACTTTATCGGTTTTCGACTTATACCAATTTGAATACATAAAATCTTGAAGATATGTATCATGGAGAAAAACGCATTTAAAGTTTTAAAGACAGATGTTGTTGCCATGACAACAACTGTCAAGAGTGTTAGATTTTCAAAATAACGCATCACAAAAATTTTTATATCTCTAGTTCTAATTAAGATTGAAACATGATTTAAACGTCATTTTAAGCAGAAAAACACAGATAATTTTTTTAAATAATAAAAAAAAAATTCGAAAATTTGACGATTTTTATGTTCCGGACCCCCTTAAATAATTGATTTTTAATAAATGGAGCATGCCTCAATGGAGGCCCTTCCATCGGGGTAATAAACATTGCTCTAAGCCTCTGGCGAGCGGACCCGGGACGGTCTTAAAAAATAAATAAAAAAAGCCCAACTTGTTTTCAAAAATTGGGGTGCTCTTCTGACGAACTTGCCCAGAAATCATTTAAAGGCTGATCCTTGTAATTTTTGTTTCAAATCAGAGTCACTAATAAAATCAATTACATTTTCATAGTCACTTGCGATTAAGCCTACTCGTTTAGCTGTCACGAAAAATGGATTCCGAACATAGGAATCGTCTTAGTTTACGTAAAATATTGCAAAAGAGTTGTTTTCAAGTTATGAATGCGTACTAAAAGTACTTTTAAAACTTCTTCATCTATTTTAAAATTTAATTCATTCAAATATCCATGTAAGGCAGGAAAATAATCAAAGTTAGTAGATTCAACTGATGATATTTAAAATTGTATATTTTTTTTATCAAAAGATGCAATTTTATCTCTTGTATTAAAAATTGTAATACATTTTCCTTTTAATGATAAGTTAACTTTATTGCACTTGGTAAAAATATCTACCAGATATGCAAGTTTTATCAACCATGAAGGATATGTTACAACTTCAACAGAATTTTGTCCTGAATTATTTTGTGCTTTCAAGAAGACCAATAACTCACTTCGAAGTTCACAAAGTCTTAGTAGTGCTTTTCCTCTGGATAGCCATTTCACTTCAGTATGTAATAAAAGTGCTTTGTGCGCACTACCCATTTCATCGCACAAAAATTTAAATAATTTGGATTGAAGTGGTCTGATTTTACATAGTTTATCACTTCCTCCAAAAAATATTTTGATTTATGGAATTTCTTTTTAAATGACTGCTGGTTACTCTTGTAGCTACTTTCTGGATGCGTGATACAACCCACACCTTTCATCTTTTCAACCATTGCTGGAGCACCATCTGTACAAATATCAATATACTTCTTCTTCAATCAAAAAATCTTCTTCGATACTTATATCATATGTGTAACGAACAAATACCAGTACTTAAGCTAGTCCTACGACATCATTAGATTCATGGTTCTTTGAATTCCCGCAAAATAATCGTGTATATCTTAGCGAATTTACGAGAATAAATCGCGCAAAAATAAAAACCGTGCCATCCCAAAAAATTGCGTAAAAGTGAAATCATGTAAATGAAATTCGCATGATAAGGACTGTGTATAGACCTAATAGCGTGTGACTGATTAACAAAAAAATTCTGTTCAAAGTCGTTCAAATTTTAAGGTTAAAAAAACAACACGGACTTACGAGGAAATGAAATTTCCCTCTAGAATTGATACACTGATATGCTGAATATTTAACACATATTTTCAAGCTGTTTTTTTATTAGACTGGGGGGGGCTCCGCCCCCTGCTTGCTTGTAACTGTGATAGAACTAGAAGAAAACTAGGAACTAAACATCAGTGGAGATTGATCATTACTTGTATACAAATACAAATATTGACGACCAGCTACAGGCTCAAGCCCAACAAGGCTGGTCCTTTGTTTATGAATTCCCCAATTCCCACTGACTATCCAATTGTATCTTAAATTCGTACAATCCCTTTGAATTAACTATATTTTCTGGCAACACGTTCCATTTGTCTATAACCCTATTAAAGTAGTAGTTTTTCCTTAAATCCCGATTAAAATGTGTCTTATTCAATTTATACCCATGGCCTCTTGTTCTGTTATCCCTATTGAAATTTAAGCCCTCTGTGCCCCCTTGTTTTACCAACTTGAAAAGCTGAATCAAATCCCCCCCCCCCTCCTATTTCTTCTTTCCAGTGCATACATATTTAGCTTACTTTAAAGTTCATTATAGTCTAGATTTGCTATCCCCTTTATTATTTTTGTAGCTCTGTGCTGAACCCTTTCAATTAATTCTATATCCTTTCTCATATATGGAGCCCAGAATTGTACAGCATATTCTGGACGTGGTCTTACTAAGGCCTTATATAACGATAAGATTATATTCTTATCCCTTGAAGTTACAGTCTTTTTAATATACTCCAATAACCTATTAGCCTTTTTACCCGCAGCTGAACATTGGTGACCCATTTTAAAATCCCTGTGAATTATCCCCCTTAGATCATTGACTGCTTCTCCCTCCTTTACCTTTATTCCCTGCAGACAGTACTCGGCTTCACTGTTCCTGTAACCCATATGCAGAACTTGACATTTCCCTATATTAAATGACGTACCCCATTTTATAGCCCATTCGGATATCTTATCAAAATCCCCTTGTAAATTCTGTATCTGTAACTTGGTATCCACTGTATCCCCTATTTTTAAGTCATCTGAAAATATACTGATTATTTTCTTAATCACCTGACCTATATCATCTATGAAAATTATAAATAAAATTGGTCCCCAAACTGATCCCTGAGGCACCCTACTTATAACTTCTGTCCACTGTGAATAATTTCCTTTTACCTGCACTCTCTGCTTTCTACCCAATGACCAATTCTTTATCCATAGCAATATTTTCCCCTGAATCCCCAGTCTTTCCAATTTAAACAGTAATGCCTCATAAGGTACTTTATCAAATTTTTTCGTAGAACTTCAAAAGGGTTATAGAGCAGGATCTGCCCTTCCTAAACCCATACTGATTATCTGATAACAGTCCTCCCTCCTCCAAGTATAATATATATTATAATGTCTTTCAATACAAAGTAAACGATCTTTAATTGTGTTGCAGTGTATAAAACCTTTCCAAATTGTCCCGGAGCACCTATTAAGGTTCAGCGGAACACTGGTGTTCCGCGGAACATAGTTTGTAAAACCTTGTTCTAGAGGTAGGATGTGGTTATACGAAATAAACATTGTCAAAGAACTATGAACTATGGTAAATAGAGGTTCCTATGTTTTAAATTCTTGGCAAAAACAACCTGAAATTATACACTCGATTTCTATTTTATTAACATTTTAAGAGAGTGGTAAAATTGAAGTGTTTTTCTAGACGCATTTTAGTTTCTCTGGTGATATCGTCTATCTTTACAATTATATGGTATCGAATCCATTGATGGCAACTTGAACTTCACTTTACAATGTGATTCCTTCTGAAGGGAATCACATCACAAAGCCAATCATTCCTTTCAGAAGGACAATGTTAATGCAAATAACACTTATTTTCTGCTTGCTCTACAAATGCTGCTAGAAATTTCACAGCAAGTTTCTCTACTTTTTGGCTTGCTTTTATTCTATTTCATATCTTACCTATTCTTGAATGATGTGGAACGAAATATTCGCACGTTACAATGATTACGAACCAATATACATCAATTCAAGTGCACTTCCAAGTCATATGAAGAACAATTATAAACACTGGTATATTACTTGGCCGTGCAAAAAAGTTTTGGATACCAACTCAAGTCCAGTACGTGTCTAACAATTCGAAATTTAATTTTATTGAACGCGTGCAACTGCTACTTTTATTCGTGAACGTTATAATTGTACTTACTAAGCACGTGGAAACTTTCAAATTATTAAATTGGTTTTTATATTTTGCACTTACAAACTAATATTGTCAATGCGTTCTTTAACTATTCAAGCGAAAACTGTAATCGTGGTATGAAATGTGATAAAAAAATTAATTTGGAATTTTTAAGGATTGGTGGCGGAGTGATTCTTTGCAATTTTGAATCATCTACATTATCTAAGTAAATGTTTCAATTTTATAATAAGCGTTAGTCTCCATGTATGAAACCGAAAAGCTTATCTGCAACTGTTTAACGTAATCAAAATTATATGATAATACAAAAGGTGAATAAAGTGAGTTTTCATCATCAGGGTATATTAGACTCAGATCACTACGCAATGTCCTGACACAGGATATCAGAAGCGATATTATGTAGCTATACCTTACAAAACGCATTGTGTTTTAAGCATAAACTCGAGTCACGAAAAATTATATCTAATAGTTTTAAATTTTTCAGTGGCCACCATATGTGATGTCTGTTTCAGTAGGTAACGAAACAGTTATCGATGGTGTTATGAAGGACGTATTTGGAGCTTTGAGTCAGTCTTTGAACTTTGAGTGAGTATCATTCTGTAGGTATTTTACGAAATAAGGGTGACGAAAGCAAGGGCTCACTCAAGATAACAATCCGGAGGATGCTATATCATTAAGTAAACTCTTTATTTAAGAAACGATTTTAAAGTTTAAAAATTTATTTAAAAAAACTGACTTGTTTTAGGTTGTGTTATCTAGATAGTAGCTTTAGAGTTTATGTGTCACCTAGAGACTATTAAAATATGTTGTCTGGAGACAAGTTTTGGTGTGTGTCACTTAGAGACTAGGTTTGGAGTGCGTTACCTAGAGAGAGTAGTTTTAGAGTGTGTTACATGTTTTACCTAAAGATACATTTTAGAGTGTGTTACCTCTAGATACATTTTAGAGTGTGTGTTACCTAAAGACACATTTTAGAGAATGCTACCTAGGGACTAATTTTAGTATGACATAGATACTAGTTTTAGTGCGTATTAATACGAGTCTAGTTTTAAAAAATGTGGTCTAAAGACTAGTACTGGTGTGTGTCACCAAGAGAATAGTTTTAGAAAAAGCTATCTAGATGCTAGTTTTAGAGAATGACCTAGAGACTAGTTGTGATGTGTGTTACCTAGAGATCACTTTTAAAAGGACTTATCCAAGACGAATAGAAGCTGTATTGAAGGGAAAATGTGTAAACGTTTCAATGAAATATTCAAATTTTCAATTATTTTATCCAGCTCAAATAAATGAGAAAATATCAATACACCTTTATAAAATATTTATTAAAGAAGAAATATCTGAGCTAAATAAGGATGTTTTTTATACGATGTGTGATGGTTAGGGTGGTCACAAAAAATCCATTTTCGATTTTCTACCGTGGAACCCCCCCTAAAAGTTGCCAATAGGCTAGAAAATGTGATTGGCAGAGTTTCAGCTCAATCTGATAATATTAACCCGTGCCTCATTGAGGCTGAAGTTAAGAAAAACAACGATTTTTAGCAAAAAATCGTAGTTTTTGCTCCTTAAAATCGAAACTATTCGTCCTAGAAACCTGGTTCTTGTCTTATTTCATAGGAAATTTTATTGACTTGAAGTTTGAACTCATCCACTTTTTTTTACTGAAACTGATAGAATGGTATTTAGCATTTTTCAGGTAAGGTCGTAGTGGATATCGTCAAAAGTGTATTTTCATGCAAAGCCCTAAAAACATTACAATATTCAATTACATCTGCTTTCAAAATTTTGCTTTTTGTATTTTTCATTTTGTACATTAAAAAGGTTTTTGTTAGATGTATTTTCAGAAGTAAATAGTAAGGTCAACAAGTTCAAAGTAAGGTCAAATTTAAAATGAAGGAATTAGGGGTAAGGAAGAGGAAGCAAGGAGTAAAAATGACAGCAGATAGTATTCAAATGTATTTTATTAATTATATTGTGTTGAATAATACATCATTACATTATTATTATTTAAATATACAAATTAGGTGGCAATTACAAATTAAGGTGGTAATATCTTAGATATTGTAACTTTTGAAGTGTCTTGAAAAATGTGTAGAAGTGTCATACGACTACTCAGACAAAAATTCCGACAGCAAACAACTGTACTGATCAAAAATAGATTTAGAAATTCCGATTTAGAGGGAGCTGTTGTGCACTGGGATGGGAAATTGCTTCCAGATTTGTTCAATTAAGAAAACGTGGAGCGGATAGCGATTTTGATTACTTGTGGCGATGAAGAACAATTGATAGGTGTTCCAATCCTTGAAAATAAAACTGTGATAATTCAGTCAAAAGCTGTGTTATCAGCAGTTGAACGCTGGGTGCAGTTGGGAAAATCCAGGCAATGTGTTTTGATACCACGGCAGTAAATACTGGTCGCCTTAGAGGAACCTGCATTTTGCTAAAACAGTTATTAGAGAAAAACCTTCTGAATTGAGCATATTGCCACCATATTTTAAAAGTTGTTTTAAAAGTAGTTTTTAATTTCAAAATGGGCACATCCACTGGTCCTCAGCCAGAAATTTTTCGAAAATTCCAGAAGAAGAAATACAAAGCAGGTTATAAAATTTGAAAATATTAAAAATAAAATAAGTAATCCAGACCAAATTTCAAGTTTTCTTTTTGAACAATTAAAAAACTCAGGGATAATAATAAAAGAATTCATCCAACTTTGCTAAATTCATTTGGTCGTCTTACTCAAAAACACATTACTTTTAGAGTACCTTGTGCTATTCATCAAGCCAGATGGATTGTAAAGGCCATTAATTCTCTCAAAATGTATATTTTCAAGAATCAATTTTCGTTAACTGATTTAGAGAGAAACGGTATTGAAGATATTTGATTATTTATAATCAATATTTTTGTAAAAGCATGGTTCAATGCCCACAAACCCACTTTGGCCCTCCAACCTTGACCTCCAATTATTTAAATATTTAGTTCAATACAGGAAAATTGATAAAGAGGTTGTAGACAAGGCCCTATATAAAATAATAAACCATCTGTGGTATCTCAACTCGTAGCAAGTTGCATTTTAATTTTTCGATGGTACTTTGGGAAAAAATGTCAAAACAAGCATGGTTGAAAAATTAAGGTCCGAAGTAGAAAATGATGAAGATGATTGTGATGATAGGGATGTAAAATCAAAACTCAATCTCCAACAAGTTGTTCATTTATTGGACAAAGAATTGATTATTTTGTTTCTCCTATGACTCTAAATTTTTTTATGAGATTTGAAATCGATACAGAATTTTTTAAAATACTGATCCCGATGTATGGTGTGAAAATCAACATTATTTAAAAGTTAAAAAAGAGTGAACGGTTTAAAGGTTGTTAATGACACTGCTGAGAGAGGAGTAAAATTAATTAAAGACTTTAATTCCTCTTTGACCAAAGACGAAGAACACCGGTAGTTCCTTTTACAAGTTGTATCTGAATATACGTAAATTTTTTCGGACTCTTCAAAAGCTACAATATCTAAGACATTATCACCTTAATTTGTAATTACCACTTAATCTGTATATTTAAATAATAATAATATAAGGATGTATAATTCAACTATATAATTAATAAAATACACTTGAACACTATTTGTTGTAATTTTTACTCTTTGCTTCCTCTTCTTTACCACTAATTCCTTCATTTTGAATTTGAATTCTATTGGATTTATTTTTGAAAATACATCTAACAAAAGCCTTTTTAATGTACAAAATGAAAAATACAAAAGCAAAATCTGGAAAGCACATGTAATTGAATATTGTAATGTTTTTAGAGCTTTGCAAAGAAAATTCACTTTTGACGAAATCCACTACGACCTTACCTGAAAAATGCTAAATACCATTCTATCAGTTTCAGTAAAAAAAAGTGGATGAGTTCAAACTTCAAGTCAATAAAATTTCATATGAAATAAGACAAGAACCAGGTTTCTAGGACGAATAATTTCGATTTTAAAGTGCAAAAACTACGATTTTTTGCTAAAAATCGCTGTTTTTCTTAACTTTAACCTCAATGAGGCACGGGTTAATATTATCAGATTGAGCTGAAATTCTGCTAATCACTGTTTCTAGCCTATTGGCAACTTTTAGGGGGGTGCCATGGAAGATTGGGCGAAAACAAAATTTCCCCATATACCTTGTGACCACCCTAGTGATGGTCTTAAGCCTTCACAGCCACTTCGGAGGTGCTTCCCTAGACAAAAGTGAAGACATATTATGTAACTCAATCTGTCAAGAATAGTACTACTTAAACTTCACTCCAACAACTATACGATTATACCTGTTAAGTAGAGTTGTACCAATTTTGCAACTGTCGAGACCAGAGTTATACAGAATGCCTAGCAGTTTAATAAGGAAACTTGGTGTAATGTCATTCCTGTTTGTAAAAGTAATAATTTTATTTAGTTTCATACTAGAACTTCAACCGGATAGTCGATATGGTGCTCTGCAATCGGATGGATCCTTCAATGGAATAATGGGAGCTCTTCAGAGGAAGGTTAGAACCATTTTATGTGTAAAAATTATTAACCTTTATAATGCTAGTTGTACCGCTCTAAACGCGGCTTCTCTGATCAAACCGACAAAAAGAAGACTTATACCAGAATTCCCTAATTCGAGATCATAAATCTATTTTCAAGTGATCAACTGTCCATAACTAAACCTAGAAATACTATTACAGCACTCCATTTGACATTACATCGGTTATAAAGTTCTGGGCACTTGAACCAAACCCTCTTTATCTGTCGTTACACTGACATCACGATCTCATCAATCTCAAGCCCCTTTAAAACACTCAAAATTCCATTAACATCTGGTTTTTCAGTTCAAATGCCACACTATAAATTTTCCACAGAGACCACTGATACCTGAGAGCGAGAACAAGCTCGCTTATTTGCCGTACCCTTCTTGTCCCAAAAATATCTATAACCTTGCTTTAAATATCTGCTAAGCTGTAGGATGTCAGAATAAATGTTGTAGTGGTGAAACCAAAAATCTTATTCCTTTACGCTACCATTTCATTTCTGTCATCACACCATTTTATCCGTTACAGCAAAGATAGAATGGTGCCGAGCAGTGGGATTTGATGCAATTATCCCCGGGACAGAAGAGGTTTCGCGCTTAGTTTGCTGATACCACGGGGAGAAAGCAAGATTATCCTTTCGTCACTTCGGATAGAAGAACTGTCTCTGACCCCCTTTATGCAACTAGTGGTGTTTTGGCTCGTTGAAACTTTTATCTCCTCGATATAATTTTTGTTGCTAACGAAACTTTTTAGTTTTGTGTGATCGGAAGGATCGCATGGTAAACGATCCGCCAGGAGCCAATACGAATCAACCTGATTCGGGAAGGTCCAATTGACCAGCTGTTGAGTGGTGGAACAGACCGTACGGAAGACGACCCTTCCAGCAGTCGAAAGGTGAATCGACCGGATTCGGTGATCAAAATGACAGTGACAGGTGTTGTGTGATTCAAAGGAGCGCATTGAAACCGACCCGCCAGGCGTCGAGAAGGGAATCATCTTGATTCGGGGCTATCTAGATAATTTATCTTAGTTAATGTAATCGAGTTATTAAATAATTTATCTTTTGTGAAATCGAAATAGGTATAAAGTGATATATTTGCAGGAAACTGACATTGGCGGACCACTTGTTGCGACAGAGCAAAGGGCTGTGGTGGCTGATTTCACCAACTGCTTAGAGGTTTCAACGCTCGGTATAATCACAGGCATCGAATCAGACGATAGAAATATATTCCTTTACACAAAAGTATTTTCTTGGCAGGTATTGACTGATCTCTTCCAATATACTCTAATTGTGACGATTTAAAATGTCGGCACATTATTTAGAAAAGTATTATGTGCCGTGTTTTTTTTTTTCGATTCTGTTTAAGCTTCCGATTTGTTGAGTCTCCGATCTTTGTCTTGTAATTAATTTTATCTTTAATTAATTTTTTTAATTAAAAAATTTATTTCAGCAATATTTTATTTAAACAAGTCAAAAAATTTCACTGCAATATATATTCTTCTCTGGAAAGAGAAGAGACATGTAAAATGGAGAATTCGATCAACAATTATTTTCTAACGCAATTTTAAAATTTGGTTTGAAGCCTGTCTTTTACAGGTGTGTGTGGGGGGGAAGTATTAATCCTCCTGGTGGTTGTCTCAACAGGGTATTTCGTCAGTGGTCTAACAAATCAAAACTAACCAAATATTGATGGAAGAGATATCGCGTCTTTAGAAGAAAACTGAACCAATCTTGATATCTTTCATTATCATAAGATATTGGCAATATCTTGATGAGTGATAACTCGTCACTGAAAAAACTCAGCCCGTAATGGATGAAAAGTATCATGTCATGAAAACCACTGCCAACCACTGTCATGAAACCAAACAACCATATATATGTAGGAATACTAAACAACGGTAGTTGTCTACTAGTCTGGAAAGAACTCATTATAAGAGCAACGAGACTGGTAGGAGTCAGTTGCATTGTAGTAGGAATGCAAGGCAAGACTGTCACGAGCCATTCACATTCTGGTATTCAGTTACGAGAAAATTAATAGAACAGACACTTTTTCCCCTGGACGCCATTGAGAGCTGACGTATTTTTTCCGAGCAGAGACGACTGCTGCAGATAATGACGGAACTGTTTTAAAATATCTCAACTGTACATAATAACTGTGTATATTAATTCATTAAATGTCAATGTGCTGTAAGATTCGAAGTCTTTAATATAGACCTTACCAAACAGAACAACACGAATCTTACATATATATATATATATATATATATATATATATATATATATATATATATATATATATATAACAAAGAACCAAACAGCCGGGTTCCAATAACATGTTCATGTATGGAAAACACCATTTCATGTCTGAGTCAGGCTCCTCCCTGATGGGGCCCCGTTCCACCAACATTTCTTCATTTTTTATCCTTTTTTAACACTTTTTTTGAAATTCCTGTATTTTTGAATATATTATCTCTCGTGTTAATTTAACTATAATATATATTATTAACCTTTACGCCTTGGCGTTTAGATTTTTTCAACCGTCTCATAAAACGGCCACCTAAATGCCTAACTTGATCGATAAGGATAATAAGATCGTGGGTGGCATTTACGACTGACACTTTCCTTTCATAGTATCGTTTGGCGTGAGAAGAGATATACCCTGACGACTTTCTGCTTTCCCCAAAGAGTTCACACGTCACGGTCGGGCGGGCAGGGGTCAACGAACAGAAGAAGGGATCCTCTAGAAGGTCAGTCGCTGACAGCTCGTAAATGGTGATCGATGCCAGCGGTCACTTAAAAGGAGGGTAACATTTGTCCAACTGTCTGTCTGTCAGTGCCCGGGTTTTTTCGCCGCTTTTATAATATATACTATAGTAAAACTAACGTGAGAGATTATAACAATATGTAAGTTCTATATTTCGTCTATTTAGATTGCTGAAAGTTGTTGGTACTAAATTGCCTTTTAAAACACTAACATGTCCATTCTAAATCCAAATGATTATATATATTTTCATGAAACTCTGCATAGCTACTGTGAGTACTTACGATCATTTAGTGACAGAACTTCGTTACGAAAGGTCTGTCTGTTCGTCTTCCTGTTCTATGTTCGATTTTGCGTCTGTGTATTTGTACAAGTATCATATAAAATGGTTTCAACATATATTAATGCAATATTTTTAATGCACAAAATTTAATACCCGATATTTTAGTTTAGTGAATATATTTTTTCTTATTTCTTTACTTATATATATATTTTTTTTTTAGGCAAGTTTCGTGCTAAAATACAAGGGTCGTTTAAAATGTAATGCCCGTTTTTAATAAAATACAGACCAATTAAAAATTTTCAATCACACTTTTGATCTTACATTTTTTACACCTTATATTGCTATTCTACATAGTCCACTTGCAAATTTAAACATTTGTTGCACCATGTGACGAGCTTTTGAATACCAGCGTCATACTCCTCTGCCGCCAGTCCATTGAGGTAAGCTTTTGTACTTTTGTGGCCGTCATTGAGTATGCGTGGCACAAAGTTTTTTTAATTAGAGATTGTGTGTTACCACTTCGTATGTGATAGTGCGATACACATGTGAAAATTAATTGTGAATTTCATCCGAAGTCACACACCGATCATGTTTGATGAATTTGTCGGAACAGCTACACTCTACGTTTATGAGTGATGGCAACGGCCTTGACGATTTTTTTGGCTTACTTCTAAAGTAGCCAAGGAAATAATTATTTCCTAACTCTTTTTCTGTCACGTTTTTTTTCTTTTTACAACACACTTTTTAATCACATTTCAGAAGTTTTAAAAAGTATATTTTTTAAAAACTTTCACAAAAAATAGTAAGTTTAAGCACAGATTAAAACACATTTGTGAACAAACAGAGAAACTAAGCTACGAATGTTGGGTAAGAATATCCTGAAACTTATCAATTACATTAAATACAGTAAGCATGTTGAAAAAGAAAAAGATTTACAAAAAAAAAAATAATACAACCTGATAACGTCAGAATTCTTTTGTAAAAATATATGGTCGAAAAAAAATATGTAAACGAAAATGGTGAAAAAAACAAAACTCTTAATCCTATCGTGAAAACAATTATAACAAAATAAAAATTCCACAACTGTCAAAATACAAATAAATGGACCAATGGTATGACAGAAAACGATTTAAAAGGACCAATGCAATCAAAGGATATTTAAAAAACCAAATAACCAATGGGAGGAAAGAAAAAATTTCAAACGAATCAATGAATGGAAGAACTTTCTAGAATATTCAAAATGAAATTTGAAAGTTTCCGTTTGCCGAGGTTGCCAAAAAAACCACAACAACAGTAACGTAAGATGGGTTGCCTTAATTTATCGTAACTCGCTACTAGAAGTGCGCCTACAAAATCGCCAAGCCTTTGCCTTCACTCATAAACGTAGAGGGTAGCTGTATCAATTTGTCGACAGATTTGACAAGCTCATCATTAATGACACTTGGGCGGCCATATCGCTCCTCAGCATGGACGTTCCGTCTTCCCTCATAAAACTTTCGGCACCAACTACCCACACATGATTCAATCACCATACACTGCTTTGATTTCACCATAAATTTCGCCTGGTAGCACATTTTTTGCGTTTAGAAACAGGATCACGGATCTCACTTAAAATTTGGCGGCACGCTCGATTTTCTGAGACATTTTGTTCGTTTACCAAAACAACAATAACCTTTATAAATCGATGTAATTCAGTACACAGATGGTAGACGAGTTCCTGTAACTAATAGACCTTGAACGGTGCACCTGCTACTATCATAGTGATGCGTATGGGTCAGTCCACGTCAGTTCAACCAGGGTCCGACACCCATGGTCTCAGATTTTGATGAAACTTGGCATGTTTGTTCCTTTTATGGATTTAAGAACACGTATAATTTTTTTTTGCTCTATCTCAAGTGGCTTATGTTTTATAGCCTGTTAAAGTTTTTAGAATATTGCGGTTTTTATCGATCAGACGGAGGAAACCGAATTTGTTTTTTATAGAAAATAAATTATATCTCCTTTGTTTATGAACCAATGTTGATGAAATTTTTTAAGAGTTTACATCAATATGTAAGGAGTCCAGAAAAAAATAAATTATACCTGCAAGTGTCTTATACATAGTCAGAAAAAAATTCCAAAGTTCTATTTAAAGATTTTAAAAATAAAATGGCGAGTTCTACGCTAAGTGGAATATCTTCAAAAGGGTTAAGGACAATCAAAATTTTTTTTTTGTATTCTTGTTCTAAAAGATATGCTCTACCACATGGAAAAATAAAATGAATGGTTTTGTCACTCCTTTATTATTTTTTCTCACTTTAAGATAGAAATCACTTGACTCACTAATTTTCTTAAAAACGTTAAATTAAAGTTGCAATTTTATTAAAATTTTAACTACAAGTGTCACATATATCAACAAATTTCAAATAAAATTAGACAAAGCTAACACAAATTTAAAATTATTAAAGTAATATAGTATAATTAATATTGTTAATCAGGCCTGTGTGTGTACACAAAATGTTTTAAAATAGGTTATCCACAATTATATCTCGAGATTATTTAGAAATAAGATAATTAATTTCTTTATTTTCAACAATTAGGTCTAATTAAGGTAAATAAAATTACATTACAATTTAAATTTAGTTTTAAAAACTAGTTCAAAACTAGTCAACTCACTAACACAGTAACCTATTTCAAAAAATATTGTAAGCAATAAATACACTCAAGCTGTGACAAAAAAGATGTGTCTTCAATTTTGATAGTACCTGATATGGTGTGTTTTGGCTGGTGCCACTAGCACATACTTAGTTTATGTTTGCACAATACATCAAAATGTGATTTTATTGATTCACTGAGCAGGTATTAAAGAGGATTACAAAGACTTTTTTCGTATATTGTTTGTGAAGGAGCAGTAAGAGAATGTATGCTAAGGCATTGCGTGTCCATTAAAATATAGCCTTGTTCAGTTTTTACAGTCAAAATTTGAGAACTATGATGATGAAGACCCTGTCGAGTACAATCAGTGGGTTTTGACTGATAGAAATGAAATGATAGGGTGCTCCAGCTCAGTTGATGAGGTTAGTGATAACTTAATAGAAAACTGAACCTCATTCATACATTGCTAAATCACAAGATTCATTTATTAAAAGTTTAAAGGAAACAGTTTCCTTAAATACAGCTGTTATCTCTGGATTTTAGTGAAAATTATGCTTTTACAATATAAAAAGAGGCGCAAGGTTACCACTGGACCTCAGATTCATGCACTATTCATCCTGTTATTATTCATTCACTGCAATGATGCAAGCAATAGAAAACTGAATTTACTTCTTTGTATCATATCTGATGACCTTAAACATGACGCGAGTATGGTGTATGAGATCCAAAAAACTGTAACTACCTTTCTGAAAGAACTACCCAAATAGCAAACATTCACTACTTCAGTGACGGATGTTCTCTCTCTCTCTCTCTCTCTCTCTCTGGGCAATATAAAAATAAATACAACTTCATTAATCTGTGTCTGCATGAAAAGGACTTTCAACTAAAAGCCCAGTGGTCATTTCTTGCAACCAGTCACGGTAAAACAGAATGTGAAGGAATATGGGTTTAACGTAAAACACTTAGCTAGGAAGGAAAGTCTTGAATGACTTTCCTGGAAAGACAAATTAAAACAAGAAATGAACTTCGAGTTATGCACAAATCCAACATTGCAAATATTAACTTCCAACTTATTTCTAAGACATATCCTGGATGTTTTATTGCTTGTGTTTATGACAGCTTATGGTATTTTGGTATGGTGAATGAGGTGAATGCAGAAGAAGATTCCACTGTAAAGTTTTTACATCCTCATAGACTACCACCATCATTTTTCTGACCCAAAAGGAAAGATGAATTTGTTGTACCGATCCCTCACATCATTGCAATTGTGGAACCCCTAACTGGAAGAACTTACAAATTCTCTCAAGTATGCATGATGCATGTTCAATCAACCTTATGAAAGCACTGTAGAAAAATAAAGAATTATTACCTAGAATTTGAAATATTTCAATGGTAAGTTTTGTAATACATTTTCCATTCCAGAAGCATTATAAATATTCAAATTTTATTATAGTTTCACTAAAATTGTTATTCTAATTTAACGATTTCAAGAAAATGAGTGTGTCAAGTGATTTCTATCTTTAAAGTGAGAAAAAAATAATAAACAAGTGAAAAAACCATTCATTTTATTTTTGTTATGTGGTAGAGCATATCTTTTAGATCAAGAATACAAAAATTTTTTTTGATTCTCCTTAACCCTTTTAAAGATATTCCACTTAGCGTAAAACTCGCCATTTTATTTTTAAAATCTATAAATTGAACTTTGGAATTTTTTTCTAACCATGTATAAGATACTTGCAGGTATAATTTTTTTTTCTGGACTCTTTACATATTGATGCATACTCTTAAAAAATTTCATCAACATTGGTAGATAAACAAGGGAGATATAATTTATTTTCTAAAATAAAGAAATTCTGTTTCCTCCGTCTGATCGATAAAAACCGCAAAATTCCAAAAACTTTAACAGGCTATAAAACATAAGCCGCTTGAGATAGAGCAAAAAAAAATTTATACGTGTTCTTAAATCTATAAAAGGAACATACATGCCAAGTTTCATCAAAATCTGTGATCATGGGTGTCAAATCCTTTTTTTTTCTGGATGATTTGACATGGATTGACCCGTATGCTCAAACGGGCATTACTTTTCGATCGACCCTCGTATCTGAGTAACAATACTTAACCATAATTTGGTAGTTTTGGAAAAGCTGGTTGGTAGATTGAGCATTACAATTTCTTCGATTGTTTTACCAGTACTGTTTAAAAATCAATGCCAAAAACTATTTTTACATTATTTAAATTACAATACATGTGGTGATTTTAAACCTTAATATATTTTTCAAAATACTAGCCGGGCTGCGCCGGCTAGCGCTCGGCGGTGTGTAATAGTGCTTTTTTTAAACTTTTTTACGCACCGTAATCAAGCATGTTTTGATTTGTATATTTTATTTATTTTTATGAAACAATTCATCAAATCATTGCGAGCGTATTCAATCAAATATTTAAGGAAAGTTGGTCGAAATATACATATACCGCTACAAAATTATACATGTCTAGTGATAGTTTGCAGGAAATAGACATATCATTAAAATCTAACTCCTAAATAATATATTTCTACAATAGGTAATATACCAGAACATATAATGCAAACAAAAATAAAATTCCAATCCTTGAAAAAATGCAAAATTCCGAAGAAAAAAAATACGTACGTATCTATTCAAACGTGTTGAATTTAGATTTCCTGAATGTATTGTGAAATAGAATAATGCGACAAAAGACTTTTCAACGATATTGACAAAGACAATAATGATTTATTAACAAAAAAAATACATATTTATAATACTTGGGAATCCTCAAATATGTCCACAACATCTCGCAGTCAACTCAAATACGCAAACACGGAATTCTAAATCAAATTAAAAAAGCAAACATATAATTCTGAAGTGGCCAGATACCGGGTAGCAAAATCACGTTTAAATTACTTTTACATCAAAGGAAGAAATAAGAAGTCAGTTCAAACATAAATTTTTACAATTTAATTCCTTACTTTGCATAGAAATTGACCTCGGCTATTTAAAAACAGCAAGAATTCAAAATATGTGGGTTATTTTATTTACGTTTGATTGTTGCCATTCGACGATACACAAATAACGTCGATTTCGGGTCCACGTACGTTAGTGTTTTATATATATAGATAAACTATTTCCGAATGTTTGGGACAAACATTATTCTACAAAGTAACGGAAACTCATGTTCGTTTATCACGTGCAGTGATATTTTCTATTTTTTTTTCTCGGAATTAATCTCGTGTTTTTAAATTTAATATAAGTTTTTGTTGTAAATTGTGGCAACTGTACTGGAATAATAGAAAAAAGAATCAGGATTTTATATCTTTAGAATAACTTTTTCCCCCGTCAACTTTTATTTTGTATTAATTCTTCGTAATGTGTTTAAAATATTTATTATTTTATTAAATATTTATTATTTCCTTTTCATCACACGCAACAACATTGCAGAGTATTTTATTTAAAGCGGCATGTAAGTTAGAACAAAGTAATTTGAGGCGAAATTCTGCCACTATTGACAGAAAGTTAATGTTAAAAATATCCGAAATAAGACTTTTTAATATCACAAATTCTTTGTTATAGATTACAAGATTAATGTGGACTATTTTGCGATTCGATTTACCATTGAAAAATGAATAGGTTATACCTTTGCTTCTTCAGTACTGAAGATATTTTAAAACAAGGTTTTTTATTATTGCACGCGTGCCAAAAACCGGAATTTTCAAGAAAAACGTATTTATTTTAAAAACAAACTCAGTGTTCCTAATCCCTCCTCAAAATCATCTTTTGTTGAAGTTATATTAGTATGTTACTTTTCGTCAGTTTGTACCTTTAACATAGGTACGACATATCGACACTTCATTTTTCAGGAGAGCAAAAAAACTCATTTTTTCCAAATGATTTGAATATATTATTATGTACTTTGGGTTTTGTTTTTAGTTTGTTGTATCAGGAGATGACTTAAGAGATTTTGCCACCAAGTGAAATCACAAAATGCTGCATATAGCGATAACAAAAGAAAAAAAAAATTAATTTTCTATATACGACCATTTGTACTTTGAGTCCTTGATACCTTTTGTACTTTTGAATAAGTCAAACGTATTGAATGGGTGGATATGCATGTGCAGTATTTGTGTCCACAGAAGGTTGTATAAGTAATAAGGTGCTAAAACTATTTTACACTTCAATGATTTGGCATTTCTCTACACACACACACGAAATAGGAAAGTTATTATTTTTCTAATCACTTTCAATCAATAGTTACCCAATTCAACTTGTGTTAGGTCGGGTATTCTGCTATGTAAACAAATAAGAATACATAAAAGTTTATTATACTTTTTTTGTTACAATTGTTACAAAATTTGCTATTTCAATTTATCGGGAATGTTACATACATTTAATATTTATTTGATTTATGCAAGCATCTCTTAACTCATTTCTTTGTTTTAGGTAATACTGGCATTGTTCTTTGCTATCATTTTTGTATCCTTCACATCATCTTTAATCCAAGAAGTGTCTCTGGGTGGATGGAAGACTAAACCTTGTAATCTACTAATTAAAAATGTTTGGCTGTTCTGTGGCTATTTGGTTGGAAAAAGTAAGACATTCATATACAAATTTCAAAACTTCGAAATTCCATTTTGAATATTTAACTTTTTTTTAAAATCTTTTAAATCATTTTGTATTAGACATACATAAACTTAGAGTTTTTTTTCAAGACTAATTATGGTGTAAATGGTGAATGTGATGACAAGTAAAATACAACATTATATGAGCAAATATTGTGAGAAAAACGGTTTTCATATGTCACCCTGAAAAATGAAAGTTTTCCCAAGCGTTTCCAATAAAATTTGCTGTTAGCAAATGTCGAATGTTTGGCTTCAGTGACATTAGCTCATCGACAAATACTTTATCATAAATCCGTTAGTCTTAAAGTGTTGTGCACATAACTCATCAATGGCGGATTATTTACATACTAAATACCTCAACTGATTAAACATATAGCCATAACTTTAGAAAATGGCTAAAACTCGACGGTATTGGAAAATAAGCTGGACTCTTCTATGCGATACAGAAGGTGGTCATAAAGGCAGAGTCAGTTAGTGGTGTTAATAGTAATTAAGTAACGTCACACTAGAGCATCCCAATGGGCATATTGGGGACGGTCCGGGATCAATTCCCAAGGAAATATCCCGTGACAACACTTAATTTTGAACCACGCTCAAATGACGAGGCAACACCTGAGCTGACACTTCACACTCTAAACTTCCACAACAAGCCAACGTCAGAACATTTGAGGCCACTACATATATAAAGTGCACCAGACCCCTTTGTACACGACGGTCTTTGGTTGGATTCGAACTCACAACTCTCCGGTTGCGAGTCAGCAATAGACCGTTATTCCAAGCGGGCTCCCGTGGTCCATTTAATTTTAGGAAGGAGAACAGTTTAAAAAAATACAGACATTTTTTAATATATATGCTCCTCATAGCAATAATCTCTTATTGGTAGGTAGGTACTTCAATAACGTTGCACTGAAGCAACACAATTGCTACTGCGACGATCCAGGATCAATCTCGAACGAAAAGATTCTAGGACAACATCTCGTAATTTTGGGTCACTGCCAGATGACGAGGTCAACATCTGAGATGGCAGCCCACCCTCCAAACTTCCACAACATGTGAGAACATTTGAGGCTAAGACTTACGCGACAGTGTTTGATTGGACCTAGTTTCGAATTTACGCCCTTCCGATTGCTAAACCGCTACACTTACAAACGGGCTAACACGTCCAGGATCAGTTAATATTAGAAGTATCATCACCGCTTTGTGGATCAAAAGGCTGTGATGGCCGCATTGTATTTCCACAACATTGATGTCGCGAGATTTAATGGTTGATATCGAAAACAAGAAACTCAAAAGTAAATACACTTGTTTCAATACATTGAAAACACTTTCAAAAATTGTTTTTAAGGGGGGATAGGATGGCATTTGACGTTAGTCACTCAATTTGTGATGAATTCTTGATTTATCAACCAAAAATTTCTCAAAACCACCAACGAGCGAGATGCTTTAAAATATAAAATATAGCAATTAATACAATTGTTTAAAAAGCCTGCCGTGCACCTTAAATATAATACAAAATCAATGTGGTTCAGTCAAAGGGTTATCATGATTTCAAGTACAGTTGGTTAAAATAAAATTCTGATAGTTAAAAACGAATTTTTTTGTACTTCATATTTTCTTGCTGAATTTCTTAATGACCTTGTAGGGTCTAAATATAATTTCATTTGAAAAAAAAAAAAAAACCTATAAACGTTTGATATCTATACACAATTTTTTATCCTCCGCGGATGATTTTGGTTCTCAATTGATATTGTTAAACCCACATCCTAGTGCACATTTCCAAATGATCAGAGTAGAAAACAATTTATCCCATGGGAATACGAATTTAGAGTTAGTGAAGTGCATCCATGAAATATGAGCAGACAAACAGACGTGATCCTCTAAAAATATGAAGAGTCCAATTCTTGAGGATTTCGGTACGATAGTCAACTTCTACGATAAGTGGCATCCGTCTATTACCATATTCTTCTTAAATATGTAGGTAGTGTGTTCATCGTCCATCAACACAACTGGCTATTGGCGACAGTCAGTCATCCATCCCAAAGGGCATGATCAAAGAAAAACTCCGCGTCATTTTGAACCAAGGTCAGATGACGAGGTCAACAACTGTGCTGGCTCCTCACTCTCCAAACTTTCCCAACAAGCGTATGACGTGACAGATTCGACGTGCACCATCCATATTTACACAACAAACATTGGTTTAATCGAGTTAAGAACTCGTAACCCTCCATACACTAGTCCGAAACTCATCTAACCGGGCTACCGGTTAGCAATTTAATGCGAAGGAAGAACAAATGTCTAGAAGGGTTGAGGACCAGTTGTTTCTTTATATTCTAAGAAATCAGCCATTTTGTTGCCGTGGGTATCACGATGAACAAGGATCCATTGTGTCCCATCAATGCATTCCAAAGTTACAATGGCCCAAATCTCGCCCATCAGGGTAATATTTCGGCACATTGCGGACACCCTCCTCACGCTCAGTGCGTCTACACTCTTAGTTCAAAGATTATGTCAGGTAGAGACATTTTATGTTTACACGAAGTTATATTTCTGTGCTCAGATGGCAAAATGTTATAAGTCACTTTTTTTAATTTTTCGTGACAGCAATTTTAAGATTCAAGATTCAACATGTGGTTCTGGGGTTTTTGATTTATTACTATTTCTCCAACTTTGTTTTCTCATAAACTGAAAGAAAAAGACTTACGACATTTTTTCACCTTCTAAACTTTAACATAAAAGTGGACTTAGTCAATTTTTTGGGAAAAGTGAGTTATAACATTCTGTCGTCTGAGCACAGATTTGTCTTATGGATGCTTCTTATAATTATGAAATCATAAGATAAAACCTTTGTAACGCTTTTTTGAAACTCTCGATTGTCACGCATGTCCCCAATGATGTTCAGATTTTCAAAACGTATTCGCGTCAAAGACAACATAATTAAAGAATTTGAGACATTGTAATAAAAACTGAACGAAGAATATATTTTCATAAAATTCCTTTCTCCCGAGGGGCCGTGCTAGCTCAGTTTGTAAGAGTAACTGATTACTAACCGGAATGCTACGAGTTCGAAACTCCGTACAGTAAATAACCGTTGTGTACACAGAGGCTGATGCATATTAAATCTCGTGGCGTCAAATGTCCTCACGGTGGGGCAGTGTGGAAGTTTAGAGAGTGGTGTGCCAGCTGAGGTGTTATCCTCGTCATCTGACAGTGGTTCAAAGTGACGAGGAATTGTCCTTGGATCTTTACAGTCCGGATGGATCCTAGAACATCGAAAATAGCCCGTTATGTTACTCCTCCAGTGCTACGTTAATAAATTTACCTACCTTTCTCTTAGATTCTTAAGCTCACCTTAGTAGTTACAGTTCGATTTCTCTTTTAGGCGCTGGCAACCGGACTGTGACCAAGATCTGGTACCATGCTTCCTTCAGGATCTTATTGGCTGCATGGCTTCTAGGTCCCGTCATCAACTTCCTCTTTACATTTCAGGGCAGTATCACGTCCACATTTGCAGTCACTAAACTGAAACCTGTAATAGCAGACCTGGAAGAATTGGCGAAGAAAACAAGAGTCATTCCTGTCACCAGCAGGGGATCATCAGTGCAAATCTGCTTCAGGGTTTGTATGTGTTTAACAGGCAAATTTAGCCATCAACACATTTTGGGATAATCACAATCATAAATCATAATGGGGGCTGAAGATGAGATCACCAGCCTTAACTGCAACCGAAGGGGTGCATTGGGGAGAAGAAAAGCGGAGAAAGTTACAGACTTCCTGTTTGTACTCGAGGCAGGTTGGATGTGCAATCCCCTGCTCCATTAGGTTACTCTTACGAGTATTTTGTAAATCTTAAATGTACTTAATATGTGATGTCCTTGTCTGATGTATAAACAAACGTGTGTTGTCCTCAGAAATTTTAATCTTATCATCATGTATCGAACCCAAAACAAATCCAACACAGGCCGGCATGGCTCAGTGGATATTCCGACTGCGCTAGCAACCTGAGAGATATAGGCGGCGCAAGTTCGATTCCTCCCTGACAGTATTTCTCTCTTCTGTGTTATTAAATTTCCCTTGTGTTTATGTCCATTACTAAATGTTGTATGTCTTGTGTTTGGAGCAGTATAGCCAAATAGTGCTCTTTCGTCATGTAGTCCAACCAAACCAACCATGATCCATAATGTTACATTCAATAACCCATGCGTATAACGAATAAACGATTGTTTACGCCACTTTCAACTCACTCTAGGCGAGGACTCGCCAATATTGGTAGATAGGTCGCACTTCAACAATTCAATGGGATAGTGGCGACGGTCCGGAATCCATCCCGAAGGGAAGGACCCAATGACAAGACTTTATAACTTTGAAAATGGTCAGATGACGAAATCAACACCTAAGCAAGGACCACCACTCTCCAGAATCAATTTTGGTTTGAGCCCGTGGTTGATTTTGTGCCAACATAGCTTCAGTTGGCGATGTAATTTGGTAATTCTTCGGTATTCAAACTTGTTGAATGTAACCATAAAGAATGGAAAATAGAATCCAGTTATTTAATTGAGTAGCCATAGGATAAAACAGTTCACTCGATTTCATGTGTAAATAACATTTGAATAACGGTGTTCTGAGTTTTCAATATATCATCGATATATGTAAACCCCGCATCACTCTTCCACTTTAGAATTTTGTAAGACAATTTAATACTGAGACAATGTACAGGATAACGATTATTTCTTTGACAAGATTTAAATTTTTCCGCATCATAAAACCACTATATGTTAAAGGTTAAGCAATTCACATTTGCAAGACCTACATAATAGGACAGGAATGTAGCAAAATTATTTTGCTCACAAAAAGTGCATGGAACGAGTTTCATATAATAGTTAAATAAATTTACTAGTGACCTTTAAAATGGATTCATTGCTTGTCTAATTTGTTAAAACTCAATAGTAAATAGCATCCGGTTAAATATTTTATAAACCTACTAAATTCTGAAAAACGAAGAGCTCAGGTGTTACCTTGTCATCTGACCATGGTTCAAAATTACGTGTTGTTCGCAGATCTTTCCCTCGGATGATTGATCTCGAATCGTCGTCAATAGCCCGTAGTGTACCTCCAGTGTAACGTTAATTTAAATACCTACCTGTATCTACATTTTAAAAACGACGATATTTAGAAAACCTCAGATGGATCGCAAACATTATTAAAAATGGGTTTTGATGGGAATCGTTTTAGTTGACAGTATAAAGGCGTTGGAATCGAGGTCAAATAAAAGTCATTTGGGGTCATGGAGATTGCGTTGAATTACATTATGGTTGTGCTTACATTATGACTAAGTTACTGCATTACATTATGACCATCATTTATGCCATTGCCACATATTCCATCTATATGATTTTGTGACAGGCATATGATATTCTTTTCTATTTCAATTTCCATATCAGTCTGTCCTGTCCAAACCATTAACTTTTAAAAAGTTGAAAGCATTTTGTTGAAATGGATTATTTTTTACACAATAGATTTGTAGGGCTTACTCCAGTCAGCTATCTACTAAGCGAATCACTCTCTTGATGTACTTTCCAATCAATGTGTAATATAATTGTAGTGTAAAAGTTAACCATCAATGGCTTCGATGATATATCTCATCCATCATGATATGACAAACTTTGCAATGACGAGATATTTTGTCTTCAAAGTATTGCTAATTTTTTTATGATTACGGGATTAATATCTGGAAACTTTTTTATGATCAATAACCAGATATCTCGTCCATCAAGATCTGGTAAGTTTTCTTCCATCTCATCAAGTCTTAAATATTTGATTTCCAAACACGAATCCCCATCTTGTGTCTTTGCTCCATAATTATGGTTCCAAGAACACCCGGACGACCTAAGAACAAACTGTTGTTCGGTTGTTTTTTTATCGGGGAAAGGCCATATTTGGCCATGTAGCTCCATACACAAGACATACATATCAAATAATAGACATACACATACAGTTAAAGTTGTACTGCTACAGATGAGAAAAATTCATCCTGTGAAGAATACACCTGTTAGTAATCAGAACGGAGCCGACTACAACTCGCAAGTTGCTGTTGTTGTGACAAACTTGGCTACTGTGTCAAAACGACCTGACGAAAAACTTCATCAACGAACAAAAACAGTCCCTTTCTCTGATTTGAAAAAAAAAAATGGAAAATATTTAAACCTGTGTTTTTATATTTTTTGAATGTTATATAAATTTATTGTTTTGACCTACACATAAAACCGCGATTTAAAATTAAAAAAACACTGGTTTTTAATTTATTTTTATTTCGGTTGACCATATTATTATGAGACATTCATAACATGTCTCCCAATTGAAAAGATTACTAAAGTAAAGCATGAAAATCTATGGTAAGCAATATAAAAGGACGTACATTTCTTTTTCTGGTAATGTAACATCAATAATTCTCTTGGTTTCAAATTCTCGAATGTATGCTGTCAAGGGTCCAAAAGACCAGACATTGCCAATAGTAGGTTTCTTGAATGTTCTTCCCATCCCACCCCTAAATATTTATTATAAGAAAAGGATCAGTAGAGTCTTTTCAGAGGATTCTATTCTAATAAAATGATCCATAAAAAATCTCTTTCCAAAGGATTCTATTTTTAAAAAAATTGAATCATTCCAAAATATATTCTAATGAAAGAACATATAGGAATAGTCATATGTGTCAAATTCCATTAATAATATTCAATAGAATCTTCCCAAACGCTTCTATTATAAATAAAGTGCCAATATAATCTTGCTCTGGGAATCTTATTCGGAATAAAGGTACAATAGAATATTTTCAAAATATTCTATTGGTACTTAGAATATTTTCAGAATATTCTATTCAGCGAAAAGGACCAATAGAATTTTTCTAATGGTTGATAGAACACATGGGTTCTTTCAATGAATACGTGTGGTTATTTATTCATATGTGTGTTGTTGGGTAAAAGCAATAAAAGGTTAAAGTTATATTACTTGGAAATCTCGTGACCCTCAGAGAATATCTTGTTTCTTGAAATTCGGAATCTGATTCTTTCTTAAGACATACAATAGTATCGTTCTTATAAATGTGCTTGAAAGAGCGAATTCTTTTCCAGGCTGTTCAAGAACATGCTCTCCTCTGGATGCGTATGGAAAATAATTCCATTGATTTCACACCCGAATACGTGGTCGACACTTTGAGGAAAATAGAGAAGGGGACCCACATTTTGATCATCGATTATGTTTACGCACTCAATGTTGTATCCAATTGGGTGAAGGATACAGGCCGATGTAAGATACAAGTCCAACAAATAAGTGCCTGCCAGAGCTTCATCGCCCTTGCTCTTCGGAAGGATTTACCTCCGACCACTATGAGGAAGATCAACTCTATGTAAGTTCTCATTGCTGCCAAATATAAAAAGTTTCCATCTACCCCCCCCCCATTTGAAAAATTAAATACATTTTTATCTTCACATAAAATAATGTATTTAATGAAAAATGTCACTATTAAAAGCCATTTTGGCAAAGTAAAACGAGGCAAATTTTTCTGAAATGAGATTTCAGTGGAAGAATGGGGGTGTATTTTGAGTATTACTCTGCCGGACTCGTAACGGTTTAATGGGAAGGTTACGGATTCAAAAAGCCTTGCACTTGCGATTTCATGCTCTGATTCTTTACATTAAGCTATGATTACTAGGACAACTTCTTTGTTGCAGTAAAAATGAGAAAAGTTGCATTTATCATTCCCTAAAGTTGCATTTATGGAAATAAAGTTGCATTTATAGAAATAAAGTTGCATTTATAGAAATAAAGTTGTATTTATTTTTGATACACTAAAATCTAAAATAAATTATTTATAAAAAATTTCAAAGTTTAGCGATAATTTTAGTCGTGTACAACAATATTATAAAACACCATTAAATACAGAAGAACGTTGATGTCGTTGAATGGCCGATCCTTGGCCAGTAATTTCTTTAACATTAAAAACTGCGATCAACAGAGACTGATGTTAACTGATATTTTTGCACTAGAAAATACTGACTTGGGGAAAAATCATTTCGTGAAAGTGTTGCAAAAACCGTCAAAAGAGTGCCAACCAAATGTGTTGAAGTACTTCTTGCCATTTATTTCACTTTCGCCTCTGTTAGGACGAACACCTTCTTTCCATGAACTTCTTGTTTGATCCGCAGTACTTCGACGTTCGCAAGATCATACATACGTGATCGAAGGGTTGATTCAATATGCAAAAAAGGAAATAGTAATTTCATATTAATTAATTTTAAGCTTAGTTTTAAAAAAGTTGCAGGGGGTTTCATTTATGCAAAAAGTTGCATTTATTCAGAAAGTTGCATTTATGTTGCGGTTATAACTCACTTACAATCAGTACTGTAGTCGTAAATAAATCAGAGGGTATACCATGGGGGCCTCTGCACTAGTATAGGCTGGGCCCCATGGTGTACCCTCTGATGGTACACTCTTTGTATGGTACACTCTTTGTATGGTACACTCTGATATCCGCAGAATTTTTTCCATGGAGAGGCGAAACATGTACTTACTACTTACACTTTCCAGGGGGGGGGGGAGCAAAAAACATGTACACACACGTATATATATATATATATATATATATATATATATATATATTCATTAAACTAAACAAGCACTTGCAAACGGCCATGAAACATGGTAATATTTCAATTGTTCTTAAAAGAGGCTTTAATTTTCTGGAACAGCGTTTTCATTGTTCCCTCAAACCCAGAATAGTGCACATTTCATCTATACCAAAATGTCAACAGATCCTTTTTACCTTCTTTTCTACACGGCGAATAACCCTATTTTTATATTTTCCGGATCAAGTATGGATATATCCTTCAAAAGTTGACTATTTTCTTCTTTAACATCAGAACAAAGTCTGAATTTCATTCTATTGACAATACTTCGAAAGAATTTATTTTGATAAATAGA
This sequence comes from Metellina segmentata, assembly GCA_947359465.1. NCBI lineage: Eukaryota > Metazoa > Arthropoda > Arachnida > Araneae > Tetragnathidae > Metellina > Metellina segmentata. The sequence continues at coordinate 30,915,397 of OX375879.1, forward strand.
TACGATTTTTGAATTATGTACCAAGGTGATATCTTGAAATAGAAACTTTTCTTTTGCTGTCCCATATTAGTTGTTGCTATCTGCGTTTCACGTCATGTTTTGCGCGATGTTTTCTAGGAAAAACCCAGCAGTGTTCGTAGTTTTTAATAAAAAGCAGAGGGTATACAGAATTTCCTGGAAAAACCAAAGGGTATACGGCGTATACCGTCGTATACCCTCCACTACAGCCCTGCTTACAATACACCCCATGTAGGAGGAATTTAGGTTTTAGTACTTAACATGCAGCGTAGAACGTGTGAAAAAAAGTTGAATTTGTTGCAAAAAGTTGCCCTAATCATTACTGATACGGAAGACGGGTAAAAAATGAAGTTTTCTTCGTGTGACGCCAATTGCTTAAAAAAGCTTAACCAAATAAAAAAAACGGTATATTGATTAAGGATTCATGTAGCATTTCCAGCCAAGGTAGCCTAGATGGAAGAGCAACACATTAGCGATCAGAGAGTTGCGAGTTCGAAATTGGTTTCAGCCAAAGACAGTCGTGTACATGGGGGCTGGAACACGTTAAAAATGTTGTGGCTGCAAATGTCCTAACGTTGGCGTTGTAAATTATCAGCACCCGAGTGTTTAGGATAATGGGCTGATGTCTCAGAAGTATCCTGGGGCCTAAGTGTTCTTGATGATTGCCCCTGCGAATGGAAATAAAAACTGTTAGCTTTCGGACTCCGTCTTGTCTAGACGTCTCTGTGTCAATTCGAGTTTGTGAAGTTTAACATTTTATTCGCGCTTGTATTATTAAACCCATGGAAGTCTAGCCTAAAAATGAATATAATTTTAATTTCCAAAAAGAATTTGAGTTCCATCACAGCGTGGTGTGGAAGTTTGGAGAGTGGAGGGCAAGCAAGTCCATCATACCGTAAGCAATTATAGTCATCATACCGTGTTTCAAAATGAGGTGGCGTTGATCTTGCATCTCTCCATTCGGAAATGATCCCGAACTGTCTCAGCGTAAAAATGAGCGTCTCTAGCGTAAAAATGAATATAATTTTAATTTCCAAAAATAATTTGAATTCCATCACAGCGTGGTGTGGAAGTTTGGAGAGTGGAGGGCAAGCGTCATCACACCGTAAGCAATTCTAGTCATCACACCGTGTTTCAAAATGACGAGGCGTTGATCTTGCATCTCTCCATTCGGAAATGATCCCGAACTGTCTCAGCGTAAAATTGAGCGCCTCTAGCGTAAAAATTAATATAATTTTAATTTCCAAAAATAATTTGAATTCCATCACAGCGTGGTGTATAAGTTTGGAGAGTGGAGGGCAAGTAAGTCATCATACCGTAAGCAATTCTAGTCATTACACCGTGTTTCAAAATGACGAGGCGTTGATCTTGCATCTCTCCATTCGGAAATGATCCCGAACTGTCGTCAATTACCTGACCAAACGCTTCAATTTTCGATTAAAAAGTTTTTCGTATACTTTTCTTACAAATTGAAGAAATATCAAAATTGTGTGAGCTCAGAAAATGCTCTTTTCTTGTGAAATTGTGTGAGTAAATGTGTTCTTTGAAATATTCTTAACTTGGTTTCCTTCGAAATATTTGAATTTAATTTGGATGTCCAACATTTGAAATTTTTAAGATATTCGGCCCCATCTTTGATTAATCATATATCTTTCATTCACAAATAACAATTCTTGTGTTTATCTCATTGTAGGTTCGACTTCATCATCCAGGCTAAGTTAACTGACCGCTGGCTGAACCGAGTCTTCTCTAACTATACTCATTGCTCCAAACAACCTTCCAGGGAAAACAAACCACTCACCATTCCGGATATTCTAGGTGTTTTCTTTTTCTGGGGCGTTGGAATCTTGTTCGCTTGCCTAGCTCTGATCAACGAAATCTTAAAGGACAAAATAAAGAACAAAAAAATCACAAGAAAGAATTGTGGAAATTCCATCTGTTCATTCAGAAACACCATTTCTCGACGCAGTTGCTTCATCCCAAAATTTGTCGAATCTGACGTGCGTTGATGATCCAAGATAAACTGTGGAACATAAAATATATCCTTTATTAACCTAATTGCTAAATATTATTTTGATTTGTTGCATCTTCTGTGTGTTCAAAGCAGCAAATCTTGAGTTATTGTAATGATGCAGCTACTTTGTAGCTAAACACGAGAATCATGCAAAGCTAAAATAAGTATGGTATACACGAAAAGCTTGCCACAGCGGATTAAGGTTAAAATGTCTGAACAGTGGTATTTGTTGACTACTAAAATTAGTGTTGTTTTATGGACAGTAGTTTTCAGTTGTTTTTTGAAGAACTGTATTCTCCTGATTGACAAATAATACTAATCACAATTATCAATGTGTAATTATATATATATATATATATATATATATATATATATATATATATATATATATATATATATATATATATCCCTGTCTAAATTTTAACCTTTCTGATCGTTGTCTGGATGAGGAGGTCATTAGCAAAACTGACCAGATCTTGGTGGACGAGATATCTCGTCATTAGAAGATAACTGACCATATCTTTATCTCGTCAGAATCCAGAAATAATGATCACGAGGTACCTCGTCATTAGCAATATTAGTCAGTTCTTGATAGATGTGATATCTCGGCGAAAGTATTTAGAGTATTAAATGTTGGATTCCTACCCTGGGTGTATTTCTCATCTGTATCCGCAAAACTTTTCTTACATGTATACTTCCTCTTTACTTGACGTTGTTTGGTGCAGCTTGACCACATATAGCCCTTAAATTATATGTGGCCATGAAACAAAGCCAACCAAGTATGTGTGATCAAAAAATATAACCAACCCACCAAACTTTTAAAATGGAAAACCTCAAAATTTCCTTGAAAGTTAATAATCTAATCAGGATTTTGAAATTAATAGCAAGGAACATTTATGACATTTCAATTTTTTAAGGGGAATTTTTCAGTTTAAACGTTTATAAAGTTAGAGTTGGTTAAAATCATTTCCGTAGCTGTAAATTTAACAAATCGAGCACAAATCTAGAAAGTGGAACTTTTTGCTCACATCAAATTTATTAGTAAATATCTTTGCAAGGCTGCAAAATGGTCAAAACCGTTTGCCTAGAGACGACTCATTGTAGTTGCAATTTCATATCCGTAAGTTGGAATGTCGCTTTAAAACAATCTGTTTCTAAAACATTGTATACCGCTTACAACAATTTTATTCTATCAACTTAAATTCAGTTTCAAAGAATTCTCTATATTGCTTAAAACATAATGTTTGCATTCTAACTAACTTCCATACTAACTTCGATAAATCAGTGACCATTTGTGCAATAGAAGCATTAAGGGGGTCCGGGACACATCAAATTTTTTTATCAGTTAATTTGGAATTTTTAATTTTTTTTACTGATTACCCATCTGACTAATAAGCAAAATCACAACACAAAAGTTTTCCCAAATTTTTTTTTTAAATTAAAATTAAATTTTTTTTTGGAAAAAAAGAGGGGTTTTTTCAAATTGCTAAAATTTAAAATATTCTTGGTCAATTTTCAAAATTCTTGCAGTAAATTATTGTCAAATTTATAAACTTTAATTCTGATTCAGCAAATTTAAAAATATTAATTCAATAAAAAAAAAATATTTGAATGAAAACTTCTAAAAATTTAGAGGTATTTTTTTTTAAAGTTATATTTTTAAAAGTAAATATTTGTTTCAAATTTGCTGAATCAAAATTAAAGTATAATGTTTGAAAAAGATGTATTCCAAATTTCAACCCTTAAACTTTATGGGTTCTTGACTTATAACAATTTGAATACAGGACATCTTGAAAAAATGCATCATGCCGAAAAACGCATTTAAAATTTTAAAGACTAATTTACAATTAATAAAATGGTTAAGTACCCTTTAAGAGCATCCAGGTGAGTATCTAACTCCTTCTTTCCTCTTAAATCTTTGGTTTAGTTTGATTTTTGCAAGTTCTACCTTTTTTCTGCATAGTTTAAAGGTCTCCGTAGACTTAAATAACGTCTTTCACAGATGTTGTTGCCATGACAACAGCTGTCTGAGTGTTAGATTTTCAAAACAACGAACCACAAATTTAATTCTATCTCTCGTTCTAATTAAGATAAAAACATGATTTTAATCCATTAACGACTGACGTTGCGTTTTCTCAACATTAGTGAAAACATTTTTTTTCTTATTCTGTATTGCGTTTTTTCTTATATAATTTTTTTGTTTTTGTAGACAAAGCTTCAATGTCTCTAGAGAAAAAAAAATGCTTTTCTCTCAATGCAAGATTTTATAAAATAAATTTCTAAAATTGTCATTTTTTTGCGATTTTTTTACTCCAATTTTGAAAAATCTCACATATGGCAGAACAATTCAAAGGACTTCATGAAGAGACTCTTATGTTTTGGAAACATAGGTCTGCAAAAAAACATTAAAAAAAATAAGGTTACTATTTTGTTTTTGTTTGCATACATATGCATTTTTTGAAATGTTGCGAAAATGCAACGTCATTCCAAAGCAGTGTCTTTATGAACATTTGTCCGAAAATAACGGATGTCGAAGAAAACGGTTTTTAACTGTGAATGAAGCTTTAGAATGCATGAGAGTTAGATCATGAAGATGTTTCTGAATTTTCATCAGATGAGGACTGTCAAGGTCAAGCAGATATAATAGTGATCCCCTCCTGACCGACGAGGAATGCTTTGATGACGATATGTTAGGAAATAATTTGCCGTGACCGAAAGACATATCTGGTGATATCGAACTTTTTTCTTCAAAAAAGCTTTAAAATTTATGAGAATCATCACAAAAATATAAACATTTGTCTAAATCACCTAAAAAAATGTTGCTTGAAAAAATTTTCCTCCCGTATACACCCTAATGACTGCTGACAAAGAAACCGTAAAAAAAGCAAAAAAGGAAGTAATTATACAAAAATTGCATGATCTAGAGCCAGTAGATGTATTTTTACAATTATACAATCAGAATCTTTTGGAACATAGTACTCAAGAAAGTATAAATATGCACAACAGAAAATTTTTCCTCTTTCTGTTTCTATATTGAAGCGTTTTATAATATTTCTGCTTTACATTGGCTATGTATGTCTTCCTCAAGAGAGACTTTACTGTTCAGATGCAGAAGACGTCAGTTGTCCATTACTGCGTACAGCACTAACACGTTCTATGCATACTGCTGTCAAACAGAATTTGCATTTAGCGGATAACAATGTATTGGATAAAACAGATAAAATGGCTAAAGTTCGTCCTTGTGTAAACATTTTAAATGCAAATGTTTTTTCATCAAATCTTTCTATCGATGAAGAAATGGTACCTTATTTCGGTAGAATTAGTGCAAAATGTTTCTGAAAGTAAAACCCGTTGATTTTGGCGTTTGTGTTTTCCTGAAGGGTACTTATATCATTTTGATATATACTCATATAAATATGCAAATAAAACGACGGATCTGGGTTAAGTGGAAACGTCATTTAAGTGTAGTCGAAGTTCCTTCAAACCACTATGTACACTTTGGCAACTTTTTACATCACATATGCTATGGTCGAAATTGAAAAAGTCATGGTTTCATGCCACTGGAATGATCCGTGACAACATATTAGGGAAATGTCCTATTACACCTGTAATCAAAATGAAAAAAGAACAACGTGGAACACATGACTTCGTCTTTGATAAGGAGCATAATATCGCAGTAGTTCGTTGGAACGAAAATTCCGTTGTTACTCTTATGGCCACCAACTTTGATACAATCAATGCATCTTCAATGGCCTAGAGATACTAAAGAAAACAAAGAAATACGCATCTGTAAAGCAACCTAAACTCATCGGGAATTACAACAAACATATGTGTGGGGTGGACCTGCTTGATAATTTCGTTGCAATGTATAGAGCGCAAGTAAAGAAAAATAAATGGTGGTGGCCTAGGATCCCAAAAGTCATATTATCGAGAAATATCCAACAAACCAAAGAAAGAGATGCAAAAACTGTAGTAGCCAAACAATAACTGTAAGTAAAAAATATAATGTGCCGTTACATAGCAAGTGCTTCAAAGATTTTCATCTTTCCCAAAAGTAGTCGCTTTTGACTGACGTTGCGTTTTCGCAACATTTTGTATCTTTTATACAATGAAATATTTTTTTCATATTACTTTTTTTTGTCTTAATTAGACTCTAATGCGTCTAAAAATTGATTTTTGATCATTTCCTTCAAGCGAAAAGTAATGGGTTAATGGGTTAAGCAGAAAGAATCTGAGAATTTTTTAATACATTAAATGTTTTTTTCGAAAATTTGACGATTTTTGTGTCCCGGACCCCCTTAAAAAATTAATAACAGTAGCACAAACGTCTCCCCTCTATGTACTCTAATTTTTTAATTTTTATTTTAAATATACAACTTTTTAACAATTTGTCATTGGTTTATGCTTGAAATCTTTTCAGTGTGAAAAAATCAAATTAAGTGAATCATATCTACTATGTATTATAAAAGGAAGTGTCTGTCTATCTGTATGCGTGTATGTGGTGTTCAGACGAATCTAAAGGACTTACAGTAAGGAAATTCGGCACACAGGTAATCCTAATTTTATGAAAATTTTGTGCAAAGCCCGAATTTTAAAATTTAATCTAAAACGCTTCTGGATTCATTTATTAGCATTTATTTATTTATTTTTCCTTAGAATGGTTACAGTGTGCAGAGATCGCAGATTTTATATTTATTTTTCCTTACATTTCCTAATCACAAACGATTCGAAACAAAACAAATAAAATCTTTAGTGACTGGCGTTTTTATTTCTTTTTTATTCACTAGTCCAGGCATGACCAACCTTTTACATACCATGCATCAATTTTTTTCATATACGAGTTCAGATGCGCCATACAACTCAAGCATATTTTCTTGCATTGATAGAGCAGCAGAGGGTGGAGTGGTCGTTCACGGTAAGACGTTTGTCGCCAAATCAAGATGGCGGCCGAATTTCGTAACAGCAGATAGGGTTGCCATAACAAAAACTGCAGATGTGAAGAAAATACGCAAAAGGTGATGGTTACCATATTTGGCGACAAATCGCCTTCTTACCGTGAACGACCACTCCACCCAGCAGAGAATTCTTCAAATTTGAATCAGTTATTCACGACCTCGTTTTGCTTGTAATAAATTTCATGGATCAAAATGCTTGTTCACATTTGTATGTCGTTCCGAAATGACATGCATTATTTTTTACAGATTTTCTTAAATCTGGGAAATGTTCCGAGTGCAATGGATGAAAGAAATTAATCGTACCAAAAGCCTTTTGAACTGTGAAATGCTCATCAAACTTCATTTTCGAAAATGTATTTGTTTTAAATCAATAAGTACCGTTTGTATGTTACTAGGCATCTGCATTAAGTTTTGTTCAATAAGTTAAAATGGGTATAAATGCAAGCATGCTGTTTACTTCCTTAGCCAAATCACGGAAACGACTTTAAAATAACCCATGCAATGACTTGAATTTTTCAATACATTTAGTCAAATATCAACCGTAACACTCAGCTCCGTATTCACTCTGATCTTTCTATTGTGAAAATTGACACAAAATCTGAAAATCTGATTGACTTAATCTCTCATTGATTAATTATATTAAACTAGTTTTAAATTTTCTAGGCATGATTTACTCCTTTAAATATGTCTGATCCTCTTGTTTTATCATGCAATGACTCCAGACTGACAAGTTCTTCAAGGACATTAAAATTATCATCAATTCCTCTTATAAAAAAGCTTTACTGGGATACATTACAAATCTCCGTTGATACATCTAAAGCTAGAGTAAAGAAAGTACAAGAATGGACGCGTTCTTCCAGTTGTTGAGATACATTCTGAGAGAGTCCCTCGATACGTCTCGTAACTGTGTGCCTTGATATAGCAAAAATCGTCTGCTTTATTTTCAATACTTTTATTACCTAGATGGTATGTAAATATTTAGAGATAAGGATTAACAATTTTCCTCCTTAGAAAAAGGTTTATTTTCTTCGCTAATGCTAAAGCAATTTCATAGAACTCTTCTATCATCGCCAAGTCTTTACAACTTACTTTAGAAAAAAAATTTCTGATTTCTTCATTTTCTTTAGTCACATATTCTTTTCGTAACTTACACCCCAGAACGAACAGCTTCCTTTTTCCTTCTATGTTAGTCTGATGCTGTGTTTTTTGTATCTAGTAATATTATGTATTCGATTATGTGAAATAGTACTTTCACAAATAATACAAAACGGTTTTCCTGTTTCTATAAATAACAACTCATTTAACCACTGTACAAATTTATAAATGTCTATGTTGAAAAAGAACAAACATATCACAAGTACGTAAGTCGTATCACCCAGAATATCAATAGTAAACTGTCAAAAATTTCGCCACAGTTTGCCCACCTCTGCTTTATCCAAATTTCTATCTTAGCGATCGTTAAAGATAGAGCAAAAATTTCAACGGAAAATTTTTTTTACAGCAAATAGGTACGGTAAAAGTGAGACTCGTTTTAAAAATTCATGTTTTTTCTTTTATTTTTCCAGTGTCAGTAAGGACACAAAAAGAACTATCACTGAACTGTTTTTACTACTAAATAAATTGCTGATTTTTAAGTTACAGTGCGGTGTCTTAATGTACCTTAAAAAAATTATTATATTTAACTAAATTTTTGTGTGATGACGTCACCTATGTAAAGCTGCGTAATCGGGGCAGGATTACACATTGCACACCACTAAAAACTTTGAAATAAAAGGCTTATTGAACATAAAAAAACAAGTTTTTTTAGAAACTACTTTAGATTTTATTTCAAAAAGTACATAAGAGATTATACAAAATTGTTAGGACGAGTTCTCATGGGTTTCAAATTCACTCCCATTTTTTTGCAAACGAAGAATAATGAACCACCCGTAATACAACCATCATGTGACCACCTCTTACACTGGCCGCATCACACCCACTGTTCTCCAGGTTTAGACTTTTGGTATGGTGTCATACAGTAAATACACACAGTTTTCATCGTCGCAAATTTTCACACTTTGAAAAACCGCGATTTGGCTATTTTCTTAGATCCCTTGCGTTATAACTGAGCTGCCAAGCTTGATTCTTGAGGAAAAAATTAATGTAATAGCTTAAAATAACCACAAAAGAACAATCTAGAAGGATAAGCCATGATTGCTTATAAAAATCTAAAATTGGATATTATGTTGAGGCAATTGTTATAAAAATTTATTTACCTAATGAAAAACTGAAAAAGTTGGCCGAAACGGACGTTTAATTTTTCTCATTAACATTTAGTAAATAAATCTATACTCTTTTAGTTAAGTTTCAATGTATTATTTATAATCAATTTACTATCGTAAGAAAACATGATACGAATATCATGTATGTCATTTAATTTCACTAAGTTATAGCACGGTACTGCCACATTAGCCAATGCAAAAATCATGGTTTATAGCTCTACAATCTATGTTTCCATTCCGACTATTATGATTATTAATTGATATTGGCTCACACTACGATGTTTATAACTTTGTAGGCAAAATTAAATGGACAACAAATGTTCCTTTCGTCAATATGTTAGTCTTGTAAAATGCATTTATATCTGTATCACTAATTCTGTTTCGTCAGCTACATTTTAATTAGTTAATTAATTATTAATCGGGCTTTAGTTGTTACACACTTTTACATACATAAATGTAAAAATTGCTGTTGTATTGTTTTAATGCTTCTGTATAATTTCGAATAGACTTGATTTTAAAATATTTGATTTGTTGACAAAATATACTTAAACTAATGTAAGTGTACTGGTCATAGACACTATTCTAGTAATAAAATTTTTCAATTCATAAACAAAAAATAAGCTTTATGCGCTTTCTAGAGAGTAAAAGTACAAGTAGGTTTGCAGCTGGATGGTAATACCTGAATTGCAAGCGACATCATGTCATAATAGGCGCTTGGAAGTTGATTTTATAATGTGGCTTTTTTTGGTGTCTGTATACGTGAGATTTCCTTATCAATTTTCTTTAGGAGGTAAAATCAAAAATTTAATCGTAATTTGGAATATATTTAATTTATAAAACATCACTGTCATTTCATAGATAAAAGAAACTGTGCAGAATTTGTTTATTGTGTTTCATTAAATTTCAAACAATCTGTTGTTCCCGAAACATAGGTGTCTATTACTGGAACAACTTTTCAGCTATAAAACTAGTAATAGACAAATAATACCCATGTCTAACACTGAATCATTTCCTTACTTTTATTTCCCTTCAATTTATGCCTTTTGATGGTTTTGTAATTCATTAAGAAAAATATTTGTGGAAGTTTTTTAATGTGGAATATATTTGCAACTGAGAAATATTTGTGGAAGTCAAATGAACCAGTAATAGACAAGGGTGTCAATTTCTGTTGTATCAGCTTGTTTAATATTGAATCTTTGATTATTTTTTTTTCTCTTTCTACTGTTTTGATTATATAATTCATTAAATGTTTTTTGCAGACCATTAAAGTATCATCATAAATATTTATTTATTTGTTTGTTCTTTGATATGCACCATGGTTCCTATGTCATTAAAAAACTGGAAATATCCCGAAGAAAATATGCTTTTAATGACGTCAATCATGGTGTCTCAATAGCGACTGCTGCTGACGAATGACCTTCAAGTATAAAGCTATGGGAAACTCGCCAATGCCTAGCAAACTGAGGGCTTCAACACTGAGTGCTAATGAAGAACAAATAATTTCTGATTGCATAGTATCAATATCAAATTCTGGATTCCCAGACAACGCATTGTATAGGGTTTATTAAAGAATTTAGGAGGGAAAATCTATTTGTAAATGATCTTCGTGGCCAAATGTGTTACGAACGTGGGACGAAAACAAATTTCGTCGTCCGAACATTAAGCTGAGTGTATTCTTTCAGGAAGCAGTATCGATGATGTTAGATAAAAAACTAATTGAAAAGTAATTTTTTTATTGCATTGTAAAAGCACTTCAGTCAGTTTTATTTGAATCTATTATTTTTTTGGTTTTATTCATGTTTTAAAATAATGATGTACATAAATATTAACATTCGTTTAATGTTGATAACTGCAGTCAAACAAAAATTGTTTCAAACTACCTTATAATTTTGTAAAAAGTATTAAAGCATACCTAATCTTTATTAATATCATATTTTTTTATTTGCCTTCTATAAATATATATATTTCAAACGCTTCAGTTTTGTATTGTTTTTGCTATAGTTATTACAATAAAATAAACCCTGTCATTTACTGGTAGAAAAGAGTGTCTAATACTGGATTTTTGAAAATTCTTAGTGTCTATTACTGATGCAATATCAGCTATCATAAAAGTTTTTATAAAAATATTTAAGTATACTTATTCTTTATTGATATCATATTTATTTATTTGCCTTCTATAAATATATATAGTTCAAACGCATCAGTTTTGTTTTGTTTTTGATATAGTTATTACAACAAAATAGACCCTGTCAATTACTGGAAGAAAAAAGTGTCTAATACTGGACTTTTGAAAATTCTTAGTGTCTATTACTGATGCAATATCAGCTATCAGAATGTTTTTATAAAAATAAAACAAATTAACTGTCTCGCAAACAGAATAAGGCATAAAATAAATTTGCTGACAGTTAAATCAATTTGTCAAGTTCTCCTATCAAAATTAATGGTGTGCTTCACGCTAATCTTGAATTTTCTATTAAAGTTTCCGATACACTATATAATTACCGGTACATTTACCTTAAGTTAGTATGGATTAAAATAATAATATCCATGAATTATATCACTTCATTCACTTAAATATAAATTACACATTTTTCATTTAAGATTAAACATTTTTATCATCTCTTGAAATTTCTAGAAAACACTTGGCGGGAAGACACATACCATTTCAGAGGAACTCAAGTTAATGCCCTCTTTGAGAGTTTCTACGTAAAATAAATTGAAAAACCTTAATTCAGATCAACAATTTGTATCCTATTTGCTTTAAAAACTTTCAATAGATAGAGACACTGTTTCTCTAACATTCTTAAGAATAGAAAAATCTTTCGAAATCACAATTTGCACATTCCTGTGGTCTGGATATTTATAAGAGATATATTTACAAAAGTTTCGCACTCAAAATTATTGAATTACATTTGTTAAAACTCTAACTTTGCATCACCTTATTTATGAGATCAATCTGAATAGTTGAATTTTATCACATCGATATAAAAACAACAGAACACATAAACCGGCATAACTCAAATATACTTAAATTTTAAAGTATATCCGTTTATAAAACAATCATTATTACCAGCCTAAACAATTAGTACTCACGAGCGTCTATCAATTCACTGCCTTGTAAAAATTGACTGATTAATTTAATTTGTTGTTGAAAGAGATTTGCCTTGAGGTTGAGTCACCCAAAAGACATATATTTTCAGGTAGTTATGTGTTAACAATTGTGAGCTTACTTTGAGAATAATCTCTTTTGTATTTCTACTGTGTTCAATTAATTATTCCAAACTTTTTGGACTGATAAATTAACTTTTATTAAGATACAAATATTACAGCACATGGGTTAAAATTTAGTAAATCGAGGAAAGCATTATGAATGCTTATTTATGAAAATTATCCAATTGCTACAGAGACCTCCGATCAATACGGAGTCCGAAAGCTAACTAACTGTAGTTTCACACGTGGGCGTACACTTGAATAACGAACACTTGATGGACATGGAACTTTGTGAGATCCACTTAACCCAGACACATGACGCTAATACTTTGCAGACTATTTCCTCTTTCCTCAAGATTCTTTTTTTCTGCAGAGATAGACAGCTGCAAAAAATATGCAATACAGCAGCGGCAATAGTTTCGCGAAGGCAATATCTCATGTTAACGCAAATATGCAAGTAGACCATGCACCCTGAAGATTCTGGCTACACCATCTTAGTTTAACTAAAATATAAAGTACATCATAATTTTGCACATCAAATTGAAAAAGCTCTTCGATTTCAAAATATTTATAGAACTTCCAAACTTCTATTCAAGATACTTTCCTGAAAAGTTGGCCGTAAAGCAAAAAGCCGTACAAAGAATCAATTATTTTGATAAAAACCCATACAAATTCAATTGGATCAGTTCCAATTTTTTATAAAATAATATAGTTTTTAGTTCATAAAACATTTTGTTCTTTTTATTTCCTATAAAAATGCTTTTATAAAAACTAAAGTACAAAACAATATAATAAAAACAGAAATTCTAAAAATAAGCATATAAATTAAAAACCTAAAAAAAATTGCATATATGCAAACATATAATAAAAGACTCTAGCGTGATATATTTTTGGCTTGTCATTTTATTTTAATTTGTATCCATCTCCCAATTCAATGAACGTTTCGGTGGTATTTTTTCCTAAGAAAAGGGACGATTATATTTAATACAATTAATGAATTAATTAGATATGTAACGAAAATACTGTTTTCTAATATATACGTACCAATTATGTTTTCCATTAACCATTAATACAAATAGAAACAAAACCCAATTAGAAAATAAACTAGAATAAACACGTCTAACTACACTAAACAACGCAGTAAAGTGATGACAATGTTGTGCCAAACGTTCCTCATATTTTCGTGAGGCAAAATGTTACCGCCTAAAGGGAGAAGCTGAAACTAAACAGAACGTCGCTAACAGTACAGCATGTTTTTTGGCCGTATAACAAAACATTGTTGGTGTCGTAAATCCAAAAAGTGCCATACTTAAAAAAAGGCCGTTTTAGCGAAATGCCGTATAAAGAGTGGCCGTATAACGAGGTATAATTGTAAACTATTTTGAACGTGAGGTGTTCAACTTAAACGGTCAGCATTCATATACTGTTTTCCCTTATCTCGTGAAGTAAATTCAACTTTATCTTCAATTTTTATTCTTATTATAAAACGACTTCTTTATTTGTCTAAGGATTCAGTCATTTCCCCTACCAAACTTTCAGTTCCAACACAGTCCCATCACTGTCATCCCAAAAGCAATTTAGTTACACTTACAGCAACTGCCTTGTTATTACGAGTCTTTGTTCCAAATTAAACATTCTTATTAATTTTAAGACTTTTGAACATTTTGCATTCACTAAAGTGGAAAAACATATCATTTGCATCACCCCATTTAATAAAACCAAATGTCCCTTTAACAGCACAGATAACACCACGGTATCTCACATGTGAGAACTTTTCCAAACGAATTTTACAAGGACAAGGTTTATAGTATTTTTGTCAATAGCAATACGAAAAGTGAGATTATTAGGATAAAGTTCATCAACATTTTCAGCAGAATCTGCCCATTTGCCACTACTTTTACATGCAACGCTAGTCGAACCGTTCCCGAGCCTCAAGTTCTCATGATTTGGACGGGGTTTGGGGCGCCAAACTAGCGACTCGTGAATCGCTCGTGTAGATCCGCTTCCTGTCCGTTTTTCGACGAACACAAAGCCATTCTCGGGTCATATTTGGACGGCGTCGTGAGTAGTTCGCTGCTTTTCTTTCTGCTCGCGATCCTCCAGGCTCCATCGTCATTACCGGATGCTGACGGATGATGTTAGGAGTGACCGTGGTGGTTCGCAGTTGTTTCCTTCCTTTCCTATGGATCTCTGGAAGTTCGAGGTGAAAATAAATTCAACGAACGATAGACGAGCGGCTCGCGAACTGTTCGGCTCGCAAATGCATACACTCCTTAAGAGTAACACAGCCAGGACTAGAATCGTTTCTGTTAAGAGAGCAGTCGTATTCGATGGTTCATTTAAAGATGAAGAAGGCTGGCAAGATTTTTTTATTCAGAATTCGAGTCTTTGTCCTTTGTCATCTCGTGATAAGTACAACTGTTTTGTTGCTTAATAAGTAGCGTTTTTTATCCACTAAGTTATCCTTGACAGCAGCTTTTGTTATAATATAACACAACTCGCACTCCAAATCCAATTCAGCAATAGGCAAGGGCATAGGAGTGCCGGCAAAAGGAGATATTAATTCGTGCATGTTCACCCGTGAGCATATGTGACTTTACAAACTTTCTTGGAACTAAATCTATAATAGCTCATGTGTCTCGTGAGATAGAAATCTGAGACCTATTTACAGTCCCAACACTAATGTGTGTCATTAAACCTAAATCAACCCAACACTATTGTAGGGAGACATCAAATCCGTTAATTCCTTTCCTATAATTTCGTTAGCAGCTATGATTTCAGCTTTGTTCAGTTTAGTACACTGTTTGTAAAAAATGCAACACCATGAACGAATCATTCGAATGAAATGAAATTTGCAGCAAATGTCAATTCTAGAATGTTATACAAAGTAGTAAACCCCCACATTTTTAAGAAATACCATTGTTGTTTCCATTTACAAACCAAATTCTTCCCCCTCTGTACCTCAAAATTACAGTCCAATTTCTCTTCTTAGTGCCCTTAGCAAAATTTATGAATTCATTATTTTAAAAAGACTAAATCACTAGCACTGTTCACCAACTCCTCAGAGTTAGTGAGTTCATACATTACTGAGTAACTCTGTTCACACAGACATCCTTTTTCTTGACATTGCCAAAGCATTTGATCGTGTCTGGCTTGACGGCCTCATTCATAAACTCATCCACCTTAAAGTCCCCCCTCAAATCATCAAAATTATTCAAAACTTTCTTTCCAATCGCACTTACCAAGTTAAGATTAACCCCACCTTATCACAACAACGGTTTTATTCGAGCCGGTGTTCCCCAGGGCTTTTATCTCTCTCCCCTTCTCTTTAACATATACATCAATGACATTCCTACAGGTCCTAGAACTTCCCTCGCCATATATGCTGATGATACAGCTATCACAGTACCAAAACCAAAACAAGAGGTTTCTCATTAAACAAATTCAAAGTTATATCGATAAACTCCAGCTCTGGCTTACCAACTGGAAAATCAAAATTAACGCCTCTAAATGCGCTCTACTAATGTTTTCTAATAAATCTCCTTCCCTTTCTAATAAATCTCCTTTTGTTTGGAAGCAGTGCACTAACCAGCAACGGAACACTCGAAAAACTGGGAGTGGACGACGGAAGATGATGCCAGTGTGCGATGATAGACACCTGGTACACATGGCGGTGAATAACCGTACAGCTACCTCCAGGCAGTTGGCAGCACTTTGTTCTACTGCTACAGGTGTACTAATGTCGGCTTCGTCAATTCGCCGACGTCTGCTACACCGTGGACTGTGTGCAAGGATTCCTTTATACAGGATCCCTCTCACGCCAAACCATGACGGCTGCGTATGCAATGGGCTCATGAGCACAGGGCCTGGCGGGATGATTGTCTACAAGTTGTCTTTTCTGACGAATCCCGCTTTAATTTGTGCAAATGACTCGGGGTCTGTGAGACCCATGACAGCAGTTAAAGGTCAAACTGATGAAAACCAGCATATGTTTTTTTTATACTTTCTTTTTTCTGGGAATATTTAGTATTTCTAGATGTAAGACTCTACTTTATACTTTCAAATCGGCCTATCATTTCAGCTAATTTCAATGGAGAATTCAAGTTCATCCATTACTCCAAAAAATGTTTTTTCACTTCAGATGGCACTGGTCTCTTCATTTGAACAGTGATATGCAACTCTCTGAGTTCTTCAAAAGTTTTGATTTCAATTCAGAAACCCATTCATCATAATAGCTTGTAAGTTCATGAGCGTAACTCCTCTTTTATCATGGATCTTTTGATGTCGGTAAAACGTCTTCTTCAGTTTCACAGAGCTCATCTTTCACATAATAGTAACATTTAGCAACTTCAGGCGATTCACTAGCCATCATCCTCAGTAAATATGGCACACAATCTTCCTTAGGCACACCAATCATTTCAGTTCTTCTTGCAATATTTATTCGATATAGACGTATTTAATTTTTCTTTTCTTCAAATTTCGGAGTAATTTTGATGAGGTCGATTTTATGATTAGGCACTCTTTCTCTACTAGGTAGTTCTCGCTCACTTGCAGCTTGCATTTCTAGATTTTTCTTCTCTAAAGCGATTTCTTAAATTCGAAGTCTTTCTTTCCTTTCTTCTTTTCTAATAAGTACTTCCCTTTCTGGATTTCTCATACGGTTTTCCCTTTCTTTTGCATCTTATCTCACAAAACTTTCTTTTTCTTTGATTATTTCTCTCTCTTTAACCTATCTTCCATAATACGGGGTAAATAAATATTAACTTACTCTTCATCATAGTGTTCACTGGCTTTGATTATTTTCTTTATTTCAGTTAGTGCGCAAGTTTTGATACTTTTGTACCAAGTTCATCTGCGAGTTCGGAGAAGTCTTCTTTTCTCCCACGAGAAAGAAAAGCCATGGCTGAGAAAAATGAATTTTTAACTGTGTTTGTTACCAAATCCAAAATCGGATTTGCAACTTCTCAGTATAATTCTGATTAACTCTATGGGAAAAATAACCAACATTTCGAATTTAACTATTTCTTTTGAATTCTACTTCCCTGTAAACAAATAAGGTAAATCCCAAAATAAATACAATTTTAATTGAAACGTGCTTTTATTTGTATCGAAGCAAAAGGATTTTATTTTCTATTTCGTATCAATAAATGCACATAGTTGTGTTTAAAAACTAAATTTCTTATAGTAGAATGGTCACAATCTATTTTGTCAAGATCAATTTTATTATCACAAATATATAGTTATCAATATTTTCTAATAAATCATATGATGCACGGAATGTACACAAAATAAAATATGCTTCAAGTGCAATAGATAAGATTGAAAACAAAATATATTTCTCAAATATAAAATAATCTTAAATTATCGTAGCATATAATACACAAGAGGCGATATAATTATAATTTTTTGTTTTATTTAAATTATATGATTTTTTTTTCTAATAATTAAATACACACAACGCTGAAAACTTTCACTGAAATAAAAACGAAATTTAAATTGTCATTATCTTTCAATCTGGCACTCTTTGGCCTTATCTTTATCACACTTTGATTAATATATATACACAATAAACATTAAAATACACTTAATTCAATTCTATGAGCTTTCATGAAAACAATAGTTCGAGCTTATAAATTAGCCAGTCTTATTTGTTAGCCACAAATCAAAATCTTATCCAATCTTAGTTATCAAAAGTAAGTGAACAGGAAACACTCAAAATCAAGTCATAATGATTGCTGAGCAGAATTAGGTGAGTCAAAATATGCTTATTATTTTTATATAAATTCTCATGATTGATCCAAATCCAGTATTATTTACTTGAGTTATATGTGAGTATTTGTACTTTTTTTTGTCAGTAGTTAATTGTCATTTTTCGTGTTTAAGTATATATAATAAAGTTAGATAAAACTAGATACAGTTCGTTTACTAATTTTTGTTATCAACAGTGAACTGGAAATACTTTTATTGTGCTTGGAAATTCTGAAATTTTCGAAATTGCTTCCCCTCATGCGACACAACAGTCAGATAATTACTCATCGTTCTTGTATGAACCTACAATATTCATTTCTTGTATTTGTTTCTGTGATCAACCCTCATTTTGATAGCAAAGGTGATCGCCGATATCCCGATGACGGTTGCAAACACTATGAACGCCCCAAGTAAATCGTTGAGCCTCAAAGGATCAATATGTTGTCCAGTATCTCTGCTACAGATGTCATAATAGAGTGTGATGTTAGCGGATCTTCGATGAGAGAGATTTGCCTCATAAAAGCGACACAATCAAGAAGAAAAGCATAATGTCAAAAGATATCCGTTAAAAAAAACTTGGTTGAGAGTTTGAGATATTTTCTTCTACTGTTTAAAAAAGTTGAACAATATATATTAGTATTAAGCTATTAAACACTTTTTTTTCTTATTTACAACTGTTAGCATCTACAATGAAAAATGTATATATATATATATATATATATATATATATATATATATATATATATATACATACATCAGAAAACACGAAAGTCAGAATTAAATATGAAAGAAAATTTTAAAAGTTGTACAAATATTTATGTTTGATATTTTAGAAAATGAGTGTGTTGTAGGATCATGGCGTCCTCAGGGAGGTACCTGACCCAGGCAACACAAAATAGTGTTTTCTTCGTATGTGCAGCAATATGCTAAAACATTGCTCATACAATCCCCAGACTCCATTAACAACAAAATACACACAAAATAACAATTTCAAAACCATATAAAAAAGAACAAGAAGAATAGGGAATGAAACCCACAACAACAGCAAGGAGACCGGCTCACCAAGCCTATGGATAGACACCATATGCCACTGTCCCCTTCGTTCAAGAACAACATAACACTAATGACAGTTAAACTGTTGTTGCTATCTAAACAATAAAAATTTAAAATTGTTGCGTTCGTCTACAAAAAAAGTGATATTGTTCGTGTTTAGTTTATCAGAACCGAGGGTGTTTCGATTTCTATTTTAAGAAAGTCTAATTTAAAACTTTGTGTGTCCGTCTTCAGCCTCAATTTTAAAAATAAATTCAAATACAGTACAATGAAATTGAAAGGCTATTAATACGTTCCAGAAGTAGTAAACAAATAGAATTAATCTTTGGTTAGATAATTCTTGTTAATACACTGCTAGCCACCCAAATTGTAACACCAAGAAAGACAAGAGATATCACAACAAAATTTATTTTGTAGATAACATGTTGACCAAGTATAAAATGATTAAATTTATAGACTTATGTGAAGTGTGGTTCCTGCCAAAATCAGTAGCCAGAGTAGCCGCCATTGTTGGAGATCACCGCTGCCACACGCCTCGGCATTGATTCAAAGAGACTTTTGATGTGTTCTTGGGGTACAGCAGATCAAGCAGCTTCCACACGTTGCCAAAGTTGATCTGGTCTGGCAGCTGGGTATGTAATCTGGGTCAATCGTTGAGCAACCAAGGATCACATGTTTTCTATCGGCAAAAGATCCGGAGAGAGAGCTGGCCAGGGAAGCAATTCAATCTGGCGATTGAAGAAGAACCCTTGGACAACGCATGCCACGTGTGGTCGCGCATTATCCTGTTGAAATATGGCTGTGGGCAAGCCCTGAAGGTAAGGAAGGACAACTGGCTCCAACGCCTCGAAGATGTAGCGCTGGCTGTTTATTGTACCGGCTATGCGTACTAGAGGAGTGCGAGAGGGATATCCAATACCGCCCCATACCATAATACCCGGTGCAGGACCAGTGTGGCGGTGCAAAACGCAGCTGTTCAGCATCCTCTCTCCACGGTGTCTCCAGACTCGAATCCGACCATTCTATATCATACCTTCAATTGCTTATCTCACCTCCGCTAATGCATGTTGCAAATTTAATATTATTTGCAAGCTTCCTTCAGGGTGCTTTATACATCTATCTATCTATCTATATATATATATATATATATATATATATATATATATATATATATATATATATATATATATATATATATATGGTCTATATAAAACATGTGGTCTAATATGTAACATTAAAAATGATTCGTGAGAAAATTGCTTCGAAGTTGGCCTTCGCCTCTGAGTATTTTTTCACGTGCCTTTTACAATTTCGCAGCCCATTCCATCAGAAATAATTAATTTTTGCAAACTAAGCTAAATTTATCTTCCCACGCCGTGATCCATCTGTTCCCATCGATTTACTATAAGATGTCCCATCAAATCATACCATGTAAGGCAATGAAATCTGTCTCAGTATTGCTGATCAATGAATAATTAATTTATTGATACGCAACTTGTAACTTGCTGCGCCACCTCTTATAGCACTCGAACCATGACTGTGGTCTAATAAAGACGTCTATTTCATTGCTCTCTGTCCTGCTGGTATTTTAAGAGAATTAAGTAGTGAGAATTGTAGAAAGTCGTCACAAGTCGACTGGATGTAATTCCTGTTGCGAAACCCGACGGCACGATGCTAATTTGAAGTGTTTAAAGGAACTAAGCACGATGAAAATGACCAAGAATGACGGCAGTTTGACTTCTCTGCTCAACTTGTAACTTGCTGCGCCACCTCTTATAGCACTCGAACCATGACTGTGGTCTAATAAAGACGTCTATTTCATTGCTCTCTGTCCTGCTCGTATTTTAAGAGAATTAAGTAGTGAGAATTGTAGAAAGTCGTCACAAGTCGACAGGATTTAATTCCTGTCGCGAAATCCGACGGCACGATACTAATTTGAAGTGTTTAAAGGAACTAAGCACGATGAAAATGACCAAGAATGACGGCAGTTTGACTTCTCTGCCGTGGTTAAGGCGAAAGAGAAGTTGTTTATTGTTTCTCTTTTCGATTGATGGAAGAGTGGGTGCATACCAAAACAGCTGACGAAGTTAAAATTTCGCTTCGCTGCCGTGATGAACTAAATGAATGGTGAAAGAAAAAGCAAGGGAGAAAAATGCTTCGTCTCCCTCGCTTCGGAAAGGTTACCGACATGGACGCAAAGGTTGCCGTTGGAAAGAGCCGATGTCCAGGTTCTTGGAGTTCAAGCCCCTCAGCGGAACAACCTCTCCTTGGAGACGACCGACCCCTGCCTTCCCACCAAGGGCTGGATTACAGCAAGCATGGAGTTGGAGACCACAACAGTACCAGGGACCATCACCCGTACCAAGGAGACCACCAGGTGTGCCTCTTCTACATTGGAGACCAAGACCATGGGTTCCTCGTCTATCTAGCCAAACCCATGGAGTGCTACCGCCACCACGAGATAGACCCACAGCGACTTGCTATAACTGTGGCCTGCAGGGCCACTTTGCCCGAGACTGCATAAAGTGATTTCGTGTAGGACTCCCCACCAGTATGCACTGTACCGGAAACGTATTTCTTGTGACCGAGATGTGTTTTCCGGATACTGGACAAGACTTACTGGGACTCATTAACACTGGCAGCAATGTGACAATAATAAGCGAGTTTTTTGTCAGGTTTTTCAAATATAGAGAAATGGGGGGTGAAAAGTTGTAGGTGATGCGGCAAACCAGTAGACTAGTAGATGTAATCAAAATCATAGAGGTAAGTGCCAAAATAGAAGAAATTAAGAAAATAAAAATAAAGTTATAATGATGTTACAGATAGTAAGAATTATGATGTGATAGAAGCGAGATATTTTTATAAGAATTATAATAAACATTATAGTAAAATTATTAAGTGTTTTAAATAATGTTTATGCTTCAGAGGGAAGTGCTGGAGATGTTGAGCTTCTACAACAATTACAGCAAGTGGGGATTACACCCCTCTTGACTGAAAATTTTAAAAGTAATTTCGCTATGCAGGAAAATTTACCTGGATTTGCAGAAATTGACCAAAACACAGAACTGGCATCTCTGTTACTCTCCTTTCGTCACATATTTTCCAAAAAACAAATTTTATGTTGGACGAATTAGAATCGAACTTTGGCAGCATGAAGTCTATGATGAATGTTAAACTTGTTTGTTTTTTTATAATTTTTTTGTATGAAATAGGATATTGAAGGAGAGTTGTTTTACTCTTTCACATATATGTGTCATATTTTTCTATTAACAGCTTAAACATACAATTATTATCGCGAGAAAACATTACTCTGATAAATTAATTGTAACTAAGTAAAGATATATTCATCCGGATTCATGCACCAAGAGAAATTTATGAGATTTTGTTTAAAAGTTATTGTATTTTGTGTTTTTATCTCGCAAGTTTCCTAAGATGGAGCTATAGAAATAAATGCGTGATCACGCAGGAGAGTTGATTGTTTTGTATTTGTAAGTTGAAAAGCGAATGAAGAATATAAGGATGAGTAGATTTGTTTATGTGTACTTAATACGTGAAGGAAGTGAAATGTATATTAGAAATAAATAGTCACAGGTAATATTCAGGCACATTACCTATGTAGAAATAATTGAAAGGAATTTGTGAAATTGTATTTTGTTTATTATGAGGAAATGGAACTAAGAAGGTCTTTGAGAATTTGTTGACGCATCCTAAAGCCTTTCTTATAGTAGCGCTACTTACTTATGAATTGTATAGAATTAAATTACATTGTGATGATAATTTTAGGATTTACAAGAAATGTTGTACTTTCATGTTGGGTTTTTGAACTTGTTCGCGACAGTAGCTAAATGAAGAGATTAGGGTAAGCCCCTGGGTCCCTGATATTCTGAAGTCCGTACTGGTCACACAAGTTAATATATTATAGTTTGAAGAATTTTTTTATTATTATTGGTTTTTATTGTATGATTATTATAATATGCTGTTTATAGTATTATTGGTTTTTGTTATTTCATTTTCATTAGGTTAGTTTTTCAGAACACAATTCTCTGGAAACTGGTTGTATTATTTTGTACAGTATTTGATTTGGTATGATTGTGAACTAGTATGGTATGAATGAGTGTTCATTCATAATTCTAGTGTGGTATTGATGCTCTTTGATAATTCTATTATGATTACAATTTATTGTGTTCTATTTTATTATAATGGATCCTCTGTTCTAATTCTTTATTGCGTTTATACTCTTTACCATGACTGAGATAGAGTCATTAATGTTAAAGTGTTTTTATGTTTTTGTATGTTAGTTTGCATGTCAATAGATGGATAGCATATGGGTAGATAGAAGTTTTGGGTTATAGGGTTGCTAGTTTATTTCAAATTTTAGGTTTTCAATAACACCTTCTTCCTAGATGTCCTACACCCTATGGACGCATAGGATGTAGTCTTCTTGGGAAGGGGGATGTAACATTAAAAATGATTCGTGAGAAAATTGCTTCGAGGTTGGCCGTCGCCTCCGAGTATTTTTTCACTTGCCTTTTACAATTTCGTAGCCCATTGCATCAGAAATAATTAATTTTTGCAAGCTAAGCTAAATTCATCTTTCCACGCCGTGATCCATCTGTTCCCATCGATTTACTATAAGATGTCCCATCAAATCATACCATATAAGGCAATGAAATCTGTCTCAGTATTGCTGATCAATGAATAATTAATTTGTTGATATGCAACTTGTAACTTGCTGCGTCATCTCTTATAGCACTCGAACCATGACTGTGGTCTAATAAAGACGTCTATTTCATTGCTCTCTGTCCTGCTCGTATTTTAAGAGAACTAAGTAGTGAGAATTGTCAGCAAGGATTGCAAAGAATGTATAAGTAAACAATCCTCATTTACATTTTCTGGAACACAGTTTTTCTTTTAAGGTGAAGAAATTTGTAATTCGGCAACACGAGTGATGTGCTGTAACTCTGTACTGTGTTGTAAAATACCATCACTATTGACACACAACGAAGAACGTCGTTTCCACCTAATAGCATTCGACTTAAGTAAAACCGATTTTCTCTTCCTTCCTATAGCAAATATAGATAACACAATACTATTAAAAAAATATATATCAATGATTAAAAGAATCGCAGCTACCTTCCTTTAAAAATCAGAAGTTCGAAATCGCATGTTATTATCGTGAAGAAAACTAAGTGAAAATAAACATAAGGCTTGCTTCATTTCAGTTTATTTAGTGCACGAGTTGAGTTTTAAATAATAGTAAGAGGATTTTTTATTATACTAATTCAAAAACTAAGATTAATAGTTAATATGAAAGAATGGGAAGACACTCTTTGTTTACATTTAAAGGTGGGCGCGGCAGCAAACATCTGACAGCTGTCAAAACAGTCTTTTGTTATTTTTTCTTCGGTTCTATTCAAGATATCATCATAAAATTGGTGCGAAACAAAAGATAATTAAATTTCAAATTTTTTGAGAAAAAAAAGGACTTTTGAAAGTTTTTTGTGTTATGGCCCCCAATAAAATGAATTTTTTGCGATCTATTGACGACAATTTGCGCAGAAGAGAGCAACGTTCACTTCGAGAGCAGCTGGGAATCACTTGATGAAAGATTTCAGAGACGATCGGCCAGAAATACTACAGACAGGCTTAGGCGTGCTAGAGAACGTGGCGAGCAACAACTTGCTAATATGGTGAATTCCCAAATCGAAACCAACGTTTCCGAGCATAATTGCGGAATAATGACGGAAATATGCAATTTTTGTCAAGGAGTTCAATAATTTTTACTGGAGAAATGAATTAAACTCCAGCAATAAGTGTACTAAATGCTGTGACAATGGTAAAGTTCGTTTACCGAATTTAGCGGAAACTTCCTATCTTTTAAAGGAATTGCTCACTAACAATTCACTAGAGGCCAGAAACTATCAACACCATACAAGGGAGTACAATGCTGCATTAGCTTTTACTTCTATGGGGGCTGAAGTAAAAACACCTCATGGCACTGGCCCATATTGTTTCCGAATACACAATTAGATTTACGATAGTGTTTCTCCACTGTATTCTAATAAAAATTTTAAACAAGGCTATGGACAACTGTTTAATTATTTGATACCTATGAAGCGAACAGTCAGCGTTTGGCGATCAATCCATCGTGCCTAAGTTCTATGATGGAGAAGTTGGATGCATTACTCCTTACAATGAACCGTTATGCTGAATCATATTTGCAAATGCATCAGTTGATTCAATCGAATCCCACTGTAAATGATATTTATGTAACATAGCGAATTAGATATTCGCCGATATAATGCACCTACTTCCAGGACTGAGGTTACAGCCATATTTGTCGGAGATGATGGCGAACCGTCAGCAAATAGGAATATATGCATTTATCCAATCGGAAAGGGCTGTAAAAATATATCCCCATTAAATCAATGTAGTGATCCAATGGTTTATACATTGATCTTTCCTAGAGGAGAACCGGATTGGTCAAAATTGATGGTGCATGTCGAGGCGAGTCGTTTTGCCAAAAGAACTCGATTCACTCATCTGCAGTTTTATGCACATAGACTCTCAGTTCGTAATGGCTTCAGTCTTTTTCAGAGTAGTGGCAAACTATTTCAGCAATATGCAGTAGATGGCTACGTAAAAACTGATGGATCTCGCCTAAACTACATCCGCTTGAATCACAAAGACCTAAGGGTATAGTTTTATGGTGGTCATTTGGATGCTCTAACAATTTGAGCCTCAAAGAACAATTTACGATTGGGAAAACTTACTGTACTGCCTTTTTCTCTTCAAGAAAGTCCCCGTTACATACAACAGAACTATCAAGACGCAATGGCTATGGTTATGAAGTTCGGGCGATCTGACCTGTTTGTGACATTTACATGCTACCCATCATGGCCTGAAGTTTTAAATGCCATGCACGGTCGTGAAAGACCTAAAAACAGACCTGATGTTGTCGTTAGAGTTTGTATTATGAAATTATCAGAGCCTGTTTGACGACCTTATAAAACAAAAGGTATTTGGGGTTGTAACTTTCTACATTTGTTATCGAGTTTCAAAAATGGTTCTAACCTCATTGTCACATTTTACTAACATTGTATTCTTCTTCGAAAATTCGTTCCAAAGATGACATAGATAAGTTTATTAGGGCGGAGTTACCGAATATTAACGTAAATCAAATGATTTTTGAATTCGTAACCAATTGCATAGTCCATGGCCACTGTGGTATGAAAATCCATATGTTCCATGCATGAAAGATGGAGAATGCTCTAAATAGTTACCAAAAGGATTCATAGAGGAGACCGAGGAAAATGTAAATGGCTATCCAGTTTACAAAAGACAGTGTACAGAACCAGTTAGAGTAGGGAAATGTTACATTGATAAGTGTTGGATTGTACTTTATAATCCGTGGCTATCTAAAAAATACAATTCACACATCAATGTAGAAGTTTGTGCATCTGTAAAAAGTGTCAAATATTTATATAAATGTGTATACAAAGGTCATGATGCAGCCTCCATTACATTAAAAAATGATGACAGTGTGAATCACCATGAAATTTTAAATTTCTGAGATGGGGAGATATGTCAGTGTTCCTGAGGCAATGTGGTGTCTAAGTGAGTTCAGCAAGTTTGATAAATCTCACACAGTAATCAGACTTGCAGTTCACTTGCCTGAACAACAGGCTCTTTTTTTAGAGAGGGGCAAGAAAATGAAGCAGTTGAATGAGCTTTTATTAAAGATACCTTTTTAACTGCATTTTTTAAATTAAACCTTATTGATGAAGAAGCTCATGAGTATATGCTGATATACCCCACCATTTTGTATTCGATAAAGCTTTTACAAAATGGAAGAAGAGGCAAAGAGGGGGCCGACAACTAACCGGAAAAATGCCTGTGGTTAGTATGCAGGATTCTGAAAGATTTTACCTTCGAATGTTATTGTTAAGAAAAACTGGTGTGATAGGTTTTAACGATCTGAAAACTGTCAATGGAATATTGAGTGAAACTTTTCAAGAGGCGTGCAAACAGCTCGGACTTCTAGATGGTGATCAGCACTGCCATGACACTCTTCTTGAGGAAGAAAGAATGCACATGTCTAGCTACTTGCGAATTTTGTTTGCTATAATTTGTGGATTTGGGGAAGTTGAGGTCATTCATGACCTTTGGGCTCAACATAAACAATCTCTGTAATTTCATGCATAGGTATTTGGAAGAAACTGGTCACCTTTACGACCTTGCAGAAATTCCTGAACTGCTTAAGTCTTATGGCCTGAATATACAAAAAGTGAATCGTCCATTGGTAGACTTACAATGTAATCTCTTCCGAGTATCCAATGATGCTATGGAAGAGCAGTCTAAGGCTAATGTTGATATTGAGAAACTGAATTTTGAACATAGATATGTAGTTAATAAAGTGCTACAGGTATTATATGAGAAACAAAATTATATGCCTAAGTGCTTTTTTTCTTGCAGGCCCTGCTGGAACAGGCAAAACTTTTCTTTATTCGACACTTTAGCATGTTGTTAGGGGAAAAGGCGATCAAGTAATTCCTGTAGCATCGACCGGGATAGCAGTTACAATGCTAAGTGGAGGCAGAACTGCTCACTCTGTTTTTAAAATTTCCCTTACCCTGAATGCCACTTCAACATGTAATTTAAAACCAAACACCTCAGAACCTAAAATGTTATTGGATGCTTAGCTAATTGTCTGGGATGAAGTTCCAATGACACATTCCTTTTTAGCTGTTGATAGACTTCATAAAGACCTTACCAAATGTGATAAGCCGTTTTGTAGAAAAATAATTTTATTAGTTGGAGATTTTCCTCAAGTCCTTCCAGTTATTTTAAGAGGTTCCTGGTATTTAACAGTTCCAAGATGCATTAAGCAACATAGACTTTTATCTGATTTTTTTGTAATGAAATTGACTGAAAAAATGCGTGCTCTTGATACTGAAAAATAATTTGCAAGTTGGCTTTCACATGTTGGTGAAGGTGAAAGTGGAGAAAACATTCTGTTACCCCCATTTTTCTATCCAGAAATTCAAGATCCTCTTCAACAACTCTTTAACAACATAGATTTTACAAAACCATTGTTGATAGTAACATAATACATTGTTAAAAAAGTTTTAAACAATACTCTAAATCAAACAATAAAATTTATGACTTTAATTGTTACAAAATTTATTTGTTAAATGTATAAAATAATTTCTTTCACACTTAACGTACTTATTTCTATTTGAGAGAATTCAAAGTTTTGCTGCGAATTACTTTACTTTTACGCAAACTTTTGTTTTCTTAGTTCAAAGACATTGAAATCGTACAAGATTTTTTTGAAATACGCTTTATGACCTATCTTTTTGGATTTTTTCAGCTATTTTATTGTTGAGAAGTCAAAAAACTGCTTGGCTATGAAGCGAATGTGAGTAAAGTTTTAAACTTAATCTTACAAATTACTTAATTTAATAATGTGTATTTCTATTATAAATAGAGTATGTGGAATTAGTTTTTAAAACTGCAATGCCTTTCTGAATATAGCTTATATGTAAATAATAAAATTTAAAAAGCAATTAATTTTTCAGATTTTGCAAATCGTCCTTAACCATCACGGACGCTTCCAATTTCACCAAAGTTTCACCAAAGGATTATGCAGTGAGTGTACTATATAAAAATAAAGGAAATTTTCTTTCCCTTTGAGGATCAAGAAACTTATTTACATGTAACATGAAATTTTTACTTTTAGTAATCCTTTCTTGTTTCTATTTTAGACTCAGTTGACACTCCTAGACATGGATGTATTCAGGACCATCAAACCAGAGGTAACATATATTTTATGTCATAAAAACCCTTGTTCTGTTTAATTGAAAAAATTTCTCAAACAATATTTACTTTGAAGAACGAAAATAGTTTATTTAGTTCAGGTATAAATGTTGTTAATAAATGTAAAACGAGTACAATCCAAGTTAAATGAAATAACTTAATTTTTAATTTGTTAGTATTCTATTTGGAATGTAATAAAATACTTTCCTTTGAAAATAGAAATAGAGTATAAAAAAAAAAAACATATTTTTCTTTTCTTTCCCAGGAATTGATGAGTGTTCCTTTCACGGAGAAATCCGCACCTCATGTCTTAGAACTGACTAATCGTTTTAATTTTGTAAGTATATATTAAGTATTATTCATCGTACAGTTTATATGTGGTTTATGACATCGATATAATAGATTTATCAAATCGACAAAATGCTAACAAATTGATTTTACGTCACTGATATTTTACAGGTCAGCTTCTGGGCCATAAGAGAGGTATTGAAAGGCTTGACTCACCGTAGGCGGTCTTTCATAGTGACCCATCTGATAAAAATAGCTGAAGAACTTCGCAAGCTAAACAACTTGCATTCTCTGTTTGCTATCATTTGTGCCCTGAAAAGTGCAGCTGTTTTTCGGCTCAAAAAGACGTGGTCGGTAAGTGGCAATAAGTAGTCTTTTTCTGTGTCTTAATTTGAATTAGCCTCTTTTCTTTGAAAACCTTCAATATCATAATCAAGCATTCAATTTGAAATCTCATCTAACCAGTAGTTCTTTATTATTTTACAAATTTATAATTATAGGTACTATACCTAAGTACCATAGTAACATATTAAGATACATTTTTTTAAAGATCAAGGCAAATGTAAAATGAATGCATTTATTATTTTCCAGAAAGTCCCAAAGGACAAGAAAAAGTCTTTGGAAGAAATGGCAGACCTCTTTAATCCCGAAATGAACTTCAATTCGCTTCGAGAACACACACAGAAAGCAACGGGATCTTGCATTCCATTTCTTGGTAAGTACAGTTTCGCGTAAAATCCTATAGAATGCAAATATATGGCATCGTAAAATAAGTATTTTAAATTGAGATAGATTTTATTAATTTCATTTCGAAAGAAATTCGTTAAGATTTCAACAGTTCCTCGATATTACTGTTGAGTTAATTGCATTACAAGTTCAAAATTAGAAAAACTCTGGGAATGCCATGCATTTAGTTAACCTAATTCTACATTCACTACGTTGCTGGGTCAGTTCAAGTATCTCGATAGCAAAGACAGAGAAATATATACTCAGAATAAATTCTTATAAAACACTCACATAAAAAGATAAAACAAGTGTTGGCTTTCTCGTGCCCTCCCCTCCATTAACCTCATCTCTAATAAGTTATCCCTTTGCGATTGAACCCAGACCGTCACCAAAAGCCTGTTGTGTTGTTCTAGTGAGACGTAAATTAAATTATTTACATACCAATGATTTCTCCAAATTGTCATTGTACATTCGCATTTAGAAAAACAATAGCTTATTGGTAACTGAACAACTAGTTTGTATCATGTATGAAACATAAAAAACGTAGAGAGTACTAGTCTGAGCCTGATAAAGTTGCTTTGTATACGCAACGAGGTAGTTCGTTTCAAACGATCCAACTACGATCTACAAGTGTTGCCACACATTCAACATTATTTGGAACCAGTGGTAATGGGCAAAGAACTGCTAAATATCACGGATAGTGTCAACTATAGGTACTAGTGTTTCTAGTAAAACTAGTATTAATGACTACCTTTATAGGAGTACAAGATCATGTGATCCAAAGCAATAGTAACGTGAGCCTTAGATGAGATTTCCAGAACATCTCTTTAAAAGAGAACATATCCTTTTTATCCGCTGCCGACCAAACGGTATAGTGGTTAAGGTGTTAGCCTCTAGATCGGAAGGTTCCTGGTTCGAATCCGGGTCCGGGCATGGATGTTTGTAAGCGTATGGTGTAGAGGCGGCTGGTGCATCTTAAATCTGTCGTGGCCGAAAGTCCTCACGTTGGGTTGGCGTGGAAGTTTGGAGAGTGGGGTGCCAGCTCAGGTGTTGCTTCGTCATCTGACCGTGGTTCAAAATTACGAGGTGTTGTCCTCGGATCTTTCCCTTCATTGACTGATCCCGGACCGTCGTCAATAGCCCGTTGTGTTGCTCTAGTACGACGTTAACTAAAAATTACCAATTTTATCCGCTGGGATATTTTTTTTCGGTTTTTCACTTTTTGTTCATCATTTGTGATTGCGTTAAAAACATTTCACATTTCAAACTTTACTCGTTAATGTATTCACAATACCTACTACATCGATATGTAAACCACAGGTATTCAAATATATTGTAAGAAAATTGTATGCATTATAAAAAGGAATCAACGTATAATAGAAAGTTCAACCTCCAGTGTATACAAGAGTTCTATGTTTAAACGTCATTCGTACTGTCAATCCGGCTTAACGTTATACCTAAATAGTTCACGCATATTTGAAAATATAAAAATGTGAAAAATAGTGTTTTAAATATTTTCAATTTTATGAAAGTATTGAAAACATCAAATGTAGATCATATTTTCAGCATATTTTATTTCAGTTAGTGGTTATATATATTGAATATTTGTCAAATATGGTCCTTTTTATTAGATACCTAACAATTATACACTAATAGTGCGTGCTTTACGTGTCATCTTTTTGTCCGCTTTAAAAAAAAATATTTTACCAAATATTCTCGTTTCCAATGTTTATCATCTGGCAACCCTAGCCTTAGAGAACTTTCGTCTGACATGTAAAAACGAACATTCATCATCTGATAGATCCACGGGAATAGAAGTGGTTATAGATTCATCATATGATTGGCGTGAGTGACAGGGTGGTAGCTACTTTGGCAATTTCACTAATTTCGTCACCACGATGTTGAACGATTTCTCCATCTGATGTTATATCACCAAACAAGGAGATAAATTGCCAAATAGACCTGAAAAGGTCGATTTCTCATAAAGCAAATCACGTGGCTACTAGTATAATGACTTGTTTGTCGAACGACACGACTCCCTTTTTGAAGTTCAACAACAATACTCATTCTAATTAAAAGTAGACTTTACCATACCATGACATATTCTGTTATTTTCTTCCAGGCCTGTATACGAAGGATATCGTGATGATTGACACTGTCCATCCTCTCCAGGAGATAGATAACAGTCTGCGCCTAAGAAAAATGTTTAGTGTGCTCAACGGTCTCTTTCGTTTCCAAAGATCGAACTACAATCTCAAAGTATTACCACACATACAACATTATTTGGAACCAATTTTAATGGACGAAGAACTGTTAAAGATCACGGATAGTGTCAACTATAGGTACGAGTAATTCTAGTATAACTAATATTAATTGCTAATCATTTAACTTTTACTTTCCTGAACAAAACTTTTGCATGTAGGATTATACGTTGGACATACTTATGTTACTGTGGTGTTACATAGAGATGATTGCTATAGAAATAGAGAAACTATTTGCTAGTAGAGAATATATGTACACTATATGGACAAAATATTTAAATGCTGCATATTTTTTATAAAAAAAGTTTTTTATTATTCTTCTTAGTAAGAGGTAGGCCCTCCTGTTGCTTGTATTACAGCTGCAACAAGTCGAGGCACACTTTCGAAAAGTACTCTTTAAGTCTGGAATTTCTCTCCACGCCTCTTGCAAGGTTGTGTAAACAGATTTATGTGAAAATGGGCGTGCTTGACGGTGTCGTAATCGTCTCTCCAGTTTCTCGATTGGGACTCTAAACAGGCCACTTAAGCAAATTCACCTCATTTTGAAGAAAACAGTCTGTCACATGTTTTGCAATATGACATGGAGCTTGATCCTTTTGGAAGAAACAACCATTATTGCTGCTGTATATTCAAAGTGTATTCAAGATCGAATTATCCAGAACGTCGAGGTACACGTCTGCGTTCATGGTATTAGGTACATAAAGCAATGGGTTTCCTTACCAGGAAAACAACCCCACACAAAGATATATCCACCTCTGAATTTCTGCAGTGTCCAAATACTTTTGAACATATACTGTATATAATTAGGGTTTTGGTGAGGTACGTATCATGTAGAGCGGTAAAAGGAGACAAAACTCGAAACCGACTCTACTTAATCCACTTGAATTTGAATTTATTAATTACACTGCTGGCCACCATAAATGCAACACCCTGAAGGAAGCATGCAAATAATATGAAATTTACAACATGCATTGGCGGAGGGGAGATATGCAAATGATTAGAATTTCAGCGCAGACGCACATCACGCGCGGCTGTGGCGCCACTTCAAAGCGCTATTTAAGGCTTGGAGATTTCGACGATTTCAAGTACGGCAATTGTGGTTTTCTTGTGGTTTTTTCAAAAAAAACGATCAACTATGCCTCGTAGAAAACAGCGATCATCTTTTGATCAAGTATCCGAGTTCGACAGAGGAAGGATAGTAGCCTACCGAGATTGTGGATTATCTTTCAGGGAAATCGGTACTCGTGTTGGACGAAACCAAACAACTGTAATGCGGATATGTGATCGTTGGATGCAGGACGGTTACGACGGACCGACGTGTTGGATCGCATCCACCTCATTGCAATACTTCACGTGATGACAGGCATATTGTGCTTATGGCAGTGACGGATCGCTCAGCCACATCACGAACCATAGCACAGCACATTCAGTCTGTAACGCATCATCCAGTGTCTGCGCGTACCATTCGACGCCGTTTACAGCAGAGTGGTCTGTCCATTGCTTGGTCTACCCTTAACGCAGAACCACAGACGTCTCCGCCGCCAATGGGGCGATGAAAGAAGGATGTGGACTGCAGAATGGAATGAAATTGTCTTTAATGACGAGTCACTCATCTGTCTGCAACACCACGATGGTCGGATTCGAGTCTGGAGACACCGTGGAGAGAGGATGCTGAACAGCTGCGTTATGCACCGCCAAACTGGTCCAGCACCGAATATTATGGGATGGTGCGGTATTAGATATCTCTCTCGCACTCCTCTAGTACGCATTGCCGGTACTTTAAACAGCCAGCGCTAAATCTCCGAGGTGTTGGAGCCAGTTGTCCTTCCATACCTTCATAGCTTGCCCAAAGCCATATTTCAACAGGATAATGCGCGACCACACGTGGCACGAGCATTGTCCAAGGGTTCTTCGTCAATCGCCAGATTGAATTGCTTCCCTGGCCAGCTCGCACTCAGGATCTTTCGCCGATAGAAAACACGTGGTCCATGGTTGCTCAACGATTGACCTAGATTACATCCCCAGCTGCCAGACCAGATCGACTTTGGCAACGTGTGGAAGCTGCTTGGTCTGCTGTACCCCAAGAACACATCCAAAGTCTCTTTGAATCAATGCCGAGGCGTGTGGCAGCGATGATCTGCAACAATGGCGGCTACTCTGGCTACTGATTTTGGCAGGAACCACACTTCACAGAAGTCTATAAATTTAATCATTTGATACTTGGTCAACATGTTAAAATAAATTTTGTTGTGATATATCTTGTCTTTCTTGGTGTTGCAATTTGGGTGGCCAGCAGTGTATAACGTTTTCTTTATATTGAGGAAATGGACAGAGAACCATTTTTTTCATCGATTTAGTTTATACAATTGCATAAACTAAACGCATTGCTCACAATTTGTCTGATAAATGCTTTTAACGAATCTTTTAATCAACTTCACAAAGTCAAAGATATTATTTTTGTCGGTTGTTATAATGTTTAGTTTTATTTAGATTCAAAACTTATTAATGAATAAGAGTATTTTAGGTTCATATAGCCATTACCTTAATGCACTGATTAGTCTACCAGAAATCCTTTACAAGTATATTTGTTTACAAGTTTATAATTTTAAATGTTAAATAAAATGTAAATGCTAATTTGGAATGTTATTCCCAGTGCATCTCTCGAATTGGAGCCGCAATCGCCACCACGCAAGATCAAACTCCCTAAAAGATGGATGTTTCGGCACAAGTAAGATATCTATATCTCTTTCAGTCTCACGTTATGTTTATGTTGCACTCTTAGAGCATATTGTTAGTTTCCATCCATACTAAACAGAATTCGTACTAAATTATAGTCATTAACTTATATCTATAATTGTGCGCATGGTCTTAAAGTTTCACAAAAAGAATATTACGCTGACTATGAAGGCTGTTAGTGAGTAGTGGTGGAATTATTCAGATATTATTATTTTATACTCATTCGGTCTTCGTATGTTGTTTTGGAGATTCAATAAAAGATAGTTTTGATCATAGTTAGTTCTTAAATTTGTATAGACAAAAAGCAGTTATCAAGGCAATGAATAATTGGAAGGGAAGACCTGTGTTGTCCTCTCCCCAAAACGGAAGAGTGAAAACAGTACGAACCGAATACAAAGAGGTCAACCAACAGCAAATATATTTACGTTTTTGTTATTCTAAGAACATTAAGAATATATACATCACCTAGTTAGCATCATCATATCAACATACTTCCATACATCAAAGTATGTATATCTCAGGTTTGAGGGTAGAACACACCTCACCCACTGCTTCTCTCTCTTTGGTGTCTCTAACCGTCGTTTCTAACTTGTTTTAACGCAGTCTAAAATATTTCCTACGGTAAGAGTCAATTACCAATCAGACATCATCTGGACGAACATCATCTGCAAAGAGCGCTCTATTTTCAACTACTCTTCTAAATTCGTTGTAGGGCGTGCGGCGCGCAGACAGCAGGTGCCTCCAAAATATAACCATTCAGAATACATTCGGCATTCCGAAATTCCGATGACAGAATTGAGTAAGCACCTGCCCTACTAATAAAGTACATAACACATGTTCTTACGATGTCACAAGCCTATCTTTAGGGGATAGAATCTTTTCTAAAATTATTTTAAATTTAAAAAACTCATTATAAACTATTTGACGAAATTACGTACATTTAAGACAAAATATAGGTTAAAATTCGTGCCTAAGTTTTCGTCGTTAAAATAAATAATAACAGGTCAACAAAAAACAAAATATTTTTTTTTGTTATAGCTACATACAAATCAAATTATTTTATTGTAAATCGTTCTGTGTTTTGAATACTTTATAAGTTAAATGGAATTTTGAACACACACGAACGCTTAAAAGAATTTTGAACAAATCTTATTACGATTATTTTGTTGCTACTTATAGCAGATAAAATCTACTTGAATATGATTTCTAACTTTGTCTATTTTCCTAGTTTGAAAGAAGACATCAAGTGGCTCCAAGATTATTATGGAGGAACGTTTTGTCCGTAATGGAACACAGTTCTTTCATCATCACAACTGACTGGAACGCATTAGATGTTTTGAGAGTTCTGCAGCTCACGATGTTTATAATTTATTTAACAGTTAGCACCAATCTTTCTTCCTCCCTCTCAAAATTGTTAAGAAAACGTGTGAGTTGCAGAAAAGGAAAAACATCTTCTGTTGACCGGTCAGTTGATGGTGTTTGGAAGAACTGTGAACCTTTCGGACAGACGAGCGGAATTCAATCGTCTGGAAGAATGAAAAATAAAAATGGCCAAAGATATAAATTATCTGGAATTTTTGCACACCATTAAAAACAATAATTTTTGTTGAACATCCACCTTGACAATATTCATTTTCTCAATTGTTTTTCAAGTATCCTTATTTTCAATAAAAAAATTATTTACCTCCATCTCTTAAGTGTGTTATTTGTGCATTTTCTATTTAATTTTAATTTTCTCTAAACATTTGTCTTTCATTCCTTAGCACTACGGAATGGACCAAGTCTCATCATCATGGTAACAAACTACATTTCAAATAATAAATGCAATAAACATTTTCATACCTTTTTCTTCGTAAGTTCTGATATTCTGTTTGTCTACCACGAGAATTGCCCTTACCACTATTTGCGCATGTCTGCAGACATAGCTTACCCCTTTTTCCACAGGAGATGCTTAAAGAAGTACTTTGAAGTTTGTAGCATAAGCGCAATGAAAGATAAAAAAGAACTATATTTGCAAGGATTTTTACTTGTTGCTGAGAAAACCCGTACAAGTAATTATTCCTTTCCTCCGTCAACAATCGCTAAAATCAAAATAAAATTAAGACATCTACAAGAAAAAATATTATAAAAATACTTCAATAAACATAACACTAGAAAAAAGAAAATTATATTAGTTTCTAGCCACTGCGTGGTCAGAACGGGGTTGTCCGTGACAGTTCTTTTCGTAGGGTCAGGTGTGGCCACTGCTTGTTAATCACTGGTGATTGCTACGAATTCTAATTTGGTTTGCATGAACTATGATTTGCTTCGAAAGCCAACATCACGGGCTACGCCGTGATGTACGAAAATATAAATATTTAATTGAAACATTATTTGAAAATTAAACATTGCTTGAAAATCAAACGTATAAGGTATCTATCTTGTGTCAAATTTTACCCAGATTTCAAATCCGTTGAGGTTTTTATTCTGTCCTTAACGATCCCCATTTTACAAACAAGAACTAAACAATGCCAGTCAAAATGATTTTACTATTATTTTTTTTTTGCTTTCGTTTGCTGAAATTTTAAAGTGGTAAGGAATTATAATCTGTTTTTATTTTATTTTTATTTTTTTAACGCGAACGTTGACGTGACGTTACAATCTCTTGCAAAATATAAAATATATTCAATTAAAATTTTATTTATTTACAGAAAATCGTATATTTAGGTATAAATCTAATTTGAAGCTTTCCGTAGGTATCAAATCCTGTGAAGTGTTTACTTACTCTTTCTTTAACGGTCTAGGACAGGGACGGCGAACCTTTTTAAGAAGTTGGTCAAATTGTGTTCACTATTTTTTTAGTACTTGTTCGTGGGTCACTAACTCTTAGAAAAGGGAAAGGGAACATGGTAAAAAACTACTTTTTTTAGTTCTCAATTCTTTAATCTTCTAAAAAGTAAACGATTCCTTTTTGTTTTTTATTAACTTTTACTTTTGAAGTTAACAGCAAAAAATTGATGTAAAGGTTGAGAAATCTTGCCTAGCCACACTGCACTGAGTTTTTAATGAACAAGGAAAATAAAACAATATATATATATATATATATATATATATATATATATATATATATATATATATATATATATATATATATATATATATATATATGTGAGGGTTGGAAAATTAATTTGTAACTTAGAAGCAGTAAGGAACTCATCTCTAATTTAAATACTAAGCGGTGAGATGTTTTGTTCCAAACGGGTGAAAAGGGGAGATGCACCATGTTTACAATAAAGTTCTTCCACCTGTCAGATGTCACGAGTGCTTCCCTCAAAGGGTGTCTGATATCTGTCAAGTAACGTGTAAGATTCCGAATGGTTTCGGAGTGTCACATGACCGTAATCCCCGTATGGGTTTGGGGCTAGCAACAGAAAAAAGGGCACACTTGTAATGATATAGTCTTGCTGACATAACGTATGATTTTGTTCCTGTTGATTTGGGCGTTGGCTCGATCTTCATTGTACATATTCATCCTGATAATGTTGAAAATAGTGATTATGTGTTTTATAGAATAAATTAATTTGTTAAAGAGAAGAATGAAAATATTATTGGAACGACTGCTATAGCACCATGTATATATATAAAGCCTCTTTAGTGAGAAATCTGTTGTTTTTTGTCAAATAGTTTCTTAATATTCGGTTCATATTCAGTATTCATTTCTTTAACGCATTTTGCAGTCAATTAATTTCCGAGTTTATTTCTGACTTTAAAAAATTAATTGAAGAATACAATTTTTCACATGAATATGTGGATCCAAACATCGTTAAAAGCGCATTAACAGGTATCTTCATTGATATAAAATTATTTGGTAAAGAATCCATACGTTTATTATAATATTTTCAATTTTTAGTGTGAGATCATTACAATTTGCACTATTTTCAGACATTTTCATTTCTTATTCGGAAATCAAGTTAACAAATTTATTTTTTCAAACTATGCTGCTTAAAAATTCAACTAATTTCATTACTAAAACATGGATACCTAGTCACTTAAATTCGTTTAACTCTATTGTTTCGAATTTCGATTTGTATGGATATAAAATAAAGTGAAATGTATTTTCCATACTTTTAAATTGTTTAAATCTTCCATCAAAGGCTTGTTTTATTTCTAGATCAATCATTTAATACTTTTTGAGTGCATTTTTTTGCACGTCAAGCGAATTTTGTATTGTTATTGTGTTTTGAAAATGTTTTTGTAATTAATGAAAATATTTCATGATTTTGATTAACAAATCTCCAGAAAAGATGTCAATTTTCGTCATAAAAATCCCAATATTCTCATATAAATCTTAAAACAGCATTATGTATAATCACACACACACACACACACACAATTAATCTAAAATATTTTACAAAAATCATTTACGCATTTTTTTTTGTATTTTATTCATATTTTTTAAAAGAGGATTTAGAAAAATAATTAAAATGATTTATTTATATGATGAAATGATGATGATAAGTTTATAAGAATCAAAACGTGGGTCATTTAAAAATCCTGCGTGGGTCACTGTCTGACCCGCGGGTCACAGGTTCGCCATCTCTGGTCTAGGAGATAGAAAAATAACTAAATAACTTCAGTTAAAAGTTATTTGCTTTTTATCGTCTGCTGGAAAATCATTCGAAAATAAAAACGGAAACGAAAAAGTAAATTTAAAATCTGTTTTTTATGCTTTTGTATTGGAAGAAAAACAGTAATAAATATTTCATTAAATTCATTTTAAAATGTTCTAGATTGAATTTTAAAATTCCCCTCGACCCATAAATTGCCAAAAATTGTGACTAACACTGCGCCAAATTCCATTAACCCTTCTTTGCATGCTTTTTTCTTTATTGGTGAAATTTCAGTATTAGGATTACTACCTAGGTATGGGTTAGGCAATGGGTGGTTAAATCAAAGGGCCAATAAGATGAACGGGTTGTTAAGGGATTTGTGTGAGAGGGAGGAGGTTAGATTTTTAGATGTTTGGAAGGAGTGTAGGAGGGATTGGATAAGCAGGGACAATTTGCATTTAAGCTTGATAGGTAATAGGGAGGTTGGCAAGCGGGTTTTGAATATTCTGGAGTCAAAAAACTAGTATACAAGCAGGGATGGGAAGGACATAGAGGGTTGACAGTACACAGTAATTGCTTAGGAAAACTAACAGGGTCTAAATTGCAGGAGACAAACAATACAAAGGGAAAGTGCAATGTAAGGGAGAAAAACAATACCAAAACAAATAATACAAGGGGAAAGTGCAATCTAAGGGTGAAAAATAAGCTAAAAGTATTTTATTGTAATGCTCGCAGTGTGAGAAATAAAATGGATGAGCTCAAGGGAATTGCACAAGCAGAGGATATAGATATCATTGGGATTACTGAAAGTTGGGCAAGCAGTGAAGATGCACAAATTTTAGAATTAAGTGGATTCACAATGTTTAGGGAGGACAGAGTGAATAGGAAAGGGGGTGGGGTTTTGATTTATGTGAGAGAATTCTTAAACTGTACGGAAATAAAGTTAAATAGTAAAACTGAGGGTATAGAATCAGTCTGGGTGAAACTGAATACAGACAAAGGCAAAGGACTAATTCTGGGTAATATATATAGACCTCCTGTTTGTAGTGAAGAGCAGGAAAAGGGCATGTGCAATCTGATAAACGAAGCATGTCAAAAAGGAGAATTAATTTTAATGGGGGACTATAACTATCCAAATATTGACTGGACAAACAATCTAGCTACAAATGGGAAAGGGGCAGAATTTTTGGAAGTGATACAGGATTGTTTTTTGTACCAGATGGTGTATGAGGATACTAGGGACAATGCAATATTGGATTTGATTTTAAGCAATGATGAGGATAGGGTGCAGGATTTGGTTATAGGTGAACCACTGGGAGAAAGTGATCATAGAAGTATCAGATTAAGTATAAATTTTCAGTCAGCATACACAATCAATAGTAGAATAATTCCAAATTTCAGAAAGGTAAATTTTCATAAGATAAGGGAAGAGTTAAAGGAAACATTCAAAGGGGGATTATTAGCACTGCATCATTCTGAACAATGGGAGGAATTCAAGAATAAGTTAGACATGGTGTTAAAAAAACATGTAACGTTCAGGAAAAAAGGAAAATCTAGAAAATTGCTCCCTATGTGGTTTTCAGGGGAAACACACAAAGCTTTAAAATTAAAACAAAGAACATACAGGGTATATAAAAGCACTGGTAACGACAGGGACATGGAGGCATATCAGAAAGCCAGAAAGGAGTTTAAAACTATTAGTCGGAAGCAAAAGGTGTCCTTGGAGGAAAAATTAGCAAGGGAAATAAATATAAAACCAAAAGAATTTTTTGCATATGCAAGTGGTAAAAATAAATTTAGCACTACACTGGGACCGTTAAAGGGGAAGGGAGGTGAATTAATTCAAGACGAGGAGGGAATGGCAAACGTGTTAAATGACTTTTTTCTGGGGGTTTTCAATGGTAACTATAGTTTAAAAAAGGACCCCAAGGATGGAGCCTTTGCAGGGGGTATAATTAAAGAATGCAAATTCAACAGGGAAGAAATAGTACATCAGTTGAAAAGAATTAAGCCATCTAAAGCACCAGGGCCAGACGATATTTATCCGAGAGTACTAGTGGAATGCGCGGAAGAACTGGGGGAAGTAATTCACACGATATTTAATTCAACATATAGCACAGGTTGGGTGCCAATGGATTGGAAGTTGGCCAACATAACTCCAATTTTCAAAAAGGGAATACAAAGTGATCCGGGCAACTATAGACCAGTAAGTCTAACATCAGTAATTTGCAAAATATTTGAATCTCTGTTAAAAAAGCATATAATGTTATACTTGGAGGAGGGGGGACTGTTATCAGAGAATCAGTATGGGTTTAGGAAGGGCAGATCCTGCTCTACAAACCTTTTGAAGTTCTACGAAAAAATTACTGAGGAGCTGGATAATAAGAGCAGTGTGGATATCATGTACATAGATTTTCAAAAGGCTTTTGATAAAGTACCTCATGAGGCATTACTGTTTAAATTGGAAAGGCTGGGGATTCAGGGAAAAACATTAATATGGATAAAAAATTGGTTATTGGGTAGAAAGCAGAGAGTGCAGGTAAAAGGAAATTATTCACAGTGGACAGAAGTTATAAGTGGGGTGCCTCAGGGATCAGTTTTGGGACCAATTTTATTTATAATTTTCATAGATGATATAGGTCAGGGGATCAAGAATAGAATCAGTATATTTGCAGATGACTTAAAAATATGGGGGACAGTGGATACCAAGTTACAGATAGAAAATTTACAAGGGGATTTTGATAAGATATCCGAATGGGCTGTAAAATGGGGTATGTCATTTAATGTAGGGAAATGTCAAGTTCTGCATATGGGTTACAGGAATAGTGGAGCCGAGTACTGTCTGCAGGGAGTAAAGGTAAAGGAGGGAGAAACAGTCAAGGATCTTGGGGTGATAATTCACAGGGATTTTAAAATGGGTCACCAATGTTCAGCTGCGGGTAAAAAGGCTAATAGGTTATTGGGGTATATTAAAAAGACTGTAACTTCAAGGGATAAGAATATAATCTTGCCATTATATAAGGGTTTAGTAAGACCACATCTAGAATATGCTGTACAATTCTGGGCTCCATATATGAGAAAGGACATAGAATCAATTGAAAGGGTTCAGCACAGAGCTACAAAAATAATAAAGGGGCTAGCAAATTTCGACTATAATGAACGTTTAAGTAAGCTAAACATGTATACACTGGAAAGAAGAAGAAGGAGGGGGGATTTGATTCAGCTTTTCAAGTTTGTAAAACAAGGGGACACAGAGGGCTTAAATTTCAATAGGGATAACAGAACAAGGGGCCATGGGTATAAATTGAATAAGACACATTTTAATCGGGATTTAAGGAAAAACTACTACTTTAATAGGGTAATAGACAGTTGGAACGCGTTGCCAGAAAATATAGTTAATTCAAAGGGAGTGTACGAATTTAAGACACAGTTGGATAGTCAGTGGGAATTGGAGAATTCATAAACAAAGGACCAGCCTTGTTGGGCTTGAGCCTGTAGCTGGTCGTCAATATTTGTATTTGTATTTGTATTTGTATTTGAAATAAATCAAGGTGATATAATTCATGTTCAAAATTAAAGGAAAAATGGTTAAAAAAATCTTAGTATATATTTATAGAACAAATTTAGCAAAAAACAATATGATGGTATCATGTGGTATTTTTTTAATTAAATGCAAACTTTTTCAGACATAGCTCTAATAATAACAGAAACACATGTTACAAACCTTTCTTCCACTCATTTTCACTTTTTAGCAATCGAAACTCAAATATAATAAAATTAAATTAAAAACGAAATCATTGCATTACTGCAGCTACAACAAACAGCGGAATGACAACTTCAAGCTCGTTTTACTGATAGTGACACTTGCTTATTTTTGACAGCTATGTTTTTTTATTCAATGGACATTAAAAAGGTATCCAGACACGATCAACTTAAAGCGAACTTGTTCTTTTATATAATTTTTGGGCATTCAATGTTATGATGGAAATTTCCACCACTATGCAAAGGAGGGTTAATGTAAGTTCCATAGATTCGTTATGACTTTGCAAGCAGAAAACAAACAAACTGACAAACACTTCTATTTATAACAGCAGAGATAGTAGGAAAAATATAATACATTTTAAATTAAAGCTGGTTAACTAATTTTTAACTTAAAAAGTAAAGATCGTTATGTTTTGTTCATATTTCAAAAATAAATAAGGCAAATTCCTCTTACTGACTGAAGACGAACATGAAAGGATATGATTTTAAGTGGGATGCCCTCAAGTAATCAGATGTGTGTTTAGATGCTTTGTTGAAATTTAAGTAGTGTGTTACAAGATGTATAATTGAAGTCTGGAAGATGATTTACATACATAAAAGTGTACTGACCAAATAGCACAGCGCACCAACCAACCAAAAAACGACGACACACCATCCCCCCACCCCCTCCTGACATTACAGAGTGAACAGAATTTCCGTTAATTTCGTTCTAAGAACACAAAGAACAAAAAAGTATCCTTTCTTAATTTCCAAGTTTTTGTCCGCCATATTGCCAACGTCATCAGCAGCGTCCCCTAGTGACTAAGAACGACCAATCAGTGTGCGGCGACCGCAGCGCCAAGCCCGTTTAACCCAAGTACATAAAAGGCGATACTGGTCAAGACCTCGCCAGGGGAACAACTCAGGAAACAAATTAAAGCTCACACTCAACAAGCCTAGAAAGACCACTTATCCTCCCTCAACACTGAAGACAACTCTCTCTGGAGAAAAGCCAAATCACTTAAATCT
The DNA here is from genome assembly GCA_947359465.1 of Metellina segmentata. Lineage (NCBI taxonomy): Eukaryota > Metazoa > Arthropoda > Arachnida > Araneae > Tetragnathidae > Metellina > Metellina segmentata. The sequence goes on from OX375879.1 coordinate 30,959,845, forward strand.
AAAAAATCTAACATCCCCCCTATACACACCACCAACCAAACTGCACACACAGACATCGACAAAGCCAACGCTATCGCCGACAGCCTGGAAACCCAATTCCAAGACAACAACATAAACAATCCAGACACCAATAGACTTGTTAACCAAACTATTAATAATTATTTCTCACACATCGAAACTAATACTTTCAAGCCTATTCTTCCATCTGAAGTCATCACCCAAATCAACAAACTCAACATCAAAAAAGCACCCGGACATGAAGGCATCACCAACAAGATGATTAAAAACTTCCCCACTAAACCCATCCTTATATACACAATTATTATAAATTACTCTCTTAAAAGTTAAACACTTCCCAACCACTTGGAAAACTGCTAGCATTATCCCTATTCTCAAGCCAAACAAGAACACATCCCGACCCCACTAGCTACAGACCCATTTCCCTATTTCCCACCCTTAGTAAAATTACTGAAGCCATTATTCTAGAAAGAATAAAATACTTCAGTAATATCAACAACATTATGATCCCCTAACAACATGGTTTCACTCCCAACCTCTCCACCACTCACCAACTTCTCAGAGTCACTGAACACATACTCAAAGGTAGACGACAATGCAAAAAAACAGCTGTAATTCTTTTCGATATTGCAAAGGCCTTCGACGAGGTCTGGATAAAGGGTCTCATATACAAACTTATTATTCTCAAATTCCCTTACTGCCTCATCATTATCCTCACTTCATATCTGACAAACCGGCACTTCACTGTAAATGTCAACAAAACCAATTCCACGAGAAGAAAAATCAAATCCGGTGTCCCCCAGGGATCCAAACACTTGGACCACTGCTATTCAATATCTATATGAACGATATCCCGCAATCAAACTCCACCATGCTCAGCATGTTCGCCTACGACACTGCTATCCTCGCTCAACAACGAAACACCAACACACTCATTTTCCTCCTCAACAAACATATCAAATCAATCGAACTCTGGCTTACTCAATGGAAAATCAAACTCCATGTTGATAAAACTGCTGCTATTATTTTTGGAAAGAACCCCCCCTAACCACAAAGTAAAAGTGACAACCCATTGAATGGGTTAAACAAACCAAATACCTTGGAGTCATATTAGACAACCAACTCTCTTGGGCCCCACACATCACTTCTATTCAAAACAAATTTAAAAAAGCCAGATCCGCTCTCCACCCTCTCATTGCCCGTAGTTTTACACTATCCATCCCAAACAAACTTTTAATTTACACTGTAACGTCAAAGCTGGGAGGTCCCTCTGACCACAGCTTTCATGGTGGTCCATGAGTTTATGACCGGATGGGGGTTATCCCCTTCTCTTTGAACTGGAGCGGCTTCGGAAGAACGTGTGGTGTCTTCTCTCGAGAAGGGGAGAATCGAAGAAAACCAGAACGTTAGCGGACGCAGGACTCTGCTCTGGATTGAGGCCGCGGGACTGAAACCCAAAATTGTACAGTATCTATTAGCCTCGAAAAAACCTTTAACATATATGTATTCTTCTTAAATTTAATTAAATGTGCTATAATTTTAAATGTCATTTTAATTATCTTCAAGCCACTCGCCACGCAACCTATACCCACGACGTTACAGCACTAATATTTGGTGCACAGCGAAGGGATAAGAATTCACAGCATTAGGTTTCAGTCCCTATCGAGCGGTTTTCGTTTTTTTTTTATGGTCAACCTGACCAAAGGATAGCTGATGGTCACCCTGACCTAAAAAGATACGTATTTCGCTGGTCACCCTGACCAGAGGAGCTTCGCTGATTTTGCTGGTCACCCTGACCAGAGGAGCTTCGCTTGGAGTTTGCTGGTCTCCCTGACCAGAGGAGCTTCATGCGGATTTTGCTGGTCACCCTGACCAGAGGAGCTTCGCTTGGATTTAGCTGGTCACCCTGACCAGAGGAGCTTCATTCTGATTTTGCTGGTCACCCTGACCATAGGAGCTTCATGCGGATTTTGCTGGTCACCCTGACCAGAGGAGCTTCGCTTGGAGTTTGCTGGTCACCCTGACCAGAGGAGCTTCGCTTGGAGTTTGCTGGTCTCCCTGACCAGAGGAGCTTTGCTTGGATTTAGCTGGTCACCCTGACCAGAGGAGCTTCATACGGATTTTGCTGGTCACCCTGACCAGAGGAGCTTCGCGCGGATTTAGCTGGTCGCCCTGACCAGAGGAGCTTCGAGCGGATTTTGCTGGTCAACCTGACCAAAGGAACTGCGTTCTGTTTTTATGGTCACCCTGACCTAATTTAATATAGACGATATTGATGGCCATCCTGACCAAAAGCAAATTTTTTTTCTCGATTATTGACGGTTATCCCGTCCAGTGGAATGTGTCTCCAGTGTCATCCTGACATACAAATGAACGCCCTGTTCCCGTTCTGATGCTGTGCTGAAACAACATTTTTTTTAAAGTGTGTGTGTGTGCGCGCGATCTGTGGATTATATAGTACTCCAAACCAACTACAAGACATCACGTCAAGTCACGTACCTTTGTCGTACATTGGTTGTGATTAAATTTCATTGCAATTAATTTTCCAAATTTGAGTAATTTGTTAAAGTTAGAACAGTGCATTTACTTGTTGGGGAAGAGTATTTTGATTCTACTACTTTTTGCAATTAAACTGAAATTTATTGTGAAACTGTTATTGTGGAAACATTGAGTATTTTTTTATTTTATTCCAATTGTGTCGATATATGTGAAAGGTTATTTTTTAAAGTGTGTTTTGAAAATCTTTTGTAAGTAAAAAAAATGGCATTTCTTTGGAAGGCTAGGAAGGAGGATTTGATTTGGTTGGTAACGGAATTAGGAGAAGAGGTTCCTCGAGAACCTAAAATGTTTCAATTGAAAAGTATAATAGAAGGTTGTAAATTATACGATGCTAAATTTGTCGAAGATTTAGTGGTAACTATTAGTAATGATACAAAAGAGCTGAGAGTAGCTGAAGGGAGGTTTATAGAAGCTGAGTGGAGTCAAAAATTCGCTGAAAGGAAGTGGGAAATTAGTCTTACGGTTTCTCGGACAGTAGCGGAAAGGGAGTTTGGAGATGTGATAGGAGTTTTGAAAAAAACTGAAAGAGAGTTGAAAATAGCAGGAGAGATACTGAAAATTGCTCGGGAAAAAGCTGAAAAGACGAAGTCCCAGTATGCTATAAAGTTGCGAGAGTTACAAATGCAAAGGGAGGAAAGTGTAGAAAATGGCGAAACGGAAAAGGTAGTGTTTAGCGAAGATAGGGTAATTAGACCTTGTGAGATGAAAGGGCAGGAAAATAGGACGGATCCTACGGAGTATCACAACAGTGTCTCCAAAGAAATTACCACAACGGGTTATTGGGATACCGATGGTACGGTCAAAGTGGAAACTTCCCCAGACGAGGAGTTAATAGAAAGTTCGAAAGTCGAAACTTCGCTAAATACTGAGGAGCTAATAGAAATTCCAGATGTGGAAAACAATGGACCCGAGTTGTTTTTACTTGAGATAAGTCACGATGATTTTAAGGGGGGTCAACGAGATTGTGTAGGTTTAAAAGAAATGTTTGGATTTGTGGAAGGGAGTGCTCCATCTTCGAAAAGAGGGACATATTGCATGGAAAACGGGTTGTTACTAAAACGACAAGAAGATCGTTTGGGCAATATAAGGAAATTGTTAGTCGTTCCTGAGGAAATGAGGGATGAAATATGTCGCGAAGATTCATTAGCATCTTTGGTAAACACCAAAGATAATCTATCGAAATACTTTTACTCGATAATGCCCGACTGTTTTAAAGGCATGAAACATTTTGTCCCGACATTTGACCAGTGCCAAAAGGCTGGGAAAAAGGAACCACTTAAAATTGTACCTGTAATTCAGGAGGTTCTGTCAAAATTGCACAACGATGCGATTGTTTTACTTCCTAAGAATGAAGTTAAAAAGCGTACCTCGTTTTTCTTTCCGAACACGTGTATAGTAGGAAGTTATCATAAAGTTGCGATGATTGAAATGGATTCAGTTTCTGACACAGGAATCCTACCAAAAATATTTAGTCGGTTGGGATTTTCGCCCACAGACTTTTAATTTTTTGAGTTAACAGTATTGATAATGTGTGGAGTTGAAATTGATTTTGAATTTAAAGTGTCAGAACCTAAAGGTATTCAGATGTTTCAATTATGTTGACTTAAAATATATTTTTTGTATATAGGAATGAATTGCATTATCAGTGAATTGTTGTAATATATATATATATATATATGTGTGTGTGTGTGTATGTATATAAATAATTAAGTCCTTTTGTGTTAAGATATATGAATAGCTTTCATATAAAATGGTCGGAAATTGTGACTATGCAATATAAATGATAATTGTGTTACATGCTAAAGAAATATTTGAGAAATAATTTTCTTGATTAATAAGTAGTTGTGTATATTATTCCTTGTTTGTATAAACAATGCTGCAATTCAGGAAATAGAAACATATGATCCTACACTTCCTCAAAATAAGAACAGACCACGTAAAACCCTTATTCTTGTCGATTAAAACCCCAAACTTATTCATGTAGACTTTATTCAATCTTAAATTCCATGACCAACCTTTATTCCCTGCACCTTTTGTTAACTGTCCAAGGTCTAAAACTCTTAACCCATATCTTATCAACAAGGCAAGTTCCATCACGCCATGTTTAAATATCAATACTGGAGATTAAGGCCCCTACGGGGCCATGTGCTCCATAATATTTTAAAACTCTTCTGGACGTTACTTGAGGGCTCGCTCCCGACAAGGCAACACCACGTCGAGAACGCTCCTGACTTTGCAAAGAAAACTTCTCACCAGGACCTTCCCTTAACCAGAAAGCACCATTTATCATGCAACTCACCTACCAATACTGGAGATCAAGGCCCCTACGGGGCCAAGGGCTCAGTCAACACCAACTACTTGACCTTGCCAGGGGTGCCAGATCAGAGGTTTCAATTCGCTTCAGAGGTAAAAACAGAGGTACAAAATGCTCAAAGGTAAAAATAGAGGTCTGAAAAAAAAAAGAACAGAGGTTTATGTAGAGGTCGAATTGGACTCGAATTGGATTGGAAGAGTATAATTGCCGTTAATACGCCGTTAGTAGTCTATCCCAGCAGTTTTTTGATATTTTAAGTTGGCAACACTGGCTTGTTGCTTTTTCAGAAGTGATTATGATTCACAGAACGCGCGTTTGGCGAGGCTATCAGGGTCCCGCTCTTCAAAGTCGCAAAGATAGATACTTGAATTAGAGGAATAAATAAACATAAATTAAATGCGGGACCCTGCTAGCCTCAACCAGAAACCAGAGGTGTCAACTAAGGCTACTTGCACACACATCGATTTCGGTCGGGCGATAAAATGACATACCATAAATTCTTTTGGTGACATCAAGAAGAGTATGGGAGCTTGCACACAGTTCGACCTACTCACGATACGACAGGATATCCGTTTTCCTGTCATAAAGGGCCACTAGAGCAAACGGCAGTCGTTGTTTATTTTATATAAAAGTAAAACAAAACAGCTCTTTTACTCTACAATCTAAGTTTTATATCTTCGCGCTCGTTTAGGATAGAGTAAAAAATTCAACGGATTTGAAATCTGATGAAAATTTTACCATAGATCAATATTTTAAATGTGTTTTTAAGTCTAAGATTAAGTCAATTGTGATCAAAACAAAAAGGTTTCTTAACTGTCTTGTCCAAGTTTATATCTTCGCGCTTAAAAAAATTCAACGAATTTCAAATCTGCGGAAAATTTTACACCAGATACACACCTTAACTGAGATTTCGTTTAAATAAATAATTTTTCAATTGTAAGTTTTATATTTTCGCAATATGAATTTAGCCGACTTTGACGAAGATTTTGATTATGAACACAAAGGCTATTTATCTCGATTTACAGATAATATATTTTTTAAATAGCAACTTAAAATAGGATGAATATTTAATCGGAATCGATTTTTGAAGAATTTACAGCAAAGGGGATAGTAGGTAATTTTATTTCTGAGATAACGTACACCGACAATAGTCCGTTTAATTTTTTATGCGTGGCAAATGTCTTTAAAATAAAGCTAAATTTAAACATACAATTCGAAGTTATTTTTTAATGTCTTTAACGTGAAATGGTGAAAAATAAGTTTCAATTTTCATACATTTTTCAGATCCTGTGTTAAATTGAACTCGATATGGTTTTTGAAAATGAACTTATTAGCCTGATTTACTGAACTTAATTTATTGTGAGCTTATTTTCGTAGAATTTATATTTTATCTTGAAGTTAATGTTATTAATATTTTTATCGAAATTTCTAAATTATATAGACAGAAATTCTCTTTGCGATCTTCCGGTATTTGACATAAAAAGTTTTTTGGTCATTCTTAGATTGTTTTAAGTTTAGAATAATTCTCACGTTTTGTCGTGGGTTTTAATCAAATTTCTGTTGAAATATTCTCCAGCCGTTATATGTTCGTGGTTCCATTTGTACTACAAATGCCCCGAAAGATAATATTGGTGGATTAGTCATCGTTTTGGATAGTCTAATTGTAGTTAAATTGATTGATGTGTGCTGTCATCTAAGTATTTTATTGGTGGGTAAGTAGGTACACTACTTAACACCTAATTACTTGAAGAAAATTAAGATAAGGTTTAGAGTAAACACAGAAAAATTTAATTTGAGTTCAGAAGTGCAATATTGTTTGTAAACACAATATGAAAATAACACGTATAGGTCTAAAATTTATATTAGTTTAAGGTATCAAAAAATCATTATTTGTTTGAAAAGGTAGATTTAAAAAATATATTAAATTACCTAAAATAGAATTTAGAAAATAAAAAATTATTCGAAACGAAAATACAGTTCCATAAATCGGGAAGAACTGATAACAGGGTCTTTGCTATTCACTTTTTAGAATTGTATTTAACAATTAAAGAGAAAAATAATTCGAATTATTTTTCCTCTTATTGTAATATAGCATCGATAGCATGGAAATCGTGACTTTTTAAATGACATGTCAACACAGAAACTTGTACAAAGATAAAAATTCTACCAGAAAATGCACGGGAAGACGTCTGCTGACAAGTACTGGAGAATGTTTCAACAATAATTTGATTATAACCCACGACGAAACGTGAGAATTATTATGCAAAACTAAACACAATCTATGAATGACCAAAAAAACAGTTTGTGTCAAAAATAAGAAGATAGCAAAGATAACTTCTGTCTATAATATAAAAATTTCGATAAAAATAGTTATAATTTCAAGATTAAAATACATAAAAAATAACTTCAAGATTAAAATATATAAATATATAAAATAACTTCAAAATGGAATGTTTCAAGTTAGCTTTATTTTAAAGACATTTGGCACATATGAAAAATTAAACGGACCGTTGTCGGTATACGTTATTTCAGAAATAAAATTAACTACTATCCCCTTTGTTGTATAAACTCTTACTTCGAATACAGTTAAATATTCATCCTATTTTTAGCTGCTATTTATATAAAGCAGTAAATTAAGGCAACTAAGTACTCCATTCAAGTTATATATTGTCTATAAATCGAGATAAATAGCCCTTTTTGTGTCCGCAATCAATATATTCGTCAAATGCGGCTAAATTCGTGTTGCGAAAATGTAAAAGTTACAACTGAAAAAATTTATTTATTTAAAAAAAAATCACATTTAAGGTATCGATCTGGTTTAAAATTTTCCGCAGATTTCAAATCTGTTTAAATTTGTATTATATCTTTAACGAGCGCTAAAATATAAAATTGGACAAGGGAATAAAAATCCCTTTGTTTTGTTTCTCGAATAAAATAAACCACGACAGTCGTCTATAGTGTGCAAGCAGCGTGCGATCAAATATCTTGACGTTTGTTTATCGCTCGGAAATCCATGTGTGTGCAAGTAGCCTCACATCGATTTCGGTCGGGCGATAAAATGATATACCATAAATTCTTTTGGTGGCATGAAGAATGGGAGCTTGCATACAGTACGATATACTCACAACACGACAGGATATCGGTTTTCCTGCTGTCGATTGCCACTAGAGTTGACGACAGTTGTTTATTTTATTCGAGAACAAAACAAAACAGCCTTTTTTACTCTATAAACGATGTTTATATCTTTGCGCTCGTTAGAGGTAAAGAAAAAATTTCAAAGGATTTGAAATGTGCGGAAAATTTAAAACCAGATCGATACTTTACGATTGCAAATAAAGCGCTGTTTTCATTACATATTCCTTTGAGGAAACGTAATTCTTAGACTTCGTATGTAATTTTTTCAACAGTATCTCGTGTATGAAACAGATGACCATTTTAAACGCAAACCAATCTAATCTAATCAATAAAAAGTTGTAATTATCGTGAGGCATGCACGAAAACTTTCGATCGATTTGCTGTACTTAATAAATGCGTATACTTAATTGCACCAAATTAAATCGGAACCAAAAATTAGGACATTTTATATTTCTGTTAGTTTTATGTGCAGCTGTGGGGAAAATCGAACCAACTCTCTTCATTTGGGCACCGGCCATTACCGGTTTAAAATTCTACGCTTTTCTACATATCTAATATTTATAGATCCATAAAATTTGAATATCTTTCGGTGGCGTTTATCTATGTTTATTCCTTTTACCCTTCTGTTTTCCTTCTATTTTGCCTTTTGAAATAAATCCAAAATAGAGGATCGGCAGAACAATTCAAAGTTTGTAGGTAATGACACAGCTATAAAATTCTTTAACGTTTTCTTAACAGATTGTGTTCGTTAACAATAATTCCTGCCGTTACATAGCCTTCGTAGTTTTAAGCTTTATTATGCAGTCCTTTATTCAAAAATCAAATACTTCCTCCTCGAAATTTTTTTTAAAATTACTTCTTCTTCTACCATTATGCGTTTCACATTCAAATTCGCCATACATTTGTTGATTTATGCAGTAGTTATGTTTATTTTACTGAAATCGTTCATTCTAGTATTAATATTTGGACAATTGAGTCAACTTGTGAAATAAACAATGCTCACATATGATGGTAACTCTCTCTCACCCTTCTGTTCATTTGTATGACAAACTTCAAGTGACTCTGAGCTTAACTCGAAGCACTTTTTGAGGCGGAATGACCTTTATTGCTCAAAATAACTTGAAGTTTTATAGATTTTGTACGTGGTGTTAAGATAGCACAGTAATAAAAAACAGTTAAGTTATTCGCTTCAAAGAGCATGAACAATTTTAACGTCATGTTTCAAATCTATGTAACAAATGCAGTGCTTCTTAATGTAGATTGAATATTTTCGATCCATTTCAAGTTATTTATCCACTTTGGGTCACACAAATAAAAACCAGCGGTTTCCACATTAGTATTGCGTGTACAAATGTGATAAGAGTCCAAACGGTTGGGTTTATTTTCGTGCCTGCTGTTTCGTACTTTGTTAAATACATTCGTTCCTTTAGTAACTAATGATTCAATTTGAAACTGCAAGCAGGTTAGAGTAAAGCAAGCTTTTAAATGGAACTTTGCCAATAGTAAAAAAATATTAATGTTAGTAAATATCCAAAATAAGATTTTTAAAGTATTAAAAGATCTTTCCACAAATGAAGGTTAAGGTTGTCTCCTTTCCGAATTGAAGCTATATTTAAGCAACATGTTATACCTGCTGAAAGTTTATGGGAAAACAGTGCTTATTGCTTTAAATGGCAATCGGTTAGTTTCTTTGACTGTACTGAAGGCAATACAGTTGTGATATCTGGCCGCTGTTGGCGATCAATTTAGGAGAGTTCTTGGCGACTATTACTCAAGCATTATACCTAAAAAAGTTCCAGGGCCAGTGCGACCCCATTAATTCAAATTAGAAAGACATGCTTTTTCGTAATCTCTGCAGCTATTTTTTTGTGTGCTTTCATTTGCAAAATCTTATATTAAGTATTATTTTTTGACCCATCATATGACTGTGCCAAAACCTTTGCATTATTAATTTTGTATAACTTCCATACATTGAACACTGATGTGCTAAAAGTCATGGGATAGCAGTATGCAAATTTACTAGTGCTCACATTGCATTAAAAGGTTATAAAGAGTCATTTAGTTATCAATGCTCTCTGTTGAACTCTTGAATGTCTTTATCTGCCAAGAATTAACAGAGTTTGAACGTTGAAGGATATTTAAAGCTAAACGCATAAGCTTAACATTTCGAACATTGTTGTGACCTTGCTCCACATTGTCAAGGGTGTATTGAGAGTACCTCATAGAAGGAAGGCATTACATCACAAGTGCATTTGTGCTAACAGATAAATGACACTGTGTGAATGGGCTGCATCATTCATGAGGGACACTGCATACTAGAGGGGTGCCTGATGTCCGTGTAGTGAAATAGACTTGAATCTATCTATGACAGAATTTTCATTTGACAAAAATACCTGGAAATATTCTTTGCGTGAACATTTAGGTTTGACGATAGCTGCACTAACTGTTGAGCTTGGCATTTTTTTTGGTACCCAGCTAACGGTTAAGTACTGTATTTTCTCAATATTTGTTTTTAAATATCGGTAAGAGTTGTTTTGCTGAATGTTATTTCAAATTTTATTCTAAGTTCTCATATAGTTATGTTAAACTAAACAATGTGATTTGTCGATTTTGTTTTCCCAAAGCTCTGTTGAACAAAATTAGTGTAGTAATAAGGATTTTGTGCTATTCTATTGATACACCTGTGGGGAGGTGAGGTGTAGAGGGAATAGTATCATTGATGAGGGCAAGGAATGGGAAAGCAACTTGCTGGTGGTTCAGTGGGTTTCTCATTGTGAGTAGCTTGCAAGCTGTAGATAACAGGTTTAATTCATGCAACTCTACCCTGAGCGTGTTTATTTTTTGTGTCGAACATTTCCTGTTTGTGTATGCACACCTAATTCTGTTTTTGCACAAACTTTTTTTTTTTTTACTCAAATTCAAAATAAATATTTTATTTTCTATTTACTCCAGTCATTTTGAATTTATTTGCCCAATTTTTACTAAATTTTTTTTAATTTGTGGCATGGTAGTATCATTTGTTAAACTAAATGGGAATTCGTAGCAATTACTAGGGGTTAGCAAGCAGTGGTCACACCTGACCCCACGAAAAGAACTGTCACGGGCAATGCCGTGCTGGCCATGCAGTGGCTTGTCAGTTTTATTGCACCCACAAATAGATTGCATAACATCTAGTGCGTGCGTTTTGGAATGCATGTTTTCATTTGCCAATGTATACGTCTATGTATCTACAATGTTTTTATTGTATTTGGTAACTAACACTACTGTATTCCCAACATCATTACAATGGCACACAACTGGAGAAGGATTCGGTGATCTATCATTTGAAGATATTCATGAATCAGTCGACAAAGCCGTAAGCAAAGATGAAATATTAGAATAGGTTGTCTTTGAGACCCCTAATCCCATTGAATGTAGTGATAATTAGGGCAACAAATACAACTTTTTTTCACGTGTTCTACACTGCATGTAAAGTACTAAAACCAAAATTACTCCTACATGGGGTGTATAGTGAGTTATAACCGCAACATAAATGCAACCACCTGCAACTTCTTAAAATATAGCTTAAAAATAATTAATATCAAATTACTATTTCATTGTTTGCTCTCTGAATCAACCTTTCGATCACATGTGTCTGATCTTGAGAACGCCAAAGTATTGCGGATCAAACAAGTTCATGGTAAGAAGGTGTTCGTCTTAAAACGAAAGTGAAATAAATGGCTTACCATTTTTTACGAAGTACTTTAACATATTGGTTGACACTCTTGATAATCCAGAGGAAACTTGCGTAATCGACTGCAGAGTTTGCGAGGTGAATTTCGATCATCAATATGTTGTTCGCCTTGTAGATGACGTTTTAAAATCTCTGAATGTTGAACAAAAGGAATTTGCGCTTCTACTATCCGATAAAGCACGTTATATGACTGCGACTGGTTTTCAATCTTAAAGAAATTACTGGCCAAGTATCGGCCATTCAACGTTTTTCTGTATTTCAGTATGTATTATAATACTGTTTGTTCTAAACAACTAAAATTGTCAGTATATTTTTCATTTTTTACGAATAGTTTATTTTAGAATTTAGTGCAACAAAAATAAATGCAACTTTATTTACATAAATGCAACTTTAGGGAATAATAAATAACTTATTCCCATTTTAACTGCAACAAAAAAGTTGCCCTAGTGATAATGAACAATATGATCTTGTTCTAAATGCAGGTTTATAAAAGAATGTCTGGAACTGACCTGAAAATTGGGTAATCATTTTGTCAAACATGACCCTAATGAGAAATGCGCTGGGAAATTTCAACGTGAACTGAAGTTCTTGGTAGCTTCTTACAGATAATTATATAATGGCCTAACCAAAACACAAACAACAATTAACAACTGAATTCGTACGTAAAACTGGTGAAACAAACGCACGAAATGATACTCGTGCTCGTCCAAACAGAATTAGGTGTACATTAAGTTGACACGAAAAGGCGAGTTTTTTATCTCATTTGTATTGTACTGATGTGCACACTTTATATTTTCAGGTTCTTCATCCTTCAGATTTTTAACTAGCCCTCTTACTCATATTTATGTTTTTGTAATTTCTATTATCGAAATGTGTTTTTATGTGGTTTTGTTTCTATTTCTTGAAGCAGGTGTTTTTGTGATAGCAGTTATTGCAAATCAGTTATTAGTCAAAGTTATTGCCAAAATGTTAAATAATTTTTTAAATTACCCAGTTTTTTACAAATTAAACAATTTTTTTTAATTTAAAAAATAAATAAATAAAGTTTTAAGATAAAAAAATTTAAGATTGGAAATACTTAAATTTAAACAATTTTACATTTAATGGTCGTAAGTTAAGTTGTCATGCAAAAAAGTTTCTTCTTGAGTCTTGCACAGAAAAATGAATTTTTGTACTGTATGACTAAATTACTTGATATTTAAAGTTCATTGTATATTGAATTGAAAATAAAAGTTTTTATGTACTATTTGTTCCTTTGTTTCTCTTGTACGACATTAATTAAAAAATACCTTGTTTTATGAATTGAAGTACATATATTCACTGTAACTCAAACACTTCTTTTTGTTTACCTTCATGTGTTTGTTTACAAAATATTTTGCAATGTCAGAATCAGTCTCAATAAATCATTCTTAATGTATTAAATATTGCTTACAATTTGTACTAAAAGATTTGTTTAGATGATTCAGTGAGACGGAGAGCCATTGGCAGGCTCAAGCAGAGTTGATTCGATGGTTACAAGTGGCACCAAAAGTGGTATCCAGGTTCTGGAAACAATTCCAAACAAGTGGTATTCTCACCAGGAAGCCCGGCCCAAGAGCGACGACATCTGTACAGGATCACTTCTTGGCATTAAGTGTACGACAGCATAGGCAGACAACGACTACAGAGCTTTCTCGTGACCTTGCTGTTGCGTCTGGAAAACGAATTTCCAGGCAAACAGTATACAGACGTCTAGCAGAGAGAGAGCCCTTTACGCCCTGCGTCGTGTGGTGAGCCTCCCTTTAAGCGAATTACATAGGAGAGCCCGATTGTCGTGGAGCCGAACACACCATTCTCTGACACACCAAGAATGGGGGCGTGTTCTTTTTACTAGTGAGTCAAGATTCCGCACACAGATTGATTATCGGCGAGTCTTCATCTGGAGAGAACATGGAGCTCGCTATCATCCCTCTAACGTAAGGGAATTCGACCAATTTTGCAGAGGAATCCTTGTGTGAGGCGGCATCATTTTGGGCAGTCGTACACCACTGCACATTTTAGATACTGGTAGTGTTACCGCACAGCCATATATTGATGAGGACTTTGAACCCTATGTGAGGTTGTTCCGAGGTGCTGCAGGCCTGGACTTCATTTTTTGGACGATGATGCGTGACCACACAGAGCTCATATTGCTGATGATTTTCTTGAAGAAGAAGATATTCGCGGTATGAACTGGCCTTCGAAGTTTCCGGATCTTAATCCTATAGAACATGTTTGGGATGGTCTAGGAAGAGCTATTGCACGACATTACCTCCCTCCTAGGACGTTCCAGGCGTTAAAAGCCGCGCTTTGGGAAAAATGGGGTTTATGGACTCAAGCATATCTCGACACCTTCATTAACGTTATGAAGGCTCGTTGTGAGGCTTGTATAGCAGTGCACGGTGAACACAATTCATATTAGACGGGTCTATCCCGATATAAATGCATCATGATTTGACCGTTTTTGATATAACCTGTATCTTAACTAACAATTCAACTATTTTTCATATTGTCATGTTTTTATATGCTTACTCTCATAATAATTTATCTATAATTTATCTATCTATTTAATAAACTGAATATTTCTCTAGTTCTCACAGATTTTATGTTTGTGACCTAATTTTGGACATCATGCTCTTTGAAAATGTAAAGTATGCGAATAACTTAACTGTTTTTATTACTGTGCTATCTTAACACCACGTACAAAGTCCATAAAACTTCGACAGCTACTTTTGAGTAATAAAGGTCATTCCGCCTATAAAAGTGCTTCGAGTTATACTCAGAGTCACTTGAAGTTTAACATACAAGTGTGCATTGTTTATTTCACAAGTTGACTCAATTTTCCAAATATTAACACTTGAATGAAGGATTTCAGTAAAATAAACATAACTACTGCATAAATCAACAAATGTATGACGACTTTGAATGTAGAACGCATAGTGGTAGAAGAAGTAATTTAAAAAAAAGTTTCGTGGATCAAGTATTTGATTTTCGATAAAGGTTTACATAATAAAGCTAAAAACCAGGAAGGATGTGCAAAGGCAGAAATTATTGCTTATGAACACTATCTGTTATGAAAATGTTAAAGAATTTCATAGCTGTGGCATTACCTTCTAACTTTGAATTGTTCAGCCGATACTCTATTTTTGCTTTATTTCAAAAGGCAATATAGAAAATAAAAAAGATAAACACCACCGAAAGATATTCAAATTTAATGGATATTTAAATGTTAGATACGGAGAAACGTGTAGAATTTTAAACCAGCAATGACCGGTGCACAAATAAGGAGAGTTGGTTGAAGAAAGAACTACACATAAAAACGAACAGAAATATTAAAATGTCCCAATTTTTCGTTCCGATTTAATGTGCTGCAATTAAGTATACACATTTATTAAGAACAGCAAATTGAACGAAAGTTTTCGTGCAGGCTCACGATAATTGCAACTTTTTATCTATTAGGTTAACTTGGTTTCAGTTCAATGGATGATTTTTTGATTTCATCTGAAAAAAATATATTTGATTTCTATAACAGTGTAAGTTAATAAAAAATATTAAAAAAAAAACTCTATGTTTTACTATGTTTTTTGACAAAAAACTAAACTGTACCAATTGGCTGCACCATGCAGCAACACACTTCAACTAATATTTTGTTTGTGCCTATTTATTAATATCTTAGTTGTAAATGTAGATATTTTTTTAAATTTTGTATGATCTTTTACATTTATATACTATGAGCTATGGTAAAAACATTAAAATAGAATATGAGATTTAAATATATAGTGACTACATAATCTTTTAAAAATAATTTAAATTGACAGATTAGAATGAGAAATAGTTTTGAAGTAAGAATAAGTACAGACAATTACGAGTCATCACAGTACGAGACAATTACAGTATTACATGAATAGAAACAGTTTACTTCTATAGTTTTATGTACCAAATAGTTTATAGATAGGCACATTAGGTAATGCAGTTTAACATAAAAATTAAAGAAAAACATGATTGTTTTAAAATCTATTTTAAGTGATAATTTTAAAAACAATTGTTGTGTTTATCCAAGTATAGAGGAACATCACATTTGGTGCATTTTATTCTAGTAAAATCTTTGTATGATGACATTTTGCAACGCTGTTTGTTCTCGATATGCTCTGGCCAATGGTCAATTTTTTTTGACCGAATTGTTACTGGGGGGGGGGTTGTAGAAACAGATTTAAGTTTTTTTGGTGGTGGCTCTTTCTACTCTCCATTTGAAGGACGACCTCGTTTTGTTGATATAGTTGGACCATAAGAGCACAAGGATTCAGCCAAATCTAGTCTAAATTGTACAAGCTTCATTTCGACACCTGCTTTTCCAATTTGTTCATTTACACATTTGGATAATATCCAAGCGTTTATGGCAGCAAGATCAACTAAATGGGAAAAGATACGAAAATACCACTTTTTACTTTGCATAATTATTTTGTACCTTCAAGTCAAGTTATATAAAATATCAACTCCCCCATGTGTTTATTATATGTGGTTATAACATAAGGACATAAAATTAATAAAAAAAACACATTGTTTTTGTTTGCACCTGCATGGTGTTGCCAAACGGCTACTAATGAATTTAGCCCGATGTGAATAAATAAAACTATGAAATCAAATAAAACCAAATGCACCAAAACTGTTAAAAAAAAAAAAAATTTAGTACTAATTTTTTTTAACATGAAAAAAATTATTAATTTAATGAATTTTGTTATTTTAGTATGACGTTTTTTGCTTCTAACTTATATTTCGGAAGAAACAACATTTTAAAAAATAGAACTTCTACCTCCATCTATTGTCAATTTTAAGAGCTAATGACACGAATCGAGATTTTAATCATATTTGCTGCATAGTGTTGCCGTTTGGAAACATTTATTGGAGCTGGTATTGTAGAAAGAACATGTGTAGCCAAATGGCTACACTATGCACTGTAGGGTAAAAATGGTCGTCTGTTTCATAAAAGATATACTGTTGAAAAAATTACATACGAACTATTTGAATAACGTTTCCTCAAAGGAATATGCATTGAAAATAGCGCTTTATTTGCATTCTTAAGCCTCCGATGGGGTAAAATTATTTCTTGGAAATAATTTGGATAGTCATTATAAAATATTTCCTATAATGCGTTTGTATGTAAATAGCTGATAAAATAACAAATTTATTCATTCAATGTTTAGTTTGGTTTGGTTTGGTGGTTTTTTATGGCGCAAGGGCCAGAACTGGCCAAACTGCGCCAAACGTTGTCTAAATTAAAAGGTCTAAACCTTTAACGACGAGATGATTAAACACATAACACGATTGCAAAACTAAACTTATATAAAATAAAAGCTATATATGATTTATAAAACCAATATCAGAGAGGAATAAAAATAAGTTTTTGTGATACGGATCAGTCAAGAGGTCTGTTAAGTTAAGAAGTGGAGCACCAAATTGGAACAGTCTATGGTTGCTAAAATTGGTACATTCTGTCAAAATGTGTCGTATTGAAAAAACTTGATGGCAAATAGAACATAATGGAGCAGGTTCTCCGCTTAACAAATGTTTGTGGGTAAAATATGAATGTCCGATTCGAAGCCTTGTCAATTTAACGTCATGGTGTCTTTTTAAATTTACTTTTTTAAAACCCTTAATCGACGGTTGAATGGAATGGAGTTTATTAAGCGTTTCTAGGTCCCAATTATTTTGCCATGATAAGTGTATTGCTCGTTTTAGGGTCGAGTCGATATCATCTAGAGGTATTTTTAAATTTATCTGCATAGACGCATTCTTTGCCGCCAAGTCTGCTTTTTCATTTCCACGGATTCCAACATGTCCGGGGATCCAACAAAATGAAATCTTGATATTTTTATCTTTCAAAGTGTTTAGTCTTCCAATAGCGTTAAGTACAAGTGGATGGCTTTTCGTATTAAAATTTGCTAACGCATCTATGCAGCTTTTAGAATCCGAGTAAATGATCCACTTTTTGTTATTAGATGCTGCTATCTCTGTCAAGGCTAAAATTATTGCATATATTTCAGATGTGAAAACAGAACAGCAGTCATGCAGTTTCCGAGAGATGACTGTTCCTTCATGTACAGCCGCAGCACCAACGTGATTTCCACCCTTTAATCCGTCAGTATAAACTGATTTGTAACATGAAAAGTTTTGTCTGTGAAAGTAAAATAATTGTTGATAAATGCAGTCTGGTGTCACTGATTTAGTCAATTTCGCAAAATCTTGAATAAGGTTTAAATTTCGATCACTCCAAGGTGGAGGTTCGTTTTCTTTATAAAACATATCGAAATTGTCAATATTTAAATATGCTAATATGTCTCGAATTCTAAAACCAAAGGAAGGTATGAAAGATGGTTTTAGTGAGTAGTGACTTCCCAATTTGGGATTAGTTATTTTGTTATTTAATGGATGTGCAGGGTTAGCTTTTATTTTAAAGTAATATTTAAGAGAAAGTTTCTCACGTCTAAATTTTAAATTAGGTTCACCTGTCATGACATACAGACTCTGTACAGGGGATGTACGAAATGCTCCAATTGATATTCTCAGGCCTTGATTATGAATCGTGTCCAAAGTCTGCAGGGTAGACTTCGCAGCAGATCCGTACACAATACAACCATAGTCGAGCTTCGATCGGACTAGCGCTTTATATATTTTTAAAAGTGAAATAGAATCAGCTCCCCAAGTTGTATTTGATAAAAATTTTAAAATATTAAGTGACTGGATGCACTTTCGTTTAAGTAAGTTTATATGAGGTCGGAAGGTAAGCCTGGAGTCAAAAGTAATGCCTAGGAATTTAGTGTGTGGAACTACAGGAATAGAGTACCATTTAATAATATTTCTGGATCGGGAAATAAACCGCGTCTTCGGGTAAAATGAACGCATACTGTTTTTTGTGAAGAGAAGACGAATCCATTTTTATTGGCCCACTCACTAATCTTTCTTATGGCTGTTTGTAATTGTCTTTCAATTAATGATATATTTATACCCGAACAAAATATTTGAAAATCATCTACAAATAGAGTTCCCTGTACATTTACAGGAAGTTGTTCAATGATGCCGTTTATTTTAATAATGAAGAGAACAACACTCAAGACACTACCCTGAGGTACTCCCTCGTCCTGTGGGAAGTCATCAGATAAAATATCGTTGATGCGAACCTTAAATGTTCTTGTCAGCAAAAAATGTTTGATAAAAACTGGGAGGTTGCCCCTAAAGTCCATCTGATGTAAATCCCGCAATATTCCATATCACCATGTGCGGTCATATGCTTTTTCCATGTCGAAAAATATAGAGACCAAATGTTTTTTCGTTACAAAAGTGTCGCGTAATGAGGATTCAAGCAATAATGCATTATCTACAGTGCTGCGGTCGAAACGAAATCCGCTTTGAAAATTTGAGAGATGCCCTTCCGATTTTAAAACGTATATAAATCTGGCATTAACCATTCGTTCCATTAGTTTGCACATGCAACTAGTCAAAGCAATAGGCCTGTAGTTATTCGCGTCGTTTGGGTCTTTACCAGGTTTCGGAATGGGTATAACAATGGCTTTTCGCCAAGACGTTGGAAAAACCTGCTCCTTCCAAATTCTATTGAAAATAAATAAAATGTGCGCCAAGGAATTATCGTTAAGATGTAGTATCCTGCTATTATGAATTCTGTCAGGGCCTGGTGAAGTCTGATGAGATTTCTTCAATGCAGTCCTGAGTTCGAACATATTAAAATCTTGATTGTAGACTTTCGGTGTAGAATGCCGAAAGTCTAAAGTCTTTAATTCTTCCCGTCTTTTATAATTGATAAAATCTCGAGGATATGAACTTTCGTGCGATACTCTGGAAAATGCTTCACCAAGAGTATCAGCAATCGTTTTTGTGTCGGAAATGACTTGTCCATTTTGTGATAAAAATGAAAGTTGTGTGTGATGAAAGTTTCCTGAGATTTTTCTGACTTTACTCCAAATGTTTTTAGATGAAATGTTAGTCTGTATGGAATTAATATAATTTTGCCAGGAATTCCTTTGGCTTTGTCTTCTCACCTTACGAGTTTCAGCTTTCGCACGTTTAAAATCCATCAGGTTTGAAGTCGTAGGATATCTACGAAACCTGTTCCAAGCTCGTTTTTGAGACTTGTATGTTTGCGAGCACGATTCATTCCATCATGGCTTCCATAGTTTAGGCATCCTCATAGATGTTTTGGGGATAGATAAGTCTGCCGCATTAATGATAGTATCTGTAATGGCATGCATAGCATCATCTATGTTTGGCAGTTTTACTATTTCTTCAGAAATATTAGCTTCCGATTGGAATAGTGTCCAATCGGCTTTGTCAAATATAAAACGCTGAGGTCGTCTAGGTAGTAAAACATCATTAAAATTATAAGTTAAAATAACTGGGAAATGATCGCTGTTGTGCAGGTCGTCATCAACCCTAAAGTTCCACATTGGAGCTAAAACAGGAGAACATAGAACTAGGTCCAAAACATGAAATGAACGAGTCGGCTGGTGGAAATATGCATGATTTAAGTCATTTAGGAGACAGAGGCAGTGATCGTCGATTAGTTTTTCAATTTGTTGCCCTCTGTGATTTAAATAGTTGCTCCCCCAAAGTGGGTTATGTCCGTTAAAATCTCCAATGATAAAATAAGGATGTGGGAGTTGAACTATTAAATTATTTAAATCTTGTTGGCTAATGTTTTCGTTTGGTGGAAGATAAATAGAGCATATGGTAATTAAAAGTTTGATCTGTATCTGAATTGCAACAGCTTGAATCCTGGTCTGTAATGGGATGATGGTTGATGGGTAATTTTTTAATGTTATTATTGCTACGCCACCAGAAGCACGACCACTACTGGTGTAGTCATTTCGGATAATATCATAATTTTTTATTTTAATAGTGTTAAGTGGCGTTAAAAAGGTTTCCTGTAAGGCAAGACATACAGGGTTAAGTGCATTTATTAAATCTTTTAAATCGTCAATGTGAGTTCGTAGTCCGTGGCAGTTCCAAGTTAAAAATTTTATTGTCATTTTGAAGAATTTTTATACAATTTTGTACCCTTTCTAAAAAATGCAGCGCTCGCATCTAAATCCTCCTCTGCATCAAACTCCATGTCTGAGGCAGTGGAAGGGTGTAGGTCAATTATTCTTTCTGCTTTTTTAGAGAGATCTTTTGGGTTCCGGGAATGGATGGGTTTATATTTCCTATTTTGCTTTGGTTTGTTCTGTTCCGTCGAAGTTGTTGGATTTGGCTTGAAAATTTTTGGTGCCGTTCGGGTATTTTGTTGCGGCGAGCTTGAGGGCTTATTTGTTATTTTGTCCTTATTTGCTTTTGGGCTTACGCTAGATTTATTTTTTGAATTGGTTAGTTCAGATACTTCTAGTGTTGAGTTTATTTGAGTTTCTGCGTTTACTTTGCTTGTTATAAAGTCTGAATTGTTTGTTTGGGTACTTATTGTTTTGCAACTTTTAATTACGGATGCATATGAAATATTAGGACGAGGTGTACGTGATTCTATTAGTTTCCTGGCTTCGGGAAAAGAGAGGTTTTTGGTGACTCTAATTGTTTGTATTTCTTTTTCCTGAATCCAACGAGGGCAAATTTTCGAATAAGCAGCATGATCTCCCTGGCAATTAACACAGTATTCGGATTCGGAGCATGTGGAACTGTCATGTCCGGGCTTTGAGCAACGAGCGCAGGTGGGAATTGATGCTCTACAAGCTGTTTTCGCATGTCCAAATCTTTGGCATAAGAAACATCGAAGGGGACTCGGAACGAAGGGTCTCACGTCGCAGCACAAGTATCCAGCTTTTATTTTAGTTGGCATTACGGGGGAATCAAAAGTTAAAACAACATTTCTTGATGGAATAAAATTGGCATCGCGTCTCATCATAATTCGCTTAGCTGCTATGACTTTTTGATCTTTTAATTCTATTACAAATTCCTCATCAGACACCATTGAAAGTTCTTGCGATGAAATAACTCCTCGGGTATAATTGAGTGTTTTGTGTGGAAATACTTGAATATCGATTTCACCGAAGTTTTTAATAGTTAATAATTTTTTTGACTGAATTTCTGTTTTTGATTCAATTAAAAGATCTCCGGATTTCAGTTTTTTAACGTTTTTTACTTCTCCAGCTGCATTTGTTATATATTTTTCTATTAGGAAAGGTGACATTTTAGATAATTTACCATTTTCATTGTGAATGATAAGAAATTTTGGTATTGATTTTGTAATCTGACATGGTTTAGAGGTATTTTCAGTTATGCTCGTTTCTATAATAGGATCGTTAACAATATTGTCCAATTCATCAAAGGTTTGAGGGTTTGAAGGATTTAAGCCTCCGTCAGGGCAAGAAAGGGTTTGAAAATCCATGGAAAAAAGGGAAATTGTTCATTCTGGTGTGCCCCCGCCCACCATGGAGCCCAACCAGGGGAAGCAGTATCCGGCAGTTGTCCAGCAACAGATCTCGGAACTGCTTCAGGAGTCACAGCCAGAATATAGTGCCGCAGTGTCGGGGTGTGGATCCGCCAGTTCGCCCAGGGCACCCCTAGCTACAGCACTAACCCGAAATGCCTAACATCATTCGAGTTCACCACGACAGAGGGACCAAACGCTCTGACGTGGTGAACCCCAGAGAAATTAGGTGAGCCGATTGACCAGAGCGGGCTCACTCCAGCCACCCGTCTACGCAGAAGCATGGACCAAAGGGCACGCATCAGGTGCCCCAGGACTCCACTTTCCCCCGATACGGGACGCCGCACACGGCAAACATGCGGGTCAGAAAAAAACGTACTGACGTCTTTTTAAAAGCAACAAAATAACAAAACAAATAAATGAAGATTTTGAAGCAAACAAAATTAGGCTTAACTAATATTAATTTAAATAAAGAACTTATAAACAT
Organism: Metellina segmentata; assembly: GCA_947359465.1. Classification (NCBI taxonomy): domain Eukaryota; kingdom Metazoa; phylum Arthropoda; class Arachnida; order Araneae; family Tetragnathidae; genus Metellina; species Metellina segmentata. The sequence goes on from OX375879.1 coordinate 30,982,535, forward strand.
GGGTAAAAAACTCATTTTTAAATACCTGTGAATGTGAGGTATTTCTCCATGTTAAATTATTTCAATATAGTTTCCACAATATTTTTCTGATTCGCAAGTCGTGAAATATGAAAAAAGGAGAGGATGGGGATTAGAGTAGTGGGATGAAGATAGAGAAAGATCGCTTGGGTATCCCGGGAGCGCGACCCCCATGTTTACCAAAGAAAGTAAACCCCTGGGAAAGGAAAAGATCACTCAGGAACCCCGGGGTTGTGAAGCCCGTACAAACCTAAAGAAGGAATGCCCCTGGGGGCCATTCAATGTTTAAGTTACTTACGGGCAAATAATTATTTGTGACTCTTCAAACTTTAATGCGTGATTCTAGCTTGGAGCGCATTTATGCCTTTCTCGTCAAAGAATAATCTAATCCTCTACAGATTTTACAGAAAGAAAATAAAGCTATGAACGTCATGAAACTATATATTCAAGCAGATAGTTAATGAACTTGGTCTTTTCTGGCAAATTCGTTTTACGAGATGGCACAAAACGATATTTTACTAGGTGGATGAATTTAAATCTTACTGAAGAGAGAGGGAGTTGTACAGTCACAACGCAGATATCTCGTCATGGGCAAACAAACCGGATTGTGCTATAGAAATAACTCGTCATTATAAAAAAACTGGCTAAATCTCGTCATCATCAAAACATCGATAATATCATGATGATGAAGTAACGCGTCACTAACAAAGCTATTCAGATCTTGATGGACGAGAGGAGATCTCGTCTAATCTGCTTGGAGTCACGAATCTACTGCACATCAATAAAGAGACGTGAACCGCAGTTACCAAATTTTCTATTGCATGTTAGAGGAGGTGATAAAAGAAAACAAACACATTATTTTTTCATTGACTTTAAACCTTTATTAAAATTGTATGTAAGAAAACCAAAGTACAATAACTGAATTTAATTAAATTCAAATAATTAATTTAAATTTAATTAAAAAGGTTATTTATAAATTATATAAATTAATTCAAATGCAACTTATTATATTGCATTTTTATACATTGATACTTATGCATTGAACATTCTAAAACAGCGGAACCGTTCGGTACAAAACTTCCCAGCTACTTTTACATTAAAATTCAAGTCGTTTACGTCTTGGAAGGACATATCTGTCATTGGCTGCACCCTGGTCCCCGTACTCTTGTAAATCATCAAACTGCTTCGAAATACTTGCAACTGCCGAATCAGCAGGTTGAATTTCAATGCTAACTGCAGCTCTCTTAAGAGTTCCAGTTTTCAACAAATTATCCATTTTGATGCACATCACTCTCAATTTAAAGTCACTAAAATCAATAAATGCCACAAATTAAGCTTTTATGAAACAGGAACACACGAAGTATAAAATCAACACATGGGAATTGAAATACGATGCTACAAGGTCGATCATAAGTTCAACTCGGACTAAATCGTTGATGACTCGAGTCTTTCACTCGCTTTTTCATACCGAAAGTACTGGCGCCATTCACTACTCGTCTACGCAGCGGAAATATCATATAACCCATGCGAAAAGAAATATACGAAATTCACATAAATCAATACTCTATAACCTATTTTTGTGATTTTATTTAAACTTTTTCTGATGTTTTCTGACATTATCACTATTATTTTCGCGTATTTCTCACCGGCCAACCACGTACTCCCCGGGGTTCGCGTACCACAGTTTGGGAACTGTTGTTCAAAGGTGATGTGTCCACTTAAACTGATAAACGATTTGAGGGGCGGTTGGTCGTTGAATTAACGGCGAACTAGAGCAACATAATGGACTGTTAAAGGCGGTTTGGAATGAATCCCGAAGTAAAAGTTCCGAAGACTATGTCTCGCCATTTTGAACCACAATCAAATGACGAAAATGTATCGATTAAACATTTAGTGTTTGATAGGAATTCTGGATTCAGCTTACATCATCATTTCCAGTGCAAAAATTATCATCGATGTCCCTATACCGAATGATAGTATGATGAATGCCCCGTATAAATCACCTAGAGTCAAAGGATCCACAAAACGCTCTTTATCTTGAGTGCAAATGTCGTAGAGAAGTGTCGATTCCATGAACCTTCGATGCGCCAGACGGGCTTCGTCAAAGCGTCGTATTCTAGAAGAGAAAAAAAGTTATATGAATTTCATTGCATTTAGCAATAAGATGTGAATATGAAAGCTTAATGGAAGCTAAAATCTATTTTCCTGCATTTGATTTGGTTTTATCCAACTATCGTGTCGTGAACGGTGGTTAAGGTTCTTTAAAGGGGGTCCGGGACTAAAAATTATAATAATTCATTTTTATAGTTTTTGTTTAGAAATTTTTTCTGTAGGTTCACATTGTATTTTGCAATTATAAAAACTATTTTATAATTTCTAAACTTAAAAATTACTTTTATTAAAATTTAAAAATTTAAAAATATCAAAATTTTGACGTCGTGCAAAATTGATATATCTTTAAAATATTAAAAACAAATCACTTTATTTTTGCGTTAATTCACTTCTAAACGTTCATGTTATAAAGTGACTTCGTAATTTTTGGCTAAAACAACTAGAAAACACTTAAAAAAATATTTTGTTCAAAAACTACATAAAACACTAAGTATACAAAGATCGAAAAATTATAGAGAAAAAAAAATAATAATTTATATTTTTACAATTGCTGAAGACAAATTAAAGAAATATATTTAAAAAAGTAAGTGTCAAGAATTTGTTCAAGAAAACGTCAACGATTCCTTTTTGTTAAACAACTTCTTTTACTTTTGAAAGTAGAGAGCAAAAAATTCATATAAAAGGGGAGATGTCATGCCCCCCTATGATTTTAAAGACCTATTTACCAGCATACCACTGGACAAATTGAGAGATGTTTTGAACTGTTATTATCATGATTTTAAAAACTTAATTGATCTGGATTTTGAGGAATGGGAGTTTTTGGTTAATTATTGTATTTTGAATAATTTTATTTTTAATGGTGAGCATATTTACACTCAAGTTAAGGGTATACCCCAAGGTTCTAATTTTTCTTCCATTCTTGCTAATTTATTTCTTCATTATTTTGAAAAAAAAAAACTTTTGCCTTCAGATTAATACTGCCTTTAGATTTATTGATGATTTAATTGTTTTTAACAGTAGCAACTTTTCTAATATTTGGAAGTCTGTCTATCCAGACGAACTTTCTTTAATTAGAACCAATCTAGATAAAAATACTACTGATTTTCTAGACTTAAAAATTTCAGTTTCAGACGGCAAAGTTGACATTAATGAGTACGAAAGAGTTGACATTAATGTATACGATAAACGCAGCGATTTTAAATTTACAGTCATTAAATTATTATTTTGGGACTCCAATATCTACAAAAGAATATACTACGATACAATTGCTGGTCAATAGGTACGTTTCAAAAAAATTTGTAACTCTGATTAAAACTTTTTATAATAATGTAAATATCTAAAAAACCTCACTTCTCAATAACAAATACCCTTATTCATTCTTTAACAATATTTTTGAAAGATTTATTAATATCAACAGCTACACTAGCTGTGAATAATTATTTTATTTCCTCAGAGCCATGGGAGTTGCTTTTCAATTTTATTTTACTATTTATGAATATCTTTTTGAATAGGCGCTGGGGATTTTAATATTATGCATATTTTTAGATTTTTCTGCTTTTTATGGACTCGTTGTTTTTTGTCACATAATTTCTTAATATTAGGTTCATATTAAGTATTTATTAGTTTAGTACATTTTGCAGTTAGTTTGTTCCGAGTTTATTTCTATTGGTAGACTTTACAAAATTCATCTAAGAAAACAATTTTTCACATGAATATGTGGATCCAAACATCGTTAAAAGAGCATAAAAAGTTCCTTCATTGATATAATATTATTTGATAAGGAAACCTATACGTTTAACACAATATTAGTGTGAGATCATTCTAATTTGTACTAATTTCAGACATTTTCCCATCTATTTCGGAAATCAAGTTATCAAATTTATTTTTCCAAACTATGCTGCTTTGAAATTCAACTAATTCCATTTCTAAAAGATGTATACCTATCCACTTAAATCCATTTAACGCCATCATTTCGACATTCGTTTTGTATGCATATAAAATAAAGTGAAATGTATTTTACATACTTTAAATGGATTATAAATCTCTCCTCAAAGGCTTGTTTTTTTTCCAGTTTAAAAATTAAATATTTTCAGATTGCATTTTCTTGAACTTCATGCGCATTTTTCATTGTTTTGAAGATATTTTTGTAACTGAGGAAAATATTTCATGATTTTCAATTGCAAATATCTAGTAATGATGTGAAGTTTCGTCATAAATATCCTAAAAATTCTCAAACATCACAAAAACAATTCGTCCATTTCCTTGAAGTTTTTTATTCAGTCCATCAAAATACAGAATGACGTCGCATAAAAAAAATCATTTAACCAATCTATATTTGATAATTCGTCAAAATTATTGTTTCTTTCATTCATCATTCATTGTTTATTCAGTTCATCAAAATACAGAATGACGTCGCATAAAAAAAATCATTTAACCAATCTATATTTGATAATTCGTCAAAATTATTGTTTCTTTCATTCATCATTCATTGTTTATTCAGTTCATCAAAATACTGAATGACGTCGCATAAAAAAAAATCATTTAACCAATCTATATTTGATAATTCGTCAAAATTATTGTTTTTTTCATTCATCATTCATTGTTTATTCAGTTCATCAAAATACTGAATGACGTCGCATAAAAAAAATCATTTAACCAATCTATATTTGATAATTCGTCAAAATTATTGTTTCTTTCATTCATCATTCATTGTTTATTCAGTTCATCAAAATACTGAATGACGTCGCATAAAAAAAAATCATTTAACCAATCTATATTTGATAATTCGTCAAAATTATTGTTTCTTTCATTAATCATTTATTGTTTATTCCGTTCATCAAAACACTGAATGACGTCGCATAAAAAAAATATTTTAACCAATCTATATTTGATAATTCGTCAAAATTATTGTTTCTTTCATTCATCATTCATTGTTTATTCAGTTCATCAAAATACTGAATGACGTCGCATAAAAAAAATCATTTAACCAATCTATATTTGATAATTCGTCAAAATTATTGTTTCTTTCATTCATCATTCATTGTTTATTCAGTTCATCAAAATACTGAATGACGTCGCATAAAAAAAATCATTTAACCAATCTATATTTGATAATTCGTAAAAATTATTGTTTCTTTCATTCATCATTCATTGTTTATTCAGTTCATCAAAATACTGAATGACGTCGCATAAAAAAAATCATTTAACCAATCTATATTTGATAATTCGTCAAAATTATTGTTTTTTTCATTCATCATTCATTGTTTATTTAGTTCATCAAAATACTGAATGACGTCGCATAAAAAAATCATTTAACCAATCTATATTTGATAATTCGTAAAAATTATTGTTTCTTTCATTCATCATTCATTGTTTATTCAGTTCATTAAAATACTGAATGACGTCGCATAAAAAAAATCATTTAACCAATCTATATTTGATAATTCGTCAAAATTATTGTTTCTTTCATTCATCATTCATTGTTTATTCAGTTCATCAAAATACTGAATGACGTCGCATAAAAAAAATCATTTAACCAATCTATATTTGATAATTCGTCAAAATTTTTGTTTCTTTCATTAATCATTCATTGTTTATTCCGTTCATCAAAACACTGAATGACGTCGCATAAAAAAAATATTTTAACCAATCTATATTTGATAATTCGTCAAAATTATTGTTTCTTTCATTCATCATTCATTGTTTATTCAGTTCATCAAAATACTGAATGACGTCGCATAAAAAAAATCATTTAACCAATCTATATTTGATAATTCGTCAAAATTATTGTTTCTTTCATTCATCATTCATTGTTTATTCAGTTCATCAAAATACTGAATGACGTCGCATAAAAAAATCATTTAACCAATCTATATTTGATAATTCGTCAAAATTATTGTTTCTTTCATTCATCATTCATTGTTTATTCAGTTCATCAAAATACTGAATGACGTCGCATAAAAAAAATCATTTAACCAATCTATATTTGATAATTCGTCAAAATTATTGTTTCTTTCATTCATCATTCATTGTTTATTCAGTTCATCAAAATACAGAATGACGTCGCATAAAAAAAATCATTTAACCAATCTATATTTGATAATTCGTCAAAATTATTGTTTCTTTCATTCATCATTCATTGTTTATTCAGTTCATCAAAATACTGAATGACGTCGCATTAAAAAAATCATTTAACCAATCTATATTTGATAATTCGTCAAAATTAATGTTTCTTTCATTCATCATTCATTGTTTATTCAGTTCATCAAAATACTGAATGACGTCGCATAAAAAAAATCATTTAAAAAATCTATATTTGATAATTCGTCAAAATTATTGTTTCTTTCATTCATCATTCATTGTTTATTCAGTTCATCAAAATACTGAATGACGTCGCATAAAAAAAAATCATTTAACCAATCTACATTTGATAATTCGTCAAAATTATTGTTTCTTTCATTCATCATTCATTGTTTATTCAGTTCATCAAAATACTGAATGACGTCGCATAAAAAAAATCATTTAACCAATCTATATTTGATAATTCGTCAAAATTATTGTTTCTTTCATTCATCATTCATTGTTTATTCAGTTCATCAAAATACTGAATGATGTCGCATAAAAAAAATCATTTAACCAATCTATATTTGATAATTCGTCAAAATTATTGTTTCTTTCATTAATCATTCATTGTTTATTCCGTTCATCAAAACACTGAATGACGTCGCATAAAAAAAATATTTTAACCAATCTATATTTGATAATTCGTCAAAATTATTGTTTCTTTCATTCATCATTCATTGTTTATTCAGTTCATCAAAATACTGAATGACGTCGCATAAAAAAAATCATTTAACCAATCTATATTTGATAATTCGTCAAAATTATTGTTTCTTTCATTCATCATTCATTGTTTATTCAGTTCATCAAAATACTGAATGACGTCGCATTAAAAAAATCATTTAACCAATCTATATTTGATAATTCGTCAAAATTAATGTTTCTTTCATTCATCATTCATTGTTTATTCAGTTCATCAAAATACTGAATGACGTCGCATAAAAAAAATCATTTAAAAAATCTATATTTGATAATTCGTCAAAATTATTGTTTCTTTCATTCATCATTCATTGTTTATTCAGTTCATCAAAATACTGAATGACGTCGCATAAAAAAAAATCATTTAACCAATCTATATTTGATAATTCGTCAAAATTATTGTTTCTTTCGTTCATCATTCATTGTTTTTTCAGTTCATCAAAATACTGAATGACGTCGCATAAAAAAAATCATTTAACCAATCTATATTTGATAATTCGTCAAAATTATTGTTTCTTTCATTCATCATTCATTGTTTATTTAGTTCATCAAAATACTGAATGACGTCGCATAAAAAAAATCATTTAACCAATCTATATTTGATAATTCGTAAAAATTATTGTTTCTTTCATTCATCATTCATTGTTTATTCAGTTCATTAAAATACTGAATGACGTCGCATAAAAAAAATCATTTAACCAATCTATATTTGATAATTCGTCAAAATTATTGTTTCTTTCATTCATCATTCATTGTTTATTCAGTTCATCAAAATACTGAATGACGTCGCATTAAAAAAATCATTTAACCAATCTATATTTGATAATTCGTCAAAATTAATGTTTCTTTCATTCATCATTCATTGTTTATTCAGTTCATCAAAATACTGAATGACGTCGCATAAAAAAAATCATTTAAAAAATCTATATTTGATAATTCGTCAAAATTATTGTTTCTTTCATTCATCATTCATTGTTTATTCAGTTCATCAAAATACTGAATGACGTCGCATAAAAAAAATCATTTAACCAATCTATATTTGATAATTCGTCAAAATTATTGTTTCTTTCATTCATCATTCATTGTTTTTTCAGTTCATCAAAATACTGAATGACGTCGCATAAAAAAAATCATTTAACCAATCTATATTTGATAATTCGTCAAAATTATTGTTTCTTTCATTCATCATTCATTGTTTATTTAGTTCATCAAAATACTGAATGACGTCGCACAAAAAAAATCATTTAACCAATCTATATTTGATAATTCGTAAAAATTATTGTTTCTTTCATTCATCATTCATTGTTTATTCAGTTCATTAAAATACTGAATGACGTCGCATAAAAAAAATCATTTAACCAATCTATATTTGATAATTCGTCAAAATTATTGTTTCTTTCATTCATCATTCATTGTTTATTCAGTTCATCAAAATACTGAATGACGTCGCATAAAAAAAAATCATTTAACCAATCTATATTTGATAATTCGTCAAAATTATTGTTTCTTTCATTAATCATTCATTGTTTATTCCGTTCATCAAAACACTGAATGACGTCGCATAAAAAAAATATTTTAACCAATCTATATTTGATAATTCGTCAAAATTATTGTTTCTTTCATTCATCATTCATTGTTTATTCAGTTCATCAAAATACTGAATGACGTCGCATAAAAAAAATCATTTAACCAATCTATATTTGATAATTCGTCAAAATTATTGTTTCTTTCATTCATCATTCATTGTTTATTCAGTTCATCAAAATACTGAATGACGTCGCATAAAAAAAATCATTTAACCAATCTATATTTGATAATTCGTCAAAATTATTGTTTCTTTCATTCATCATTCATTGTTTATTCAGTTCATCAAAATACTGAATGACGTCGCATAAAAAAAATCATTTAACCAATCTATATTTGATAATTCGTCAAAATTATTGTTTTTTTCATTCATCATTCATTGTTTATTTAGTTCATCAAAATACTGAATGACGTCGCATAAAAAAATCATTTAACCAATCTATATTTGATAATTCGTAAAAATTATTGTTTCTTTCATTCATCATTCATTGTTTATTCAGTTCATTAAAATACTGAATGACGTCGCATAAAAAAAATCATTTAACCAATCTATATTTGATAATTCGTCAAAATTATTGTTTCTTTCATTCATCATTCATTGTTTATTCAGTTCATCAAAATACTGAATGACGTCGCATAAAAAAAATCATTTAACCAATCTATATTTGATAATTCGTCAAAATTATTGTTTCTTTCATTCATCATTCATTGTTTATTCAGTTCATCAAAATACTGAATTACGTCGCATAAAAAAATCATTTAACCAATCTATATTTGATAATTCGTCAAAATTATTGTTTCTTTCATTCATCATTCATTGTTTATTCAGTTCATCAAAATACTGAATGACGTCGCATAAAAAAAATCATTTAACCAATCTATATTTGATAATTCGTCAAAATTATTGTTTCTTTCATTCATCATTCATTGTTTATTCAGTTCATCAAAATACAGAATGACGTCGCATAAAAAAAAAACATTTAACCAATCTATATTTGATAATTCGTCAAAATTATTGTTTCTTTCATTAATCATTCATTGTTTATTCCGTTCATCAAAACACTGAATGACGTAGCATAAAAAAAATATTTTAACCAATCTATATTTGATAATTCGTCAAAATTATTGTTTCTTTCATTCATCATTCATTGTTTATTCAGTTCATCAAAATACTGAATGACGTCGCATAAAAAAATCATTTAACCAATCTATATTTGATAATTCGTCAAAATTATTGTTTCTTTCATTCATCATTCATTGTTTATTCAGTTCATCAAAATACTGAATGACGTCGCATAAAAAAAATCATTTAACCAATCTATATTTGATAATTCGTCAAAATTATTGTTTCTTTCATTCATCATTCATTGTTTATTCAGTTCATCAAAATACAGAATGACGTCGCATAAAAAAAATCATTTAACCAATCTATATTTGATAATTCGTCAAAATTATTGTTTCTTTCATTCATCATTCATTGTTTATTCAGTTCATCAAAATACTGAATGACGTCGCATTAAAAAAATCATTTAACCAATCTATATTTGATAATTCGTCAAAATTAATGTTTCTTTCATTCATCATTCATTGTTTATTCAGTTCATCAAAATACTGAATGACGTCGCATAAAAAAAATCATTTAAAAAATCTATATTTGATAATTCGTCAAAATTATTGTTTCTTTCATTCATCATTCATTGTTTATTCAGTTCATCAAAATACTGAATGACGTCGCATAAAAAAAAATCATTTAACCAATCTATATTTGATAATTCGTCAAAATTATTGTTTCTTTCATTCATCATTCATTGTTTATTCAGTTCATCAAAATACTGAATGACGTCGCATAAAAAAAATCATTTAACCAATCTATATTTGATAATTCGTCAAAATTATTGTTTCTTTCATTCATCATTCATTGTTTTTTCAGTTCATCAAAATACTGAATGACGACGCATAAAAAAAAATCATTTAACCAATCTATATTTGATAATTCGTCAAAATTATTGTTTCTTTCATTCATCATTCATTGTTTATTCAGTTCATTAAAATACTGAATGACGTCGCATAAAAAAAATCATTTAACCAATCTATATTTGATAATTCGTCAAAATTATTGTTTCTTTCATTCATCATTCATTGTTTATTCAGTTCATCAAAATACTGAATGATGTCGCATAAAAAAAATCATTTAACCAATCTATATTTGATAATTCGTCAAAATTATTGTTTCTTTCATTAATCATTCATTGTTTATTCCGTTCATCAAAACACTGAATGACGTCGCATAAAAAAAATATTTTAACCAATCTATATTTGATAATTCGTCAAAATTATTGTTTCTTTCATTCATCATTCATTGTTTATTCAGTTCATCAAAATACTGAATGACGTCGCATAAAAAAAATCATTTAACCAATCTATATTTGATAATTCGTCAAAATTATTGTTTCTTTCATTCATCATTCATTGTTTATTCAGTTCATCAAAATACTGAATGACGTCGCATAAAAAAATCATTTAACCAATCTATATTTGATAATTCGTCAAAATTATTGTTTCTTTCATTCATCATTCATTGTTTATTCAGTTCATCAAAATACTGAATGACGTCGCATAAAAAAAATCATTTAACCAATCTATATTTGATAATTCGTCAAAATTATTGTTTCTTTCATTCATTGTTTATTCAGTTCATCAAAATACTGAATGACGTCGCATAAAAAAAAATCATTTAACCAATCTATATTTGATAATTCGTCAAAATTATTGTTTCTTTCATTCATCATTCATTGTTTATTCAGTTCATCAAAATACTGAATGACGTCGCATAAAAAAAATCATTTAACCAATCTATATTTGATAATTCGTCAAAATTATTGTTTATTTCATTCATCATTCATTGTTTATTCAGTTCATCAAAATACTGAATGACGTCAAATAAAAAAAATCATTTAACCAATCTATATTTCATAATTCGTCAAAATTATTGTTTTTTTCATTCATCATTCATTGTTTATTCAGTTAATCAAAATACTGAATGACGTCGCATAAAAAAATAATTTAACCAATCTATATTTGATAATTCGTCAAAATTATTGTTTCTTTCATTCATCATTCATTGTTTATTCAGTTCATCAAAATACTGAATGACGTCGCATAAAAAAAATCATTTAACCAATCTATATTTGATAATTCGTCAAAATTATTGTTTATTTCATTCATCATTCATTGTTTATTCAGTTCATCAAAATACTGAATGACGTCGCATAAAAAAAATCATTTAACCAATCTATATTTGATAATTCGTCAAAATTATTGTTTCTTTCATTCATCATTCATTGTTTATTTAGTTCATCAAAATACTGAATGACGTCGCATAAAAAAATAATTTAACCAATCTATATTTGATAATTCGTCAAAATTATTGTTTTTTTCATTCACCATTCATTGTTTATTCAGTTCATCAAAATACTGAATGACGTCGCATAAAAAAAATCATTTAACCAATCTATATTTGATAATTCGTCAAAATTATTGTTTATTTCATTCATCATTCATTGTTTATTCAGTTCATCAAAATACTGAATGACGTCGCATAAAAAAAATCATTTAACCAATCTATATTTGATAATTCGTCAAAATTATTGTTTCCTTCATTCATCATTCATTGTAATTCAGTTCATCAAAATACTGAATGACGTCGCATAAAAAAAATCATTTAACCAATCTATATTTGATAATTCGTCAAAATTATTGTTTCTTTCATTCATCATTCATTGTTTATTCAGTTCATCAAAATACTGAATGACGTCGCATAAAAAAAAATCATTTAAACAATCTGTATTTGATAATTCGTCAAAATTATTGTTTCTTTCATTCATCATTCATTGTTTATTCAGTTCATCAAAATACTGAATGACGTCGCATAAAAAAATAATTTAACCAATCTATGTTTGATAATTCGTCAAAATTATTGATTCTTTCATTCATCATTCATTGTTTATTCAGTTCATCAAAATACTGAATGACGTCGCATAAAAAAAATCATTTAACCAATCTATATTTGATAATTCTTCAAAATTATTGTTTCTTTCATTCATCATTCATTGTTTATTTAGTTCATCAAAATACTGAATGACGTCGCATAAAAAAATAATTTAACCAATCTATATTTGATAATTCGTCAAAATTATTGTTTTTTTCATTCATCATTCATTGTTTATTCAGTTCATCAAAATACTGAATGACGTCGCATAAAAAAAATCATTTAACCAATCTATATTTGATAATTCGTCAAAATTATTGTTTATTTCATTCATCATTCATTGTTTATTCAGTTCATCAAAATACTGAATGACGTCGCATAAAAAAAATCATTTAACCAATCTATATTTGATAATTCGTCAAAATTATTGTTTCCTTCATTCATCATTCATTGTAATTCAGTTCATCAAAATACTGAATGACGTCGCATAAAAAAAATCATTTAACCAATCTATATTTGATAATTCGTCAAAATTATTGTTTCTTTCATTCATCATTCATTGTTTATTCAGTTCATCAAAATACTGAATGACGTCGCATGAAAAAAAATCATTTAAACAATCTGTATTTGATAATTCGTCAAAATTATTGTTTCTTTCATTCATCATTCATTGTTTATTCAGTTCATCAAAATACTGAATGACGTCGCATAAAAAAATAATTTAACCAATCTATGTTTGATAATTCGTCAAAATTATTGATTCTTTCATTCATCATTCATTGTTTATTCAGTTCATCAAAATACTGAATGACGTCGCATAAAAAAATCATTTAACCAATCTATATTTGATAATTCGTCAAAATTATTGTTTGTTTCATTCATCATTCATTGTTTATTCAGTTCATCAAAATACTGAATGACGTCGCATAAAAAAAATCATTTAACCAATCTATATTTGATAATTCGTCAAAATTATTGTTTCTTTCATTCATCATTCATTGTTTATTCAGTTCATCAAAATACTGAATGACGTCGCATAAAAAAAAATCATTTAAACAATCTGTATTTGATAATTCGTCAAAATTATTGTTTCTTTCATTCATCATTCATTGTTTATTCAGTTCATCAAAATACTGAATGACGTCGCATAAAAAAATAATTTAACCAATCTATGTTTGATAATTCGTCAAAATTATTGATTCTTTCATTCATCATTCATTGTTTATTCAGTTCATCAAAATACTGAATGACGTCGCATAAAAAAAATCATTTAACCAATCTATATTTGATAATTCGTCAAAATTATTGTTTCTTTCTTTCATCATTCACTGTTTATTCAGTTCATCAAAATACTGAATGACGTCGCATAAAAAAAATCATTTAACCAATCTATATTTGATCATTCGTCAAAATTATTGTTTCTTTCATTCATCATTCATTGTTTATTCAGTTCATCAAAATACAGAATGACGTCGCATAAAAAAAATCATTTAACCAATCTATATTTGATAATTCGTCAAAATTATTGTTTGTTTCATTCATCATTCATTGTTTATTCAGTTCATCAAAATACTGAATGACGTCGCATAAAAAAAATCATTTAACCAATCTATATTTGATAATTCGTCAAAATTATTGTTTCTTTCATTCATCATTCATTGTTTATTCAGTTCATCAAAATACTGAATGACGTCGCATAAAAAAATCATTTAACCAATCTATATTTGATCATTCGTCAAAATTATTGTTTCTTTCATTCATCATTCATTGTTTATTCAGTTCATCAAAATATTGAATGACGTCGCATAAAAAAAATCATTTAACCAATCTATATTTGATAATTCGTCAAAATTATTGTTTCTTTCATTCATCATTCATTGTTTATTTAGTTCATCAAAATACTGAATGACGTCGCATAAAAAAATAATTTAACCAATCTATATTTGATAATTCGTCAAAATTATTGTTTCTTTCTTTCATCATTCATTGTTTATTCAGTTCATCAAAATACTGAATGACGTCGCATAAAAAAAATCATTTAACCAATCTATATTTGATAATTCGTCAAAATTATTGTTTCTTTCATTCATCATTCATTGTTTATTCAGTTCATCAAAATACTGAATGACGTCGCATAAAAAAAATCATTTAACCAATCTATATTTGATAATTCGTCAAAATTATTGTTTCTTTCATTCATCATTCATTGTTTATTCAGTTCATCAAAATACAGAATGACGTCGCATAAAAAAAATCATTTAACCAATCTATATTTGATAATTCGTCAAAATTATTGTTTCTTTCATTCATCATTCATTGTTTATTCAGTTCATCAAAATACTGAATGACGTCGCATAAAAAAAATCATTTAACCAATCTATATTTGATAATTCGTCAAAATTAATGTTTCTTTCATTCATCATTCATTGTTTATTCAGTTCATCAAAATACTGAATGACGTCGCATAAAAAAAATCATTTAAAAAATCTATATTTGATAATTCGTCAAAATTATTGTTTCTTTCATTCATCATTCATTGTTTATTCAGTTCATCAAAATACTGAATGACGTCGCATAAAAAAATAATTTAACCAATCTATGTTTGATAATTCGTCAAAATTATTGATTCTTTCATTCATCATTCATTGTTTATTCAGTTCATCAAAATACTGAATGACGTCGCATAAAAAAAATCATTTAACCAATCTATATTTGATAATTCGTCAAAATTATTGTTTATTTCATTCATCATTCACTGTTTATTCAGTTCATCAAAATACTGAATGAGGTCGCATAAAAAAAATCATTTAACCAATCTATATTTGATAGTTCGTCAAAATTATTGTTTCTTTCATTCATAATTCATTGTTTATTCAGTTCATCAAAATACAGAATGACGTCGCATAAAAAAAATCATTTAACCAATCTATATTTGATAATTCGTCAAAATTATTGTTTGTTTCATTCATCATTCATTGTTTATTCAGTTCATCAAAATACTGAATGACGTCGCATAAAAAAAATCATTTAACCAATCTATATTTGATAATTCGTCAAAATTATTGTTTCTTTCATTCATCATTCACTGTTTATTCAGTTCATCAAAATACTGAATGACGTCGCATAAAAAAATCATTTAACCAATCTATATGTGATCATTCGTCAAAATTATTGTTTATTTCATTCATCATTCATTGTTTATTCAGTTCATCAAAATACTGAATGACGTCGCATAAAAAAATCATTTAACCAATCTATATTTGATAATTCGTCAAAATTATTGTTTCTTTCATTCATCATTCATTGTTTATTTAGTTCATCAAAATACTGAATGACGTCGCATAAAAAAATAATTTAACCAATCTATATTTGATAATTCGTCAAAATTATTGTTTCTTTCTTTCATCATTCATTGTTTATTCAGTTCATCAAAATACTGAATGACGTCGCATAAAAAAAATCATTTAACCAATCTATATTTGATAATTCGTCAAAATTATTGTTTATTTCATTCATCATTCATTGTTTATTCAGTTCATCAAAATACTGAATGACGTCGCATAAAAAAAATCATTTAACCAATCTATATTTGATAATTCGTCAAAATTATTGTTTCTTTCATTCATCATTCATTGTTTATTCAGTTCATCAAAATACTGAATGACGTCGCATAAAAAAAATCATTTAACCAATCTATATTTGATAATTCGTCAAAATTATTGTTTCTTTCATTCATCATTCATTGTTTATTCAGTTCATCAAAATACAGAATGACGTCGCATAAAAAAAATCATTTAACCAATCTATATTTGATAATTCGTCAAAATTATTGTTTGTTTCATTCATCATTCATTGTTTATTCAGTTCATCAAAATACTGAATGACGTCGCATAAAAAAAATCATTTAAACAATCTATATTTGATAATTCGTCAAAATTATTGTTTCTTTCATTCATCATTCATTGTTTATTCAGTTCATAAAAATACTGAATGACGTCGCATAAAAAAAATCATTTAACCAATCTATATTTGATCATTCGTCAAAATTATTGTTTATTTCATTCATCATTCATTGTTTATTCAGTTCATCAAAATACTGAATGACGTCGCATAAAAAAATCATTTAACCAATCTATATTTGATAATTCGTCAAAATTATTGTTTCTTTCATTCATCATTCATTGTTTATTCAGTTCATCAAAATACTGAATGACGTCGCATAAAAAAAATCATTTAACCAATCTATATTTGATAATTCGTCAAAATTATTGTTTCTTTCATTCATCATTCATTGTTTATTCAGTTCATCAAAATACTGAATGACGTCGCATAAAAAAAATCATTTAACCAATCTATATTTGATAATTCGTCAAAATTATTGTTTCTTTCATTCATCATTCATTGTTTATTCAGTTCATCAAAATACAGAATGACGTCGCATAAAAAAAATCATTTAAAAAATCTATATTTGATAATTCGTCAAAATTATTGTTTCTTTCATTCATCATTCATTGTTTATTCAGTTCATCAAAATACTGAATGACGTCGCATAAAAAAATAATTTAACCAATCTATGTTTGATAATTCGTCAAAATTATTGATTCTTTCATTCATCATTCATTGTTTATTCAGTTCATCAAAATACTGAATGACGTCGCATAAAAAAAATCATTTAACCAATCTATATTTGATAATTCGTCAAAATTATTGTTTATTTCATTCATCATTCACTGTTTATTCAGTTCATCAAAATACTGAATGAGGTCGCATAAAAAAAATCATTTAACCAATCTATATTTGATAGTTCGTCAAAATTATTGTTTCTTTCATTCATAATTCATTGTTTATTCAGTTCATCAAAATACAGAATGACGTCGCATAAAAAAAATCATTTAACCAATCTATATTTGATAATTCGTCAAAATTATTGTTTGTTTCATTCATCATTCATTGTTTATTCAGTTCATCAAAATACTGAATGACGTCGCATAAAAAAAATCATTTAACCAATCTATATTTGATAATTCGTCAAAATTATTGTTTCTTTCATTCATCATTCATTGTTTATTCAGTTCATCAAAATACTGAATGACGTCGCATAAAAAAATCATTTAACCAATCTATATGTGATCATTCGTCAAAATTATTGTTTATTTCATTCATCATTCATTGTTTATTCAGTTCATCAAAATACTGAATGACGTCGCATAAAAAAATCATTTAACCAATCTATATTTGATAATTCGTCAAAATTATTGTTTCTTTCATTCATCATTCATTGTTTATTTAGTTCATCAAAATACTGAATGACGTCGCATAAAAAAATAATTTAACCAATCTATATTTGATAATTCGTCAAAATTATTGTTTCTTTCTTTCATCATTCATTGTTTATTCAGTTCATCAAAATACTGAATGACGTCGCATAAAAAAAATCATTTAACCAATCTATATTTGATAATTCGTCAAAATTATTGTTTATTTCATTCATCATTCATTGTTTATTCAGTTCATCAAAATACTGAATGACGTCGCATAAAAAAAATCATTTAACCAATCTATATTTGATAATTCGTCAAAATTATTGTTTCTTTCATTCATCATTCATTGTTTATTCAGTTCATCAAAATACTGAATGACGTCGCATAAAAAAAATCATTTAACCAATCTATATTTGATAATTCGTCAAAATTATTGTTTCTTTCATTCATCATTCATTGTTTATTCAGTTCATCAAAATACAGAATGACGTCGCATAAAAAAAATCATTTAACCAATCTATATTTGATAATTCGTCAAAATTATTGTTTGTTTCATTCATCATTCATTGTTTATTCAGTTCATCAAAATACTGAATGACGTCGCATAAAAAAAATCATTTAAACAATCTATATTTGATAATTCGTCAAAATTATTGTTTCTTTCATTCATCATTCATTGTTTATTCAGTTCATCAAAATACTGAATGACGTCGCATAAAAAAAATCATTTAACCAATCTATATTTGATCATTCGTCAAAATTATTGTTTATTTCATTCATCATTCATTGTTTATTCAGTTCATCAAAATACTGAATGACGTCGCATAAAAAAATCATTTAACCAATCTATATTTGATAATTCGTCAAAATTATTGTTTTTTTCATTCATCATTCATTGTTTATTCAGTTCATCAAAATACTGAATGACGTCGCATAAAAAAAATCATTTAACCAATCTATATTTGATAATTCGTCAAAATTATTGTTTGTTTCATTCATCATTCATTATTTATTCAGTTCATCAAAATACTGAATGACGTCGCATAAAAAAAATCATTTAACCAATCTATATTTCATAATTCGTCAAAATTATTGTTTCATTCATTCATCATCCATTGTTTATTCAGTTCATCAAAATACTGAATGACGTCGCATAAAAAAATCATTTAACCAATCTATATTTGATCATTCGTCAAAATTATTGTTTATTTCATTCATCATTCATTGTTTATTCAGTTCATCAAAATACTGAATGACGTCGCATAAAAAAAATCATTTAACCAATCTATATTTGATAATTCGTCAAAATTATTGTTTCTTTCATTCATCATTCATTGTTTATTCAGTTCATCAAAATACTGAATGACGTCGCATAAAAAAATCATTTAACCAATCTATATTTGATCATTCGTCAAAATTATTGTTTATTTCATTCATCATTCATTGTATATTCAGTTCATCAAAATACTGAATGACGTCGGATAAAAAAATCATTTAACCAATCTATATTTGATAATTCGTCAAAATTATTGTTTCTTTCATTCATCATTCATTGTTTATTTAGTTCATCAAAATACTGAATGACGTCGCATAAAAAAATAATTTAAAAAATCTATATTTGATAATTCGTCAAAATTATTGTTTCTTTCTTTCATCATTCATTGTTTATTCAGTTCATCAAAATACTGAATGACGTCGCATAAAAAAAATCATTTAACCAATCTATATTTGATAATTTGTTAAAATTATTGTTTATTTCATTCATCATTCATTGTTTATTCAGTTCATCAAAATACTGAATGACGTCGCATAAAAAAAATCATTTAACCAATCTATATTTGATAATTCGTCAAAATTATTGTTTCTTTCATTCATCATTCATTGTTTATTCAGTTCATCAAAATACTGAATGACGTCGCATAAAAAAAATCATTTATCCAATCTATATTTGATAATTCGTCAAAATTATTGTTTCTTTCATTCATCATTCATTGTTTATTCAGTTCATCAAAATACAGAATGACGTCGCATAAAAAAAATCATTTAACCAATCTATATTTGATAATTCGTCAAAATTATTGTTTGTTTCATTCATCATTCATTGTTTATTCAGTTCATCAAAATACTGAATGACGTCGCATAAAAAAAATCATTTAAACAATCTATATTTGATAATTCGTCAAAATTATTGTTTCTTTCATTCATCATTCATTGTTTATTCAGTTCATCAAAATACTGAATGACGTCGCATAAAAAAAATCATTTAACCAATCTATATTTGATCATTCGTCAAAATTATTGTTTATTTCATTCATCATTCATTGTTTATTCAGTTCATCAAAATACTGAATGACGTCGCATAAAAAAATCATTTAACCAATCTATATTTGATAATTCGTCAAAATTATTGTTTCTTTCATTCATCATTCATTGTTTATTTAGTTCATCAAAATACTGAATGACGTCGCATAAAAAAATAATTTAACCAATCTATATTTGATAATTCGTCAAAATTATTGTTTCTTTCATTCATCATTCATTGATTATTCAGTTCATCAAAATACTGAATGACGTCGCATAAAAAAAATCATTTAACCAATCTATATTTGATAATTCGTCAAAATTATTGTTTCTTTCATTCATCATTCATTGTTTATTCAGTTCATCAAAATACTGAATGACGTCGCATAAAAAAAATCATTTAACCAATCTATATTTGATAATTCGTCAAAATTATTGTTTCTTTCATTCATCATTCATTGTTTATTCAGTTCATCAAAATACTGAATGACGTCGCATAAAAAAAATCATTTAACCAATCTATATTTGATAATTCGTCAAAATTATTGTTTCTTTCATTCATCATTCATTGTTTATTCAGTTCATCAAAATACTGAATGACGTCGCATAAAAAAATCATTTAACTAATCTATATTTGATCATTCGTCAAAATTATTGTTTATTTCATTCATCATTCATTGTTTATTCAGTTCATCAAAATACTGAATGACGTCGCATAAAAAAATCATTTAACCAATCTATATTTGATAATTCGTCAAAATTATTGTTTCTTTCATTCATCATTCATTGTTTATTTAGTTCATCAAAATACTGAATGACGTCGCATAAAAAAATAATTTAACCAATCTATATTTCATAATTCGTCAAAATTATTGTTTTTTTCATTCATCATTCATTGTTTATTCAGTTCATCAAAATACTGAATGACGTCGCATAAAAAAATAATTTAACCAATCTATATTTGATCATTCGTCAAAATTATTGTTTATTTCATTCATCATTCATTGTTTATTCAGTTCATCAAAATACTGAATGACGTCGCATAAAAAAATCATTTAACCAATCTATATTTGATAATTCGTCAAAATTATTGTTTCTTTCATTCATCATTCATTGTTTATTCAGTTCATCAAAATACAGAATGACGTCGCATAAAAAAAATCATTTAACCAATCTATATTTGATAATTCGTCAAAATTATTGTTTGTTTCATTCATCATTCATTGTTTATTCATTTCATCAAAATACTGAATGACGTCGCATAAAAAAAATCATTTAACCAATCTATATTTGATAATTCGTCAAAATTATTGTTTCTTTCATTCATCATTCATTGTTTATTCAGTTCATCAAAATACTGAATGACGTCGCATAAAAAAAATCATTTAACCAATCTATATTTGATAATTCGTCAAAATTATTGTTTCTTTCATTCATCATTCATTGTTTATTCAGTTCATCAAAATACTGAATGACGTCGCATAAAAAAAATCATTTAACCAATCTATATTTGATAATTCGTCAAAATTATTGTTTCTTTCATTCATCATTCATTGTTTATTCAGTTCATCAAAATACTGAATGACGTCGCATAAAAAAATCATTTAACCAATCTATATTTGATCATTCGTCAAAATTATTGTTTATTTCATTCATCATTCATTGTTTATTCAGTTCATCAAAATACTGAATGACGTCGCATAAAAAAATCATTTAACCAATCTATATTTGATAATTCGTCAAAATTATTGTTTCTTTCATTCATCATTCATTGTTTATTCAGTTCATCAAAATACTGAATGACGTCGCATAAACAAAATCATTTAACCAATCTATATTTGATAATTCGTCAAAATTATTGTTTCTTTCTTTCATCATTCATTGTTTATTCAGTTCATCAAAATACTGAATGACGTCGCATAAAAAAAATCATTTAACCAATCTATATTTGATAATTCGTCAAAATTATTGTTTCTTTCATTCATCATTCATTGTTTATTCAGTTCATCAAAATACTGAATGACGTCGCATAAAAAAATCATTTAACCAATCTATATTTGATCATTCGTCAAAATTATTGTTTCTTTCATTCATCATTCATTGTTTATTCAGTTCATCAAAATACTGAATGACGTCGCATAAAAAAAATCATTTAACCAATCTATATTTGATAATTCGTCAAAATTATTGTTTCTTTCATTCATCATTCATTGTTTATTCAGTTCATCAAAATACTGAATGACGTCGCATAAAAAAAATCATTTAACCAATCTATATTTGATAATTCGTCAAAATTATTGTTTCTTTCATTCATCATTCATTGTTTATTCAGTTCATCAAAATACTGAATGACGTCGCATAAAAAAATCATTTAACCAATCTATATTTGATCATTCGTCAAAATTATTGTTTATTTCATTCATCATTCATTGTTTATTCAGTTCATCAAAATACTGAATGACGTCGCATAAAAAAATCATTTAACCAATCTATATTTGATAATTCGTCAAAATTATTGTTTCTTTCATTCATCATTCATTGTTTATTTAGTTCATCAAAATACTGAATGACGTCGCATAAAAAAATAATTTAACCAATCAATATTTGATAATTCGTCAAAATTATTGTTTCTTTCTTTCATCATTCATTGTTTATTCAGTTCATCAAAATACTGAATGACGTCGCATAAAAAAAATCATT
This sequence comes from Metellina segmentata, assembly GCA_947359465.1. Taxonomy (NCBI): domain Eukaryota; kingdom Metazoa; phylum Arthropoda; class Arachnida; order Araneae; family Tetragnathidae; genus Metellina; species Metellina segmentata. Next base: position 31,005,317 of record OX375879.1, read on the forward strand.
TAACCAATCTATATTTGATAATTCGTCAAAATTATTGTTTATTTCATTCATCATTCATTGTTTATTCAGTTCATCAAAATACTGAATGACGTCGCATAAAAAAAATCATTTAACCAATCTATATTTGATAATTCGTCAAAATTATTGTTTCTTTCATTCATCATTCATTGTTTATTCAGTTCATCAAAATACTGAATGACGTCGCATAAAAAAAATCATTTAACCAATCTATATTTGATAATTCGTCAAAATTATTGTTTCTTTCATTCATCATTCATTGTTTATTCAGTTCATCAAAATACAGAATGACGTCGCATAAAAAAAATTATTTAACCAATCTATATTTGATAATTCGTCAAAATTATTGTTTCTTTCATTCATCATTCATTGTTTATTCAGTTCATCAAAATACTGAATGACGTCGCATAAAAAAAATCATTTAACCAATCTATATTTGATAATTCGTCAAAATTAATGTTTCTTTCATTCATCATTCATTGTTTATTCAGTTCATCAAAATACTGAATGACGTCGCATAAAAAAAATCATTTAAAAAATCTATATTTGATAATTCGTCAAAATTATTGTTTCTTTCATTCATCATTCATTGTTTATTCAGTTCATCAAAATACTGAATGACGTCGCATAAAAAAATAATTTAACCAATCTATGTTTGATAATTCGTCAAAATTATTGATTCTTTCATTCATCATTCATTGTTTATTCAGTTCATCAAAATACTGAATGACGTCGCATAAAAAAAATCATTTAACCAATCTATATTTGATAATTTGTCAAAATTATTGTTTATTTCATTCATCATTCACTGTTTATTCAGTTCATCAAAATACTGAATGAGGTCGCATAAAAAAAATCATTTAACCAATCTATATTTGATCATTCGTCAAAATTATTGTTTCTTTCATTCATCATTCATTGTTTATTCATCATCAAAATACAGAATGACGTCGCATAAAAAAAATCATTTAACCAATCTATATTTGATAATTCGTCAAAATTATTGTTTGTTTCATTCATCATTCATTGTTTATTCAGTTCATCAAAATACTGAATGACGTCGCATAAAAAAAATCATTTTACCAATCTATATTTGATAATTCGTCAAAATTATTGTTTCTTTCATTCATCATTCATTGTTATTCAGTTCATCAAAATACTGAATGACGTCGCATAAAAAAATTATTTAACCAATCTATATTTGATAATTCGTCAAAATTATTGTTTATTTCATTCATCATTCATTGTTTATTCAGTTCATCAAAATACTGAATGACGTCGCATAAACAAAATCATTTAACCAATCTATATTTGATAATTCGTCAAAATTATTGTTTCTTTCATTCATCATTCATTGTTTATTCAGTTCATCAAAATACTGAATGACGTCAAATAAAAAAAATCATTTAACCAATCTATATTTCATAATTCGTCAAAATTATTGTTTTTTTCATTCATCATTCATTGTTTATTCAGTTCATCAAAATACTGAATGACGTCGCATAAAAAAATAATTTAACCAATCTATATTTGATAATTCGTCAAAATTATTGTTTCTTTCATTCATCATTCATTGTTTATTCAGTTCATCAAAATACTGAATGACGTCGCATAAAAAAAATCATTTAACCAATCTATATTTGATAATTCGTCAAAATTATTGTTTATTTCATTCATCATTCATTGTTTATTCAGTTCATCAAAATACTGAATGACGTCGCATAAAAAAAATCATTTAACCAATCTATATTTGATAATTCGTCAAAATTATTGTTTATTTCATTCATCATTCATTGTTTATTCAGTTCATCAAAATACTGAATGACGTCGCATAAAAAAAATCATTTAACCAATCTATATTTGATAATTCGTCAAAATTATTGTTTCTTTCATTCATCATTCATTGTAATTCAGTTCATCAAAATACTGAATGACGTCGCATAAAAAAATCATTTAACCAATCTATATTTGATAATTCGTCAAAATTATTGTTTCTTTCATTCATCATTCATTGTTTATTCAGTTCATCAAAATACTGAATGACGTTGCATGAAAAAAATCATTTAAACAATCTATATTTGATAATTCGTCAAAATTATTGTTTATTTCATTCATCATTCATTGTTTATTCAGTTCATCAAAATACTGAATGACGTCGCATAAACAAAATCATTTAACCAATCTATATTTGATAATTCGTCAAAATTATTGTTTCTTTCATTCATCATTCATTGATTATTCAGTTCATCAAAATACTGAATGACGTCGCATAAAAAAAATAATTTAACCAATCTATATTTGATAATTCGTCAAAATTATTGTTTCTTTCATTCATCATTCATTGTTTATTCAGTTCATCAAAATACTGAATGACGTCAAATAAAAAAAATCATTTAACCAATCTATATTTGATAATTCGTCAAAATTATTGTTTCTTTCATTCATCATTCATTGTAATTCAGTTCATCAAAATACTGAATGACGTCGCATAAAAAAATCATTTAACCAATCTATATTTGATAATTCGTCAAAATTATTGTTTATTTCATTCATCATTCACTGTTTATTCAGTTCATCAAAATACTGAATGAGGTCGCATAAAAAAAATCATTTAACCAATCTATATTTGATCATTCGTCAAAATTATTGTTTGTTTCATTCATCATTCATTGTTTATTCATCATCAAAATACAGAATGACGTCGCATAAAAAAAATCATTTAACCAATCTATATTTGATAATTCGTCAAAATTATTGTTTGTTTCATTCATCATTCATTGTTTATTCAGTTCATCAAAATACTGAATGACGTCGCATAAAAAAAATCATTTAACCAATCTATATTTGATAATTCGTCAAAATTATTGTTTCTTTCATTCATCATTCATTGTTTATTTAGTTCATCAAAATACTGAATGACGTCGCATAAAAAAATAATTTAACCAATCTATATTTGATAATTCGTCAAAATTATTGTTTCTTTCATTCATCATTCATTGTTTATTCAGTTCATCAAAATACTGAATGACGTCGCATAAAAAAAATCATTTTACCATTCTATATTTGATAATTCGTCAAAATTATTGTTTCTTTCATTCATCATTCATTGTTATTCAGTTCATCAAAATACTGAATGACGTCGCATAAAAAAATTATTTAACCAATCTATATTTGATAATTCGTCAAAATTATTGTTTATTTCATTCATCATTCATTGTTTATTCAGTTCATCAAAATACTGAATGACGTCGCATAAACAAAATCATTTAACCAATCTATATTTGATAATTCGTCATAATTATTGTTTCTTTCATTCATCATTCATTGTTTATTCAGTTCATCAAAATACTGAATGACGTCAAATAAAAAAAATCATTTAACCAATCTATATTTGATAATTCGTGAAAATTATTGTTTCTTTCATTCATCATTCATTGTTTATTCAGTTCATCAAAATACTGAATGACGTCGCATAAAAAAAATCATTTAACCAATCTATATTTGATAATTCGTCAAAATTATTGTTTCTTTCATTCATCATTCATTGTTTATTCAGTTCATCAAAATACAGAATGACGTCGCATAAAAAAAATTATTTAACCAATCTATATTTGATAATTCGTCAAAATTATTGTTTCTTTCATTCATCATTCATTGTTTATTCAGTTCATCAAAATACTGAATGACGTCGCATAAAAAAAATCATTTAACCAATCTATATTTGATAATTCGTCAAAATTAATGTTTCTTTCATTCATCATTCATTGTTTATTCAGTTCATCAAAATACTGAATGACGTCGCATAAAAAAAATCATTTAAAAAATCTATATTTGATAATTCGTCAAAATTATTGTTTCTTTCATTCATCATTCATTGTTTATTCAGTTCATCAAAATACTGAATGACGTCGCATAAAAAAATAATTTAACCAATCTATGTTTGATAATTCGTCAAAATTATTGATTCTTTCATTCATCATTCATTGTTTATTCAGTTCATCAAAATACTGAATGACGTCGCATAAAAAAAATCATTTAACCAATCTATATTTGATAATTTGTCAAAATTATTGTTTATTTCATTCATCATTCACTGTTTATTCAGTTCATCAAAATACTGAATGAGGTCGCATAAAAAAAATCATTTAACCAATCTATATTTGATCATTCGTCAAAATTATTGTTTCTTTCATTCATCATTCATTGTTTATTCATCATCAAAATACAGAATGACGTCGCATAAAAAAAATCATTTAACCAATCTATATTTGATAATTCGTCAAAATTATTGTTTGTTTCATTCATCATTCATTGTTTATTCAGTTCATCAAAATACTGAATGACGTCGCATAAAAAAAATCATTTAACCAATCTATATTTGATAATTCGTCAAAATTATTGTTTCTTTCATTCATCATTCATTGTTTATTTAGTTCATCAAAATACTGAATGACGTCGCATAAAAAAATAATTTAACCAATCTATATTTGATAATTCGTCAAAATTATTGTTTCTTTCATTCATCATTCATTGTTTATTCAGTTCATCAAAATACTGAATGACGTCGCATAAAAAAAATCATTTTACCAATCTATATTTGATAATTCGTCAAAATTATTGTTTCTTTCATTCATCATTCATTGTTATTCAGTTCATCAAAATACTGAATGACGTCGCATAAAAAAATTATTTAACCAATCTATATTTGATAATTCGTCAAAATTATTGTTTATTTCATTCATCATTCATTGTTTATTCAGTTCATCAAAATACTGAATGACGTCGCATAAACAAAATCATTTAACCAATCTATATTTGATAATTCGTCAAAATTATTGTTTCTTTCATTCATCATTCATTGTTTATTCAGTTCATCAAAATACTGAATGACGTCAAATAAAAAAAATCATTTAACCAATCTATATTTCATAATTCGTCAAAATTATTGTTTTTTTCATTCATCATTCATTGTTTATTCAGTTCATCAAAATACTGAATGACGTCGCATAAAAAAATAATTTAACCAATCTATATTTGATAATTCGTCAAAATTATTGTTTCTTTCATTCATCATTCATTGTTTATTCAGTTCATCAAAATACTGAATGACGTCGCATAAAAAAAATCATTTAACCAATCTATATTTGATAATTCGTCAAAATTATTGTTTATTTCATTCATCATTCATTGTTTATTCAGTTCATCAAAATACTGAATGACGTCGCATAAAAAAAATCATTTAACCAATCTATATTTGATAATTCGTCAAAATTATTGTTTATTTCATTCATCATTCATTGTTTATTCACTTCATCAAAATACTGAATGACGTCGCATAAAAAAAATCATTTAACCAATCTATATTTGATAATTCGTCAAAATTATTGTTTCTTTCATTCATCATTCATTGTAATTCAGTTCATCAAAATACTGAATGACGTCGCATAAAAAAATCATTTAACCAATCTATATTTGATAATTCGTCAAAATTATTGTTTCTTTCATTCATCATTCATTGTTTATTCAGTTCATCAAAATACTGAATGACGTTGCATAAAAAAAATCATTTAAACAATCTATATTTGATAATTCGTCAAAATTATTGTTTATTTCATTCATCATTCATTGTTTATTCAGTTCATCAAAATACTGAATGACGTCGCATAAACAAAATCATTTAACCAATCTATATTTGATAATTCGTCAAAATTATTGTTTCTTTCATTCATCATTCATTGATTATTCAGTTCATCAAAATACTGAATGACGTCGCATAAAAAAAATAATTTAACCAATCTATATTTGATAATTCGTCAAAATTATTGTTTCTTTCATTCATCATTCATTGTTTATTCAGTTCATCAAAATACTGAATGACGTCAAATAAAAAAAATCATTTAACCAATCTATATTTGATAATTCGTCAAAATTATTGTTTCTTTCATTCATCATTCATTGTAATTCAGTTCATCAAAATACTGAATGACGTCGCATAAAAAAATCATTTAACCAATCTATATTTGATAATTCGTCAAAATTATTGTTTATTTCATTCATCATTCACTGTTTATTCAGTTCATCAAAATACTGAATGAGGTCGCATAAAAAAAATCATTTAACCAATCTATATTTGATCATTCGTCAAAATTATTGTTTGTTTCATTCATCATTCATTGTTTATTCATCATCAAAATACAGAATGACGTCGCATAAAAAAAATCATTTAACCAATCTATATTTGATAATTCGTCAAAATTATTGTTTGTTTCATTCATCATTCATTGTTTATTCAGTTCATCAAAATACTGAATGACGTCGCATAAAAAAAATCATTTAACCAATCTATATTTGATAATTCGTCAAAATTATTGTTTCTTTCATTCATCATTCATTGTTTATTTAGTTCATCAAAATACTGAATGACGTCGCATAAAAAAATAATTTAACCAATCTATATTTGATAATTCGTCAAAATTATTGTTTCTTTCATTCATCATTCATTGTTTATTCAGTTCATCAAAATACTGAATGACGTCGCATAAAAAAAATCATTTTACCATTCTATATTTGATAATTCGTCAAAATTATTGTTTCTTTCATTCATCATTCATTGTTATTCAGTTCATCAAAATACTGAATGACGTCGCATAAAAAAATTATTTAACCAATCTATATTTGATAATTCGTCAAAATTATTGTTTATTTCATTCATCATTCATTGTTTATTCAGTTCATCAAAATACTGAATGACGTCGCATAAACAAAATCATTTAACCAATCTATATTTGATAATTCGTCATAATTATTGTTTCTTTCATTCATCATTCATTGTTTATTCAGTTCATCAAAATACTGAATGACGTCAAATAAAAAAAATCATTTAACCAATCTATATTTCATAATTCGTCAAAATTATTGTTTTTTTCATTCATCATTCATTGTTTATTCAGTTCATCAAAATACTGAATGACGTCGCATAAAAAAATAATTTAACCAATCTATATTTGATAATTCGTGAAAATTATTGTTTCTTTCATTCATCATTCATTGTTTATTCAGTTCATCAAAATACTGAATGACGTCGCATAAAAAAAATCATTTAACCAATCTATATTTGATAATTCGTCAAAATTATTGTTTATTTCATTCATCATTCATTGTTTATTCAGTTCATCAAAATACTGAATGACGTCGCATAAAAAAAATAATTTAACCAATCTATATTTGATAATTCGTCAAAATTATTGTTTCTTTCATTCATCATTCATTGTTTATCTAGTTCATCAAAATACTGAATGACGTCGCATAAAAAAATAATTTAACCAATCTATATTTTATAATTCGTCAAAATTATTGTTTTTTTCATTCATCATTCATTGTTTATTCAGTTCATCAAAATACTGAATGACGTCGCATAAAAAAAATCATTTAACCAATCTATATTTGATAATTCGTCAAAATTATTGTTTATTTCATTCATCATTCATTGTTTATTCAGTTCATCAAAATACTGAATGACGTCGCATAAAAAAAATCATTTAACCAATCTATATTTGATAATTCGTCAAAATTATTGTTTCTTTCATTCATCATTCATTGTAATTCAGTTCATCAAAATACTGAATGACGTCGCATAAAAAAATCATTTAACCAATCTATATTTGATAATTCGTCAAAATTATTGTTTCTTTCATTCATCATTCATTGTTTATTCAGTTCATCAAAATACTGAATGACGTCGCATAAAAAAAATCTTTTAAACAATCTATATTTGATAATTCGTCAAAATTATTGTTTATTTTATTCATCATTCATTGTTTATTCAGTTCATCAAAATACTGAATGACGTCGCATAAACAAAATCATTTAACCAATCTATATTTGATAATTCGTCAAAATTATTGTTTCTTTCATTCATCATTCATTGATTATTCAGTTCATCAAAATACTGAATGACGTCGCATAAAAAAAATAATTTAACCAATCTATATTTGATAATTCGTCAAAATTATTGTTTCTTTCATTCATCATTCATTGTTTATTCAGTTCATCAAAATACTGAATGACGTCGCATAAAAAAAAATCATTTAAACAATCTGTATTTGATAATTCGTCAAAATTATTGTTTATTTCATTCATCATTCATTGTTTATTCAGTTCATCAAAATACTGAATGACGTCGCATAAAAAAATCATTTAACCAATCTATATTTGATAATTCGTCAAAATTATTGTGTCTTTCATTCATCATTCATTGATTATTCAGTTCATCAAAATACTGAATGACTTCGCATAAAAAAAATCATTTAACCAATCTATATTTGATAATTCGTCAAAATTATTGTTTCTTTCATTCAAAAAGAGCGTAATTTCTTCTAATAAAATGACAAACCGATTAAGAACTTGACCGGAACTGAGCCATCGAACATTGTTGTGTGTCAAAATCCCTGAATACTGGCTGTCCACTTCCTCCAATAATTACTCATATTGTCGTTCATTATGTTTTTTTATTCCTCTAATTCAAGTTTCTATCTTTGCGACCTTGAAAAGCGGGACCTAGTTAGACTCTTCAAACGCGTGTTTTACTCTCCTCATGTAAACGAGACCGTAATAAATATGTTTTTTTATTATTATTATTTACCACATATATTCATTCAAGTGGTATTTTATAATTTTATAGATTCTACTTAATCGGCATTCATATAAATCTTAAAACAGCATTATGTATAATCAAAAAATCTAAAGCATTTTACAAAAGACATTTAGTCTTTTTTTTTATTTTAAGTTCTTTATTAAGACTTGTATTTTCTTCATATTTTTAAAGTCGGGTTCGAAAAATAATTAAAATTATTTATGTATATGATGAAATGAGGATGATAAATTTATAAAAATTAATTAATTAAAAAGCCTTTGTAGGTTCGTGTCTGACCCGCATGTCATAGGTTCGCCATCCCTGCTCTATGTCATGTTGCAGCCTCGGTCAATCAGTGGTATCGAGAAAGGGATGTAAAACGTCTTTCCTGGCCCATAGGACATTTGTGGGACAAGTTAGATCGTCTCTGATGTACCAGGGAACCACGTCCGAATTCTACAGCTGAGCTTGCGACATTCTTGAAGTAGAAATGGACACAAATTCCCATAGCTGTGTATCAAAACCTTGTTGAAAGTATATCCGTAAGGGTTTTCTAATGTAATTGCAGTGCGTGGGAGGATTATCCGCCTATTAAAGCATGTATTAATAAATACATAACCGCTCTGTATTTGAATCAATATTGGAAATCAAATAGACTTAAATTGAAGTACACTAATTTCTTAACATTTGTTTGGAAAGTTTTAGCATACTAATTTCTAGAAGAGATTTAAGTAGTTTGCAAATTGCAAGTTCTATTACGTACGTTAGAAGTGATAACTTTAAGGCCTTACAGAGCTTCCCTATTAAATCCTATTTTAAATGGTTGTTTGATTGAACCAGTAAACATCCTGGAGAGGGGTTGTTAAGGTTCAGACAACCCCTAAAAATTAGCAAATTTTCAGTTTATTAACCCTCTAAGTGGCTTCGACGAGATATCTCGTACTTCAAGATCTGACCAATTTTATTAATCACGAGATATATCATGATCAAGATGTTACCGATTTTTTCCCTATGACGATATCAAGATCTCTAATGATTTTAATAATGACGAGATATTCCATCAAGACCACACACCAGGAGGTTGAAACTTCAATCAATCTGAAAACATCAATTGATTTTTAGAGAATTTTATACAATTATATACCAATCTCAAATGAGAGTTTGGATTCATGGGTTGAAGTATTGATTAAGGTTGTTGATATAAATTTCAGTATGGAAATGTTTATATTCGCCTTCTTTGTTTATTAGACAGCAGGAAAAGAAAACGTAAATTTCATCCTGAGGGAACAATTCCACAAACAGTCCACTCACAACTTATGGTTTTCCCTAGGTTTATTTCTTTCTTATGTGTTAGTAAAACTTTCCGAATGTGCGTATATCCATAACTTAATGATGTGTCTTGTGTTTGGATCAACATGGCCGAATATGAGCCTACCGCATGTATCCAAACCCAACCAACTTAAACGGGAAGAAGATTACTGACTTTGAGGATCGATTGCAAAGTTTTGGGTGAAAAGGAAATTTATCCTAAAGATTATCATGATTGCAACCACTTTCTCAACCCCTCCCTCAGTAAAGTTATGGGTGTGGACTCGATTTCAAATGTCCTTGTTAAAGGATGCATGTAAGTCAATACATTAACCATCATGATGATTGTCTCAACTAGGTATCACACAATTGGTAAAACTGACCACATCTTGATGACAGGATATTTCGTAAAAAAAAGAAAGAAAATTGATCACAATATTAATATTATCATCACAAAAATCGCCAATAACTTGATGACGAGATCTGTCGTCAATAAAAGAAAATTGACCAGATCTTGACCCCGTTATCGAAAAACAATTGACAACACCGGGGTGTCTCGTTGTTGGCAAAAATGATCAGATCTTGATGGAGGAGATATCTCGTTGAAACCACTTGAAAAGTTAAGTCCGTTTTAACATTTCTCACCCTTTGTTGAAGTTCTTTAGAAATGGAGAATTGGCGAGTTCTTTTCTGACAGCGAGAGTTATATAGCTTGAACAGAAGTCGATAGGAGATACTCTGATTTTACATTTTTCTGTGCATGAATATCTTTTTCCAATCGCAGTCTTCAAGAATACGGATTCGCCAAATAATACTTGTTTTCCAGCCTCCACATCCTTTATCCAAAGCGGCACATTCTCTTCAGGAGAATACGATATTAAGTTTCTCTTGATCCTTTGCCACACGGAATCGTACCTTGTCGACGCTAAACTCTGAAAGAAATTATTTTTTTCATTTTGTAACTATTTTAAATTCATTTCTGGACATTCGACATTCTAATTACAATAAATTACCAAAGCATGCACTTATTAATTTTTTTCTCCAAAAGTTAACAATAATGGTCCTTCAGATTATACAATATCTAAAAAGTTCTTTGATGGACCCTAAAATATTTTACCGAAGTGAACTAGTAGTTTCTATTACACATGTTATGCTACCGGAAGTTGACTTATATGACACTGAGCATGTTCTAATAAAATCGCCTGAATCCGTTGCCAAAACCATGTCATATTTTATCATGATACTAGTTATTTTACATGCAGTCAATTTGTATTGAGTTTCTTTGAAATTCGATATTATTAAGTTCCGTAAGTTCTTAGCATTTAGAAACAAATACGGTTTTTGGTACTGTTTGTCTGAAATGTTTTGAAACATATTATGTTCGAAATATATCAGAGGTATATGAAGTTATCAATCTCATACGTTCTTTGTTGCGCTTTTTTTTTATCATATTTCTTTTGAAACCCTAACCTATGTTTGAGTTGTCTTTTATTAATGTTTCAAAATATATATTTGATCTTTTGTACTCGCATTATATTGACGTTACTCACGTCACAATGTACTTTGATGTTTTTTTCGTATATGCAGAGCTTTTTGAGTATTTTTGGAATTATATATTGATAAATTACGTATCATAGAAGGAAGCTATGACATTATATATAAATTGTTCTCTTTGTTGTGCAGTAAAGAAAAATGAGCGTTTACGAGATTCAAGTTACATGTGAAAAAAGATTCGAATTTTTTAATTTATATTACAGTAAATAGATTATTTATTTTTAAAAGTCATTCCTAACATTGCTAAATGAAGAAGAAAAGGTATAATCATGTAAAACAATTTTCAGTCTTATTATTTTAGTAGCAGAATACAATTTTAGAATTAGCCTGTGTAATACACACTAAAAATAAGGCACAAGGTACAAATAAATAGACCCTTTTAAAGTAAAAACTTTGTTGCAACAATATTATTTTTGCATGTGAATATTATATCTGAATTTTTTGTGATTGAAATAAATATTAAATTTATGTATTTATATATAAATTGTTTTTCTTTCTCTAGTCCTGATTTTAAAGATTAGATCATTCGTATACCTAGTAATATTTAATAGAACAAAAATTATTTGAACAGTTCAGCTTTTACTGGCAATACACTTTTTTTTTTTTCAAAGTTGGTTTGGATGAAATAAATGGTTTTGGAGGAGCCCGTTTCGAAAAAAAAATTGCGAGGAAAACAATTTCCCAAACATATGCTTCCTGTAACAAATTATATATTTTATTGATTTTCAGTCCTTAGTGTTCTATGATGAAATCGTACGGGTAGGGGTAAACTAATTTTACTTTATTTACTACACACTATTAAAATATTCCTTCAAAATTTCTCCGAGTTTGATCTCTTTCAGGAAACAATTAAAAAAGGTGATGTTTTATGTAAGTTGCTCGCTTCATAATAATTTTGGTGGAGATATAGCGTTGAAATATTACCGATAAGCAAATTTTCGAAAAACCGGTAAATGTTCCAACTTCTATTCTGGTGTCCCTTAGTAAGTCTTCCATCGTCTCGAATTTAGGCTTAAGTTTGACAACAGTGAAAGTTGACGTGATGTTTCCTATGTATGAGTGCATGAGGACAACACATCCCGCAAAGCACCAGACACCCTGAAGAATTCGAAAACTCGTCGAGGACGCAACATGCCGCAGGTGCCAACTCTCCATGCTACCGAAATCTGAAAAAATACACAATAAATTGACTGTTATTGTATGAAAAATCCCCGTTAACATCTTCATTTTATGTTTTTAATTCAATTCGACAGCTTGTTTTAATTGTAAACGCAATAAATGGGGAGAAAGTGAAGATTTTAATTCCCATTTTGGAACATTAAACCTCCCCGTGGTTTTATCGACGAGGTATCTCATCATTATATTGAAACTGACCAGATCTTGAGGCACGATATATCTCGAAATTGGAAGCATACTTACCAGATCTTGCGGGGATGATCTATCTCAACATTTTAAGAAAACTGACCAAGATTCATGGACGATAAATCTCGACTTTCTAAGAAAATTGACCAGGTCTTGATCAACGATACAATTGAACATTGGGAGAAACTGGTCAGATCTTGACTGACGATATATTTCCACATTGGAAGAAAATTAACCAGGAATTGACTGGATGATATACCTCTACATTAGAAGAAAAATTAGCAGGTTTTGATAAACGTTATAAATCAACATTAGGAGTAAACTGACCTGACAATGGACGGTATAGAGCCGTATTCAAGTCAAAAATCAAATTGATGGGCATACTTATTTGTGTTATCTGAACAAAAATAGTGAGGCACATTCACAATCAAGTGGACGTACTACAGTCAAAAGAGACGTACAACTGGAAAACTCGCGTTCCTCTTGCTAAAAGCTGGTAAAGTGCAATAAATCAAATAAACGTATTTTACTATTGATTTTGACTTAAAAAATCTATCTAGCCCTTTGAATCGATGAGCTACATATATTTTTTTATTATCGTCCGGTTGCTAGACTGTAACTAGATTAGTAACTGGTTGCGGGTTTGTAACTAGATTCAACCCAAATCAGTCATATACATGGGGGCTGGTGTGTGTTAAATATGTCATGGATCCATCTGAAGTTGACATGGTGTGGAAGTTCGCAGAGTAAGGTGACAGCTCATGTGTTGACATCGTCTTCTGATTGTAGTTCAAATTGCGTGGTGTTGTTCTCGGATCTTTACGTTCGGGATTGATTCCGGATCATTCCCAATAGCCCATTGTGTTGGCCCAATGCGACGTGAATTCAACTACCTACCTTACACATTCATACCAATTTATGTGCAATTCCCATCCCTTGATTCTTTAAATATTCAGACGTAGGTTATGCTTTGCTTTTTGAGACATGAGTGAATATTTTTAATGCATCAATTAGACTGTTATTAAAAGGGTCATTAAATGGGTAAAACGTCAGATTCATATATAATATTAATTAAAAATAGTCTCAAAATTTCTTTAAAATAAATTAAAGTTATGAGTTATTAAATGTACTCTATAACAAAAAATTCGACTCACCAAGAAGGTACAAAATTACAGTGGTGCCGGGCTCGATCTACTTGGAACGGCTCTGAAGCTTTAGTGACGAGTCCCGTTTCGAACTGTGTCCTGACGACAACCGTAGACGTGTCTGGAGCATCGTGAGTATCCTGCCTTTACTATGACACGCCACACATGCTCACAGCAGGGCGTTATGGTCTGGTATGTCATCTTCTTTGATAGCCGGACCCCTTTGGTAGTCATTTCTGGCACACTTACTGCACAGCGGTACGTAGACGACATTCTACGACCACTTGTGTTGCCGTTCCAATTTACATCCCGGACTTACTTTTCAACACGATACCGCCCAGCCGTACACGGCACGTGTTGCTTTGAATTATCTTCAAGCTTTCCCAACACTTAATTGGCCAGTTAGGTCTGTCTCCCATAGAGCAAATTTGGGACGTTATAGGAAGGCTATTGCAACCATCCCGGAAAGTTGACTACTTAGCCCGAAGCTTGGAGACAAGATCGAAAGAAATTCCGCAGGATACCATCCGGAAACTTTTTCAGTCTTTGCCACACCGGATGACAGCTTGCATCCAGTCCAGAGGTGGATCAACGCTTTATTTGACTTCCTCCCTTTGTAACGGTCAATCTCTGAAATTTATCATTCAATTTTTCTGAAATTTTAATCGTTTGTGTTTTTATGTATGTTCTTCACATCCCCTAATTTTTATAGTCGCAATCGCACAATTTCTTCTTGGTGTGTCATTCTTTTAGTTATAGAATGTACATTATAAATTACAAAATTAATTAGAGTTAACTGAAAAATTAAAAATGGAAAATTAGTAAATGAACAGTTTTATATCTCCTACTTCTTTTGCTGCAAAACTGCCTTACCTTTTCCTATCAATGGTTTCTGAAATGTCCAAATATACTTCGAAAATGTGTCAAATTTTTCTTTTTTGAATGCTGATGGAAGGGTATGGTAAATTGTACTTGCTGCACATGAAACTGCAATTGTGCTTGTAAATACAGCCAGCCACACCTTAAAAAATTTCAAATAAAAGATTACTCACAGGCCTACAATAACTTTCCGACTTGAAACATTTTATGAAGCAAGCCAAATGCTGAAAATACCCGATATCAAAAAAAAAGCCTTGCACAATTCTACATATCGCTCACTCCTTTCATCAATGTTATGTCTCAAAAATAGGCGATTTTTAGTCATACCTGTTTTCAGAATGCCCTGAAAGATTAGTATTTCCTTGCAAGATCGAAATCTCTCTCCGTTTAATATTTAGCCGCTAGAGAGCAGAAGTAATTTTTTATTTTTAATACATTACAATCTTTTTTTTTTTTTAACTTTAAAATCATTCACCTGAAAATCACGTTTCTTGGGACGTTCTTTAAGGAGTGAGCGATATGTAATAATAGCAGTAATGCGTTTTTATACTATGATGAGGATTTTCAGTGTAAACTATCAAATGACCCGAAGAGAAGAATTTTACTTTCCGTTATACACTACTCGCGATTGATAAGTAATCAAATTAACTTAAAATGCCACTGACATTGTCCAATCTTCTATAAAATCAACGGCGGAAAGATAACATTTCGTAGTTTCTATAGTAAAATATTCTTGTAAAAACTGTTTCCTAGAACCGAGTATCAATAAAATTCTTCTTTGAGGGTTTTGTTTCTTTCCCTGCAACACAGAGCCCTATGAGCATGGGAAATGAATGGGAATTTCAACGAGATATCTTGTCCATAAAGATCTGACTGATTTTGCAAAGACGTAATTTCTCGTCATCAGTATAATGCCGATTTCATGATGGTGACAAAATAAAGATCTGACTAATTTTGCAAAGACGTAATTTCTCGTCATCAGTATAATGCCGATTTCATGATAGTGACAAAATAAAGATCTGACTAATTTTACAAAGACGTAATTGCTCGTCATCAGTATAATGCCGATTTCATGATGGTGACAAAATAAAGATCTGACTAATTTTGCAAAGACGTAATTTCTCGTCGTCAGTACAATTCCGATTTCATGATGGTGACAAAATAAAGATCTGGCTGATTTTGCAAAGACGTAATTTCTCGTCATCAGTATAATGCCGATTTCATGATGGTGACAAAATAAAGATCTGACTAATTTTGCAAAGACGTAATTTCTCGTCATCAGTATAATGCCGATTTCATGATAGTGACAAAATAAAGATCTGACTAATTTTACAAAGACGTAATTTCTCGTCATCAGTATAATGCCGATTTCATGATGGTGACAAAATAAAGATCTGACTAATTTTGCAAAGACGTAATTTCTCGTCATCAGTACAATTCCGATTTCATGATGGTGACAAAATAAAGATCTGGCTGATTTTGCAAAGACGTAATTTCTCGTCATCAGTATAATGCCGATTTCATGATGGTGACAAAATAAAGATCTGACTAATTTTGCAAAGACGTAATTTCTCGTCATCAGTATAATTCCGATTTCATGATGGTGACAAAATAAAGATCTGACTGATTTTGCAAAGACGTAATTTCTCGTCATCAGTATAATACCGATTTCATGATGGTGACAAAATAAAGATATGACTAATTTTGCAAAGACGTAATTTCTCGTCATCAGTATAATTCCGATTTCATGATGGTGACAAAATAAAGATCTGGTCAGTTTTCTTCTAATGACGAGACGACGAGGGATGAACGAGATATCTAGTCCATCAAGATCTGGTCAGTTTTGCCAATGACGACATACCTCGTAGAAACAACCATGAGGTGGGTTTATTCCAGTCTAAACATTTTTAAAATTGAAAGATAAGATATCTGGACTTTAAGGATTGTGTTTAGTATCCTTATTACTACTGATCTTGTCAATTATTGTCACACGTTATTGTGCCACTTTGTGAAAGAACAAAATAAAATAAATGGGTTTGAAAATACAAGAGAAAAAGTACTAAATTAATTTTTTTCGCTTATCTTAAGCATATTTATATATGAGACTAGCTGATGGTCCCGCATCTGGTTGAGTAGCAATGTCGTCGTCATCTTCCAGGTCATAAATGAGTTCTCTCATATTTTGAATGAGTTCATCGTCACTAAGAATTTGGAATCCAAGGTCCATAGAATCAACACACCAGCCACTCGATTACGTCCTCTGCACTGCACTCAGAACATCCAGGAATGTTTCTTATGTCCTCAATTGATACTTCGTCCTTATCGGATTCGTCATTCACCGAAAAGAAACTTTTAAAATGCGGACTTTGCTGATTTCTTACTTTCTCAAAACGATCCGGATAATTGGCAACCCGGATAATTGGTATTCCGGACAACTGGAGTCGGATAATTGGTGTTTGATTGTAGCGGCTCTCTTTGTTTTATTTTTTATTTATATATTTTTAGTCGAGTATTCTTGAAAAAAATCTAGAACCAAAATCATCTTTAAATTAACATAAAACGGTCTTATTACAAGTTGTTTGTTGAAAAAAGAACCAGGCTGCAGAGTATATTATGAAATCAGGTGACATTTTTCGGCAGCAGGGACTCTGCAAAATACAAGAACTGAGTCATCTCGTTTCAAATATGGTTTTATTCGAGGGTTACCAAAAAATGTTTTGGCATGCAATTCAGGACTTTGTGTAATTCAAGTACCACATTATTCCGGTTCATAAAAGTTGCATTTTCCTGAGTTTAAAAAAGATGCAAATTAAGTACGAAAATGACACAATGTATCGAAATGTAACTCAATCGGTAAACGTGATATTGTCAACCGAATCCTAAAATTCGAGTTTATTAAGGGTATTAGTATTGAAATGTTTTATTTAAGTGTTAAACGAGATTTTTACTATTCCTGCGATTCCTAGATTATGGAACCGATTCTGTGCAGAAAAAATGTGAGCTATTGAATTTATATACGAATCAGTCTATTGTGTGTGTGTAAGAAATAAAACAGGAAAATTAAATAAATTAAATCTATCTAAATAAAAAGGAAAATAGCTCTTAGCATATATATTTTTAGAGTTAAAAACACATTGTGTAGTCAACATACAGGAACAATTATTCCAAGAATCAAGCTAAACTAGTTTAGAATTAGTTACGTTAATCCCCGATTCCATCAAACCTCTCAACTTGCACATACACAGAAAGTAACAGATATCAGCTTAACAGTCGAGTATAGAAATCCTAATTTCAGTTTGGAAACAAAAACAGAAGCCGTGATTAAATAGAGGGGAATCAACTACCAAGTAAAATACCAAAAACCCAATTCTAAAGCGAAAACATTTAGTGTGACGCATTGTTCCGATTGATAAAGAAGCTCTTGAGAAAGCGAGCAAATGCTATAATTAACATGCAGTGATTGATGAAGGTTTGTGCGATGTTATACAGAATATCCATGTTGAAGTCGCTTTTCAAGATCATTAGGAAATCCCGAATGCAACGAACCTGTTCATTCATAAAAAAGCGCGACTGAATGAATATATGTTACTACTAGCAAAATACCCGACCTTACTCGGTTTGAATTCGTTTACTCTAGATTGAAGAGATAATCAAAATATATAATGACTTACGTTTTTTTTAGAATAAAAATTTATTTTAACACCTTTCGCCATCTTTATATTTTCTACAACTTACTTCGGACACAAATCCTACACATGCATATCCATTCATGTAATACATTTCACATACATCGCACAATTGCTGTATGACAAAGCTACAAAAAGACGAAAGGTGATACTAAGGTTACTACTATAAAAGACGATTTATAGGAAGATTTGGAATTCCCTTTCTTAAGTTCTTTTCATGTGCAACTCAATTAATTAAAATTACGATTTACGGAGAGTGCTTTCGCACTCATAGTCAACAAAACAATATTTTTTTACTTGTTATTTGGCATTTATTTTTGTTTTTTTATTTGGCACTCTTGCCTCCGGTATGCGACATTGTGAAATTTTGCAATCTTCTCCTGTCTTACTACAACGAATTTTTTAATGTAGGAAAAAGTTATAGTTTGGATTTTTAAACATTATTATTCTTTCAATAACGACATTATTCTTTAAATAACGGCATTATTGTTTAAATAACGGCATTATTCTTTAAATAACGGCATTATTCTTTAAATAACGGCATTATTCTTTCAATAACGGCATTATTCTTTCAATAACGGCATTATTCTTTCAATAATGGCATAACTACACTTAAAATTTACTGAAAATTTATACTGACTTACCTAACATTTTTAAGTCTAATACTTTGTGGTGCTGTTGCGTGTGATGAGAAGGAAAACACATTTATTAAAATAATAAATATTTAAAACAGGAAACAGCAAAGTAAAACAAAATAAAAGATGTCGCAAAAAATTGTTCTAAAGATATTAATTTGTGATTCAATTTTATCTCTTGATCTCGCACAGTTGCCACAACTTACAACTAAAAGTGTATAAAATTTAGATATGTGAAATTAATTCAGAGCGAAAGAACCAGAAAAAATATCACTGCTCGCGCGATCTTGTTCATTCTCGTTTCATTGAAAAATATCGTCTGTCCCAAATATTCGGAAATCGTTTTCATTGCGCAAAGAATAAAAATAAGACTCGAAATAAATGAAGTATCAGAGATAAAATTCCATAAAAAAAAAAAAAAATTTGAAGAATAATTACTTTTTCAGCAGTACTGGTAAAGCAATCGTAATATTCAATAGACATTCCAATATTTCCAAAACTACCAAATTATGGTTGATTTAAGTATACTTACTCAGGTGTTTTAGCATGAAACTCAACTAAATATAACAATAAAGAAATGTTTAATATTGCATTCACTAAACTAATAGATAATGTATAAAATAAAATACAATGCAATGAAATATCTGGAATACAATTTATGTGATGTCTACACAAACACACAAACACAAAATCGAGCATAGAACAGAAAGACGGACAGACAGACTTTCGCAACCAATGCCACTCACTAAATGAAGATAAATACTCACTGTATGCAAATTTTCATGAAAATATCTCAAACCGCGTGGACGTGTATAGGGCACAACATACAGACAGACAGACAGACAGACAGACAGACAGACACCAAACGAGAAAAAGGCGGATTCGGCATCAGAAGGGTCCAAAACGGATAGAAAACTTGAAATGGGTCGAAAATATTGAATGTACAAACAAACACTCCATTCTTATTTATATAGATGTCACTGTTTTTCTTTGTGTTTACATCCAGTTATTTTATGTTTTCTAAAATTTAGGTCAACCTCAGTCGTTTGTTTCCTTTATAAACTTTCTTATTTTATTTTGAAAAGAATATTATCTCAAAATCCTGCAAATTAACAGACGAAGTGTCCAGATTTCTTGTTTCATTTCTTGAACAGCCCTTTTAGAGTTAGTTTCGAAGCATCACTGTTATTAAGTAACCATAAATTTGTAATGAACATTTTATCCCTCAAATTGAAGTTTCTTCCTTCAGTTCTTGTTCCAAGTAAAAATAAAAATTGCTTTATTTTAGTTCTAAATTTTAAAAGTTTTAGGTCAAAACCTGTTGGGGAAGACAGTTTGGTACAATGAATCTCATTTCCTTTACCTTAATTTTGCTTTCTTTACTTATTTTTTCATTGCTATTTATGTGGCAGTAAGAAGTATGTGACTCCTTGGTCTTAGGTTCACCAGTCTTACCATTAGAATGTTATATCGAAGAGCTAAAATAGTTTCTTAAACAAGGACCAGCCCTATCACAAAGGTTTATAAGTGTTTTATATCACTAACAGGGCCATTATCAAAGCATCTGTGAAATATGAGGGATGTTCAACGAAGAATGATCACAATTTTTTTCTTAAAAAATACAAAAATTCTTAAAAAATCAAGAAAAAAAAATTCATATTGAATGTGTAGCGGGATAAGTGGATACATAAGTGGATAGCGCAAGTTTCACGGTCATGACGTCATTGCTGAGGCCTTGGCTGCTGATCAAGAACGCCTAGTTTACTTTCGCCTACGGCAAAAATGGATGTGACACGCGTCGCGTAATACGCTGCATTGAAATTTAGTTTTCACCTAAAAAAATCGTCAGCTGAAGTCTATGTGATTAACAGAAGTCTACGTGAACAACAGAAATCTACGTGTCCTTCACTAAAACACATCTAGAAGATGGTTTAAAATGGTTAAAAAAGGGAAACAATCGATTGCCCAAGCAACAGAGCTCTCTGAACGGAAGTCTACTACATTGCTAACACAGAAGAAGTCTAGAGTCGATGCTTCTGCAGTGAAAGTTATATAATTTTTCGATATTCGAGGAATGGTGTATCAGCATGTTGTACCATAGCGTACAATTGTAACTGTGGAATACTACAGAAATGTACTGAAAACCCTCCAAGGCCATACCCATCGCGAAAGACCGCATTTGAAAGCAACAAGATGGATGACGTGTCAGAGTACGCCGTCTGCCAGGCGAACAGTTGCTCCCCTTGTTGTGAAACATGAGCAACCAATCAAAACGCGCAGATGGCGCTGCTTGTTGTCTCCTTTTGTCTGAAATCTTTAGAACGATTTGAGTATCAGAAATTGTATGATTGATTGGATAACGATCAGCTTCGTGCTGAATTTAGGGGATGTACCCTTACCTTTACCTAATTGTTCGTTTGTAAATATGTAATTATAGTACACATTAAATACTAGAATATTAAACCTGTTCCTGCTATAATTATTTATTGCCCATGCATCTTAAAATCACTGAACCACCTCGATGAAAAATAATCCAAAATCTGGTGCATCGCGCCGAGAAGTGAAGTTTGTGTTCCCGAAGTGAATTATTTGGATTACTTGAAGGGTAAGACCGATTGAGCTGGAAGCGGGTAAGCGAAATTTTCTTTATTTGAATACCGACTTTGAACAAAACGAAACAAAGAGTACTGCAGAAATTCCAGACCGGAATGCGCAAATGGCGCAAGATTTAGGAAAACTGAAACAGAAACGTTCTACTTTGAGACAGCTATGTACAAAATTAATTAAGAAAATAGAAACTGCTGTCGCTACTAATTTAGATGCTGAAGCTGATTTGGCTTTGTGGGAAGAATTGGATGAAACTCGAGCACAATTAATGGAAAAAAGCATAGTACTTAATTCACTTAATGATAGAATAGAGAATTTAATAAGTATCGATAATATCGAAGAATACGAGGCAGAAATTATTACTTCTGAAGAATTTAAAGACAAAATTATATCATGCAAACAAAAGATCAATAGAAAAATGAGTGAGATCCGTAAGCAGGAAACTGCACCAAACGAAACAAGGGAAAACAAATAGATATTTTGTTGGGTTCCGATTATTATTGGTCCATTTTGACGGGAAATAATAAACGTTTATCATCAAATCTCGTTTTGAATGAAACCAAATTCGGTTGGACTCTTCACGGTAGATTTTCTAATGCTTCCTTGAATGACTCATTAAGTGCAATGCATGTTTCGATTTGGGAAGAAAATAAGGATGAAGAAAGAGCGTCAATTCAACTTCAGAAGTTTTTCAAACTTGAGTCATTGGGAATTAAAGACGAGCCATCTGATAGAAAATTATGCGATAAACAAATGCTAGAAGATTTTGAGGAAAACATTCAATTTAAAAATAATCGGTATGAAACCAAGTTGCCTACAAAATTTGAAACATTTAATCTTCCAAACAATTACGAAACCGCAAAAAAGAGATTCGACAGCTTAATAAAAAGATTTCGAAATAACCTTACACTGTTCGAAGAATACAGAGCGATCATTCAGGAATACATTACTTTAGGAATTGTAGAGGAGGTCAAACCTCAAGAAATAAATTCAACAAACGGCAATTTAACATACTATTTACCCCATCACCCTGTAATTCGGAAAGATAAAAGGAATTGGCGAATCGTGTTTGATGCCTCGTGCCACGCGCCTTGTGAGTCATCCTTAAATGACATTCTAGTTCCAGGTCCAAATTTAAACTCTTACTTGTTCGATTTGCTTTTACAATTTCGAAATCATAAGATCGCAGTAGTGGCCGATATAGAAAAGGCTTTCTTACAGATAAGTCTCGCTGAAGTTGACAGAGATGTGACACGTTTCTTGTGGATAGATGAACTTCCACAAGATTATGACTTTCCAGAAAAACCCAAAATCCTTAGAATGACGCGAGTACTATTTGGTGTGACTTCAAGTCCTTTTTTGTTAGGAGCTGTTATTAAGCATCATCTTAAGAGGTTTGAGAACGAGTTCTCAGACACCTGTTCTGTGATTAGTTCTTCAATGTATGTAGATGACTTGTTGACAGGTGCGTCCAATGTTGAAAAGGCTTTGAAACTATCAACGGAGTCCAAAGATATTTTCCTCAAGGCCAATATGTCCCTACGTAAATGGCAGAGTAATTCTTCTGGTTTGAAGGAACATTTAAAGATTTTAAAATTTGATGTCTCTCCTGATTTGTCATCTGACACCACTCCATTTAAAATCTTAGGATTAATTTGGAACACAGAAAATGACACCTTTAAAATAGATAATCAAAATCTTTGTGAATTTGTGAGATGTCAGGAAAAGACAAAAAGAACTGTTATTCAGACATCTGGTAGAATTTTTGATCCATTGGGATTTTTGTCACCATTTACAGTCCGTATAAAAATTATTTTCCAGTCATTATGGGAACGTGGCATCGATTGGGATCAAAATTTACCACAATATTTGCAAAAAGATTGGGACATTTGGTGTGAACAACTTCCATACCTTAGTACTGTAGAAGTGCCTAGATATTACTTTTGTGACTTAATGGATGAATTTCCAAACAGGGTAGAGTTACACTGTTTTACTGACTCAAGTGAAAAGGCTTACGGTGCAGTAATTTACCTAAGATTCGCTACTGACGACGGCAAAATTAAAACTGTCTTGGTTGCTTCAAAGAACAGATTAGCTCCCATTAAACGTTTAAGCTTACCAAGATTGGAACTCATGGGCGCAATTATAGGAGCAAGACTTGCAAGTCATATTACGTCCGTTCTCAAGATAAGCTTCATGAAACTTTTTTTGTGGACTGATTCAAACATTGTGTTACATTGGATTCAAAGCCCTTCGAATTCTTGGAAACCCTTCGTGAGCAACCGAGTGTCCGAAATCCAAAGTTTGACTGATCCAATGGACTGGCGACATTGTCCAGGGCGTGACAATCCTGCAGACCGACTGACTAGAGGACGATCTATTACTGATCTGAAAATTGACAGTTTGTGGTGGTTTGGTCCTCCCTGGTTGACACAATAAAGCGATGTCTGGCCAAGAGAAGCAACAGAAATAGACGATAACTTAAGAAAATCAGAAACCAGACAGAAAAAGATGAACATTTCTCAGAAGTTTTGCACATCCGCTCCAAATGAGCCACTTATGAAGATTGAAACCTTCAGTTCTCTTCGGAAGATCATCCGAATAGTAGCCTGGATCAAAAGGTTTATACATAACTTGAGAAGTTCCAACAAACGAGAAGGCTGTTTATCTGCTGAGGAATTACGAGAAGCCGAAATGCATCTTGTTAGAGAAGTGCAAAAGAAGAATTACGGAGATGAAATAAAGGCATTGAAAGAGAAATCCCAGATTGGAAAGAAATCTAAAATTTACAGTTTGTGTCCATATCTAGATGAAGAAAACTTATTGCCAATTGGAAGCAGGCTCAATCAAGCCGACTTCACCCCCAACGAAATCAATCCTGTTCTTCTACCGAAGAATGAATTATTCACTGAACTGTTGATAAATAGAGAACACGAAAGAGTGATGCACAGCGGAGTGTCGCTGACACTTACGCAGATAAGAAGAGAATTTTGGATACCAAAGGGAAGACAGTTAGTAAAAAGAACCATCAACAAATGCTTAATTTGTAAAAAATATATGTTAAGACCAGCAAGGCAATTGACAGGACAGTCTATTCCGACAATGCAAAGAGTTTGAAGGCAGCTGACAAAGAATTACAACGTTTAGCAAGTATTTTAAAGGATCAAGATCTAGAGGATTTCATCTCAAACAAAGGAATAACCTGGAAAAATATTATTGAACACGCTCCATGGTGGGGAGGATTTTACGAACGTTTAGTGAAAAGCGTCAAGGATCCACTACGAAAAATCCTAGGAAAAGCCCTCCTGACATTTGAAGAACTAACAACCATCTTGAGTGAAATTGAAGCCGTCGTGAATATGCGTCCACTGACTTACACCACAAGTGATTTCGGCGATCCAGAGCCACTTCGGAAGGAATGATTTCAGCTATCCTCTTCACTTTGCTGAACTGGAGAACAAACTTTCTAACAAGGACATATTGATCAAGAGAAAGATGTACCAAACCAGACTGTTAAAACAGTTATGGCTTAAGTGGAAGGAACAGTATTTGCTTCACCTCAATTCTGCCCATCATTTCCTAACACCTGAAAGGCATAGAAATCTCCAAATTGGGGATGTTGTTTTAGTAGATGGGACTAATAAATCAAAATTGTTATGGGATATGGGAATTGTGAAGGAAGTAATACATGGCAGAGATAAACTCATTCGTGCTTGTCTTGTAAAAACTGCAAAAGGACTAATCCGGAAACCAGTTCAACTGCTGTATCCTTTAGAAATTGAAAATATTGTATAATTAATTACGTATAACACGTTTTTGGACTCCAAATGTCTTAAACAAATATCATGTAATTGCTTTTCTTTATGTTACACACATATATTCATATTTTATTATTAGTGTTAAAAACATTATTGACATTTAATACTATTAATTTTTTCATTTATTTGTATTGTCTCTTCACAATTGAATATACTTACATATTTAGTTTGAATATAAGAATGTCTCGAAATTATTTGAAAGAATTAAGTTTCCAGAATTGAATTATTTTTAATAGTAAAATCTAAATGGTATATATAATTCTTTCGTTTACTTTGAATTGTTGAAGTGTTTATGTTTACCTTTTTTTATTTCAGTTTATTCTAATTGTGATTTAATTAAGTTTGCAACTGTTAATTTGAATTTTGTATTGTAATTTGACTTCAAATTCAAGTATTACAATGTTTTGAAATATGGTTAAAACTGTATAAAATTGTGTACTCTTAATAGAGTCCAGATGGGGAGTGTTGTGAAACATGAGCAACCAATCAAAACGCGCAGATGGCGCTGCTTGTTGTCTCCTTTTATCTGAAATCTTCAGAACGATTTGAGTATCAGAAATTGTATGATTGATTGGATAACGATCAGCTTCGTGCTGAATTTAGGGGATGTTCCCTTACCTTTACCTAATTGTTTCTTTTGTAAATATGTAATTATAGTACTCATTAAATACTAGAATATTTAACCTGTTCCTGCTCAAATTATTTATTGCCCATGCATCTTAAAATCACTGAACCACCTCGATGAAAAATAATCCAAAACCCCTCTTGTACATCAGGTCATACACAGGCTGGTGGGGGCGGTATTATGCTTTAGGGAACGTTCTCATAGGCGACTCTAGGACTCGTAGTTGTGGTAGAACAGATCATGAACGCTGCAAACTATCTGAACATCACAGCGGATCAGTTGCACCCTTACATGACGTCTGTCTTCCCATCTGGAAATGGAATCTTTCAGCAGGACAACACCCCATATCACAAGACTCGGATTGTGTTGGAGTGGTTTGAGGAGCATACTGATGAATTCCACTTAATGTCCTAGTCACCTAACTCGCCGGATATTAATTCGATAGAGCACATTTGGGGTGTAATGGAGTGGCAGCTCAGAGATCAAACACCACCATGTCCGAATGTCTCGACTTTGCTTAGATATTTGGTGCAACCTGTCTCCAGTCATGAACCAAGAACTTGTGGCTTCTATGCCCAGGCGAGTTGCAGCTGATTTGCAGGCCAAAGGAGGAGGAACGCGTTATTGAGTAGGTGGTTATAATGTTTTGGCTCTTCAGTATATATGTAACATTAAAAAATGATTCGTGAGAAAATTGCTTCGAGGTTGGCCGGCGCCTCTGATACATGTTTTTACGTGCCTATTACACAGTTTCTCAGCCCATTTCATCAGCAATAATTAATTTAGGCAAGCTTAGCAATTATTAATCTGTTGATACGCAACTTGCTGCGCCATCTCTTGTAGCACTCGAAGCCTGACTTTTGTCCATTAAAGACGACTTTTTTATTGCTCTCTGTCCTGCTCGTTTTTATCAGTATATAAGTATTGAGACATGTAAAAGTTTCACACGTGGACAAGTTTGATATTCCTGTTGCGAACCCTGCGGCTAATTTGATGTTTTAAAAAGGAACTAAGCACGATGAGAAAGTGACCAATGGCGATAGTTTGACTCTTTCTGCTACGGCGAAAACGAAATAGGAGTTGAGGCAGTGAGTGGGTGCGTACAGGCCCTGATTTACCATTAGGCCCGTGAGGCACGGGCCTAGGGCCCCCACAATTTAGAGGGCCCCTAAGTTTCAAAAGTATCTAAAAATTATAAAAAGTTTTTAAGTAGTTACATAAATTATTGGGTATTTACGTGTGTTATTGTTGGGTATTACATTTTATAAATGAACGTCGACCGTATCCCCCACTATCACATTCTTGTAATTACATTAATTATCTAACTATTATGTTTTAATTTTCATCTGCTTTATTTTGTTTTGCCAAGAGTTATAAGTAATGTCACGATTTTCTCAAACTTTTTGGTGACATCTGTGAAACGGTCAACAGTCAAATACGTAAGTACCAATTATTGTTATAAAATTAGTTTTTGTGATGAACACACACACACACAAATAATATGAGGGAGGGGCCCCTTCCTGCGTGTTGTGCCTACTATACCAAATTTTCTAAATCGGGCCCTGGGTGCGTACCGAAAAAATGCTGACGTAGTTGAAATTTCGCCTCGCCTGACGGTATGGACGTAAAGGTCGATCCCCAGGCTCTCGGAGTTCAAGCCCCGCAACGGAACAACCCCGCCTTGGAGACAACCGACCCCCGCCAGCGACTTTCAAATACATATATTGATTCTGTAACTGGGGGCGGGGCTAACCGTAACGGCCGATGATCGCGAGCGCTTGCTTTCTGTTTTCAAAAACTCAACGGTTTACTTCGTGGCGCCATCTATTGATATATTACATAATAACAACATCACAATAATAACATACATCACAGAAAGCAAGTACAAATACAAGTCCTCTTCCTACAAACACTTCGTAAATATAAAAAATGACTTAAGAAATTTGGCATAAGAAAATGAATAGTTGATACGTAATTTTGTTGGCATTTAATCGTATGATATGCTACTAAAAGTAATTGGATATTAAGATCCCTTAAGCCAACATAACGCTTTTTTTTATTACTGATTTTGGTGACTGTTTTTCATTACCGATTTTGGTGTGGTTTTTACGTGAGAGGTTTACGAATAAATATTATTCAATGTTAAAAATATCAATGTCTTAATGAACTAAATGCAAATGGAGCAATTCCTAAAGAGGAGAAAGTTTCTTCTCACCTGTTCCTGTAGTCCTATATATATATATATATATATATATATATATATATATATATATATATACATAATAATTTTACTAGGAGCTCTCAAAATGAGCGCGTGCAGAATGAGGCACATGCTACCCATGGGAATTATTTTAATTTAAAATTTATATATATATATATATATATATAAATTTTAAATTAAAATAATTCCCATGGGTAGCATGTGCCTCATTCTGCACGCGCTCATTTTGAGAGCTCCTAGTAAAATTATCGTAAAAAAATAATGTGTAATTGATTTACGCTGTCAAAAAAATTATTTAATTCCCACAGAAGATAGACCCTATCCCACTTCACTGTTGAAAATTTTCTAAGCCCATAACACTGACCTTTCTAAATCCATCCAAAATTTTTCCCAAGTCCAAACGCATACCTAGTAAAAAACAAGTGCTTATTGGCCGTTGCGGTTAGCCCCGCCCCCGGTTGTAGAATCAATGTACGTATATGAAATTCGCCCCCCGCCATCCCACCAAGGGCTGGATTACAACAACCATGGAGTACGAGACCACAACAGCACCGGAGCCCATCACCCAGACCAAGGAGACCACAATATGTGCCTCGTCTACCTTGGAGACCAAGACCATGTGTTCCTCATGTACCGAGTCAAGGAGTGCTGCCGCCACCACGAGTTAGACCCACAGAGACCTGCTACAAATGTGTTTTCCAAATACTGGTCGAGACTTTCTGGATCTTATTGACACTGGCAGCAACATTACGGTAGTAAGCGAGTGTTTTGTCAGGTCTTTGAAATATAGAGAAATGGGAGGTGAACAGTTGTAGGTGGTGCGGCAAATCAGTGCACGGGTAGACGTAACCAGAATGATAGAGGTAAGTGTTAAAATGTGGAAAATTGTGGAATCATTACATGACACTTTGGCAGCATAAAGTCTGTGGTGATTGTAAATTTTTTTTTTTTTTAAATAATTTTTGTATGTAGTAAATTGGATATTGAAGGATAGATGTTTTACTCTTTCACATATAGGTTTCATATTTTTATGTTAACAGCATAAACATACCATTATTATCACGAGAAAACTTAACTCTGATAAACTAATTGGAATTAAGTTGAGAAATATTCATCACGTTTCCTACACCAAGAGAAATTAATGAGATTTTGTTTTAAATATTCGTATTTTGTGTTTTTTATCTTACAAGTATCCTGAGGTGGAGCTATGCGTGGTCACTCAGGAGAATTGATTGTAATTAGTATTTGTAAGTTGAAAAGTGAATTAGAATAAGGTTGAGTAGATTTGTTTATTTATACGGAATACTTGAGGGAAATAAAATGCAAATTGGAAATAAATAGACACAGAGAATAGTTGAGAATATTAATGGTTATTTGCTATGTATAAATAATTGAAATGAATTTATGAAATCTTATTTTGTTTATTTATTATGAGGAAATATAACTAAAAAAGATATTTGAGTATTGTTTGGATGCATCTTAAATCTTGGATTATAGTAGCGCTACTTAATATTATACTTATGACTTGTATTTAAGACTTATACTTATGACTTGTATTTAAGACTTATACTTATGACTTGTAT
Organism: Metellina segmentata; assembly: GCA_947359465.1. NCBI lineage: Eukaryota > Metazoa > Arthropoda > Arachnida > Araneae > Tetragnathidae > Metellina > Metellina segmentata. The sequence goes on from OX375879.1 coordinate 31,035,390, forward strand.
TTAAGACTTATACTTATGACTTGTATAGAATTAAATTACAGTGATGATCATTTTATGATTTACAAGGAATGTGTACTTTCATGTTGGGTTTTTTTTAAACTTGTTCTCGACAGTAGCTAAATGAAGCGATTAGGGTAAGCCCCTGGGTCCCTGATATTCTAAAGTCAAACTGGTCACACAAGTTACTGTATTATAGTTGAAAATATATTTTATTATTATTGTTTTTCATTATACAATTGTTATAATATGCAGCTTATAATGTTATTGGTTTTTATTATTTCATTTTCATTAGGTCTGTTTTTCAGAACACAACTCTCTGGAAACTGTGGTTGTATTATTTTGTACATCATTAGGGGGCTCCGCCCCCTGCTCGCTTACGCTCGCCAACCCCCGCTTCGCAAACCAACACTCCTGTCACAGATGCCATTTGGTTTGCTTCGCAAACCAACATTACTTTCACAGAGTAAAACTATCTGAATAATTCGTATTATGCTGATTTCACTTTCCGGTTCATGACGTCCAGCGAGGGCTTCGCTGCGTCTCGCTTACGCTCGCCGACCCCGGGGATCGCTACGCAATCCGTTTAGTTTGCTTTCTCAAACCAATACTTCTTTCGCAAGTGATTTAACTTTTTTTTTGCTTTAACACTTAATGCACCCTAAACTAATAGCCGCATCAGTAAAAAATCTTCTGCATCTTGTTCCCTGTACTGTTAATATCCAAACTTTACGATCTGTACTTTGTCGGTAAACTGTCTTGAGAACAGAGGGAAAAAAGCGAGCCTTTTTCCTCGCCAAATAAAAAGAAATCGTTTTTATGGCAATTGTTGCTACGATAAATTTGATATCTGGCAAACCCGATAGTCAAAAGTGCAACCCACTACTGCTTTCGGAAGCAGCTATGCGAACTGAAAAATACGAAATTTGTAACACCAACTTTTGATTGCATCGAATTTATTTTTGAACCAATTTTAAAAATAATTGTACCGTAAGAAAGAGTATATTCTGAGGTATACTGCAATATTTTTAAAATTAAAAACTAACAGTAATACTATACAGATATGACCATTTTAGTTTTGTATCGGAAGTTACGATCTGAAAGTTCCGAAAATTGTATGACTAACTTTTAATTGCATCGATTTTATTTATTAACCAATTTGAAAAAAAAACTGTACCATAAGAAAGAGTGTAATGTAATGTATTCAGTGATGTTTTCAAATTTAAAAAATAATGGCTTTTGCCGTAGACAAAACGGTTTTAACAATAAGTAGCGAAAATATCCAAAGATTCCGAATTTTGTATGACGAACTTTTGATCGCATCCAATTTAATTATTAACCGATTTCAAAAATAATAGTACTGTAAGAAAGAGTATATTCTGAGGTATACTGCGATATTTTAAAAATTAAAAATTAATAGTAATTAGATATAGATACGGCAGTTTTAAAAAAAAGTAACAAAAATGTCCCGATTTTTCCTGAATTTCAAAAAAATATTATCAAGAACCAAATTTAAATTTCAAAAAAAACTCGAGCTGCAAAAATTTACGTTGAGAGGTACTCTTAAAAAAAAACTCACGACTGAAGACTGAAAATTTGAATGTGTTTTGCTCACTCGCGGAAGAAATTTCACTTCTTCAACTTTAACACCTAATAAAACCTAAACTAATAGCCGCATCGGAAAAAAATCTTAATAATTATCCAGGGAATACGATGAAGAACAAAGCATGTTAATTTCATTTTTTTCCGATCTGTACTTTCTCGGGAAACCGTCTAAGAATCGAGCTAAACAACACAGTTTTCAATCCTGCGGCGGCGGTAACATTTTTTTAATATAGAGAGATTTGGTTTGGTATGATTGTGAACTAGTATGGGATGAATGATGCTCATTGATAATTCTGTTTTGTGGTATTGATGCTCATTAATAATTCTATTATGATTATCACTTATAGTGTTTAATTTGATTTTAATGCTGCAGACATTTTCACTAAATTACTTTTGGTTTTTATTTTTTGAATTTCCTCTTGTTTTAGAAATTATATATATACTTATATATTTTTAATGTCTACTAATATGTATAAAAATATGACATCAGTCATTAGTTATAAACTGTCAATGCTTTAAAATTAGAATAGATTTGAATATTTTAAAATTATAAATTTATTTTTCCAGATTTTCAAATCATGGATTTGTTTAATTCAGTAAAGTTTTTTTACTAATTCAGAAATTTTGGGTTTGGTTTATTTATGTGATATTTTTTATTATAGATATTTACACATCATACAAAAAGGAAAACATGATTCTAAAATAAAAGTAACTTTATCCTTGAAAACTCCTGGAAAAGTTATAACTCCTATAAAATTTATCAGGAGAAAAACATTCTAAAAATCTAAGTTTCATCTTAAAAAAATTATTCAAAGGATCATGTAACGTTAATTGAAAACGTTACATTCATAATCATCACCGCACCTACAACGAACCTAAAAATTACACAGACAACACCAATTTTCATGGATTCACCCCCTGAACTCACCGAAAAGAGCGCTTTCTGAAACTCACTCATTCTCCCAACGGAAAAGTACAGTGCTACAGGCTGGAATTCCCTTGCATTCCTTCTTCCCACAACGGTCGAACAGACGGCCGATTCCGAGAAAAAGTGGGCAAATTTATGGGTCAACCCCTTGCCAACTTTCATTCATAGATTCAATTATCAAAAGGGTAATTAACTTCATCAATTTTGATCGTACGGCTTCTGAACATCTGTCAAAATGTGCTTTAAGACCTTATGGTCATTTTGATAGTTGTTTCTAGTCGATATGATGAAGGATTGATTTTATAATCCTCTCTATTCAATTTCAGTCATTCAGACCCAGGAAGGACGCAAAGTGGGGTTGCCACTTGGCGGTTTCTGGCTGGATTTCGGATGGAGATAAACCATCATAAATGGAATTTTGGCAACGTAATTGGCGACAAAATCGCAGTTTTCATTCATCCCATAAATACAGGTGTTGGCGTGATTTTCCTCAGACTCTCACTTTTCACCAACGTCAAAAGACGTAAAAATCTCGACTGCTTGGATTGTTCGGGGTGACTGCTAGGATCGTAGAATCGAAGGGAAGTGTTTTTGAACGAGGGACCGGAATCATCTCCTGTGGAACATCCCTTTCAACCATCTAATCTTCCTGGCTGATCCGGGTCAATCATTCAATGCTTTCCTTCCTTCAATAATTCTCAATATTGATCCTGCAGTTACCTCCAACCTTTTTTTCAATTTCTGGTTGGAGTGGTGTCTCCCAGGATACCCTGTTCCGGTGCAGTTTCATCTTCAACTTTCCGTGTATCCCCTTCTTCGAGACCCTACTCCGACAGGAATCTCTATACAAGAAATTGTCTTGTTTGGGCAATGCACCTACCCCTTCAAACCACAACAACAGAGGGACGCATGGACCCACGCTGATGTGAAGCAGAAGTAACAGAAAATCCTCTTCGTAACAGAATAAATGAAGTATTTCCTCTCTCAATCATCTACTTTTTGATTATGTGTCTTCAACATCACCAGCCAAATCCTATTACTTCTCATTGTAACTAAAGTTGGGAAGTGGCCGTCGTTTCCACTATCCCCATTGCATTTTCAATTACACTTCAAGGGAGATACCCTCAATTGTCTTCAAGTTCGAATCCGGTTTCCTCATCAGAAAAAGACTCTCCTCAATACTGGAAACAATTTCAGATAATATCATCTTGAGAACCACAGGTCGTATCAAAAATATTATTTTATCTCTTGTTCTTTTGTTAAAGAAGTCACCTTAATCATTTTATGGGAAACCTAGGGTTATTGCTATTGAAGTCCTCTTGCTAATACTTTAGTAAGTAAGGAACTACTTCAACTCAACCCACAACTCATCCACAATTACCACAATCCTCCTCACCTTTAAAAAAATTAAAAAATATGACAGATCATTACAGCGTTAAAGCAAAAAATAAAAATGGGAAAAAAATATTTAAAAAAAAACCAACGAAATAATTTTCTACAATCTTATTGAGATTGTTGCTACATCACGTCAAAAATTAATAACGATCAACGCAGTCGCCATTTGATATCGATAGTTACACGTTCCCGGCACTTGCCTAGTAATGGTATTAATATTGTGTCTGAGCCGCGGTAGCTCAGTCAGTAGAGCGTAGGGCTCGCATCAGAAGGGTTGTGTGTTCTGTCCTCGGCGGAGCCAGCAATTCTGATGATTCCAATATCGGCTCTTCGACCTGGCTAAAGACCGTCGTGTTCACTAATGGTGACAGGGGCACGTTAAATAGGTCGCGGTCACAAAGTCCCCCATGTTTCCCATACTAAATCAATACCTCTGGGGGTACCTGATCAGGGGGTTATCGGCCTCTAATTGGGATCTAAATTACGATATGTGTGAGTGAATGGATGTATGAAAGGGACCTTCCTGTAAAACGGATGTGTCATTTATGTCGAGCAAAGTCCGACTTCCTCCCAATAGGGCTCAATAACATGGAAGGCGCACCCTCTCGCCTCTTGCCGTCTTCGATGGGCCTGTCACTCCTCTGGTCTGCCAGTGTAGGCATGAGAAGCAAGCATATTGTGTCTGCTGAATGAACTTTATTTTTCGATAAAAAACTACTAATTTGATAAAAAGAGGTTGTAATTAATGTTTTTTTTTATGTTTTAGGACATCGGGGGGCATCTTCGTAACATAAATTAAATCTGCAAAAGAATAGGTATTTCGATCTTAACGTGATTTTGACATCGCACTTTTAAAAATAGGAACAGTATGTTTAAAGCAAAGAAAATGCACAAAAACACATAAATATGCTTAAAAATGTTTAAAAGTTTTTTTAAAGACAGATAAATGCAGTTAAAGTACTTACCAACACATATTTTGCTTCAGATATTGAGCTATATCGATCGTTACTCTTTGACATCGCGAAATGCTAGAATGGTTTAGTTTTGTTTCTTTGTTAATTCTTCAAAATTTTAAACTAATGATGCCATCTATTGATCAAAATAATAAACAAACTATCGTTTTACTCTATTCTTTATTTCTGCAATTCTGTTAAACACATTCGAATTTATTATCTGTGTGATGTACTGTATCAGTTAACATTATAGATGTCAAAAATACGACATTTTAAACTAAAGAATTTCATTTTAAGGACATTCACACCAAACTGTTGTAATAAATCATACTAATTCTTGTCTCTGAACAAAACTAAAAACCCATTGAGAAAAGAAATTAATTTTAAGAATTTTATTTACTTGTTGTCAAAGCTTAAAGTTATGAAATGTCTCTTGTTCCCACCTGCTGAGAATTACCGAAGTATCTTTGGAAAGTCAAGGTCATGTGTATACCCCATCCTCCAAATAATCCTGATTTAGCCCATACGATTTTTTTTTCCGAATTTGAAAAAACACCTACGGGGAAAAGCGGTTTTCATCATCACAGACAGTGGTAAAATGGGAGTCGATTTTGAAGGACCTGTCAAAAAATGGCTTCCAGCATGTGCTTGAAAGCTGGAAAAGAGGTGGGATAAGTGCATGGCATGTAATGGGGAGTATATTGCGAAATACCATAAACATTTGGAGGATTAGTACAGGCAATTATTTTTTATTAATTTACGATCATTCTTTATTGAAAAACCCTCGTAGTAGCTTAGATTTTTCAAAAATAGTAGCAAACTAAGTAGAATCGACGGTTAATCAAGAAGAGTAAGTCCAAGGTTTACCCCAGACACAATTTTAGAATCGATGATGCTCTTAAACTTCTTTTGTCGGGTAAGTAGTAATTATTCAAACAAATTGTTTAGTCTCGTACTGGAAAGCGTTCAAATATAAAATTGATATCTTACTTGCCAAGAAAATATTCTTAACAGTAGAAAACCTTCTTGCGCAGGCTTTAAACCAGAGGCTATACTCAACTGCACATTTGTGATTGGATTGGAATAGAGTACGACATCTTCAGCTTCGTTTATGAAGTAAGGTCCAGAAAAGTCTGTTTCCTGTGCAACAAACTTAAATTAAACCTCCAAATGGTTTTGACAAGATAATTCGTCCTTCAAGATCTGATCAATTTTACTAATTTTACAAGTATCTCATCTTCAAGATATTGCAATTTTTTGATTGAGACGAAATCAAGATAGGGTCAGTTTTGTAATAACGATATGACGAGAACTTAATGAGCGATATATCTCGTCCAACAAGATCTGCTAGTTACGAGATACTTGGTCGCGACAACGACCAAGAGAGTTAATAATAGTTTTAACATAGGGTAAGATCGAAATACCAACAACTAGGCTTTAAGGAATATGTAAGAATACTTATAACTGGTCTTGTCAGAACAAATCATTGTAGTACTTATTCGAAGTATTGTACAGCCGTCGAAAAAAACCCGACTCACCCCATCGTAATTGCACAATTTACGTCACAGAACAAAACGAAAGGTAGCAATCGATAGGGATTAATGTTTCCTACAAAAATCAATATTTAAAATTTGTCTAAGAGACCGTCTTCATATTAAGTTTGGTGCTTGCTCCGATAATTTCAATACTAACCTCCATCTTTTACTCAAATTTGATTCTACACAAAATTTCAGGTGGATTTGAATTGGTGGACTGTCAAAATTTGGCCATGATTCTATTCATAATTGTTATGAATATTAATTTCATATTTGATAAAAATTATAAATTGAGTTTCATAATGAAAATGTTTATAGATTGTGTTTTTGGGTTTTCGGGCAGCAAAGGAAGAAAAAACAATTCCCAAAAATTATTAATGTTTGTATCAAGTATAACAAAAAACGTGAAAAAAAAATGAACATTAGATATCTAATTTTCAAACACTTACAAATCGGTGAAAAATACAATAAAATTTATGAACTTTTTTTTTGTTTTGTTTCTACCTGAAATTGTGTGTATAATCCAAATTTGTAATAAAAGATGGGACTTTGTATTGAAATTATCGGTGAAAGCATCCAATTTATTATGAAGATGGCCCCTTAGACAAATTTTAAATATTGATATTTGTAGGAAACATTAATCCCTAAAGATTGCGACCTTCTGTTTTGTCCTACGATGTAAATTGTGCAATTGCGACCGGGTGAGTCGGTTTTTTTTTGACGGCTGTACTATGAAAAATAAATTGAAAAAAAAAAAAAACACTTATCTATTACTATTTGGGATACCCTCTTCTGTATCAGTAACAATTTTTTTAATGTATTTGTTCATTTACTTATTATACAAGTAATTTAAAGAGATATAGCGGCCATCAATATCTGACTAATTTTAGTAATGAAGAGATATCTCATGATCAAGATTTTGCCTACTTTTTGGTGATGAAGTTTTCTTATGGTAACGAGATAACCCGTCTATTAAAATCAGATTAGTTTTGATAATGACGAGATACCTCGTCTAGACAACCACCTGTAGGGATAAGATCTCGCATTGCAAACTTCAGATTCCAGAAGATATTGTATGCTGATAAAGAAGATTGTCACCGGTGCATTTCAAAGTTATTTCAGATGAAGCTTGATACATCATAATTGCCGACCAACCGGTACAGTGGTTAAGGTGTTAGCCTCTAGATCGGAAGATTCCTGGTTAGAATCAGCGTCAAGGCACGAATGTTTATAATTGTATGGTGTAGAGGCATCTGGTGCACCTTAAATATGTCGTGGCCGAAAGTCCTTACGTTAGGTTGATGTGGAAGCTTGGAGAGTTGGCTGACTGCCCAGATGTTGCCTCGTCATCTGATCGTAGTTCAAAATCACGGGGCGATTCACCGAATGGCTTAGGCTGGGACGGTGGTAACTAGTTGGAATATTTTATAACTGTGCAGCTCGTGTATTAAAGCAAAATTTTTATTCATTTGGTTACCTCCTACTTTAGCCTTTTTTTTCGACGAGATATTGGTCGAAAGTGAAGTTAATTTTGTTAAGGACGCGTTGTCGTGACAATGTTGCTATACTATTTTAAGGGGAATAAAGATCCAAGCAAAAAAAAAAAAAAAAAAAATTGCCCAGGACTGGTAACAACTTGACACTTTTTTTTTTTTTATCAAACGCTGGCAGTTTTCTAGAATTAGATCGAAAGAACACTTATTACTGTTCCGTAATGTTTACCAGAAGGTTGAAATGTCTGAGTTCTTTTGAACAGTTGAGACAGTAAACTTTATGATACTTTGCCCGATATATTGGTGTGGCATCAGACGTAGACACTGAATAGGATGAAATGCGCCATATTTTCTATAGAAAAACTTTCTCAATGTGACTTTTTCTTGCAGTTATCTTGCCATGGCAGTAACTACATTACCCATTTTGAATCTTTTGTGCATTTCGAAACAACTGTGCTGTTTACTTTTAAATAAAGTAAAATTCTCTCGTTTTGTTTACTACGATATACGTAAATTTTGTCCTATATAAATGTAGTATTTATTTATAGAATATGTAAAGAAGGTACTAGCAATTTTTTTATCTACTAGCAGGATTTCCAGATCCTTCTCGGATTGAATTGGAAAACTATAAATTAAAAAAGCGACCTCATAAAATTTCTTTTTTTCTTTCTTTCGTACAAAAATGCCAATTAAGTGTGAGTAAAATATTTTTTTTTACACCTTTTCGAAACTTATATATTTTCTACAACTTTCTTTGGACAAAAAACCTATATACTTCCATCTATAAATGTAAAATATTTTATTTGCATCCCATCTCGGCCGTAGGACAAAACAACGAAATAATGGAGGTTAAAGAGACGATTTCGAGGGGTGTTTTTGGTGGGTGATTAAGAATGCCCTTTCTTAAGTTCGTCTCTTTAAAATTGCTTAACTCAACTCATAACGGTGACAAACTACGGTGAATACTCTCGCACTCGTAGTTTAACTAACAATATGTTTTGACCACTGTTGAATCAGGCATGTAACATTTTAAAATTTCGCCAGCTATGAGAGGATTCCATATTAATTCGATAAGATATGCATCACTAAGTGTTTCCATTTTTTTCTCGAAAATTCCTTTGGGTGGCACGTGCAATAGTAAAATAATATACTATTTTAAAATTTAATATATTCAGTACAGACAAAGCAACCTATTATCATTTTTTTAAATTGGAAATTGATTTCAAAAACATATTTTATAGAAAATTAGTATTAAAAAAACTTTTAAATTTTTAATAATCTAAAATATAGTTTCAACTCATAAAATAAGCCACCTTGACCATCTGCCACTGTGACAAGGAATTATTAATATTTCAAGCCTAAATTCGGATTATTTTAAATATCAACGTTTTTTCAACAATGGTCAAAATTCTTCTTAAAATGTGCTTTATTCTAACATACACGCCGTTTTGAATCAATAATTTACGATGTTGCATGAGTTGAAAAGGAATTACAATTTATTAAAAAAATTGATATTTAACAAATATGTGTGTGAAAAAGTTTGATGATATACTATGGTTGATGATCCTTTTTTTATCTCGTGCCCAACTTATAATTAAAAAACTAGACAAAATTTAAATATACCAAATTAATTCCGAGCTAAACAACAGAATATTACTACACGTGGTAAAAAAACACCAGTTTCTGTTTAGTTTCCGTTCGTTACAAAATATCGTGTGCTCAAATATTCAGCAGCGCGACCAAATACATGGAGAAGCTTGTCCACTTTTCGACTTTACGCCGTAAGACCCTAATCACCTATTTACCTACTAAAAATATTAGAAATTATTCATGTTTCGCAAGAAACTATCAGGCTCAAAATAAAGGTTCGAAATTAATTTTTGGAAAAACGATTGCTTTTCCACCTGTTCTGGTGAAACAATGCAAGTAATTGAACGCTTAATATGCAGTCTAGCGTCTACAAAACTATCAAATTATGGTTGATTTAAGTATAGTTACTCATATGTTTTAACATGAAACCTTTTAAAATCTGCATAGGAAATTTAAATAATGTTCTCACTAAACTAAAATATGACGTATAAAATGAAGGACATTGTAATAAATCCTTTATGGAACAACATCGTTGTGATACTTGCACAAACAACCTATTACAAAACAGACATAAAACAGGAAGACTGTCAAACCAAGTTCAGTCACTAAATAAAACGTTAACAATGTTACAGATGATTTAAGTTTTCAAAGTTTTTCTTGGATTTAAATCCTTTTCAATGAATCGTTAAAACATATTTTATTTGTAAAAGACGGATTATAGAAAATTGCATTAGTTACATGAATTTTTACAACTTATTCTATAATATTTCCAAATGAAATGTCATATATTTCACACTTACATTGTTGATTATTGAACCTATGATTCCATTCCAGGAATTATTTGGCAGTTTTACACCGTAGCCTATACCTGTATGCATCTTGACTTCATAGCTATAAATAAATTCAAGCTCAATTATACTCATTGCCATAAAAATTTGCTCACCAAGAAAAAGTCGTCAAAATGAAACGAAATTTTACACATGTAACTACTACTTTGACATAATTAAGTGATTAGAAAATCAAAGAAAAAGGATCATTTATTGCAGAAAAAAGTACAAATGAACGGAAGTTTTAGTACTATGTTGGACCCTCTTCAGCGCGAATGCACGATGTGATACGAGCGGGCATTGAGGCATACAAGTTCCGTATGATGTCCTGTGACATCTCGTTCCACAGTTGCTGTAAACGCGCCTCTAGTTCGAACAAACTCGTAGGGTGTCCAACTTGCCGTCCCTAATTATACCAGATATTCTTGATTGGTGACAAATCTGGCGATCGAGCAGGCATGGGAAGGGTGTTAATGTGGCGGAGGCAGTCTTGCGACATCCTTGCTGTGTGTGGCCGAGCATTGTCTTGTTGAAAAATGGCTCCTGGGAGCCCTGCCATGAGTGGCATCACATATGGTTGAAGGATGTCATGGACGTACCGCTGGGCTGTCATTGTGCCATGGATCAATATTAGGGGTGACCGTGTATCGTAAGCAATGGCACCCCGTACCATCACACCAGCTGTGGGAGCGGTGTGTCGCTGTAAAGCGAAGGCAGGATTGAGGAGTTCCTTACGGGGCCTCCACACACGAACACGATTGTCATCACTGCTCAAATTGAATCTATATTCGTTGCTGAAGACGACCTTTGTGGTTAAATTCCGTTGCAGTCCAATCCCGTCGTGTGCGACACCATTCCAAACGGAGGCGTCAGTGGGTGGGTGTCATTGGCAGCACACGTAATGGGCGCCGCGATACCAGATGTCCAGGCGATTTGCGATAGTTCGGGAAGACACAGGGGCCCGTAGTGAAGGTGTTGCCTGTGTCTGGACAGCGGCCAATGAGGCAGTTGGCTATACGCGTGCGTTTCATGATGTGATGGTCTTCTCGACGACTGGTCTGTCGTGGGCGTCCTGAGCTTGGTCGCCGTGTAAATGACGTCTCTTCTGTTCACTGATCCCAACACCTCCTCACAGAAAAATAAGAATGGCCTACTTAACGAGCTACTCGCCGAGCTGACCACCCAGCTTCCATCATCCTTATGATTCTTCCCCTCTCGAATTCTGACAACTGCTCATATTGTCTTCGATGGCGGCGTAACGGCATGTCTTCCTCAGCGTTTCCTTTGCAAAAGATTGAGTACACTCAAACAAGATCTGCTTACCTGTTTTATACTCCAAGGGGAACGAAGTTCAGCACCCTCTAATGGCATTACGAAATGCGCAATCACGCTGTATTTCTAATCATTAGCATATCTGGCCGACATGTACCTTCATGGCAAGTTTCATTACGATCCCACAATTATTTCTTGGTGCGCAAATTTTTATGGCAATGAGTGTATATCGTATCTAATTATTTGTAGTACCAGTGAGATTAGTAATATATTTTGAAGGTTCCGTAAATCGAACGACTTGTATTTGATGTTGCGTGTTGTGCAGAACACATAAGCATACACATGGAGCTCAATTCACAATATATAATAATTACAATATAATTACTATATTATGGTACGTATCTAGTGGTCATTCCATACTTGAGGAAACAAAGACTTGCTAGTGACCTTGAGTTCACGCGATGCAATAAGCAGAAAGGAAACGGCATTTGGTAAAATTTCACCTGCCCGTACATACTTCATTTAAGTATACTGATCTCAAATGAAAGACGATTTATAAATGAAATCGAATACAGTGTTTAATAGGAATTTTTGGATCACGTATGAAACAATTAGAAAATTTGGCAATGTCGACATATACTCGTGAAAAGCCAAGCAAAAGACATCGAACGTTATCTATGCAGAAGAACAGCTTGTCAGCTTTCGGTAATCTCTGAGTTATGAGTGATTTCTGAACTTTTCCTACATTTCCTACACACAAATAAATAGACACGCTAACTTGACTTATTCACTTAAAACCTCGAGGCAATGCTTCGACTCAGCCTAAATATCTTTTTAACATTCGTTGTATCCAAACCAAATTTAATGGTAAAATATATACTTACTCAAAGTTCATGAAGTCGTGTAAACCCTTGTAAATGTCTCCAATTATGCCCTCGATCTGAGTTTCGTTCTGGTCAGAAAGTTTCAGGTCTGTATAAGGCGGAGTCTGCAGACAATATTCAAGGAAATGGTTATTTTACAATCACTCATTTACTACATTTTGAACCTATCTTTGGATGTCAGCGTACCTCTTTGTTTTGTTCAATTCTTTTTTAAACCTTTTTCGATAAAAAAGAAGAAACGTTTGAAGATATTTAACCTCCTCAGACCAAACACAAAAATAACAAATGATTTTCCTTAGATATGTTTATAAGTTACTATTCTTATCACTGTAAGTACAAAAAATCAGTTTTATTTGTTTTGTTAGGGGCGTGGGTTGGGGCAAGTAATCACATGTGATAGTTCAGGATCAATGTGCTACAAAATCGAAAATTAAGAATTGAAGAATTATATCAAAATTACATTTATTTTTACCAGGTTATTTTCTTTTATTTTAGGCACTTTAAAAAAATTCAGGACTATGAGTATCGCATGTGGTATTTCTGAACTGAGGAGGATAATATCCCCAAACACGTTCTATCGGTAGAGGTGACTTCAGGGGGTAGGGTCACGAACCAGAAACCCTATCTCAGTAATGTTAAAAACAGACATTTTTAAGGAACATTTAAAAAATTTCTATTGATTATATGTCTCTAAATTTTTTACTGTATATTGCCTGGACTATAATACATACTTTAACCAAGACTTTTATGATTTTAATGTCTCATTATTTTTTTTTTTAATTTTTTATCTGGAACTATGTATGTTTTTTTTTTTAAAAACACTGAAATTTCAACATATTTACTCTTATAATTTTACTCTGAATTAATTTTTCCAAAATCCCATTGGTTAAAATATGTAACAAAGTATCTTTATGAAGTATGCAAAGTTTTAAGTTGCTAAGTTCAGTGGTTTTTGAGAAAATGTTCATTATATGGCGAAAAACATGGTTTTGAGAAAAACCGTTTTAAAAGAAACACTTATTTGTATATAATTAATACCAGCACCATAGCTTGGATTTTTTGTTTCATCTTATAGGTTATCTTCCAATCTACAATTCTGTTGCCTCTTTTTTACTCTTGCGTCTTTAATATTTTTTTAAATGTCACGTACTCCTTTACGTAATCTATTCTGATCTGCTGCCTTTATCTCCCGAGTTGTGTAGTCCAGGAGAAATACCTAATGTCGAAAGAAAATTACATTTTGTAATGTTCTCCTGGTTATACGAGGCAATAATTTTACTGTCCCACTTTTTAATGTTTATAATTGTACAAAAAAAAAACATTTTTCGGTAACCGGGACCAGATAATGCTACTTACACTATCATTGCAGTTTTGAGTTTTGCCGTGTAAGTATTTGGCAAACAGATCAGGATCTGCCAAGTCTCTATAAATATACTTAAAGTAATTTATAACATCTGCTGGTAATATGTTTTTATGGTTATAATTTTCACCTAATGCAGTTGCTAGATTGTAACCACAACAAGTGTCTTCGTTTGTTGGGCAAAGACCATGCTGTGGGTTTTCATCTGTTGATGCCTTATGAAAAAACGCCCATGCAGCTTGTTTTATGGACTTTATGTTATCGGTATTGTTTCTTATGGCATCAGTTAACCTTCCATGTCCACCCATTGACTTTTTATCACATAATTTGTTTCCCTTTCATCTTGAGTTTTAAATTTCTTAGTCGCGTTCCCATTCGCTTTTCAATGTACCCAACACATTCCAGCTTTTCAACTTGCAAGTCTCCGTACGGCTTTAATTCTTTTACAGCTTTGTAGTCCCTAGAATCCCCGTCAACTAAAAATAAAATTTCGAGTACCGCAGCAGACCATGCAAAATTTGTGAGAGCTGAAAAATTTTAATCACACCAGAAACTTCCATACTACCGCTATTCCCAAAATAGTTGGCACTACAACGATTACTAAAACGTGGCATGATTTATTTACTTAAAATACTATGCATTAAACAAAAAATAACACAATAAGCTAAACTAAAATGATATTCAAGCAACAATCGCCGAAATAAAATCAAAGTTAGAAGCAAATACTTGAAATTAGCATGAAAACAGCATGCTTTAAAATAAAAACACGAGAGTTAATTCAATTCATTTCTTCTTCTAGACGTTGTCACTCAAACAATTAAAAATAAGTGAATAAAAAAGATATAGGGAGGCTTAGAAAGAAGTAAGATGTTTGTTTTGGTAGGAGTAGACGTGGCACTCAGCATTTGACGGATGTAAACATTTAAAAAAAATATTTAAAACTACTTCTGTTGTAGCGAGAGAAATAATTTTAACACCATTAGAAGCACAAAAATTCATAGTTTTCAAAAATGCAAAAATTGAAAAATGGGTTTTTTTGTCGAAAAGTGTGACTTTACCCCCTTCAGTATCTTATTTTGTCGGAAATTTGTTTACATAGTTCACGATCTTGGATGCATCCTAAAGCCTCAAAGTTTCTCTACGTCTGAGTTAGTTTTCGGTTGCATTTGAAATGTCTCTTAAATCGCACGTTAATGCCACGGTGGATTAACGGATTATCAACCGGGAGGATTGCGAGTTCGAAACTTGGTCCAAAAAATACGATCTTGTATGCTGTCGGGTGGATGTTAAATGTCATAGACTCAAATGTACTCACGTTGGCGTGGTGTGGAAATGCTAGAGAATCAGGTGTTTACCTCGTCATTTGACCGTTGTTCATGAGGTGCTGTCCTTGGATCTCTTTTCGGAATTGCTGCTGGACCATCGTCAATAGCCTGCTGTGCTCCTTCAGTATAAATTTAATTAACTATATATTTATAATTACCTCGGGTACTCTCCTTCTACATCAGTAAAAATTTCCTTTCAATATACAGAGGTTGGACAAAATAATATGAACACTTGTGAAAAAATAGCACTAGAATGAAACCTCTCGTATTCTCCTGCCCTCTAGCGGTGAAGGGTGCCACCTAGCGCATGAGAAAGTACACAGATCAATCTGCTATTAGCAGTGGTAGAAGTCGGATGCGAAATATATTTCTGTGTTAAAATTGCGTTTTGGCTGAAATCTCTGATTTCAAAAGAGGCATTATTGTCGGGAACCGTCTTGCTGGAGCATCAGTGACGATAACGACCACCCTTCTAGGTGTTGGGAGAAGTTCAGTGTCGACTGTAGTGTCACAATATTTGAAACAGGAGAAGACATCATCTAAAAAGCACAACAGTGATCGAAAATCGAAGCTGAATGACAGAGACAGAAGTGTTTTGAAGCGGATTGTGGCAAAAATACACAAGACAATAGCATCCCAGATAACATCTGAGATGAACACACATCTACAGGAAGCAGTTTCATCAAAAAATATCCGGCGTGAACTGCATATGGCGAATATTCATGGTGAGCGGCTATTTCAAAACCACTGATTACAACATGCAATGCCTTCAAGCGACGAATATGGTATCGCGAGCATAAAAATTGGACACAAAAACAATGGGAGAATGTAATATGGTCAGAAGAATCGTCGTTTACAGTATTCCCGACAAATGGACGTGTTTACGTTTGTAGAACGCCACCATAAGCCTATAAAGTTGACTGTCTTCGGCCTAAGGTTAAGCATGGCGGCGGTTCATTGATGATCCGGGGTGCGATATCACATCGTGATCTTGACCCACTTGTTGTTCTGAATGGCCGTGTTACAGGAGATGATTTTGTCAGTCTTCTGGCCGACCATATTCACCCATTGATGCAAACTGTGTTTCCTGATAAACGACCAGTCGTTGAAGATGATAATGCCCCCATCCACACCTGTGGAATTGCCCGAGACTGGTTTTAAGAACACGACTATGAAATAGAGCACCTCATCTGGCCCCCTAAGTCCCCTGATCTCAATATAATTGAACTTTTGTGGGATATTTTGGAAAACAAGCTGCGCAGTCTATTCTCCTCTCCAAGGACACTTTCTGAATTTAGGGACTTTTTTGCAATTTGAGTGGGAACGTATCCCTCTGAATGTTGTACGTGACCTATTAATAAAAAAATTATCTTTTCACAGGTGTTCACATTATTTTGTCCAACCCCTGTATATGACCATATAATTTAAAGAAATCGCATTGCATAGTCAGATCAAGTACCCCTACTCCACGAAAACCCCAAATTCCACACTAACGAAACATCAAGACATATTATTATTTCTGACATGACTTCGCTTTTCCTTCCCTCAAATGTTCCTTCCTTCGACTCTAGGGAACACTGATCCTGTCAACTCCCCCCCCCTGTACACCTATGCGTCGTCTCACGATACAAGGCACGGGAATGTGTGTTAGTGTTAGTTAATTAGTTAGTACCATTATAATTTAAATAATCTAATCAAAACCTCAGAATTGCTCACAGGTTCCCAGTACCAGGTTCGATGATTGCTTCAATAGCATACGTGTAGAAACTGAGCTGCAGTATCAGTTCATATAATGATCCCAAGAACCAGTTTAGATGACGGGTTCCTTATTTAATCTCCAAGTAGTTTCGGCGAGATGTATTGTCCATCGAAATTTGACCATCTTTGCTGATGCAATATTTCGTCATCAAGATATTAACGATTTTCTGTATAATGACGAGATCGTTTCAGTTTTTTATGAGTACGAGATCAAATGTGAGTATGTTTCTCATGATGAGAATCCTCGATCGCATCAGGATCTCATCCGATTGGCTAGACATGGTTCCTTGTTGAGACAACCATCCGGAAGGTTAAATTTAAAATTTCTGTTCCGAATTCTCAATGCTTTAACTTGCGCCAAAGCCCATTTTTTCTCCCTACTTTACACACCGATCCCGGACAATAGTCAATAGCCCATTTTGTTGCTCCAGAGCAACGATAATTAAAAACTTACCTACCAAGTATCTACACACAGGTACAGCTTTGCTGTAAACGTTACCGCTAAAGTGCAGTAATCAGTTATTCTACAGATTATCTAGATAATGTGCAGATTAACTAGGGTGATCCGTTAAAGTGCCAAAAATTGTTTCATTTCTTAAATTACCTAGGTAATCTGCAAATTACCTATTAGGCACTCGTTAAAGTCAAAATAAGATAGTTGCTCGATCAACAGGAAAGTTTCTGTGCGCTTAAATTAACAGAATGTTAAATATTTATTTTTCGATATCTAAAGAATCAAGTTAATACAATCAAATAATCAACAAATTAGTTGATAGAATCAATTATCAATCAATTAAAAAACCTTAATAGAAATAATCAAATGGTTTAAAATATTATTACAATTTAGCAAATTAACATAATGTTATTTTTTTATATCTAAAAAATCAAGTCATTACCATCAAACAATCACCAAATTAATTGATATAATCAATCCATCACACAATTAAAAAAACTATAATAAAAAGAATCAAACGGCGGTTTAAAATAGAGGGAGAGAAAGAAGGTGTAGGGAAAGAAAATGAGAGAAACACGCTATTGAACTTTAACGATACAGAAGCCGTTAATGTGCACATTATCTAGGTTATCTCGTTTTCAAATCGAAGCTAGCTTTGTTAATATTATTTTGCTACCGCTGATAACGAGTGACCTTGATCGAAGCCCAGATGTTTAATTTCGGTCTTTTATGCTTACACTGCATAATTATAGCATGTGTTGTGGCATAATTTTTGTTTTACAGCAGTGCTAAGAATGGAGAACCAGAAAGTTCATTTTCGTCATTTTATGCTCTTTTGTTTTAAGAAAGGAAAAATACTAGTCAGACTGCTCGTAAAATGTAAGCTGTATATGGACATAATGCTGTTTCTGAGGCCACAGTTCGAAGGTGATTTGATGAATTTAATCGTGGAAATTTCAGCCTCGAAGATGATACCCGTTATGGACGACCATCCTCTATAAACGGCTTTCTGTATGGTGGGACTACAAAGGAATTGTTTACTATAAATTGTTGTAACAAAATCAAACAAAAATTCAAAAAAAAAAAAAAAAACAGTTCTCAAATGGCAGTATTAAAAGCAAAAATCGAAGCAAAGCGGCCAGAACTGACCAATCGTCGAGGTGTTTGCTTCCAGCATCAAAATGCGCGGCACCACATTTCACTGAATGTCAGACAAATATTTAATTGCTAAAAAGGAGAATAGCAAACCGGTACGATTTACAATCCGGCTGGATTGGTACTTTGTTAATAAGTCTATATTACCAGTATGTATTTTTAAAAAACCGGCTGAGTAAAATTACGTAAAAAGGACGTTATTCCAAATTGACGAACAAAACATTTATTTTAGCATTAGAAAATCGACCTTATTAATACTTATCCATAGTTAGGAATTCAATCACCAACAATTAATTATAGTATTTACTATTTCTACCAGTAGTAAGTATTAAACGATACATGATGAACAGTCGTAATAGTTTCCACACCAAAAAACATCAGTTTGTTTTATACGTAGTACTTTTATATTTATCTAAAATTAAGCAGTCTCCATCTCTAATGTAGTTGATCAAATGTCATATAAATTGTTCCTAACCTTGTCTCATACTAACATAAAAATCTAATCTTTGGAAGTTTTTGGTCAACATAACAAACAAGGGAACTCTTAATTCACCCTATTTGCTTAATTTGAAGTTATATAGTAATGAAAATCCCTTTTGAGTTTGAAAGAACGATCTAAAGAAACAAATCGTATTAAATGTGTCATCCCCCAACCTACTTCTCAATAAACTGCAAATATAACTACCGGCCGAGAAGGCCCTCTCAGCTTCAGAATTTGTTGCTTTAACCGTCATTAAGTAGTCGTACATAAAATACAAATATTTTCCTTTTAATCCATTTCATATGTATGAAGTCTTTTCTTTCTACAGTATTTTCTCAAAATCTGTTTCTTTTCTAAAGTTTGTCTTTTTGAAATAGTCATCATTTTCTTACAGAATTTGTTTTTCTAATTCCTTTTCATTAAAAAAAATATTATTGTTCATTTATTTAATTTATTGTTTTTGCTACAATTCTCCAAACGGATGATTTAAAAATTTTAAATTGATTAATTCACAATCAATTGCCAAATAAACGATTTTGCGATTTTAAAATTGGACCTGAATAATCGATTATTTAATTTTTTTTAAATTCGGTTTCATCGGATCCGGACCGGATTTGATAGATGTTGTTGTATCCGGTAGGTAGCCAAATGATGCCGGAACGGATTGCATATCCTACTGATGTGTATGGACATAGTGATGTTTCTGAGGCCACAGTTGGCAGGTGGTTTGATAAATTTAAGCGTGTAAATTTCAGACTCGAAGATGATGCCTGTCTGGACGGCCATCCTCTGTAAACGGCTTTCTGTCAGGTGAGACTGAAAAGGAATTGTTTAGTATGAATTGTTGCCACAAAATATGACAGTAAACTAAAAAAAAAAACAGTTCTCAAATGGCAATATTAAAAGCAGATATTGAAGCCAAGCGGCAAGAAATGACCAATGGCCGAGGTGTTTTCTTCAAACAAGACAATGTGCGGCCCCGCATTTCACTGAGTGTCAGACGAAGACTTATTGAGTATGGATGAGATGTTTTGTACCCCCCCCCCTACATTCACTAGACCTTTCCCCTCATATTTTCACCTCTTCAGGTCACTTCAAAAATTCTCTAAACAGCTTGGAGTTCCTATTCTTTGGAGACTTTCAAATAACGCATCCACAACTTCTTTACAAATAAGCTTAAGTATTTAAAAAAAAAGATGAATTTTCCAGCTGTGGGGAAAGATGGCAGAAATTCATAGAACAAAATTGTACAAATGCGATTCAATAAAATTTTATGTTTTTGTACTGCTTCGTTGAAATTTATCTTAAAAGACGCCCAGAACTTTCAGGATGAAACATTATTTTTAACTAAGAAAACAGATTGCTCAACGCTGTGCACAAACACTTTTTTACAATTTCCAAGTCTTCTCCGTAACCCTAGATCCTAAATACCACGTTCTCTGACAATGTTTTTAAACCTTTAGACTTCAGGCGGTAAAGCAATTGTAGCTTAATCACGCCAAGAAAGAATTTAAATTACGGCCAGACTGCAGTTGTACCATGAAAGTTATAAAAATCACGGCAAGGAAGAATTTAGACTGCTGTCAGTACAGCAGTTGAACCTTGAAAGTTATAAGAATCACGTAAAGAAACAAAATTAAACTACTGCCGGGCTGCTGTTGTACCTTCAAAGTTATACGAATCACGCCTAGGAAGAATTTAGAATACTGTCAGTACAGCAATTGAACCTTGAAGGTTATAAGAATCACGCCAACAAATAAGTTTAACTACGGTCGGACTGCAGTTGAACCTTAAAATTTATAAGAATTGCGCCAAGGACGAATCGCGCCTGTTATATCAAAAGCCGTAATCAAAAGGTTAATATACCAATCCGCAACCATTTCAAGGAAGTTAGATGTTGATTGACTCGACAAGATACCTCGTCGTTTGCAAAACTGACCAAATCCTGCCAGAGGATAAAAGACGAGACATCTCGTCAGTAGAAAAAAACTGACCTGATCTTGATCTCACAAAAAAACAAACTGCAATATCTTGATGGCGAGATCTTTATGACGTTATTAGTAAAATTGTATGACCTTGACGGACGAGATATCTCGTCAAAACCACTGCGAGATTCAAGCAGAGGTAGAATTTTTAGGTTTTGACATTTGACTGATATTCACAAATGGTAATTTGACGATGGGTGTGGGTGAAGCTCTTGATTTGAATAAATACAGATGCGGAAGTACACAAAAGAAAATTGAAAATTAAGATGGCTTACCGGAAAGAAACTGACACGCCATTTCCCCATTTTTCTCGTAGCTGCGATCTTTATATCAATCCTTGGTTCCAATTATCAATCCTACATGCCTTTTCTAAGACAAGTCGTATGTGGATCCATTATGGGTCGTACAACTCTAAATTGACTGAAACAAAACGGGTTACTTATGTCGCATACCTTGTAGCATGCTGCTTCAGTGTTTGTCCGAACTTATTGTGGCGGTGTAATAAAACAATTTTCTGGTAACTTTGCTTTATTCACCCAGTAAATTAATTTTTGTTTCTTCTCGTGAATCAGTGCTGAACCATAAAAATCGATGCTCTTACTTTCCATGCTTGAATAAATTGTTACCATCACATTAATTATCTTCCTTTCTTTATAAAAAAATCGGTAGAGGATGAGATTATTCCTCACTTTTGACGAGAAAGAAGAAACGCGCGTCAAACCCGAGTAAATATTTATTCCCCTGGCGGTCTCTTGTGTCCACAAAAACGGCAGCCCAAAAGAGCAAGATCGACTTAACAGAGTCAGGGTTTGGACAATTGATGTGCTTTCCTCTTTTTTGGCCCATAGGTCACTACAGGGGGTAATTTAATCCAAACCATCAAAGGAGTGCGATGACAGTGATGGATAGCAAAAAGTCACGGGCAACTTCCAATTTCCATGATATTCAAAGTAAGATCATATTCTTCTCAAGACAAGCAATTTTTGAGGGAATTACTTGCAATTAGAAGTAGTGCAGTGAATAAGAAGGGGTATGTAGTTAATAACACTTGAACTGGTATCCCGCTCTCCAAACTTCCATACCACGCCAATGTGATGACATTTGAGGCCACGACATACTTAGCATGCATCAGCCTCTGTGGACACGAAGGTCTTTGGTTGGATCGAGTTTCAGTCTTGCAACTCTCCCGTTCCTAATTCGTAACTCATCCAGTTAGGCTACCTTGACAAGTAAATAAAGATCAATACTGATTCGACCGATCCATATGAATATTTTTGCACTTATATGAACACATAACTATATACTATAGAAAACACAAATGAAAACTGCAATCGATTGAAGCATGGTTAGTGAATATGGTATGCACGCGCGATGAGGATTTTTAATTGTACTCAATTGAAATTGAAGTTTCCTTGCATTAAATTTTTAATTAGGCAACTATCTATTTGGAGACTTGTCTTTCGATGATATGCATTACTTTTATAAAATACTAGCTGAAAAACCCGGAGTTGTTCGGGTTTCAAATATGACCGCGACATTTCCCTGAGTTAACTCAAATACACAAATTCTGTAGAATGTGTTTTCTACCGCGACAGCTAAAATATGACCGTGACATCTCCCTTTGTTAACTCATACACAAATCCCGTAGAAAGCATATCAATTTTTACTACTTTGCTGACTAAAAATGTTTTAGAAGTAACGAAAGATTTTAAAAACAGTGATGCAAAGTTGAAAATTCAGTGATATTAAGGATTTTAGATTTGTTTTGGGAATATTGAAAATGCTTTGATTTTAAGCTTGTAACTTGCAGCCCCTATGAAAGCCACCAGAAAGAATACATAATTAGATTTCAAAAAAATATTTTGTTTCCCAAATATAATTATTTCACTGTGAAAACATTTACGATGACAAGTGTCAATACATATGCAGAGAGATCAATGATTTTCTTAAAAATGACTCAGATTACTAAGTTTAAATGAACAAAAATATTGTATACAGTAACAGAAGCATTTAATTTTAATTTATATATAGTACATAAGGGTAATTCCATGAAACAGGACATTCTAGAAAACATGATTGCAAAAGATTTTATCTCTCAGCTTTTTCTAGATTTTTTTTAAAAGGTTTGAAGTACAGAGAAACACACAAAAGACGAATAGATACAAATAAAAAAAATTATGACTAAAATATACAGAAAATCACCGTTTTAATACTAAAAGATACAAAAGTAAAATCAATAAAAATACCACAGTTTAAACGTAACACAAATTTTATTCATATTAGATCTCTAATTTAAATTAAACACATACTTATATTTTAAATAATCATATAAGCAGAACTAGTGAAATTTTTAAAACGTTATGCTCTAGTTCCTTTTTCTATTGTACATATGTATTGTTTTAACACAATAGAATGAAACAATCTCTGCAAATCACAATTCAAATAAACATATATCAGGAGCGATCACTCACTTATAATAGTAAATTAACATTATTAATCTTAAATAAGCAAACTGCATAATCTGCATAAGGAAACAACCAACAACTTTATAAACACGCGATTGTTGTTTCCTCTTTTGGAAGTCGCCAAGATTCGCCAACCTTCATTTTTGATTCGATTTTTTTACAAAATTCATAATTTTAATGATTTTAGAACATTTTCGATCAGCTTACAGATATTCAAATTGTTCTCACGAAGTCAAATAATACAAACAAGGTAATGCACAGCTACTGTTAAAAAAAAAATTTTAATACTAAAAAAAAAAACCAGGTAAGTAAAAAACAACACACATGTGAAAAGAGTAGGGATATCCTTTAATTCCTCTCTCCTTGAAATTATATGCATAACAATATGTAACCATTCATTTTACTAAATTTTCTGCCTTCAACCCGTTAATTTGCCGTCTTAATGCTAAATCCCATAGAGAACTCTCTCCGAATCGAGAAAGCTTCATGTGGGCTTAAGTGGTTTACTCGGACAACCACTGGCAACCCCTATGTGCTCTCTATCTTTATCTTATTTCTAAGAGTAGGACCACCAAGGGAGGAGTTGTGGACCCCTCCCTCGTCACATAGTACAGAAAGATATGATTACATTACTTAAGACAAGTATTAATTAAATTTTCGAGGCATAGGTAACTCTAATTAAAAATTTAGCTACCCCGCTTTACTCTGAAGCAGTGGTTCCCAAAGTGGTCCCTATTTACCTACAGGGGTCCTTGTGATTACTCAAGGGGTCTGTGGCAAAATAAAATTTTTGGGGGGATGCGTGGACAACGTCGGGGGGTTCGTGAAAGTTTTAATATGAAGTCAAATAATTGTGACCCATTTTCATTAATATGAAAGTTAAAATAAATCGCACTAAATAAATTGGTAGCGATTTTTACATCTGATACGAAAGGTGAAACAATATTTAATGAATTAAAAATATTTTTCGATTTAAAAGCTATACCCTTTAGTAATATGCTCTTCGTTGCAACTGACGGTGCTCCGGCAATGGTAGGACCACACCGAGGCTTTCTGGCATACTTAAAACAAGCTATACGAAATGTACTATCTGTACATTGTGTCGACAAAATTTAGTCGCCAAAAATCTTAGTGGACGCGTGCATGGCTCACTAGATTGTGTCATTAGAGCAGTTAATAAAATCAAAAGGAATGCCTTAAATGAGGGATTATTTGTTTAACTTCGTTTGGAAAAAGATGAAGATTGTAATCGTTTACTACTTAACACGGAAGTTTGTTGGTTATCTAAAAAATATTTTTGATATATCTTATGCACTCTGTGTGATTCAATGTTGGAAATCCAAGAAAGTAAAGACAATGATTTGCATCCCAATTTAAATAATTCAAAAAAAGGGAAAATGTTATAGCTTTTTGCGAAACTTTACGAAACCAATTTGGAGCTACAAGGTGATAAATTAAATTTTAAATCAAAACTAACAGTATAATATAAATAGTAATACCTAAAAGTATACAAAACTTTTCTATACAAGCAAAACTTTGGGAGAAAAAAGAATGCTCTCAGTTTCAAAATCTTTCAAAATTGCAAAAACGAGATATGCTTGCTTATTGTCAACACTTAACAGCTCTTCATAATGACCTCAGCCAAAGATTTGAATACTTTTTTCACTTGGTTATCACCGATGGAGTGTTGGGCCCTTTTACAAGTAGAGACACACAAACTCAGATGAATCCATACTAATACAGGAGCAATTTATTGAATTATCAACAAAAAAAGAGCTGAAACCAATGTTTGATCAAGGTTGACACAAATACTGGTTATAAAAACAGATACCAATTTTATATCCTGCATTATGGGTCACTGTACAGAAGCTCTTTAATGCCTTCCCGTCTTCCTATTTAGTAGAACGTGGATTTAGTGCAGTTATGAGCCTCATCACGAAATAAAGAAACCGACTGAAAATTAGTGCTCGTGGAGACTTACGAATGTTATTCACATAGAGGCGAACGTAAATAATGACATATACCATCAGGTACACCCATCTCATTGGAAAAAATGTGCTTTTGTATTTGAAAACAAAAGATGTAATTTCAATAAATACTAATTTAAATATCAAAATGCTCTATTTTATTTTTACGTCAACATTTAACATTCAAGACACCGAAGTTAAATTTATAGTTTGTTTATTATGTAGTTATGTAGAGTTATTTCGCTTGGGGGTTCAAGGTCAGGTTTGGCTCTTATAAGGGGTTCATGGGCATAGTAAGTTTATGAACCACTGGAATTATCAAACCAAAGGTTACGAAAAATGGCAGTTGGCGGTAGTATCTCTATTGGAATTTTTAAGAGATGGGAAATGCTGTTCTTCGGCGAACAGTTCTTTGCTGATGCAGTGATCTTTAACCCACTCTTCTGTTCAACACTGTTCACAAATGTCTTTCTACACGAAATGTGTGAGAACTGTTCCTCCTCCTGGACTATGAGACCCCAGCGGTTTGTTTCGCGATAGGTAGACAGGAACCGAATTTTTCTGAATTTTCATCTTTGTTAATAGTAATTGTAGAAATGCATGTAAAAACTAAATACAAATGACTCTTCTGATAGCTTTCTTATTAGTGAGCTTTTCTCTTGTTTTGACAGAAAGTAAACGAAAGATAAAATATAGGGTCATGCGGCAAGTTCTGCGCGTTTTTTAAGATAAATTTCAACGAAGCAGTACAAAAATACAAAAACATTTTATTGAATCCCATACGCACAGTTTTGTTCTATGACTTTTTGCCATCTTTCCTAAAGCTGGAATTTATTTTAAAAAAATCATTAGGCTTATTTGTAAAGAAGTTGTCGAGGTGCTATTTGACAGTCTCTAAAGAATTGGAACTTCAAGTCGTTCAAAGAATTTTGAAGTGACCTGAAGAGGTGAAAATTTAAGGGGCAAAGTCTGGTGAATATGGGGGGGGGGGTGACACAAAATATTTCAGCCACATTCAATAAGTCTTTGTCTGAGATTCAGTGAAATCCGGGGCCCCGCATTATCATGCTGGAAGAAAACACCTCTACGATTGGTCAGATCTGGCCGCTTTGCTTCGATTTTTGCTTTTACTATTGCCATTTGAGAACTGTTTTTTTTCCGAATTTATTGTTTGATTATGTGACAACAATTCATAGTAAACAATTGCTTTGTAGACCCATCATAAAGAACGCCGCTTACAGGGGATGGTCGTCCAGAGCGGGCATCATCTTCAAAGCTGAAATTTCCACGCTTAAATTCATCAAAGCACCTTCAAACTGTGGGCTCAGAAACAGCACTATGTCCATATTCAGCACACATTTTGCGAGCAGTCTGACTAGCATTTTTTCTTTCCTAAAATAAAAGCGCATAATATGACGAAAATGAACTTTGTGGTTCTCTATTCATTAGCATTGCAGTGAAACAAAAATTATGGTACAACATATAATTATGCACATCTATAATTATGCAGTGTAAGCAGAAAAGACGGAATTTAAGCATCTGCTTCAATCAAGGTCACTCCTTATCAGCGGTAGCAACATAATAATAACAAAGCTAGTTTCGATTTGTAAACGCGCAGAACTTTCCGGACGACTCAATAATTTATCTTCGAATTTCTAATCGATTGATTGATTTTTTTTTATGGAGCAAGCGGCAAATCTGTCTAAGTGGTCCAAACCAGTAATTAAGTAAAATAATCAGATTTTATGAGACTTAGTAAGACAAAATGTGAGACTGGACAATTTCAACTTCGACAATTTTTTTAGTGATGGGAAATGCTGTTCTTCGGCGAACAGTTCTTAGCTAATCCAGTGATCTTTAACCCACTCTTCTGCTTACCACTGTTCTCAAATGTCATTCTACACGAAATGTGTGAGCCCTGTCTAGAGCAGTGTTTCTCAGCCTGTGTGCCACGAAAGATTGTAAAATGTGTCGCGACGGTTTTTGATAAATAATTAAAATTGCATGGGGCTTGTAACCTTGAAATAGTATTTGTAATTACCTCAACGGTTATAAATTTTTTTTTTAATTTTGTCTTCCCGCGTTTTTATTTCATACTAGCAAAATACCCGACCTTACTCGGTTTGAATTGGTTTACTCTAGATTGAAGAGATAATCAAAATATATAATGACTTCGTTTTTTGTAGAGTAAAAATTTTTTTAAACACATTTCGCCATCTTTATATTTTCTACAACTTACTTTGGACACAAATCCTACACATGAATATCCATTCATGTAATACATTTCACATACATCGCACAATTGCTGTATGACAAAGCTACAAAATGACGAAAGGTGATACTTAGGTTACTACTATAAAAGACGATTTTGAGGGAGATTTGGAATTCCCTTTCTTAAGTTCTTTTCATGTTCAACTCAATTAATTAAAATTACGATTTAATTTACTCATAGTCAACAAAACAATATTTTTTTACTTGTGGCACTCTTGCCTCCGGTATGCGACATTGTGAAATTTTGCAATCTTCTCCTGTCATTATTACAACGAATTTTTTAATGTTGGAAAAAGTTCTAGTTCGGATTTTTAGACATTATTATTCTTTCAATAACGGCATTATTCTTTAATTAACGGCATTATTCTTTGAATAACGGCATTATTATTTCAATAATGGCATAATTACACTTAAAATTTACTGAAAATTTATACTGACTTACCTAACATTTTTAAGTCTAATACTTTGTGATGCTGTTGCGTGTGATGAGAAGGAAAACACATTTATTAAAATAATAAATATTTAAAACAGGAAACAGCAAAATAAAACAAAATAAAAGATGTCGCAAAAAATTGTTCTAAAGATATTAATTTGTGATTTAATTTTATCTCTTGATCTCGCACAGTTGCCACAACTTACAACTAAAAGTGAACAAAATTTAGAAATGTGAAATTAATTCAGAGCGAAAGAACCAGAAAAAAATATCACTGCTCGTGCGATCTTGTTCATTCTCGTTTCGTTGAAAAATATCGTCTGTCCCAAATATTCGGAAATCGTTTTCATTGCGCAAAGAATAAAAATAAGACTCGAAATAAATGAAGCATCAGACCTAAAATTTCACCATAAAAAAATAATTTTTTGAAAAATAATTGGTTTTCAGCATTACTGGTAAAGCAAATGAAAGTAATCATAATACTCAAACTACATTCCAATTTTTCGAAAACTATCAAATTGTGGCTGATTTAAGTATACTTACTCAGGTGTTTTAGCATGAAACTCATCTAAATATAACAATAAAGAAATGTTTAATATTGCATTCACTAAATGAATAGATAATGTATAAAATAAAATACACTGCAATCAAATATCTGGAATACAATTCACGTGATGTTTACACAAACACACAAACACAAAATCGAGCATAGAACAGAAAGACGGACAGACAGACTTTCGCAACCAATTCCACTCACTAAACCACAATAAGTACTCACTGTATGCAAATTTCCATGAAAATATCTTAAACCGCGTGGATGTGTATAGGGCACAACATACAGACAGACAGACAGACAGACAGACAGACAGACAGACACCAAACGAGAAAAAGGCGGATTCGGCATCAGAAGGGTCCAAAACGGATAGAAAACTTGAAATGGGTCGAAAATATTGAATGTACAAACAAACACTCCATTCTTATTTATATAGATTATTTTTTTTCGTTGATTCAAATTGGCTCTTTGTTAAAATCAAAATATTTGTGAAACAAATAAGTCTTCTTTAATATGATTGTATTGCTGTGAACTATGTAGTATAGCAGCAGTCGAAAGTGGTAGAGCTCTGGCTCTGGATTACGAAATTGATGCTGTGGAGTCGTCCACTGAAGCTTAGATTGAAAATTTTCACCCATTCTCTCAATTTTTCGACTTTTTTGAAGTGTTCGAGCATCGTTCATAGTGGTAAATTATTCAGGTATCCATTTAACTGTTTGCTTTTGTTTCAGCTCCCGGTTATGTCGGATATAGACCTATAACGGTGAGCCCTTCTGCCTGATGTGTTCGTACTTTTTATCGATTTGGTATGGGTCAGAGAAATAGATATTAAGCGCTTGCAGAGTGGAATAATGTATACAAAGTATGTAATATACATTCCAATTGCCACCGAAAGTTAATTCCGTCCCACTGTCGAAAGTCGGTTACGATCTATTGCTAAAAGCTGATTCCGTTCAATTGCCAAAAGCTGGTTCCGACCTATTGTCAAAGGTTGGTTCCGGCCTATTGTCAAAAGCTGGTTCCGACCAATTGTCAAAAGCTGGTTCCGATCTATTGCTGATAGTTGGTTTCGTCCAATCCTTAAAAGATGATTTCACCCTATCTTGGAAAGTCAGTTCCGTCCTATTGCTGAAAGTTCGTTCCGACCTATTGCCGAAAGTTGGTTACGACTCATTGCTGAAAGTTATTTCTGACCTATTCCCAAGAGTTGGTTCCGACCTATTGCCGAAAGTTGGTTCCGACCTATTGACAAAAGTTGGTTCCGACCTATTACAGAAATTTATTTCTGACCTATTACCATAATTTGATTCCGTCCAATCGCCGAAAGTTGGTTCCGACCTATTACCGAAAGTTGGTTCCGACCTATTACCGAAAGTTGGTTCCGTCCTATCGCCGAAAGTTGGTTCAGTCCAATCACCGAAAGTTGGTTCCGTCTAATTGCTGAAAGTTGGTTCCGTCCATTTTTATGGTTTCATGCTAGTTTTATATCATATGCAGTGTTCTTAAATTTTTTCCTTTGTATTTATGTGTTATGATGTTATGTTTCATTCCAGACAATTTCACAAAATATTTTGTTCACAGTTTCTAAGAAATCTGTGATTCTATGCATGTAAAGATATTTTTAAACTAGTGAAATTAACAAATCTTTTATTCATTTAGCCATGATGAACAAATATTTTATTAAATATGGTGCTTCACAAACAGAAGATAAACAAAGAAACAAACATTTGTATAAAGATGACCATATCGACCACATCGATTCGGATTCATCGCAATTGAAACACAAAACCCTCAAATACCATTGTCTGTAGTCTTTAAAAAGAAACTTGCAAATGAAGCTATAGTAAACTAAAAAGACATTTAGAAACTTCATACCCAGAGGTCAAAAACAAACCAAGATAATATTTTGAAAACCTGGCAGTGCAGCAAAATAAAAGAGCAAAAAAACGTTTTAAAACTATATGAAGATTCCAGAAAAAGGGTTGATTTACAGCTACAAGGTTGCACAATTCGGTGACAAGAGTTGCACAATTCGGTGACAAGAGTTGCACAATTCGGTGACAACAGTTGCACAATTCGGTGACAACAGTAGCACAATACAAACAGGCACATACCGATGCCGAGTCCATCATTGCACCAGCATTAGCTATTATTGTCGAAACAATGCTGGGAAAGGAAACGACAGAGACGGTCAAGAAAGTACCATTATCCAATGACACAGTATCTTTCAGAAAATCGAAGATTTATTTTCACACTAAAAAATCAAACTGTCGAACATTTCGAATCGCATGACATTGAACTCTGGTCATTTCAGATTGATGTATCGACAGATATTAGTGGAAAAGAACAGCTTTTGCTTTCATTCGATTTGTTAAAGATGACAAATTCTTGATTGAGTATCTTATATGCAAATATTTTAAGAGCACGACCACGGGAAAAGACATACTTGAGCTTGTAAAAGAAAATATTTCAAGCTTTGGTTTGTTGTGGAAAAAATTTGTTGGTGTTTTCACAGACGGATGTCCATCAATGTCCATGTTAGGAAACTAAAGAGGTTTTATAACACTTGTCTGCCAAAAAAATCCAAATAGTATAAGCGTCCACTGCATTATTCACAGAAGAATCTCTTGTTTCAAAATCTTTAGCTCCATACATGTTGATTGTAATGAACAAAGTCATCAATGTGGTCAACTTCATCAAGAGACGACCTCTGAAATCCGGAATTTTCTTTCAGATATGCGACGGAATGGATTCCGACTACAAAACTCTTTTATATCACACCGAAGTGCGTTGGCTTTCGAAGGGAAATGTTTTGAAAGAACTCATACACTTGAAAGCAAAGATGATTTTGTTCTTGGAAGTCGAAAAAACATAATTTGGATTTTATCTTTATGACGATTTTTAGTGGCTTAAAGTTCAATTTCTCTCGGACTTGTTTGAGAAAAGCTCAACTCTCTGAATTTAAGTCTTCATGGTCCATTCAAGAATATCGCCACATCAACATCAAAACCGCCATCGAAGACAACATGAGCAGCTGTCAGAGTTCGAGAAGAGAAGAATCATCGGGATGATGGAAGCTGGGTGGTCAGCTCGGCGAGTAGCTTGTCAAGTAGGCCGTTCTGATTTTACTGTGAGGAGGTGTTGGGACCAGTGAACAGAATAGACGTCATTTACACGGCGACCAGGCTCAATACGCGCTCGACAGACATGTCGTCGAGGAGACCGTCACATCATACGAAACGCATGCGTAGAGCCAACTGCATCATTGGCCGCTATCCAGACACAGGCAGCACCTTCACTACGGGCCTCTGTGTCTTCCAGAACCATCACAAGGCGCCTGGCTGAAGGACATCTGGTATCGCGACGCCCATTACGTGTGCTGATAATGACACCCACCCACCGACGTCTCCGTTTGGAGTGGTGTCGCGCACGACGGGATTGGACTGCAACGGAATGGAACCAGGTCGTCTTCAGCGACGAATCTAGATTCAATTTGAGCAGTGATGGCAGTCGTGTTCGTGTGTGGAGGCCCCGTGGTGAACGCCTCAATCCTGTCTTCGCTTTACAGCAACACACCGCTCCCACAGCTGATGTGATGGTATGGGGCGACATTGCTTACGATACACGGTCACACCTAATATTCATCCATGGCACAATGACAGCCCAGCGGTACGTCTATGACATCCTTCAGCCACATATGATGCCACTCATGGCAGGGCTCCCAGGAGCCAATTTTTTAACAAGACTATGCTCGGCCACACACAGCAAAGATGTCACAAGACTACCTCCGCCACATTAACACCCTTGCCTGGCCTGCTCGATCCTCAGATTTGTCACCAATTCAGCATGTCTGGGGTCATTTGCGACGGCAAGTTGGTCACCCTATGTGTTTGGTCGAACTAGAGGCGCGTTTACAGCAACTATGGAATGATATGTCTCAGGACATCATACGGAACTTGTATGCCTCAATGCCCGCTCGTATCGCATCGTGCATTCGCGCTAGAGGGGTGTCCAACAGTAGTACTAAATCGTCCGTTAATTTGTACTTTTTTCTGCAATAAATAATTCTTTTTCCTTGATTTTCTAATCACTTACTTATATCAAAGTAGTACTTACATGTGTAAAATTTCGTTTCATTTTGACGACTTTTTCTTGGTGCGCAAATTTTGATGGCAATGAGGGTGTATGCTAATAATGCTTCAAGTCTCACATAAAATCAGTCTAATTTTAAGTCGCAAAAGTGCCTTTTGTTCTTGTTCGACTCTTACGTTTAGTGTTTGATACGCGAAGGCGTACGTGTACGAACAGGAACATACATTGAATGCATGTTGAAAAATATAATAGATAGAAGATATTAATATTATATTTATTTGTACTATAATATAGGTACTGTGAATTTTTGAAAAATACTGTAATAAAATGAATGCTTACTCAAATATTGTCTTTCTGCATATCGCCGTAAAAGTCTGCCATAAAGCCGTCAAAGTACATGATGTTCCTTGCTAAAGTTTTCAATTCTGTTAATGGAGACCACTGAAAATCATTTTCAATGATAGGTCATTATTCTGCCTTCATTTACATATCCCCGGACTTTGTTTATCTACGATTCTCCCTCTTCACAACAATGATACTGCGATTGATTCTTTCAACTTGTCCACTTGCACGGGGAAAATCAGTTGTTACGTGGTTCAGTTGAATGTTTTCATCGTCAAAATGTTGAGTGAATTCATCAGATGTGAAAGCGGAAGCACGATCGGTGAGAATCCGAGAGTAGTTTTTTTGCACTTCAAGCTTAGCAATAACTTCTTTGGATACGGTAGATTTGCTCGGACAGAGCCAACAGAACTCAGTGAATGAATCAACCACAGCTAAGATATGACGATAGTTTTTATTTGAAATTGCTAACGGTCCGAGATGATTGCCATGGTGTGTGTGTAGAGAGAGGAGTATCGTCTTTGGGAAGAGGATTTAACAGGCACTCTTATTTGCCGAATTTTTTGTTTGAGAAAAGAAAAGGTATACAAGTTGATGTATACTATTCGATCTTTTGGTGTAATTGAGGAATATAGACTGCTGATTAATTCATAAAGTTTGAATTACGTTCCCTGGTTCAATCGCGTTCACAGAGACAGGATTTTGAGAGCGACCTGTATTCCTTTTCACGCCGATCCACTAATGTTGTATTTTGTTCAGGCCGAGTAAGCCAGGTTGTCACTAGGGATGCGACATCGACAGCAAAACATCGATGTTTTTAAACATCGATGTTCAAAATTAAAACATCGATGTTGATAATACATCGTTCCAAAAGCATCGATGTTTTCAAAATTCAGTGTATTTAAACTCCCCCCCCCCATTTCTTAAAACTGGTTTAGTAACTAAGGATGCAACATCGACAACAAAACATCGATGTTGATAATGCATCGCAAACTATCAATGTTTTTAAAATTTAATGAATTCGAACTTTTTTCCCCATTTCTTAAAACTGGTTTAGCACCTAGTGAAGGGACATCGACAGCAAAACATCGATGTTCAAAATTAAACTATCAATGTCGTATCCCTACTTTTCAGACCCTTCACCCTTATTCACTTTAGTCTAAAAGTATTTGCAATTTGTTGATTATAAAAATTATGCTACTTGGTTATTTAAAAAAATTTTATAACGGTACTTTTTTCATT
This sequence comes from Metellina segmentata, assembly GCA_947359465.1. Taxonomy (NCBI): domain Eukaryota; kingdom Metazoa; phylum Arthropoda; class Arachnida; order Araneae; family Tetragnathidae; genus Metellina; species Metellina segmentata. The sequence continues at coordinate 31,069,752 of OX375879.1, forward strand.
TTAAAAATAAAACATCGACGAGTACAAACATCGATCTTACAAAAACATCGAACCTAATACATCGATGTTTTTTTTAAATTATCGATGTTTTGAAAACATCGACATCGATGTCGCATCCCTAGTTGTCACACCATCCATTGGCACTACCCAGAATAAACCTCGAGCCTGTTTTCGGCAGCTGTTGCCAGATGACATGGTGCATCGACAGCTTTGATAATCACACTATTGTTGAGGTGCGTGGAGTCCATGGAAGTCTGCAAATTGTCTCAAAAATGGCGTGGATAGATGGTAATGACGTGTTGATGTGAACCAGAAGACCCAAACCCTGCCTTAAAAAGAAATAGCCTTATACACGCACAAAATAGTTAAGTCGTTGAATTTGGGAGTAAAGAATTTTCGGATGTTACTTTTAATTTAGAATACCTATGTAAAACGTTAGGGATGGTGGTAAATTAACCATTTAACTAATCACAATTTATTTTTATTTTTGTGTCACGTTTCCGTGACCATTTATTGCATCAAGCTCACGAGAAATAATCGATTGCTCATAAGTCCTGGCAGTAATACGTACTATTATGTATCTTTGGTGTACTCGAGTCCCCGAGGTTATCACAGGTAGTTTTTCATTGTGAAGAATAGAAAATTGAATTAGGTAATGAAAACAAGTTATGTCACCATTTCCTCTAGGGCAACGCATGCCATTTGGGGTATTTTATTTTGGACCAATTTTATGGAATAAAAAACATTTCAGAATATATCAAGTACTTGAAAATTTTTCTAACTCTGAGCGTCGAGTGATTTCCAAGTAGAGTAATACTGCTTTTCCTTCGAATAGATTGATTTGGAAATATTATATCGCTCCTTTCTCCCTATAATAGAATTCCTTGAGGATATTAAATATTTTCTTAAAAAATAATCACATAGAAAGATTCTATTGATAAAGGTCAGAACAGGTTTCAAGTAAAACAAAGAAAATTGCAGTTTGCAAATATAATGATTCTTGTCAAACACTTAGTTTAAAAAGTTAAGAAAATAGAGGATTGAACTTTTTATAAGTTCCTAAATAAGTAAGATTCAGCCCAAAATCTCCTATTAAAAAAAAGAAAAATGAATCTGACACGCCATTTCACCATCCTGCTGCCTCTATTATCTCTTGTGTATGGTTTATGTTCTGTATTTATAGTTACTATCGCAAAATGTACAAAATTCACACCCAGTATCACAGTTTACTTCATTAAATCGATAAAAACGAAGAAAGTTTATACCTTAAAATATAACTATGCGTGAACATAAATGATTCATGTGATTTTCATAATTTTGTTTTGCGAAATTATTGGATGACAAGATTCTCAAATGCCGGGAAAACGAGATTCCGATTATTTCCATCGGTCAATAACGAAGGGTCTACTTGGGCAGAAACTGTCTAATTATACCGGAGTGATGAAATAATCCAAGCTTTAGAAATACGAGCGAGATATACATATGATTTTCGTGCTACAAGAAATCGGTAACAAATGCTTTTTATTCTTTTGTTGCATAGTTCTTACAACTTGCTATTGCAATCGAGTTCTATAGTCAATTATAATATTTCAGTGTACTCAAGTCCATTTGTATCACGAAGAACTTTCATTCGGACGAATACTCATATGGATTAGTTTCCAACTAAGCAGTAAAAATAAAAACAAAGTTGACTAAGAACCAAATCTAAAAGTTTTATGGGTTGAATCTTCAATGTAGTGTTTCAAATCACATCACTGAATTTCGGCAGGTACTTGTCACTGAAACTTGTAATACATACTTAAGTAAGACATACATTCTCAACTCGACAAGGTATTCCACTATTGTTATATAGCAAGAATTTTAAGTATGGTTTTCTGTTTTACGTATTTATTTCTCTGAAATTTCAAATGTTTAACATTATCCATTCAGTATCATATTTTATTTCTTTTAACAGATAAAATCATAAGAGCAAATATATCTTAAACGTTTTAATGAAAATGGAAAATCTGAAATTTCGAAATTTATAAGAATAGAACAAATTACTTCCTGATTTCGTACGTTGTTTTTTCTTTCTGTTAAATTATTGGATTATAAAAGAATTCGAGTAAGTGGAAAACATGATACGGAAAACATATGTATCATTAAACGTCGTTAAGGTATCTCAGGGTAGATCAAGCCAAAGTAGTCAATGCAAGAAACTTGGTTTAATGCTCTAATGCAGCGTTTCCAAAACTGTGTTCCGCTGAGCCCTTGGAACTCCGCGAGTGATTCTCAGGGGCTCTGTGATGACAACAATCTGATTGCTGCTTCCATCTATCTTGGAAAAGATAACATTAAACATGGAAAGCGTCGAGAATAAGAATCTGACATGTGTCTCATTAGCTTCAAACTTTTTAGAAGCAAACATTGTAACATTGAATGAATCATTGCCAGCAATAATAAAATAACCTTTTATCAAATTTGCTTAAAAATTTGTATTCATACTTTCCAAGGAAGACCCAGGAATTTGAAAGAATTCTGAAAAAACTGTATATTTTTTTTTCAGTGACGTCAAAACCAGCAGCCGTCACTGCGGCAGAATATGAGGTGCTTATAGACATGGTTTCCGACAGCTACTGCCAGGCATCATTTAAAAGTAAACCACTTCCCGAATTTCGGGTTCAGTTGGGGGAGGATCTTTCGATATTAATTTCAAAAGTTATATTCCTCTTACTGCGTTTTGGAACTACGTACCTTTATAAAATGGCGGTTTTGATTTATACGTCTACAAGAAATGAATATGGAGATCGTTAGAAGACAGAGGCGGTCTTAAGGCCTAGGGCCTCGGCGCTAAAATTGTACCTAGGGCCTACTCTTATTTAATTATTACTATTTTTTAATAGAATGCAAAGTTCTCTTAAAAGCATGGTATCTTCTTAAACGCATTCATTTTATTTTAAAAAAGGAGTGTCACAATCACCAATTTTTTCTTTCCTCTTTCGAAATATATTTTCATACTGTTATTCTCATATTAGTATAGTCAGAAGTTCAGAAAAGTATGTTAATGATACGGAATATTTGAATGGGCGAAACACAAAAAAAGAAAAGTAATATTCTGCCAGAATATAGAAAAAAATATATTTGAAAATCAGTTAGATTTTAATATTTCTTACTCCAAGTTTCTAACTTTTGCATTCACAAATGATTCAATGACATCCTGCAAGTTAAGGCCATCACATATATCTTTTTCAATTGCAAACCGAGCAACAGATGTGAGACGAGTTTCTCTCATTGTTGTCCGTAAATCTGTTTTTAGTCTCGAAGCGCTGATTGAAAATACGGCACTTGGTAAACCTATCGGTAACGTCAAGAATAATCGAAATAGTTTCTCCAGTTCACTGAAGGAATCTACAGTGGAATTGTCTATAATGAATTGTAATAACTTAAGACTGAGCTATACACGCGCTGTACATTCACTTTATCACCATCACTTAAAATACCTAGTTTCGAATGATATCAATTGTGTTACAAGTTCAGAAGTGAAATCTTCAGAAACCGTTTTTATGGGGATGATGTGATGTGATATTATGACACCATGAATATGACTAGTCTTATTCGATAACTTTTTTGGATACAAGCACCCAAATGTCTCAGAAACAGTTTTACAGCCTTCTAACCTTTCTTTAAGTTCCGATATCATTCTATCAAGGCAACTGTAGAACACTTCATATCTATACAAGAACACTGCATCTGTAAGTGGTTCATCACTTCAGAGATCACCGTCTATCTTTTTTGTCCTACATAACCCACTCTTTTTTAGAACTTTTCAAATTTTAATAAAGTCTTCTGTCTTCAGAATTTTTTCATTTCGCACAACTTTCAACAACAAAATGTGCAATAGACTTAGCTTATAAAACTCGGGAACACACATCTACTACAGATAATATTTTATGCAACCAAGTGAGGGTCTCTACTATTATAAAATAAAGTTCGTGTGTTTCTCTGTTCGGCGTGTCCTGACAAATCTATGGCGCTTACAATAATGAAATTTTACACACATGTAGTCCGACTTTTTTGCATTTTGGTAGTCCTTCCCGAATTTTAAAATTTAGTCTAGAACATTTTAAAATGAATTTAATGAGATAGTTAAATAGTACTGTTTTCCTCCGAATGGCAACAAACATCAATCAGTCTGAACTATGACTTGAATGTACTGAATCAAGTCATAGTTCAGTCATAGTTAATGAATGTACTAATCTATAGTTACTGTGATTCCGGCCGCTGGATATCCTTAATAAAAATGTATTGCTTTTTTAAAAGCATATTAACTTTTAGTTAGTGTTAACTTTTAGTTTGAATCATCATATTCTATAATATAAGTATCTTTTATTTACTGTGCTCTCTCCATTCTTGAAACTGGATCATGGTTGTGCAATACTTTGTTGTTATTTCTTTTTTAGTGAACGATAGTTTGGATTATCATTTTTAAAGCATATTAACTTTTAGTGTGGATTATTTGGATACATTTTTTAAAGTTTGGCGATATTTAATTTTGATCTTTTATGCAATTTATGGTTTGTTTCATTTATGCAATTTATGGTTTGTTTCATTTATACAATTTATAGTTTGTTTCATTTATGCACTTTTTTGTTTGTTTCTGTGTATTTCGGTTTTCGTATAGTTAATTTTGTTCTCCATGTGGGGTTTAATGTTTCATGAATTTATCGTCGACATGTATTACAAGATTGATTCGGAAAGGCTGTTGTTCATACGACTGAATCAGAAGAATCTGCGATTGGAACAGAAGGCACATTTGAAGGATGCGTTGATTAACGATGGAAATGTTGCTAGTTTATGCGTTGCATAAATTATCAAAATTAAATATCGCTCTACTCCCAACCCTCGCTATACGATCGTTATTTATACAGCATTTCACTATAACGGCCTTTTAGAATTTACGGCCCTCAATTTTTACTTATATTGTAAAAAAATGCTATTTTTACGCTTCTGTTTAGCTATTAAGGCCATGTAAGGTCTTTAATATGGATAGTACGCCTCCTGAACCTCCGCTCATTACATTGGCACCGTCGTATGCTTGTCTACGTAAAAACCATTTATTAAATTGACACTCTTCGTAAAATATTTTCATAAGCATAGAAGCTATACCGTCAGTACTAGAATCAGGCACGTGGTAAAATCCCAGAAAATGTTCTCTAATGTCAACACTTTTGGGCTCTTGATTTACAACAAAGCGGATTAAAACGAACTGCTGATCTATGTAACTGAAATCAGGTGTCACAGCACTCAATGATTTCAGGAATCTCTCACTGTAAGAAGCTTTGATTCTTTACATAAACATATTATTTCTGATCTCTCTGTGGTAAAAAGACTTTATTTGCTTTCCCCTAATTCTGTCACAATGGTATTTTATTCTGCTCTCACTTGATAAATACTCGTGTAATATGTGATCACGTGTTGAAATAAACTTAAACAGCCTTAGGTAAATGCCGCAATTTGAAGCATCAATTTTATTTCCCTGTCCTCGACATGGTAAACCCAGAAAACCCACAACCCTAGTTAGACCAAATTAAACAATTAGCACCTTCTTCCAGCGATTTTTCTCTTCTTGCATTTGGTTTTGTAAATCGTTATCTATTTCTTTTCTTTTCTGAAAAGTATACCATGCTTCCATAGCAAGTTTATGGCTGTTACCATTATAATGTTTTAAAATTCTGTCCTCTAAATGACCAAAATCTGTGAATGATGATGACCAATTTAAAGTTCTGATTCTTCACTACAAAACAAACAATATACATGACAGTACATACTATAATGCTTCCGAAATGATAATACTAGCCAATTACGGAGAACATCATTTGCAATTATGTTTTGTTAAGTAGCTTTCTTTTCCTCTGTGCTTTTCACGCTCCCGTATGACAACAATTCTGCGTCTACACGTAATTTCTGACTTTACCTCTGACACTAGGGCCCTAAAACAGAAGTGCCTTGGCGTCAAGTGACGCATTGGACGCCCGCTAAGACCCCCGAAGATATTATATGACGAGGGTGCCATGAGAAAATTATTCTCTTAAGTGTGCCACGACTTGGATAAGTTTGGGATAGTCATAGTCATAGTCATATAGAGTGGGGAGGTCAGGAAAGCCCTAGGTGCTGATTCCACTAGGGAATATTGCACCAAACCCCATTGTTTTTCGATACTCCTGTCAGAGAAAGCCAGATTCCTTGAGAAAGGCCAAAAGGCTTTTGACAGGTTCTTCGTGAATTGTATCAAGTTCTGTTCCAAGACCTAGACTTGAGTGCCTTATGCGAAGCAAGTCTTCGCATTCAAAAAGTATGTGGTGGGCAGTTTCCTCCACCATATTGCATTTTCTGTATAGAGGTTCTTCTTTAAAGATTCCCATCCTATGAAGGTGTTTTCTTAGGTGATAGTGGCCCGTGAGAAATCCAATTATCACCCTCATCTTACCCCTGCTAAGACGAAGGATCTGAGATGATGTTTTCATAGAAGGTTCTTGAATCATAAGCCTTGCATGTTTTTGATCGGTGGTTTGCTTCCACTTTTTTGTAGTTTCTTTAAGCATTCTTTCTCCTATCACCCTTTTTGTGGTAGTCTTAGAGATCCCGCAAAAAGGCTCAGGGCTTAAAGGTAGGTCTGCAGTCCCCAGTTTGGCTAACTTATCTGCATTTTCGTTTCCTTCTACACCAGTATGCCCTGGTACCCCTGGGTTATATCATTTTGTGGATTTGAATAATATTGTTTCCAGGTTTTTACTATTGTTCCCTTTATTAATGTGTACCTTACTATTCATACTCATTTTCGTGTGTTATGTGTCTCCTAGACAGATGGAACTGAACATTTTTTTGGTATCCTTGAGAAAATGTTCGTCAAAAAAGGGATCTGTCGTTGAAAACACTTGGGGACCGTTACTCTACGGCCACGGCCACCATCACCCGACTGATACAATACTAATTATATCGACCAACTAAGATGTTTTAACTTTGTGTGCAAAAGCAAATCAGCAACAAACGCTTTTTTTTGTCAACTGGCTTTTAGCTAACTAATTCATCTTCGTTACCAAAAAAAGAATACAAACTTTTCCACACATAAATGTACAAAATGTTATACATCGTTACTACTGTGCCTAAGGCACCAATCTGCAAAATTGACGTTTCTATAAAACGCGTTCAAAGTTTTGAAGCTTAGGGAAAAATTAAGTTTCATGAAATTCTCGTTCAATGAAATTGTTTTTCATGAAATTCGACATTTCCACTAAGATACAAGGTGATTCGTGGCCTTGTCGTAACATAAAACATGAAATGGTGAAGCAAAAAATGAAATTAGGAGAAAATCGCCAAAGTGCAGATTGGTGCATTTGTCGTAGTAGTATCGATATGTATTGTTTTAATGCTTCACTAATTTGGAATAGACTTTATTGTTAAATATTTTATTTATTTCACAAAAATGTGCTTTAACTAAATGTGCATAAAATAAGATAACAATACTAAATAATAACACACTATTCACATAAAAATGAATTACGCATTTTTCATTTAAAATGATCGAGCAATTTTTATCAATCTTGAAATTTCTGGAAAAACTCGGTGCCGATGGCACATAGCCAAAAATACACTTTAGGTAAGGTTATACTAAAATTTCGTTAGTGTAAAAACACTTCTAACTCTAATCTCTCTTTCTTCCACGACGCACTTAAGCCACTGTTTATTTGTGCGTTTATACGTTAAATAACTTGAGAAAAACGCAATGTCGATTAAGAAATTGCATCTTATTTGTTTCTAAAAATTTCCAATAGTAGGTAGCACTGTTTTGAATATTCTTATAGAAATCTTACGAATCAACAATGTGTTCTGTATTCATGTATTCTGAATATTTACAAGAGACGTATAGAAAAGTTTTGCACTCAAAATTATTGAATTACATATTTCTTAAACCCTTACGTTATATCACCCGTTTTAAGATATCAATCTGAATTATTTGATTTTATCTCTTCCAATATAAAAACAACAGAACACATAAACCGGCATAACCCAACAATACTTACATTTAAAGTCTATCTGTTTTTAAACAATTCGAGTTCCAAGCCTGAAAATTTTGTTCTCGCGAACGTCCATCAATTCACTAAGTGGTAAAAATTGGCAAGTAAATTTGATTTCTCGTTGAGACTGCCTTGAGTTTAGTTACCTCAAGACATAAATTTTCCTGTAGTACATACAGTTTAACAAATGTGAGCTAAATTATAGAATAATCTCTTTTGTTTTTCTATTAATGTTTGAGGGTTTTAGAAGCTTTCTAGCAAAATGATGTCTTCTATGGTTCGAATATGTGAGTACTTTCTCTCACACTTTTTGACTTTAAAAAGAATCTCAAAAACAAAACGCAGGTATATATTTAAATAATCAACAGTATTATTTAAGATACTTAATTACCTAACATTTCAAAGAACATTTTGCTCACTCCTTTCAACAACGTCATATCTCAAAAATCGGTGATTTTTAGTTATGCTTGTTTTCAGAATGCCTTGAAAGAGTATTATGTCTCTGCAAGATCGTCATTTCTCACCGCTCAATATTTAGTCGCTAGAGAGCAGAAATAATATTTATTTTTAGAACATTTCATTCTACTTTTAAACTTTAAAATCTCACTCGCCTGAAAAATCACGGTTTTTGAGATATGACGTTGCTGAAAGGAGTGAGCGATTTAAGAAACGTACGTGCAAAAGTTCTTGTTATGATTGAATAGTTAATGGGCATCATACATTTGAGAACAAATTTATTTTACTTTAAACGGGGATAGTTGTAATGTGCTTGGTAATTCAGGACTTTCAAAAATTGCTTCCTCTCAAGCGAGACTACAATTGGATGAGTAATCATCTTTTATATGATCCTACAATATTCATTTCTTGTGTTTGTTTCTGTGACCAACCATCATTTCGACAGCAAAGGTGATCGTCGATAGACCGATGCCAGTTGCTAGAACTATGAATGCCCCAAGTACATCATCGAGTTTCAAAGAATCAATGTGTTGTCCAGTATCTCTGCTGCAGATGTCATAATAGAGAGTGGTGTTAGCGAATCTTCGATGAGAGAGATCTGCCTCATAAAAGCGACGTAATCTAGGAGAGAAGCTTAATATCAAAATGAATTCGTCTAAAAAACATAGATGAGAGAGTTTAGGACATTTTCTTTCACTGTTTTTAAAAATTGAATAATATATATTAACCATTTCTTCTTTATTTATCACTCTTATCATTGCCAATCCAGGATCAGTTAAGAACGAGTGAATACGAAAGTGCTATGTAGGAGCTTTGTTACAAACATACGCATTACACAAAGTTACACAACAGGGTTAACACAATCCTTAACTCGTTCGACTTTTTGTAAGCTAATGCATGTCAGACATCGCAAAACAATTGCTGATATATCAAATAAACAAATATGAAGTGTAAATTTTGTTGTGAAAAAGTGCTAAGTAGTAGCTTTGACGCATTACACCAAGTTACACAACAGGGTTAACACAATCCTTAACTCGTTCGACTTTTTGTAAGCTAATGCATGTCAAACATCGCAAAACAATTGCTGATATATCAAATAAATAAATATGAATAATAAGTTAAATCCAACCATGCAAGCACGCTGAAAGCTGCAGACATAGCATGGCAAGGAATATATTTTTCTTAAACAAGAGGAAATTCACAAAATAAAAACCAAAAGGAATTTATTGAAAACGAAACATTTTGCTGCGGCTCATATTCGTAGAAAACACCATTTTGTGTTGTATGGATCAGGCTCCTCCCTGATGACGCCCTGATCCACCAACACTTTCATTTTCAATAAATTCCTTTTGGTTTTTATTTTGTGAATTTCCTCTTGTTTAAGAAAAACACACACACACATATATATATATATATATATATATTAGGGTGTCTCTTATTTTTCAAAGTTGTTGATATAAAGTTTCCTACGCATAGATCCTAGTTATGTTCTTTTGACCCTAAGACACTCGAAAATAAATTTTTACCTTATTTGGATCAGTGCAACCTGTGGCAACTTGCATTTAATCATATTCGTACAAGTTGCGTCGCAGGTGCCGCGCGTTGCGCCGTGCTTGCTCTATTTGTCAGTTAAGACGGGTGCTATAAGTTGTGAATTCGCACGGCTTTATACCACCTCAAGAACTAAACGATCAATCTACCAGCTATGAAGGAAGTCTGGAGGAACCTTTACCTACCTCATCTCAATCTGTAAGTTCTGTAACTACTACAAAAAGAGGAAGGAAATATTTTATCACGTCCAAGTTAGTTGCAGCTTTAGATAGATGTCAACTAAGCATAAGATATTCTTTTTTTATACTTCACGCTATTGGAGATGCACTAGGTCTTATAGTAATCCATTATACGTGACGATTATCGGGAACGGATTGAACTATCTGTTCTTTTCTTGGGAGGAGATAACGAGAGTAAAATTAAAATCAGACCTCCTGGCGCAGTGCATCAAGCACGATGAATGGCAAAAGCTATTTATTCTTTGAAAATAAGTTTGCTGCAGTGTCAGTTCAAAATGAGCGTTGACAAACGAGCGTTGCAAGATGTTTGTTTATTTATTGTTGCAGTTTATGTGAAGCCCTGGCTTGGATGGCGGTGACGGCGCCGAATCAAGATTTGCGTTTTTTAAAGACGTTAAAAGAGTATGAAACAGTTGACAAACTGATATCCAACGCTGCCCTGAGCAAGTTCAGTCAACACCTGTGGTATTTATCAGAGGAAATAGCCATATTATCACTCTTTGATGATGAAGTTGATAAACAAACCAAGGCGAATATTGCAGCGAACTTACAAAGAGAAAGTTGTTTATATGATTTTGGGAAGAGATATGTTCCATCGAAGGAAAATATGTCTCTATCTTTGTACGATGAGTGTTTTATTTGATCTGTTATTTTAAATTCTGTTAATGTTCTTGTGATACTAATTTTACTTAATGTTTTAGGAACGTGGAAGAAACGTGGGAAGAAAATGCAGCCTTCGTTAAAGATAATGAGAAGGTTTTTAGCTTTAAAGCAGTAAATGACACAGCTGAAAGAGCTGTTAAGCTAACGCAATCCTTCCTTGTTTTAATTACCGCAGAAGAAGAACAGAAACAGTTATTTTTACGCTGTGTGCCAGAACATATTGAGATGTATCCAGACTGTAAAAAAAGGACCTTAAAATTAAATTATCCTGAATAATTATGCATATTATGTCTATAGAACAGATGTACCAAATTTGTGTACATTTGTCAAAAGGTGTAAATTTGAATATACACATAGATGACAACTATCCTTATATACAAGCATCTCACACTTTGTTGATATTCTTTAGCAATGGATCATGGGAGAGCCCCTTCCTGACTGCAATACTGACAAAGCTCGAACAGTAGCTGATAGAAGACACTCTGATTTTACAATTCCCTGTTTTTAAATATCGTTTTCCTATCAAATTCTTCATAAGCAATGACTCGGTAATGAAGACTCTTTTTCCAGCCTCCACCTCTTCTAACCATAGCGGTATTGTTGCCCCAGGGGAGTAATTCTCTAAATTCTTCTGCGTTCTCTGCCAAATGGAGTCAAAACTCGTGGACTTTAGTTTCTGAAATAAATTTGTTTTACTTTAGGGAAGAATTTGAATAACCAGTTGTTTTTTAGCTTTGATCGTATTCGCGTACTAATTAATACAATTAAAAGATTACCGATAAACATTTCATAGAATAAGCACCCGCGTAGGTTCCAACTTCAACTGTGGTGTTCATCAGTAAATCTTCCATCGTCTCGATTTGAGGCTTAAGTTTCTCAATGGTGAATGTTGATGTTATGCTTCCTTGATAGGTGTACATGAAGACGACGCATCCCGCAGTGTACCAGATACCTAGTAGAATACGAAAGCTCATCGACGATCCTACATGCCGAAGCGGCCAATTCTTGTTCTTACCGAAACCTGAAAGAATTCACTAGTCTCAAACTACTACACTTCACAAGAAAATAGGCTAAATTGGGTAGATGGTTTTACCCACTACTATGGAAATTGATTTTAGTTTCAAACATATTTAGCTACAATATCAGAGCTATAGTGTATTCCCCTTATAAAATCACCTGTTCCCTTATAAATCACCAGTTTGATTTTAATTAGTGGCCAATTCTTTTAACCGATGACACAAAACATGGGCTTTTTGTAAAACGAAAAAGTGTAATATTTTATTTACACTATCCTCTTAGCTACCTCGGTCCGCATACACGAACCTCGTATTTTTCGCCTTAAAAATAATATTTCTGAAATAATTGGTAGTTAATAACTCGGGTATACGTACGTGAAAATCTAAGCTTCAGATTGACACTAATAAATGGCTACATAAATCGATAATTGCTGTGGAATGCTGTTTATTGAAAAGCGATTTAGAAAAAATGGCGTTAATTTGACGTGCTTGTAATAGTAAGCAAATTTATTTTGTTTTTAAATCCTTTAGTTAATGTGTTTTAGTTGATAATTTCTTAAAATATCTGATGATATAGTTTTTCGGATTTAATAAATATCTTATCATATGAAAATTATTTTGCTTTCAGCATAATGGAGATCCGAGGTACACATATATGCACCTAAAATGTTTAGTCCCTTTGATGCCACCATCTAAAATAGGAATTCGTTTGAGAACTTTGAAGTATTTCATAAAATTTATCAGAATAAAACTGATTTTGAAACAATTTTTATATGGTTGGGAGAGAAGAAGCTATTGATAAAGTCTTTGTTATAGAATTACACAAGTAAACTCCAAGTGGTTACAAAAGTTTAAATTTATATTAGGTGACAATAGTATACTTTTAGTACGAAACTAATATTATATGATAAGGAGAAATTAAAGAAATAAGTCTGATTCTACGATAACGTGTCTATTTCTTTATGCTAAATGCACTGAAGGAAATCGTTGGAAATAATCGTTTTAAACTTAGTATCCCTCCTAAGATAAGATTCATTCTGGTTCAATAAATTGCGAAGTTTTTATACATCGACCTTAGGACTTCAGTAACTTTTGGTTATTGCCATTTTTCTAGTAGATATCAGTGAAAACAAATATTAGTCCTTTAATTTCGTATCTGTTAAGTATTGTAAAATTATTAAGTTTTCTAGCAAATTAGGAATTATATTAATGAAGGCTTTCACTCGATGTTTTACCCAAAAAGGATATAATATTCAGAAAAATTGTTGACACACTAGTAATATAATTTCGCATTTCGGAATACGTTTATTCACAATAAATGTAATGGGAATTCCGTGTGACTTTGTATACTTTATTATGAGCTAATCCTATGCCTCACCCTTTCCTATTAATGCTATTTGAAACATCCATATGTATTTCAAAAACGTCTCAATTTTCCCTCTTTTGTTGACAGTCGGTAGAATATGATATATAGTACTTGCCGTACTTGCAACAACAATAGAGGTTGTTATAAGAGCCAGCCATACCTAAAATATATTTGATTATTATCCATGGTTTGTACATATAACATGCTAAGTAATAATTGTGAATGAAAAATTATTAAATAGAGATGAAAACATTGTTTCAAACATTATATTTCACTATGGAGTTAATTTTTTTCACCTTAAAAATGTCTTAAATTTAATCATTATATTGAAAATGTACTAACCATGCATGGCCTTATTTAAATCTAAAAAATAAATTTTTTTAAATTGATAAGATATTATCTATGATCTAAATATTGAATAATGTACTAACCATGCATGGCCTTATTTAAATCTAAAAAATACATTTTTTTAAATTGATAAGATATTATCTATGATCTAAATGTTGTCTATAAAGAACTAGAGTTTTTTTTTTGGTAAATTTTTCAGACATAAATTTTTGTATAGCACAACCCTGTTTTTCTGTGGATGCATTTTCAAAGGTTTTGCAAACTTTAAATAAGAGCTAATGAAATTAATATAATTTTCGTACGCTTAAAGAGAAAATAGGGAAATAAAAATATTCCCTTTTCTGTTTCATGAAATAAGGTGACTGACACTTTACTTGATTTTGAATTGCAGTAAGCAATTTTTAAAGATTGAAGCACTATAGCCATTTTCGAAGCAATAGTGAATGTCTTACTTGCCAAGAAAATATCCCTAACAGTAAGAAAGTACCACCTTTAGTGGGCTGTAAACTTGAAGCGATTGACAAATGCGGGAAAGCGAAGGGAACAGCATAATGAACCGCAGTACTTCGCTCCTCGTTTACAAAGTAAGGACCAGAAATGTCTGTTTCCTGAAAAGAAACTCGTATTTAGAATAAACAATACATGCTTACTTCTTTAGAGCTATGAATTGAATACAATATTAAAAAGATTCAAATAATATTTAGACACCATTAAATAGCTTACTGTTGAACAGTTCTTAATTTGTAAGCAAAAGCAAAGAAACTCTTTCAAATAGTTATATTTAATTTTTAATATTCTATAAAAAAAAGTTTAATTTCCAACTTACATTGTCAATCATTGAACGTATCATTCCATTCCAAGAATTGTCTGGTTGTTTATTGCCAAAAATCTTGTCTGTCTGCTCTTTTATTTCATGGCTAGAAAATAATTGAACAAGATTGAGAACAGGGAATAAAATTGTATTTGAACTACGATGCATTGGCTCTATTATTACAGTTTTTATTTGCATTTATTAATTCAAAATTAGGTTTATAATTCAGATACACAAAACATAAACTATCATTACATGAATGTATGAGTGAATGTACATGGGCGAGAGTATACCAAACAAATCATTTTTATATTTTATGATTTCGTTTTTCTTTTATCTACTTGTACATATGTGAGAGAATTGAAAAATGCCAAAAGAGATCAAATATAATTCAATCGTAGTAGAATTTTGGACGTTTTATTTCTTAGAAAAATTTTAGTTTCAGGTAAAAGAAATTTAAAAGGTTCAAATCATTCAAGGATTCTTTTGAAAGATTTAGCTGTACAGTCTTCAAATGTGTCTTGGGGTAAAAGCAGATTTACTGTACACGGGAAATCTAACGAAACACGGAGGATTAACTGTTACAAAAGTTTCGTTTCTTCTTCAGAGTCGAAATTATTTCGGTGCTTATGCTCAGCTTTCTACGTTCAGTATTTGCTACACGAGAGTTAATTAGACCAAAACGTACAAGAGTATTCGCGGAATAAGGACATTACAATAAACAGAGTATATAAATATAATATTCATTAGAAACTTTCGACAAAATGCTACAATAAAATGAATACTAACTCAAATGTTACAAGTGTCTGCAATCCATCATATATTTCTCGTACAATGCCTTCAATGTGAATGATATTTCTTCCTGAAGTGTGCACTTCTACATATGGAGACCACTGAAAACAATTTATAGATATTAGTCATTATGATACCGTCCGTTTACTTAATTTAGAACCTTGGTTACGCTTGATTTTCCCCGTTACAAACAACATCTTTCTGCTTCTTCGCGGCACATTTCCAGACTAGCCGAAATTTATGGATAAAGGAAGGCTCTTGTTAAGATTAATATTTAAATCTCAGCTCGAAACAGAATCCACATCAAGGCAACTAATACGGGATCATTAGTTCTTGGGACCAGCACAAGGAGTTCATCACAAGGGCTTCCTGGTAAGTTAAATTTAAACAACGATGACAAAAATGGCCACTAGTTAATACTCTATTTGTGAAAAAGTAAATACCTTTTTTTGGAGACAACACTTAACCAGCTCGGTTACAAGTTGCAATTGGGTTGAGGTCACGAAACGTTACCATTTCAAATCAACTTTAAAAGAGTTTAAGGTGTCCGACTGCCTTTAAAACACGATTTTCAGTCACATTATCGATTTTTCAATTTTCATATAAAATAAAACCCTGATTTCTCATCTTTCCAAATCTGTTTAAATTTTGTTTCTTAGAACTTAAGTTACAGGTTGTTTAATAAGATCAAGTCGAAAAGTTTTTAACCGAAAGTGCCTTTCTCCCATTGGCGATAATAGTTGGTGTTTTTACCAACGAGCCATCAGCGAAGGGAGGGAGCCCGAAAAGGTGAAGCATACTGGTTTGCCCACTAATATATTAAATATTATGAAACCAGTATATTTAGAACGTTGCAACAGGGAGCTTTTATTAAAGTGTTTGCATGGCAAAACTCATGAAAGCTTCAATGGGGTGATTTGGTACAGAGTTCCCAAGGAGGTTTTCGTCAGCCTGAAAACTCTTAAATTAGGGGGCCTATGATGCCGTCATACAGTACAATGATGGTTATAAAGGCTGTATGAGCATTTTATCCAAGCTGAACATTTAAAATCCTGGTTATTTCGCAACAAAGTGATATCATTGTTTGAATCGCGTTAGAATCCATGATTCCAAGCGGCATGGAACACCTATTGCAAAGAAGTGTAGGAAAATTTTGCCAGCTATAAGAAAAAAAAAGATAAACTATTTAGATGATACAGATGGTGAATTATACAAAACAGGGTCATTTTGAACTTCCACTTTTATGTGGTAGGTGTGTTTCCATTTTGAAGTATATATTTAGCTTTATCTCAAAATCACTTTTTTAGTATTTTGTTTTTACACAAAATAGTGTAACTCAAAAAGTTATGCTTCAAATATGATACACATTTGTAGGAATACTTTGATGAAGTAGATAAATGGATTGGTCCACTCCTGTGTTAATCAACCAATTAGCTTTTTGTTGTTATTGGTATAAATTTTGATTGCATCCACATTTTCGAAGATTTTGTACTTGTTTCTGTTTTAAACCCAGCTAACTTTTATGGAACTGGTTTACAACTACGAGAATGGACCAAATCCTTAAAGAGACTTTGATCTTTATAATAAACCATACAAATTGAAAATATATTAATTTAATTTTGAAATATCATATTTTGTGGAAGAGTTAATTTTTGCTATATTTCACATGTTTTTCACACCTGAAATAGATAAAAAATAATACAAAATAAATTTTTTTAATGTTGTTCCATCTTTTTAGCCCTAATTTTCAATGTAATGCAGAAAAAAAGTTACATTTTTAATAATTTCAAAAAATCTTTACCGAAGGTAGTCGGATACATTGGATTTTTGTCTTAAATGCACACTAAAGTTCCAAAGTCCATGGAAAATCTACTTAATACAGAATAAGATATCCTCTAGATTCGAACAGCAACTTGAAATTCCATAGATTCCACAATTGACTGGAAGTTTTCTGGAGAAATGCTGAGCCCTATTGTTTGAATACAGTTACACAGTTCCCTGGAATTAGATGTAGGATTTTGTATTCGAATGAATTTTTCCACGACGACCCATAAATTCTCTATTGGATTCAAGTCGATCGAACTTGGTAACCACACGATCCCACAATCCACCGGAATTACCCAGAATAATCCTGGAACTAAGTTTCGACAGCTTGTGTGACATAACATATTCTGCCATAAGTTCAAGGGACACGGTGCTTTGTACGTCTTTATAATCTCATCATTTCTGATGTTCATAAAAAGCCGAAAATGGGCACCATGAAGAGCAAACAAAGCAAAAACTGGTAATGACGAGTTGATAAGAATAAAAGGACATAAAATGTCATGTAAGGAAGGGCACAGTTTATATGCACAAAATATTTCCGTCAATGAATTAATTAGTCAGGAAATAATCGGTAGATGTTAACTTTAATGTAGAATCCCTGCATGGAACCATTAGGATGATGAAATTCAAACTGCCGCGATTTTTTACCTTTAGTTTTAGTACTCGATGGTTTGTAAGCAAACAGATGACAGTGCACTTGGCATAGGATTCATATAGATACCTAAATTGGGATAGAGCCTACACTAAAAAATACAGGAAAACAACATAATATTTGGATTAAGATTTGACAGTTACCGGGATTACTCTGACGCGCCATTTTACCATTTTTCTACAGCTACTATTCTGTCTGATTTCCGTTCTGTGTTTATATACATCTCGAGCAGTTCAAGATTATATTATCTAACCCACATTCATTTTATTCCCATAAATCGATACGAAAGAAAATAAAGATTATACATAATACAACTGCGCCAACATAAAGAATTCACATGATTTATATGATATTATCTTCCATTTCTTGTCAAAATTTCAATATGACAGTATTTTCGAATGTTTGGTAAACATTATACGGATTAGATCCATCTGTCAATGCCACCAAGAGGTAATGGAGAAGGTAGGTAATGGAGTAGGTTGGTAATGGAGAAGTATGATTTGTGATTCTGTGCCTATTCCGAAAGTTAGGTATCATACAATGAGAAAATTTTCGATTGCTTTAGAAATGAGAGTTGTAAAGAATACGTGATTATTCGTGTACTACTACAAATTAGCAACAAATTCTCATATCAATACAATCGTTATTATTCTTTTGTTGACATAGTTCTTACGATTTACTATTGTACTCTTGCACAATAGTAAATTATAATATTTCAGTCCACTCAAATAAAAATGCAAATTATGATATTGTGATCAATCGGTCATGTTCTTTTGCTAGACACAGTATGTTTATTGTGACCCTGACGTAGTGGAAGTTATTTCTAAACAGGGTGCATAAATAAAAACAAAATTGACTATGGATTTAAGGTATTTATGTATATATGAACCCGGAATAATATATTGAACTTTCCTTAAATTATTTTATTAATTTACGTCACTGAACTTCGACTTGGAACTTGTTGTGCATACTAAAGTGAGATGAATATAACTTCAACTCTCAAACTGAAAAGTTTAGACCATCAGAAAAACAAAGAATGATGAATAGTTGGGTACATAAAAAGTTTCGACTCTTACCGGGGATGAATAAAAAACTCCATTTCACCAATGTAATACAACGGCGATGTTATGTATGGCATATGTTCGTTTGTACGTATGTTATGAGTTCTGTCGTCATATCACTGAGAAATACTATAGTATTCTGATTCCTAGAAAGACAGAATAGTATTTAATTTCTGAATATCATATCGATAAAAGAATGAAGATAAATTATGTCTCAGAAGTTTTAAGGAAATTGTAAGCAATAACAGGTTCTGTAGTTACGGTTTTTTATTACTGTAAAATTATTGGTTAATCAAAGTTCTCAAATGCTTAGAAACATGAGAAGGTACCATATTTATCATTAAATGTCGACGAGTTAACTTTGGGAAGTGCCATGGTAGTGAATGAAAAAGTTTTTCATTTTCTAACTAAAAATCATTTTTTCCAACACGACTGTGACGAATGCAATTTATTCTGACCAATCAATATATTTTAAAGTATTGTAAATAAGAGTTAAAAAGAACAGTCATTATTCGTGAACAAAAACAAATAAACAAGTATTGAAATTAGTTAAAGATTAACAAAATTAATCTTTTCTAAGAGTTTTAAAGGCACACCTTTGAAGATGTAAGCGTACGAAGATATGTATAATCTTTGTTATCTAAGGGATATGATAAAGTAACCTTTCTCAAATAGTATATGTAGCGAGCTTTGTATAGCAAATGATCTACATAAAAATAAGGTTTACTGAAAACAATTTTTGCTATAATCCAGCAAGGTATTATCATTTATTTCAGTCAATGTAGTTTCAATTTCAATTTCGGGATAATTTCAAACCGTGAGGATGTTTGTGTGGAGTAATCTGAGTTCTCTTAGGAAATCAGAGTTTTCCCAGAAGTTGAAGATCAAAGAAATAATTTAGTTTTCAAAAAGCTTCTGCTGGATCTTTTTCACACTTATCCTAGAGACTTCAACTACAATAAAAGATTCAGATTTGCGGACTGAATCTCAATTTTCTTAATTCGAATGAGACTTTGGTATTAGTTTATTAGAGTATGGGGGGGGGAGAGTCTAATACTTTTTATCAAAACTTCTTTTGGCTCGTAACCTTTACCAAGGCAATTTTGTTCGGCTCCCAAATAGAAAATTAATTGCAGCGAAAATATTACGAGTGCCGCTGTGTATGTAATTTTTTAATTTCCCCGAAAGGTTCATGTAGCTTTGTAAAAAAGTAGTATCAAAAACTGAGTTTGTGGGACGTGGATAGATAACAGAAATTATAAAACTATTTATTTAAATGAAATAACAAAATATCGATTCACATAAACATATTAAATCGTGAAGAAACCTTGACTTTCATGACTAACCTTGGCAGATTCGTTAGTGCAATTTTTGTTCTGCAGTAATTTTTTAAAGCTAAACCACTTTAAAAACTTAATCCAATTTCATCGATGAGGTCTCACAGAGAAATAAATGGTTATAATGTAGAAGCTAGTAAGTATTAAAAGGGGTCCAAAACACAAAAATCGTCAAATTTTCGAAATTTGTTTTTGCTATCTTAAGAAATTCTCTGTGTTTTTTTGCTTATAAAACTCTGACGTCTAAATCATGTTTCTATCTTAATAAGAACTAGATATATAGCTATTTTTGTGATTCGTAGTTTTGAAAATCTTACACTTTAGACCAGGGGTCGGCAACCTATTGAAACGGAAGAGTCAAAAGTTACAATTTACAAAATTTCCCAGTTTTTAAAGAGACACTAAAAATTTTCGTTTCAATATTATAGTATTTGCTTAAAAAATTTGATTTTTGTTTTAAAATAAACGGCTTTAAATACGGAATAATATTTATTCATTTAAAAACACAAATATAGATAGTTACATCAATGGGAGCATTGGCTTTGCATGCCTTTTGAAAGTTTGATTAAATCTGTATTATAACTTGTTGTTTCAAGTTTCAAACACGACTCTAGATTTTTATTTGTTAGTTGACTTCTAACTTTACTTTTTATTATATTCATGCAAGAGAACGCTTGCTCGCATGAATATGTCGGCCTGAAGATCGTCAGCGCTCCATATGCCTTCTTCACCTCACTGTAGCATTCTGGAAGACCATGCGCCGAATATGGGGGCCTCAACTCGGAATTTCTTTTAGAGCTGTCCACTTGTGCTGCGCGATGCCCATGCATTTCCGGACCTCCAACTCTTCCAACTTGCTCTTGAGTTCTGTGAACTTGCCACTCCACAAGTCTTTGGTTTTCAAATCTAGTAATTGCATTTGAAGCGATCCAGCATCAATTCCAAATAGCTCAATGCTGATCTCATTTGTATTTGGGTTGAGAGGATTTACTATGAACGCGAGAGTACATTTATTTGTTTTGAATTGCTGAATCTCTCACTGAATCCATCCTTCATGTTTTTTAAAGCTATGCTGAAGTAATTCGTGTCATTAGTTGCATTGGTCTCATCGCGATATTGCTTCAGATTTTTAAAATGAAGTAATTTACCGCTCTCCATGTCTTCAACAAAAAGAAGTAATTTTTTTTCGAAACAAACTACTTCTTCAAGCAAGGCGTAGGCTGGGTTGCCCTTTCATTGCAGTTTTAGGTTTAGTTCATTTAGTTTCATTGTGGTATCTACCATGAAGTTGAATTTTTGCAGCCATTTGTCTTCTTCCAGTTCGGGATGGTCAATGCTTTTTTTCATTGAAGAATATTTTTATTTCACTCAAGCACAAAGCAAAAAGTTGCAATACGTTACCTTTGGAAAGCCATCGCACTTTATTGTGCAGAAGTAGGTCAGAAAACTGGCTATCTATTTCTTCAAGGAAATCTTTAAACTGGCGATGGTAGAGAACTTTTGCCAAGATGCTGTTAATAATCTTAATTACCAAGTTCATGACCTCAACTATTTCGGCCGGAAATGTTTGGGCACAAAGTGCTTCTTGATGAATTATTCAGTGGAACGTTAGAATTTCGTGGTTTATTTTTTTCTGAAGAATTGCTGTTTTACCCTCTATGTATTCCTGTCATACTTCTGGCTCCATCAGTTGCTATAGAAATGATTTTATTTACATCTATTCCATTGTCTACCAGGCATTTTTGCACATCATTTGCTATATCTTATCCACGAGTTTGCCCTGAGAGCGGTAGCAATCCTACAGTTCTTCTTTTGAACCTTGGGACGACATATACCTGACGAAAAGGGTAACTTGTGCCGTGTCTTTTATGTCGCAAGACTCATCTATAGCAAGTGATAAGGCAGAAGCCAGTTGAATGTCTTCCACTTACATATGTGTTACATTTCAAGACATTTTAGCAGTTCTTGTACTGTTTTAGCAGATAATGGCAAATCTTAGATTTTTTTTTCATGATTTCTGCTTTGTTTTTAAAATTACGAAACAGTTCTTCAGATGCACGTATAAAACAATCTTTGACGTACTCACCCTCTGAGATCTTACCATCTAGACGTGTTCTATAGACGGTGGCTGTTTGGGTGAGACGGAAATGGAATGCAATTGGCTGAAAGATAAACATGGTCACGGAGTCTCATCTCTAAGAACAAAACAATAGTTCAAAATTATCTCATTACGGTCATGTTAAGCGTAGAGATTTGTAATTTACGATTATGATTACCTTTTAGGACTTCATCGCCAGTTAACGTTTCATTATCTTTTTTTGGAACTAGTTGTTGCAACGCCATCTAGGTTTACATGATCTATTTCATTATTTTCAAATTGCACTTCAAGAGGATAAATTCGTTGCACTGGTTGGATCAGTTCAGAGTTTTTGCACTTCAGTTTCAAGGTACGAATTTTACCGTCTCTACCCGGAAATAAACCAATAACTATTCCTTAAGTCCAAAACATACGTTTGTTGAACGGCTGCTCAATAATCACGATTTCTCCGATTGTGAAATTAATGTAGCATTACCGGGTCGGCTTTGTCGTAGTTGGCCAAGATATTATTTTCTGAAACGTGATTTTAAATCTTGAATAAGTTTCCGTCGATGTCTCACTCTTTTCTGGAACCTAGCAAATTCACTTATATCTAAATCTAACGTCTCGTATGAGGACCTACCAGTTAAAAATAAACTAGGTGTCAACGGTATCAAATCACTCTCGAATATTCCGAGATATAAGTTAGCGGACGAGAATTTATTATGGCCTCACAATCGCAGAGAATAGTCAAAAATTCTTCATATGTTAAAACCGAATTTCCTGAAGTACGTCTTAGTAGTTCTTTAGTGACACGTACTAATCTCTCCCACCAACCCCCTCCCTATCAAGCAGCTGTTGGCGGATTGAATTTCCATTTAATGGGTTGAATCTCCGTCTCTCGCATGATCTTGTCACAATCTAGATATTAACAAGACCAATATCTTTTAAAATACTGTCCAATTCTGTATGCCCTTGTCTTCCAGATTGGTGAAGACCGTATATTGATTTTTTTAATAAGCATACTGTCCAGCTAAGCAAGCAGCACACACTCCAGTGACGCCTCCACACAGCGAACATTGACCTCAAGGGAAACATGATAGCGAAACCTCCATTCGGGGTTAGCTTGGGGTTGGCGGAATTCGCGCGGGAAAAAAATCCCGAGCAACGAGCCCGCCGGAATGGACAGCCTGCCGTGGGGACGCTATCCTTGGGGTCCAATGGGAAAATAGCGAAAGCATCACAGGGGCTGAAGTGTGCCAAGTGAGGAAAAATAACTTTTTTTTCGACAGTTGTCTCTGGAACTACGCGTCGGGAACTCAGATACTCACCATCGAAGTGCTGGGGGATGGATTGGACACCGGACAGGTCTATTGAATTTAATTTCATTCTTATTTTTATTCAATTAAAAATGCAGTGATTGTCTCCATTTTATTTGTGATCAATTATGTAAAATTTACTTGAATTCTGTGACAATATATTTTCTTTCTTGATTACCTGATGTGTCCTGTTTCTTTTGCAAGACTTTAATTTACTTGCATGATTATCACCACAATCACGGCCTAGTCAACGTATGACAAATGTGGTGCCTACGACCAGGTATTACGAATCGTTCTCTTTTTTTTTTCTTTTTCACCATTGCGTGAAGAGCGCGTCAGGTGGTAGCCATCTTGAATAAATTCGGTTGATTCAGCCTCCCACAACTTCATCTCCGATTTGCTACGTAGCGTGATGTTTTCGTCCTTGTAGCAAACGGATTTAAATCTTGGTATTTTGAATTTAGTATTTATTACATGGATTATTAAATTCTTTTGATATATCCATGCTTACAAAAATTTTTATACAATCACAATCTGTTATGTTAGATCATTGATATTCGTAATGTTAACTTGTGCTCAGACAAACTTTAAACATTACAGAACCATGGTTATAATTTTGGTATTTTATCTCTAACATTCTCTAAGTGCATTTTTACATGTGAAAATAGTGTCTACATAAATAGTCTATTCAATATCGCTTTTGTAATTCATATATCCATGTGTATTAATCAACTATCTCAATGATACTCAATTGTGTATTCATGATTTGCTAACAATATATATTATATAGTATATTATTGCATATATGTTTGCACACTGTTCCTGAATTTCATGAAGTTACGGAGTAACAAATATACCATGCCACAATCCAATTCCAATGACATTTCAATTCTCCCGAGGGAGAATCACGCCTTTCATTCGTCCCAACTTAATCTCATACCCGTTTTTGACGGCGATAAAAATACATGTCCTGCATTTTTCACACAACTTCGCCTAGTATCAGATTTATACAAATGGGAATTTATTAACATCCGAACTGTATTAGGAGCCCGACTCTCTGGTTCAGCGTTACAATATTTCTTGCATGATCCAAAAATTCAAGATTGTACAAACCTTGAAGATCTTGAGAAGGCATTCAAAGAATTTTTTGTGCCTCAGTTGACAAACACCCAACACACAACCTAAACAACTTTTACCTCCAGCATATTGGTTGAGAAACAGATCATAACATTCTTGTTTAAGTAAACATATTATGATACTTATTGAAACTAACTTGTGATTACCTTTTGCTTGTGTCGTCAAATACCATGTATTTCATAATAGTATTTTTTCATATTAGTCAATTACTGCATTTTTACTTATTAATCACCTGTCCCCCACTGCTTCGTCTGGGTGAGTATGAGTGATTCTTTCGTTATTCTTCGTTCCCCTTACTCAAAAAAATTACGTTTGATTTCAGATCTGTTGGACAATGCGACATTTTTTTTGGTTTAAAATGTTAGTCACGTTTGTTTGTTTATTTTCAGAAGCCCAGGTCAGCTCTCCTTTCATGTAAACATTTTGATAATGCCTGTTTCAATTTTTCTCCATAGCCTGATCACCTATGTGAACATCTCCAGACTGTTATTACAAACTGTTTACATTACACTGCCTCATCACGTGTATTGCTTTTAGCACTACACCTAGTGTACTACTCTTTATGTAGTTTCTACCAATGGTAGTCGCTCAAATTTGTCATACCGATTAGGTCATTTTATCTTTATTTTTACTCTTTAAAAGGTTTGTGTTCAAACCTGTCAAGTCCTCACAAGTGAAGGTCTGTAATATTGGGAATTGTTTTGTCCTCATCAATTCGTGATGTAATGAACAACTGTGCAATTCAGTGCCACAAAGGGCACTATAATTTTCTGTTTACAATTTACAGTCGTCATGAATTTATAAAAGTTTTTTTTATAACGTTACATATTTTATTCTAGACATTTTATTCTATTTGTGTTTTTGTGCAAGTCTGGTGATGTGCTCATTTTCTATTATATTTTTCTTCACAAATTTACATGTCTTTTCACAACTCATGCTTGTGAGCAATTTCTCATGAAACCCCTGTCGAATTCAAGATTCTTGTGTTTACCTGTGCAATATATTAATATTATTATAGAAACCAACAGTATTATATATACTTTTCTATAATGCTTGAAATGCTTTATGTCCACTCCATCCCTAGCTCCATTTCTGTGTCCAATATACAGTGCAACGTAAAAAACACAATTCAAGCCGCCTCGCAAGGACTTTCTATTGTGATGCACCACTTTTACAGATAAACTGATACTTCCAGGAACCAGGTGAATGTTCACGACTTTGGATCACTTTTCTGGTCAGAGGGAAGAGTGTCCAGCTAAGCAAGCAGCACACACTCCAGTGACGCCTCCACACAGTGAACATTGACCTCAAGGGAAATATGATAGCGAAACCTCCACACGGGGTTAGCTTGGGGTTGGCGGAATTCGCGCGGGAAAAAAATCCCGAGCAATGAGCCCGCCGGAATGGACAGCCTGCCGTGGGGACGCTATCCTTGGGGTCCAATGGGAAAATAGCGAAAGCATCACAGGGGCTGAAGCGTGCCAAGTGAGGAAAAATAACTTTTTTTCGACAGTTGTCTCTGGAACTACGCGTCGGGAACTCAGATACTCACCATCGAAGTGCTGGGGGATGGATTGGACACCGGACAGGTCTATTGAATTTAATTTCATTCTTATTTTTATTCAATTAAAAATGCAGTGATTGTCTCTATTTTATTTGTGATCAATTATGTAAAATTTACTTGAATTCTGTGACAATATATTTTCTTTCTTGATTACCTGATGTGTCCCGTTTCTTTTGCAAGACTTTAATTTACTTGCATGATTATCACCACAATCACGGCCTAGTCAACGTATGACATATACCTTATTGGGATTGTTTTGAAATCCTTGTGGTTGGGACATAAATATTTGTTCGTTAATGTTACCATAAAGATAAGCTGCTTTTACATCTAATTGTAACAGAAAAATTTACTACTGGTGAAAAAATATCGGTATAATCTATACCATATTTTTGTTTATATCCTTGGACTACTAATCTAGCTTTGTATATTTTAATATTTTTATCATCCGTTTTTACTGTATATACCCATCTATTTCCTATATCTTTTGCATTTTGAGGTTTATCAACTAAATCCCACACTTTTCTATCATTAATAGTTTTTAATTAATCTAACATTGCTTTTTGCCACTCGTTTTTCTCAGGAACTCTTTGAGTGTCCTCAAAAGTTTTGGGTATTTGAGGTTGTAAACCTTTTCTTGATATAAATCACTTAGGTATTCATCCACTAAATTATTTTCATCATCAGAACTGTTTTCTGATTTAATGTTCGAATTTATATTTAGTGGTTTAAAGCAAAATTGTTTGGTGTCGTACTCAATCTTATTTCTTGCACAGTAGTTTTTTGCTTCATTATTTGATCTCAATCTAGTTTTATCAAACGGGGGATAGTAATAAACATCGATTCGATCACTAAGGTTACGAGGTTTTTCAATCCTTTGCCACTCGGAAATGTTTAAAGGTTTCAGTGGGGATTGCACACTACTTTCCGCGTTCTTATATTTCAGATTTCTAATTTCAGTTTCGACCTCATTTTCAATAGGTGTTATCAAATCAGGGTTAAGATTGTGGAATATGGCAATTTGAGATTTACTCTTACCAAATAATGCATTAACCCCTTTTTTTATTTTCGTCTATTCTCACATGAATTGTTTCTTTAGTACGTCGATATTTAGGTAACCATATACGATAACCTTTAGTTCTGGCAGCGTACCCAATCATTATTCCAGTGTCAGCATTTGCTTGTAATTTGGTACGTTTTACTTTAGGGATGTTAACATAAGCTAGTGAGCCAAAAACCCTTAGATGACGGACAGAAGGTTTATAACCCGTCCATAATTCGTAAGGTGTTTTTTTTTTAGTTAGAGCATGTTCGGATCGGTTTTTAACATATACAAAGCAATGTAAGGCTTCCGCCCAAAATCTTGCTTGTAAACCGCTGTCATGGAGCATTGCTCGAATACCTTCGATAGCTGTTCGGTTGAAACGTTCTGCTACACCGTTTTGTTCCGGTGTGTAGGTTGACGTTCTTTCCATTTTAACCCCGATACTTTTAAGATAATTCTCGAATTCGTTACTACAGAATTCTAAAGCATTGTCACTTTTCACTATCTTAACTTTAACCCCTAATTGCCTTTCATTTCTGATCAGATATTCCTTAAATTTAGAATAAACTTCAGATTTACTTTTAATCGTAAATACTTCTACATAACGAGAATAATCGTCTATAATAGATAAAAATATTGAGCATCACCTCGTGAGTTTATTGGACTTTTACCCCATAAATCCATACGCACTTTCTCAATAACATTTTTTGTGGTTACACCATAATTTGCTTTAAGACTGGTTCTTGTCGATTTTGTTACTTTACAAATATCACAAGACTCTAGTTTTCCACTCAACTTTTCAATACCTCTTACAATATTATGGTCACTCATACGTTTTATTAAAGGTGCGTTAATATGACAGAAGCGTTTATGAACTAATTCAGTACTTAAATTAACATATGCATTTTCATAACAAATTTTTGCATTAATAACTTCAGCATAACCCGATACAATATACAACTTATCTACTCTATTTACAGTGTAAAAATACTTACCATCAGATCTATACACTATCATTTTATTTTTACCCCATTTAATATTTAATCCAGCAATATCCATTTTAGCCCCACTCATTAAATTTCGTCTCATATTAGGTGCATAGAGGACATTTAACAGTTCAATTTTAACAAATTTAGATCCATCTTTAATATTAAAATTTATAGTTCCTACCCCTATTACTTCAGATATGCTGTTCTTGTCTCCTACTAGCACTTGAGTCGCCGTGATGCTTTTGAATGAACTGAACCACTCTTGTCGATTGCAAAAGTGTGCAGTTGCTGCTGTGTCGATCAGCCATTCACCCGAAAACTTTCTTTGGAGAGTTGTAGATAGGGCTTCTTCTATGTTGACATCAGGAGGGGATGTTCGCCGGGTGAAGTCAAAGGTGATTTCACTGTAGTATGACGAAGATTGTTTTCTCTGGGGAACTTGAGCTTTACCGGATTCTATACGTCGTCCGTCTTTTCTGCCATTATTTTCCGTAGTATTCTTGTTGGTACCCAGTACTCGTCCGCTGCGTCTGCTTGGAGAATTCTTGAATCTTTTATTTGTAGGAGGTTTCGGGTGCTTTCCGAAGGAAGCTGTATACGCGTCTGCAACTATATCTTGACCGAGATCCTTCATTTTCAGTTGTATTCTTTCAGATTCGATTATTAATTCTTCTTCCACCTTTTTAATCGTAAATTCTTTATCGTCCAGACGATATAGCAATTGCACTACGTGGTCATATTCTGGAGGCAGTTTTCTATAATTAGTTGAAAGCAGACTAAGATGTCAGGAAAATCGTAACCGGCATCTTCTATCAATTTTCTTTTTTCTAAGATTCTCTTACAGTACAGTCCAATATGTTCACTTTCTGGTTGAAACTTCATTTCGTAAAATTCATCAACTAGCCCGGCAAGTCTGGCTCTGGAAGTGGGTTCGAAATTCATTTTCAGAATTTCCCAAGCGGTTTTTCCGTCCTCTGTGCTGCTGATCAAAGTTTGGAATTGTTGTTCCACGCCTTGGAAGATTGTAGTGTAGGCACGAGCTTTTCTCCATGTATAAGCTCGCTTGTCACGCTCTGCTGCGTCATTTGGATATGGAGTAGTTTCTCCCGAAATAAACTCCCAAGATCCACGGTCAATTAACAAGACTTTCATGTTAATTTTCCAACTACTGTAGTTGAAGGCGTTCAATTTCTGAAATCCAATTGATAAGTTCGTTTCAAGTTCTGCCATGGCGATATTCTGATTCCAAAAAAATCAACTTCTAGTTTTTTTCAGCGGCCCCAGACGAATAAAGTCTTCTACTTTGTGCAAGCAGGCCCATAACCGTGTTGCATAGTGAAATAATTTAAAGCGCGCGTTCAAAGTAGAAAACTATAATATATTAAGATCGAGTCTTTCCCGACTCTGGCAGAAATCAAAATATACATACATGTCGCCATGGCATAGTAGAAGTCCATCAATCTTACAAAAAAGAAAGAGTGTCAATTTAATATCGTCAATCTACTTTATATATCGATTGCTATCAGCTTGTCGCCAAACAGCATAAAGAAAGTATAAGAGAATGAAATCTCATTCTCCCGTACGCCACCTTCGTGGTGTATGTAGGTGGAGGTTTCGTTGGAACTAAACGACCGATCAATATTATCATTCTCAACATTATCCTAGAAATTACGGTGTCGAAAGATTGTTCAGAATAAGGGCTATCAAATAGAACACAAGAATTTTATTTAATTTAGTTTTGTGAATACAATATACATTGTCTAAAAAATGTGTGAACAGCCTCTGTACAATTACAAAATAAGTTTTATAGTGTATCCTTTAAGTTGATTTTTCTCAAATGTTGCAATTTTGCGTTGTGTCACTTCTGTTGCCGGGGTGCGATATGATGAATGGTGTCGCTTCGACTGCTCGTACATTAAATTTTATTTTATAATTATTTACTGTTTTTTTTTTTTTTTGCGTTTTAGAGTGCCAGGCAGATATTGGATCAAACTGCACCAAATACAAGAAAACTCCAAGTAAAATATGTGTTGGCCTACTTGAGGTCTATTTGCAGAGTACGCAAAGAAAGAACACGTATTTAAAATATATAATTTATTAAATGATTTAAAACCTTTAGCTACTTGCTAAGAGAACAAAAATTTAAGTATACACAGTGAGCATCAGAGCTTAACCACATAGCTCACTCACACTCTAAGCTCTCATGATACTAAATAAGAACATGATCTTATATAGTGCATGCTATTTGCATACTGTGACGTCACACACTTAGACGATGCTCTTATTTCTGAAGTCCAACAATATGACCCAAAAAGGGGTTGGTTAATTGGATTTGCGTGGCAGAAATAACATAGTTGACCATGTGAACCGGGCACAAGACATACGATATCGAGTAATACACACAATTAAAGTTTGACTGACATAGAAGAGGAAAATAGACCCAGGGATGAAGGGAGGAATACACGTGACAGGAATCGAACTAAACTGCGCCGCTTCCACATCGAAGGTTACTAACGCAAAGGACAAACTCACTGACAAGGCAGTCTATGGAAACGATGGGAAATGAATCCCAAATTCTTAAGGGTGCCATCGCTATTCTTTCGGACGATTCCTAATGAAAGGTTCTAGAAGAAGTTAAAAGTATAATCGAAATCTGAAATTAAAAGTAGACTTCACTTCATTAAGGACAAGGCAGGAATCGCACAAATGCAGAAAAGTCACGCAAAACTTCGTTCGATAGCACCAGTGGATACTGAGGAGACGAAGATACTTGTTATAATCTAACTATGATCTAACACTGCCCCTGTAAGAAATGTTTATTGTACGCCTACAACCCAATTCCTTTTCTTAAACTTCAACAGATAGGAAGGATATGCTTAAAAAGGGATAGGGACGCAAGGACAGATCGGGCCAAGCTGTATCAAACAATTAACGTGACGAACGTAAGTTTGGATTAACTGATTTTATAACCTTTCAACAAATATTTATCGGGAGCTCACTTTATGGTTTCGAACCTTGTAATCATCAGATAAGTACCTAAATGTGCGATTGAAGCTATTGCTCCATGCAACTAACATCTATTTTTTATTGCGTATGAATTATGATGAATCTTCCGGTTACTACTTGCACTCCCAAATAATTATTTTCTACTTTAAAATTGTTAAAAACCTATTTAAGGAAAACAACTGGCTTGGAAACACTTAGTGTACATGCATCAAAATATTACAGTACAATACACGAAAACGTTTAGGCTAAAATGATGGTAATTTTACTCATATGGTTTATAATGTTTGTATTTATACGTTTAGTGACTGTATCTTTGACTTCTTTATCCTCTTGCATGCTTTATAAAATATTTATACACTGCAGTTCAAAAATTATTATTTTAGTTTTATACAATTACTTACACATTTCAGTAGAATAAGGTAAGTTTGAGTTACATAAAATTTGCATGGCTGAATTAAAAAGGAGAAAATTTGATTAATTCATAAAAATTTGGTTAACAAAAAATTAAATTAAATATTTCAACAAAAATGGCTATCAACGTCTATAGGCATATTAATAAAAAAAAGGCTGGTAAAAATGCATCATGAGCCTACTAATTACGTTTGATGACTTTGCACACACATACACACTTTCACCTTGTAGTTTCTTTATCATATACTAGCCACTGCGTGGCTAGCACGGCGTTGCCCGTGCTGTACTTTGTAGGGTTAGGTGTGTCTATTGGGAAAGTTTGTAAACCACCGGTGTTTGCTACACATTCCCAGAGTCAAGTACAGATTTAACGTGCACCATCCCCTTTATATGCGACGTTCTTGGGTTGTATTCGAATTCGCAACTCTCCGTTTGTAACGGACGACCGCGGGCACGGACATTTCCAATGGAAATAGAAAATTTTCAGTGGACTATGTACAATACATCAATCTTTTCTTGGCCACATTTATTTCTAGAAGAATTAAAGACGTCATATTTGGAAATTTTTACACTGTGTTTCATTTGGATATCGATTGTATGATTTTGAAGATTTGAAAATGTGTGAAAACTCAAATACTAGTTTCAAAAACTTTATTGTGTAGCTAACATCGAGGAAATATACACGACAGAAGAATCTGAGAACCAGAATATTTGGGATGCAATATTTCTTCCCAAGAGGTAATTCGAATGTTTGTACTAATTATTTCAACAATGCAAGTTCTTTTTTATAAATTCATTGTAAAAACTGATGACGAGAGCACAGTACATATTCATTGTTAAAATAAAAATATGTACTGTTGAACTTTTAGCATTGTTCGCCATGCCATTGTTTGCTTCAACACACCAGATATTTATATAAAATCATAACTTCTTTTTCTGTGGAAGAGCGAATTGAAATTTCTTCCTGCGACTTTTTACGTTTTACGAATTTAATAAACAAAAAGCGACCAAAAAGATTCTTAAGAGTATAATGGCGAATAAAAGCAACTTTTTGAAACCTTTAAAGACGAAAATCGTCAAGATAGGACATTGGCTCCAAGTTAGAATGTAAGTACCAAAACTCTTAAAATAAATGCTAAGCGTTTCCATCTTGAGTACGCGTTTAAAATAGAATTATATTGTAATTATACGTCTGGTCCACTATCTTTTATGCTCAGACTAACAAAAATTTGTTTTTAGAAAAAATTGAAATAGATCGTAATTTTTAATGAGATTGTATGTAATTACGCAAATTCAAGTAAAGTGACAAATGTAAACAATTACAAAAATTAGAGATAGTTCGCATTCATCCTATCGAATATTAAATAGTTCAAATCATAGATTTGTGCTGTAAAAGTGAATCTCGAGCTATAAGATATATCTTATGCAATATGTTACACTCAGTTGCATTGTAATTTTCCTTTCAATATTCTATAGATGTCAACATTCAAAAATAGAATTTTTCTTTTATTAGCTACAATGACACCCAAATATAGCTGTAATAGTGAACACTTTTGAAATTTAGGGTTAAGAACTATAAGTGGAATATAACTCTCGTTTGTTAAAAAAGTGTTTCTTTACGCTCACTGATTTGTCTTTTTCGTTTAGATGCAAACCAGGGAAACCAGGAGACCCAGACAGACAGGGTTTGTTGAGAGATTACGACGATGATCTTTCCACCATTGAGCCTTACGTAAATGTGGCCTCCGAGCCCGAGTTTCCTTTAAACAGAGGCTATAGAGAAGGCTCGTGTCACTTCCATTACGCAGGAACCATCGTGGAATTCATAAACAGATGGCTGGAGGATAGCATCCGGCGATCGTGGATCGAGCCACACTATAATGTGGACGAAGTATTAGAGCTAACGATCGTTGACGATACCTTTAATGATATCGAATTAAAACGCTCGGAATCTTGGGGTTCTATTTAGATGCAATAGTCATTTGAAAAGAGCATCCAGTATTGAACTGCAGACACCTGAATACTACTCCTGATTGCTACTCACGAATATGACTCACGAATACGACCCACGGATATGACCCACAAATATGACTCACGAATATGACTCACAAATATGACTCACGATTTCGACAGTTCACGACCTTGATAACTATTTGAGACTGTCCGTTGTTTCCATAGTTTCTACCCATAAGGCTTTTGAAAGGAGCTTTAGCTGAGGAAGCTCCTGACAAAAGTCTTATGGGTCTCATTTTTTTATACTGACCGTTAAATCCATAGTTTCTACCCATAAGGCTTTTGAAAGGAGCTTTAGCTGAGGAAGCTCCTGACAAAAGTCTTATGGGTCTCATTTTTTTTATACTGACCGTTAAATCCATAGTTTCTACCCATAAGGCTTTTTAAAGGAGCTTTAGCTGAGGAAGCTCCTGACAAAAGTCTTATGGGTCTCTTTTTTTTGGCTACAATTCTAAAACTAAGATTGAAATAAGCACATCTGAACCACTGTACCATAGAACCTAAACATTCAAAACATTTATATTTGATTTCGTTATTCTCTACAATAAATTTTTGGCTTACTCACCACCATGTCGTTTGTTTCAATTTGCATAATGAGATACGCTTTCTAACATTTGCGATTTAATATTAAGGTTTGAAAAGTGCTACGTGTTTGTTTTATTTAAATGCTAGTCACTGTGTGGTCAGCACGGCGTTGTTCGTTAGAAATTTCCGTGGGGTCATGTGTGACCATTGACGTTCGCCATCATCCGGTGATTGCTACGTATTACCATTTGGTTTGCTTCGCAAACGAACTCAACAGGAAACGCCGTGATAGCCTCGAAGAGGTTATTATCAACAACGAAATCAAAACACTCTAGAATCGAAAAACTTGGCATGGTTCTAAAGGCATTAGGACGAATAAAGCTTGAGACATCAGCTATCAAATATCGCAAAATCCTCTCCTTCATTGGAGGTAGTATGGCATCATATTCCGAAAAAAAGGACGAAATGTGAAAAAAAAAAAATTAAAATTAATTTTCACACTAGAAGCGTCGTTGGGGTCATTTTGGCCCCTTTTGCAATTTCCCTTGCTTCATTTGACCATACAGTTGAACATCGAAGCTCTTGTGTTTTGATTTTTCTTAAAATGCTTCCAAGTGTAATATTGACGAATTTTCATATTTCTAAGTTAATTATTAAATTAAATAATCTAAGAATTACCTAGAACAATCAACAGGGATTATTTTGACTCTCATAAGAAAAATGGCCGATTTTCATGTGAATATCTGTTTTCGAATTCCTGATGCCTCATTTTTGTTTACTGCGCATGGGGAAATTCGCATCACAAAATTTAATTTGATCGCGATGACTATCCCGATGTTTAGAGGGTTCGCTCAAAGCAGTTCGGTGAAAGCTCTGACAGTTCTCTGAAATGCGCTTCCATCCTAGCATCGCTGGTGTGCTACAGAACAGTTGGAAAGTACTGCTACACCTAGTTTAGAAAACGGAACTCGACGCCCCTTTTCACAGCTGTGTTCTCAGAGTTTTTGATTTCGACCAGTGTGTAAACATTTTTCCGTATGAATAATGTCGTGTGGATTGAGTAGACAGGAGGACTTTGACCTCCTGAAGCCGTTAGATTCAGATTTCAGTGATTCACATATATCTCTATCTATATATATAGATCTGTATGCATCATAAGATTGTTACGATTCTTAGCACCGAGAGGATAGCAGTTTAGGCGAGGGAAGAAACAACAGCTCGTGTTAAATGGTGTTTTTTGGCTTTTCTAAGTCTATGTAATATTAATCCAAAGCAGAGATACATCTTGCTCCATATGTGTACAATTTCATCTTTTTTGTGTTTTGTTAATGAAACGTTTTTTTTCCTTCTAAACAACGTTTGTTAGTCTGTCTTCACAAGACAAACACTTTCCAATGACGACTAAAAATTGGAAAGCACGGAAGAGTTAACTCACACTAAATGCGGCGTAGATGTAGTAGATCAGTGCTCCCCAACCTTTTTATCGCCGCGGACCGGATCAACGTTTGATAATTTTAACGCGGCCCGCTGAGGGGGGAGAGGGGGGGGGAGACGTTGATTGTTTATATTTTAGATTGTTTTGATTTAATAATTTTAATTTTATTGTATTTAAACATGCCTTCAAAATAAATACGTTTACACCAAGAAATGAATATTATGTGACCTTAACATTTTAACTCGCTAGAACTCTAAATCAATGAGAACCCTGAGCTTGCTTCTTTGGAACGAGACGGTTTCATCTGTGGGTAATAGGAGACAATGACACCCGAAGTGTGTTGGTTATGTCCAGTTTATTCCGTCGTTTTGATTTGGTTGCTGTCACTGCAGAAAACCCAGATAGGTTGTCGGATATGGCAATAGGGATTTAAGTGCTGTGGTGGCAATCTCAGGGTATTCCGCCATGACTTTAATCCAGAACACCGACAGAGTTGTTGTCTCGCACGTAGATTTAAGGTCGCCTTCATTTGCAATCTCCAGCAGTTGATTTTCTTCTTGCAAAGACATGTTAGATTCGCCTGATTTATTGAAAAATGGGATGCGGATCCATTCCTTACTAGTTCGTGGGTATTTTGTGGTTTCCCAACCACAAAATATCCATGAAGCGCTCGAACTCTTTTAAAAGCAAAGACAGGTGATCGTGCACCAACTAGGAGAATGAATGTTTAGGTTTAGTCTCGCCTAAAATCCCCGCTAATGTCTGAAACATGTCCAAAATGCCTGTGTTCAGTGTTCACGCGCCGTCTCCACATTTTCAGTTTGGCTTTAAATGCAGCTACTTTGTCTGCCAACTTGAAAACAGTTGTCACATTTGTCAAAATTGGAAAATAGAGACATACAGAATTCAGAAATCATAATTGAAGCTCTAGTAACAGAACAAATTTCAAGTTCTGATTTACCGCCTTCTAATTTGAGTGGACATTTCATAGATAAGAACCGCACAAACCCTAGATAAATACACCAAAGTAAATAAAATGGAAATAATTTAATATTCCTTGGGCGGCCCGGTACCATTTGATCCACGGACCGGTACCGGTCCGCGGCCCGGGGGTTGGGGACCACTGAAGCAGATGATATGCTAAGAAAATATTCTGCGAGATGTGGAACTCGTAGGTGTCCTCTTCACGTTTTTTATAACGTCGTTCAGATTGCTGCACTCAATGTTGGTTAATTTTCAAGGAATCCCCGGGCTGCAAAATTGTATATAGATAATTTATTATTGCGCTCGGGGATGAACTACGAATAGGGCTTTGCACAACATGTGCCCCATTCTTCAAGTACAGACTAAGGATGCGAAATCGATGTATTTAACATCGATGTATTGGAGTCGATGTTTTTGTAACATCGATGTTTATACTTGTAGATGTTTTTACGTTGTCGATGTTTTATTTTTAAATTAAAAAAGTACCGTTACAAAAATTTGAAAAATAACCAAGTAGAATAATTTTTATAATCAGATAATTGAACATACTTTTTGACCAAAGTGACCAAGGGTGAAGGGTCTGAAAAGTAAGGATGCGACATCGATGTCGATGTTTTATAAAAAACATCGATGTATTGGAGCCCATGTCGCATTACTAGTTGCTAAACCAGTTTTAAAAAACGGGGATAAAAGTTTAAATACACTGAATTTCAAAAAGATCGATGGTTTTGGGGCTATGTACTATCAACATCGATGTTTTAATTTTGAACCCCGATGTTTTGTTGTCGATGTCGCATCACTAGATGCTAAACCAATTTTAAGAAATGAGGAAAAAAATTTAAATACACTGAATTTTAAAAACATCGATGGTTTGGGGGCGATGTACTATCAACATCGATGTTTTAATTTTGAACATCGAAGTTCTGCTGTCGCTGTGGCATCACTAGTGGCTAAACCAATTTTAAGAAATTGGTAAAAAAGTTTAAATACACTGAATTTTAAAAACATCGATGTTTGGAAACATCGATGTTTTTGGGACGATAAATTATCAACATCGATGTTTTAATTTTGAACATCGATGTTTTGCTGTCGATGTCGCATCCCTAGTACAGACCCCAAAACGAAAGAAATGTGCCTGTGAACATTACAAGGGAGGGACAGAGTAAGATTTCTGCCAGTTGTGAGGGATGCCAGAAACCAATTTGTGATAAATAGGTTGATGTTACTGTCAAGCGTTCATATTATTCCACCTGCGCTAATGTCTATTGAACTTTGGAGCACATTGTGTTTAACCATAGTTAATATTTTTTGTATTTTCACTTTGAAACATGTTGTGTGATAAGTTGTATTACTTGCATTTGTATGTTTTGTTTGCTTTCTTATCGCTTAAATCCTGCTAAAGAATATTGTGCAATTCTATACATACATTCCAATATAGTAGTATAATATAATGTATATAATATAGTATAATATTATACATACATTCCAATATAGTACAATGTAATGAATGATACTGTGAAATATTATGCATTACATTATAGTATGTTGTCATATATTATCATTTTTTTGTTGCCATTTCAAAAGAATAACTTTTTAAGCGAAAAAATAAGTATTAGATCTAAAAACTAAAAAAAACTATAAAAACTCTTATATATTGTCATTTCAAGATCCTTTATCAATTACAAAAAATTTCGTTTGATACGGCGTACATTTCTTATGAGGGTCAGGTTGACCCCCAACTACGCTTTTAAGTAAGTCTAAAATCCGACTGTGCTAGTGTTAAAATTTTAAAATTCGTGGTGTGAAATTGCACTGGATTAGGGCGCACGTTGGCTTCGTGTGAAATGAAGCGGCTGATACCGCGGCCAAAAAGCCCACCAACAGTAAGGAAGTACACATTGAATTGGATTGCTCTAACTCCTGAATTCGCAGTAGCATCCTTCGGCTCCTTTGGGAAACCTGGGAGTTACTCTGGAATGGAGATAAAGTAGGCAGAAGAACGCACACATTCTTCCCCACTCCACATCTCAAGAGGCACGTGTACCACCCCATAGCGTCCCAGTTACACACCGGGCTTTGGTCGCATTCCGGAATACTTCAATCGTTTCGGAAAGCAAGTCTCTGGCCTCTGTCAGTGCGGAGAGGTGGATGATTCACGTCACTACATCTTCGACTGTAAGTTAACAGAGCACCAGAGAGGAGACCTTCTCTCCCTAAAAAAGGCTCATGAGACCTACTCCCACGACCCAAAGATTTTCAATGCCTTGTGACTGAGAAGCTTACACCTTGCTGACCCTAACTCTCTAAATATTCCATAAGTGCTCCTCGAGGCAATGGTAAGTTGGTGAGTATTTTTTTCTGTAAGTAAGAAAATGAACTTTGACTAATGGTTTGAGAAGGCGCTCGCTGGAGGCCCGTAAAAGAAACACTCAAAAATGCTTTTAAGTGACAGCCAAAATAGACAAAACCATCTTGGCGTTAGGATGGATGCAACTACGACTGCTGTTGTAGGTCAAAGATTCTGATATAAGTGGTTAGAACGTAAAAGACGAACATGAACGTCTGTATTAGAAAACCTTTAGTACCCTAGAACTAAAAACGCCGCATTCCTCAACGCATCTTGCCCGAGTTATTCGCACTGCAGCTTGTTTGTGGGGGCATATGCGAGTTAGTGTCGAATCCACCCTAGGGTGAAGCAAACATTAACTGTCCCAAAGGCTTCCCGCGGGACAAATCAACCTTGGACCACCGCCAAATTAGGCAAACAATGTGACGGACTTTCGAACTGCAGCTCGTTTGCGAGGGTAGATTCGGATAGATGTCCAATTCAGCCTCGGTAGCCACTTCGCTAGGGTGGAGCGGAAATTAACCGTCACAATGGCTTCCTGAGGGACATGATTACCTTGTCCTATAAGGTCAACTGCCGAAACAGGCAAAACATCTTGTAAAAGATGTTCATCCTGCAGTTCGTTTGCGGGGGCAGTTGTGGGTTGATTTCCAATTTACCTTCGGGAGAAACTAGCAAATTCACTGGTGTAAAGGAAACATTAACCGTCCCAAGGGCTTCCTGAAGGACAAAATTACTTTGGTTTCCAAGGTCCACCGATTCGCTGGGTCGACCACGTTCACTTCCCGACTTAGCCTTTCAAGGCATTAAAAGGTTTTTCCAGCGGAGCGTCTGGGGCCTGTTCCTTTAATTTTTGCAACTTGAGGACCTCTCTAAGCGAAATTGTGCAATCTGATATATCCTAAATTAAGGATGACACGGATGGGGAGTGTTCTTCCACTGAAGAAAGAAATAATGTACTTTGCGCAGCATGACCGAATAGGGTCCTCGATACATGAAACTCAACCACCCCCTTGAAGGTTCATGAACCCCTTCTTCGA
Source organism: Metellina segmentata (assembly GCA_947359465.1). Classification (NCBI taxonomy): domain Eukaryota; kingdom Metazoa; phylum Arthropoda; class Arachnida; order Araneae; family Tetragnathidae; genus Metellina; species Metellina segmentata. Next base: position 31,109,811 of record OX375879.1, read on the forward strand.
GATTTCCTCTTTTACGTGGATTCACCATCGATGAGGAAAACGGCTGGCGAGTTTATGACCGAATGGGAGTAAAGGAATGTGTTAGTTTCTCGATTTTGAACGGTCGAGCGTCGTAAAAACAGAAACTGTAGCAACCAAGATAAGTTCACGGTTCGAGGCGCTCATGAACACAAGTAAATCCATTGACGCTGGGAGTACAAAGCTCCATCACAAAAGGTAAGAAGAAGAAGAAACAAGATGTGAAAAACATACCATGGAGAGGACGCGGTCCAATGTTTACGTTTTTAGTACAAGTTGTCGTTCTTTTATGTTTTTAAGTTAATAAATTGTTATGTTATGTTTATAATTTGATTGGTCTAGTTGAAAAAGTAATATGACGTTTTGTTCTGTCCCCTCAAAAAGAGAAGAATCGTTGTACTTTTGGACGTGAGAGGCCCCAAAGCTGGTCTGCTCCACAGAAACGGTGGGAAAGAAACACTTTTTTTCCTCGTTCGTATTTAGCCTCGAAATTGCCTTAAATTCTTAACTTTGTAAATATGTTAAACATCTAATTAAGTGTGTTGTATATCTTAAAGCTGCTTTTATTTGCCTACAAACCATTCGTCAATTCAATTGATCTCACGACGCTACCCCCTGAAAGTGCTAAGGTTAGGTATACACATATTATTTATAGATCAAAGCTACTGAGATATACAGGGGGAATTCTTAAAGGATGGGCAAAACTTTAGAAGGTGATAGTACACATCCAAACAAACAACTTTAATCAAAGAATGTATGGTCGGAATTCAAACTCTAAAGTGCTAGAGGGCGCCGACGCTGTCATTGTTACAATAGATATAAACATACAAAGAAAGAATAAGTGACAAAAGCAAGTTTAATGACATGTGATTACAATAAGTGTTCAAAACAGTGATCGGCAGTGGCTATGTATGAGGTACAACGGCGAAGAAAGGATTGGAAAACTTGCTGAAAAACTCGCGTACTTCCCCTGCAACGGCCGAAAGTCTGGCGACGAGATCTTCTGTACAATTAACGGGGTTCTATTACACAAGAGCTTTCAGCTGTCCCCAAAACAAATATCATTATATGAAAGATCTGGCGAATGTGGTAGCCAAGGTACAGTACCACCTCGCTCAATTCATCTGTTCGGAAAATTTCAATCCTGATAGTTTCGTGCACCTTGTGCATAATTGGCTGGTGCTCCATCTTACTGGAACCGCATTACATTCTGGATAAGATAAGCTACGAGTAGTTGGTCTCTCCTTATTCCAGAGCAAACATTGATAGAAAAGCGCCGCTGATGAGCATTTGAATAAGTGACATGTGGATTTACATCCGCCCAAACAAGTTTATTGTGGGTGTCAAATGCACCCTCACGTGTAAATGTACATTCATCCGTGAAAAGCGCAGTTGCCGCAAAATCTGTATTTACTGCGCTCATCTGCAGAAACCACCGATCGAATTCCACACGACGAGGATAATCGTTTTGAGTCAGTGCCAGAACACGTTGAACATGGTAAGGATGTAAACGTTCAGACTTCAGTACTCGCCATGTCGTGGATTCTGATACATGTAACTGTCTAGCCACTGCTCGAGTACTTATACTTGGCTGATCAGCCACCATACCCAGAATGGCTTCTTCCACGACTGACATTCTGTCCGTCTTTGCACGACCTGCATCCGACCGGGTAGTGGGAAAGGATCCCGTCTCGCAGAACTGTTGGTGCAAGCGCTCAAATGTTTTACGGTCGGGCAAACGCCTGTTGGGAAACCTCTCTTCGTACAAACATTGAGCCTCTGAGCCATTTCCATTTGCAAGTCCGTAGATAAAATGCATAACAGCCTTTTCCTTATTAGTGAATGGCAACATCTTCCGATTTGTTCCTACCGCGATTGACAGTTGCACACTCGGATTAACCGTTTTTATGTGTTAATCGATGCGAACATTTGCACGCGAGTTCTTTTCCCCATATCACTTTTGCATGCTATTACTGTCGTTGTACCAATAAATCGCAACAAGAATGGAACTTTAACGTTTGCAAGTATCACGATTTCAATTGCTCCAGCACCTATCGCTTTGTTTCGTACCATGAATTATTTGATGAAAGCTGTTTGTTTGTATGTGTACTACGACCTCTTAAAGTTTTGCAAATCTTTTATAAATCACCCTGTAGAAATATTCTTTCTTTTGATATTCTGATGCGTAGGATTGTTTTAGGTGGAGTGAGACATACAGGGCGTATATTTCTAAAGAAAGGTTGGAGCTTAACTGGAACAAACAGGGCTATTGAGGATGGTCCGAGATAAATCTGGAAGGGAAATTCTCAAGGACAACCTCGTCGTTTTCAGCCAAAGTCAGTTTGCACGGGAGCTGGCATCCAACTCTAAACTTCCCATGCACGTCAACGTGAATATATTTGATACTACACCATATTTTATGTATGACAGCGCCCTGTACACGACGGTATGTGCTTGGATAGGGTTTCTAACTCGTAACAATTGGATTTTTAACCTCCAGTTACAAATTTATCTAGCTACAACTATTTTTGGGTCATGAAGCTGAAATTTCATTTTGAAATAATTCGTCTAGTTGGTTGTTCAGCAGTCTTATGACGTAAGGACATTATTGCGTCAAGCTGCACCTAAAACAAGATAACGTCAAGTAAAAACTGTCTCTAAAGGGGTTTCTTGGTGCAAGAGCCTTAAACCGCGTTGACATCGGAGAGAGTTGCATATATTTTTCCTCTTTTTTTATTGTGGAAAGAAAGATTTACATTACCCTATGCTGATCTCTTTTCGACCCACTCCGATGTAAACGTTTTGTCGACGACACCAAGGGGTGAGCACCAATCTCATTCCTATGTAGAGAAGAGTGACAACCATTCATCAAAGCCATTTTAATTGAATAGGTCTCTCATTGATAAGTTGACGGAAGATGTGGTCAAGGCAAGCGATAGGTCAAGAGCGGAGATTGCCAAGCAATACCGAAAGGGGACAGTATACGGGAGCATTTCCATCCCAAATTTCATCTCGGAGAAATGACCCCAAAAATTTGCAATCCTTTGATCTCTAACGATTCCTGGTGGAAAACGAAATTGAATTTACAAACTCGCCAAATAGCAAAATCGATACGAAATCTTTTAGATACAATGAGTGCAGTTTCTCGGAATAGCTTCGATGTTTGGAGTTAGAAAAGTTTGCAATTTCTGCTGTAAACACAACTTACCATTCATCCAACATCAAATAATATACACTCAATGAAAGTTTAAGGGACACAGAAGAGAGACATACACCCAAGAAGGAATGCACCCTACAGGAATCAAACCTGTTGCGCCTCCAACTCGAAGGTTGATAACGCAGTGGACAAACCACTGTCCCACGACGGTTCCTGGAAACGTAGGGAGCTGAATCAAAATGTGTTATGTGTGCCTTCACAATTAATTTGTGAGATGTTTTTAAAAGTTAACGTCGTACTAGATTAACACAACGGGCAATGGGCGACGGTCCAGAATCAAACAATAAAGATCCAGGGTAACACAGTGTTCAGATGACGAGGCAATACTTGAGCTGGCACCCCACTCTTCACACTTCCACACCAACCCAACGTGAGGACTTTCGGCAACGACATACTTAAGGTCACAGGCCACCTCTACATCATACGTTAGCAAATATCCATGCAGTGACCCAGATTCTAACCAAGAACCTACTGCTCTAGAGACTAACACCTTAAACAACAGACCGGTTAGATCGGCAAGCTGCTGATGCACGAGATATCTTATCAAACCCCCTTGGATGGTAAGGTATACAATTTTGTAAGCGTGAGAATGTGCAAACTCAAATCCGAGTTTCAAAGGCTTATTGTGTAGTTACAAACGAGGAAATATCACGGACAGAAAAACCCAAGGACCAGAATATTTTGGAGGCAATATTTTCCGTAAAAAGTTAATTCAAATGATCGTACTAATTATTTTAGCAATGCATCTTCCTTTTATAAATTCCCTGTTAAACAATCAAACAGGCACAGCATATATCCATTGTCTAAACAAAAATATCCTGCTGAGTTTTTTGTGTTGTTTCATGGCATTATTTTTAGTTCAACACAACACATAAAATTTTAAAAATCATACCTTGTATTTTTTCTGAGGAAGAGCGAATTCAAATTGTTTCCTACGAATTTTTGCGTTTTGTGAATTTTGATAATTTAATAAAAAAGGCGACTAAAGACGTTCTTAATTTGATAGTGGAAAAGAAAGACAACTTCTTAAAGCCTTTAAAGACGAAAATCGTATTATTCATGCTAACATTGGCTCAGAGTTAGCATGAATAAGTACCAAATCTCTTACAATTAATACTCAGCGTTTCCATCTTCAGTACGCGTTTAAAATATAATCTTTTTTAAATATACGTCTGGTCCACAAACTTTTATGCTCAAACTGAAAAAAATAAGTTTTTAGAAAAATTTTAAAATAATTTTCAGTTTTTCAATCAGTTTGTATATAATAACACAAATTCAAATAAAGCGACGAATGTGAGAATAATTTTAAAATTTAGAGATATTATATCGAATTTTAAATCGAATATTAACTGTTTCGAATCATAGATTTTTGCTATAAAAGTGAATCTGGTGCTATAAAACATAATCCTAAGCAATCTGTGGATCTCATTTGCATTGTAATTTTCCTTTCAATATCCTATGCTACAATGACACCTATATATAGCTGTAATAGTGAACACTTCTGAAATTAAAGGGCCAAAAACTATAAGTGAAATATAACTCCCGTTTGTAAAAAAAAAAAAAACGTGTTTCTTTACGTTCACTGATGTGTCTTTTTCGTTTAGATACAAACCAGTGAAACCAGGAGACCCAGATACCCAGGGTTTGTTGAAAGATTTCTAAAATGATTTTTCCACCATCTAGCTTTACGTTAATGTCGCCTCCGAGCCCGATCTTCCTTTGCCACTAGGCTATACGGAAGGCTCATGTCACTATCATTACTCAGGAACGATAATGGAATTCATGAACGGATAGCTGGAGGACAACATCCGGCGATCGTGCATCCAGTCACACTTCAATGTGGACGAGGTATTAGAGCCTACCATCTATACCGATACCTTTAATGATATCGAATTAAAAAGATCGGAATATTGGTGCTCTATCTAGATGCACTACTCATTTGAAGAGAACATCCAGTATTGAAGTGCAGACACTTGAATATTAGTCCCGATTGCTACTCACGAATATGACTTACAAATATGTCTCACAAATATGACCTACGAATATGACTCTCAAGTCTACGACGATTCACGACTTTCATAATTATTTGAGACTGACCGTTGATTCCATAGTTTCTACCTATAAGTATTTTGAATGAGCTTTAGATAAGGAAGCTCCTGACTGAAGTCGTATGAGTCTCTTTTTTCTTAGAATGACCGTCGAATCCAGTTTCTACCCATAAGGCTTTTGAAAGGAGCTTTAGCTGAGAATGCTCCAGACAAAAGTCTTATGAGTCTCCATTTGTTTGGCTTCAGTTCTAGTACTAAGACTGAAATAAGCATCTCTGAATTTTCAATGTACCATAGAACCGAAACGTTCAATAGATTTATATTCGATTTCGTTATTTTCTACAATAAATTTCTGACTTTCTCACAACCATGTCCTTTGTTTCAATTTACATAATGAGCTACGTTTTCTAACATTTTCGATTTATTTTTAATGTTTGTAATGTGATACCTGTTAGTTTTATTTAAATACTAGCCACTGCGAGTCTAGCACGGCCTTGCGATGAGAGTTGATTATGTGGGGTTAGGTTTGACCGTTGTTAACGCTCGCCAACCACCTGTGTTTCCTACGTATTCTGTTTTTGTTTGCTTTGCAAACCAATACCATGTGTGTGCGCATGGTGATGTCCTCGTTAATGCTAAATGCGGCTAGATTCAAATTACGAAGAGAACCAATCGGTATAACGACACAATCTCTTGGAGCATGCCAGCTCAGATGGTATCTCGCCATCTGACCCTGATTTTCAATTAAGGGGGTCCGGGACACATTGAAAAAAAAATTTAGTAACTAATTTAGAATTTTGAATTTTTTTGTACTGATTACCCATCTAACTAATAAGCAAAATCACAACACAAAAGTTTTCCAAAAGTTCTTTAAAAATTTTAAATTAAAATTTTTTGAAAAAAATAGGGGTCATTTTAAATTGCTAAGGCTCAAAACATTATTGATCCATTTTCAAAATTCTTGCATTAAATTATTCACAAATTTATTAACTTTAATTTTGATTCAGGAATTTAAAAAATATTAATTTAATAAAAAATGAAAAATATTTGAATGAAAATATTTGAAAATTTTAAGGTACTTTTTTTAAAAAAAAGTCATATTTTCAAAAGTAAATATTTGTTTTAAATTTGCTGAATCAGAATTAAAGTATAATGTTTGAAAAAGATATATTCCAAATTTCAACCCTTAAACTTTATCGGTTTTCGACTTATAGCAATTTGAATACAGGAAATCTTGAAAAAATGCATCATGGAGAAAAACGCATTTAAAGTTTTAAAGACAGATCTTGTTGCCATGACAACAACTGTCAAGAGTGTTAGATTTTCAAAACAACGTACCACAAAAAGTATTATATCTCTAGTTCTAATTAAGATAGAAACATGATTTAGACGTCATTTTAAGCGGAAAAACACAGAGAATTTCTTAAAATAATAAAAAAAAAATTCGAAAATTTGACGATTTTTGTGTCCCGGACCCCCTTAAGCGGTGTTGTCCTTCTATCTTTCCTTCAGGGGCTTAATCCCGGACCGTAGTCGACAGGCAGCTGTGTTGGTTGAGTACGTTAATTAAAAATTACCCAATTTCCTCAGATATTTTCGTTAGGGGATTGATCCCGGACGGTCGTCAATAGCACGTTATGTTGCTCTAGTACAACGTTAATAAAAAAATTATCAATTACAGCGGTTCTTTCCCTTAGGAGATTGATACCGGGTAGTCCTCAATAGCACATTGCGTAGGTCTAGTACAATATTAATTAAAAATTACATCGGATTTTTCCCTTACGGAATTGATCCAAGGCCTTCTTCAATAGAACATTGTGTTGCTCTAGTTGACGTTAATTAAAAATTACCGATTAAAATTTTATGCAGATTTCAAATTCGTTGACATTTTTACTACGTTTTCCTTTTAGACAAAACACGCTAGAATCGATTCTCTGTGATAATATAAAAATCTTGCTTCTTTCCGAGGTCAACCGATGAGATTACGACCAAGGAACGGTGACGTAATATTCCGCAGCGGACGGTCAGAGGGCGAAAGAAAAAGATAATAAATAATTCTCGAATATCTTTTAATTCTTGTATCATTTCTAAAATCCATCTTATACATATGCATCCCATTTTACTGCAATGCCAAACAATTCTATATTTTCTAAAATTATAAAAATTAGAGTTTAAGTTTTTAAATACGGCAGTTAGAAACTGAATGGTGAAAGAGGAGAAACAAAACATTCTTTTTTCTTTCTCCTGAAAAAAAAATGGCCATCTTTTTCATGCTTTGTGATTGGTAATAGCGAGTCACGTGATGGTGAGCCTTGTGGTTCAACGGTCTAATGAATTTGGAGCACTCGCAGACGATAAACACAGACACATTTTTTAATTTATTCATTTACTAGCAGAAATACCGGCTTTGCTCGGGTTGAATTAATAATATGTTGATTGAAAAGTCATGAATTATTTTTCATAAAAGAATGTTAGCATCATTTAAGTGTACGGGAAAATTTTTTTTAACTAACTTGTATTTAACTTCTCCATCGCTTCTACAATTTACTTCGGACGCAAATATCCATATATGTTGTATCCAACCATATAATCCATTTCATATTCGTCACACTTCTGCTGAAGTTGATTTTAAGTTTTCGAGTGACTACGAATATTTCCGTGTATTCAATTTCAGTAAAACTCTGGCAAATTTACATTCTCCCACCTTTTGATTTAAAGTTAACAAAACTAATCAAAACCAACACATTCAGACAGTCCGACATTACATCTCAATGTTGTTACAATATTCTTTTTTCTTTCATCAGCAATTTCCTCTCTATTTTCAATAGGATTAGAGTGAGGCCATTCATCTTCTGTTAGTGGCAACCAATTAGGCCCCTCCCACCATCTAGATGTGATTAATTTTGTTACAGAACCTCCCCTTGAAGACAAATCAGCTGGGTTTCAGTTCCAGGGATGTGATTCCAATCTTCAGTTCTGGTCAAATTTCTGATCTCCTTCACCCTGTTATAGACAAAAGTCGCCCATGGTTCGTTTCCTTTAATCCAGCACAAAGCAGTTGAAGAATCAATCCAGAAATATGTTCTTGTTACTAGTAGTTCAAGACGTTTAATGATAAAGGAAGCCATCCTAGCTCCAATGCAACAAGCCAACAACTCAAGACGAGGAATTGTTGATTTCTTCAGCGGAGCAACTCTCGATTTGGCTTGAAGAAGCTGTACTTTGACTTGCATTGCGTTTTCGGATCTCAGGTAAACCACAGTTGCATAAGAAGACTTAGAAGCATCGACAAATATATGGAGGCTGTGTGAAGCACCATCATTCAAAGTCATGTATCTGGCAATTTTCACTACTGACAGCAAAGGTAATTCCTCTATCCACTTTGAAAACATCTTCTTTATCTCCTCAGGCAGCTCAGAATCCCAACTTAACTTTGCTCTCCAGCTCTCCTGCAACCACAAATTTGGACGGAGCGTGAACGGACAAACAAATCCGATAGGGTCAAATACTTTCTGTACGATGGATAGAATGGTCCGCCTCGTCAATGGAAGTCCCTCCAAACTAATGTTGTTTACATCACAAAATAGAGAATCTTCCTGCTTGTCCCATAATAGCCTCAATACCTTTGTTGGCTGAGTTTCAATTTTCATGTTATTTGTATCAGTTTGTTCCCAAACTCTTAGAACAAATTTGGCTTCGGCCATTATTGCAGTAGCATTTGAGATAAATATCTCCGCCTCTTCTTTTGAGTCAACCGAGGTCACACAGTTGTCAACGTAAAAGGAAGTATGCAATTTCTCAGCAACAGTTTTGTAAGAAAATTCACTTTGCATACGATGAAAATTTATCACAGCTCCAAGCAAAAAGGGACTGCAGTTCAGGTCGAAAACTACTCGGCAATGACGAAATTCTCTAATTTCTTGTTCGGAATTCTTCCACCAGTTGAATCGCAGAAAGTCGCGATCATTGTCATTGATTGATATTTGTAGGAATGCCTTTTTTATATCAGAGATAATTCCTATCTTCTATTCTCTAAATTTAAACAAGACTGTGGGCCCTAACTGCAACCATTCCAGAAAAACGTCATTATAATCATCAAAGCGTTCTCCGGATCTGAGCCTCTTTGTGGTTGACACTAATCTCTTCTCAGCAACTTCTCTGTTGCTAGGTAAGTTTCCTGGATCATTCACCCAATGCAAGCTAACTTCATATCTGCCTTCTTCGTTTTCCCTCAAAGTCTTGTGAGAGTGATTTAATACTGCCTTTTCTATTTCTTCTATAGGTTGAACTTAACATGAATCTGTTATGCCTATGGCTTCCAGCTTCCACAAGTTCTCTAGACGATCGGCGTGTATTAGCATGGAGGTCACGATCGAGGATGCATTTTCCTCGGAAGAACGTCCACACATTTTACCCATGACTACCCATCCAAACAATGTCTGTACTGCAACTAGACCATTGTCTAATTTACGGAGTTCTCCGGTTAGAACTTGTCCAGCTATGTCTGCTCCGAGAAGAATTTCTATAGGTAGATCGCCTTTTCCCACATCTCTGACTACAATATGCATTCGATTCATCTCTGAACAAAGTTCAGGGGGTAATCTTGCCACATGACCACACATTTTATGTTGCTCCAATAGTTGGATACCACGAGAGTACTTGCCATCAAGACTACTGAGAGTCAATTGGTAGCAATTGGTAGTTTTCCTTCCAGAAGTTACTCCTCCAAAGAGAGCATGCACTAAGCATTCGGAACCAACTGATCTACATCTCATCCTTTGAGCCGTCTCTTTCAATATGTAGGATCTTTGAGAACCAGTGTCAATTGAAGCTCTGACTGTCTGTTTTCTACCATTGACTTCGATATTTACCAACAAAGTTTGCAGAAATACTTCTTCTGTGGCACAATAATTGGCTAACGATACGTTTTGTTTCCCTTCTTCATCACATTCTTTCGCCTTGTCTCGTTTCTGATTTGCAATCTCCGAACATACTATAGCCCAATGTCTCTTTGAACAAATTAAACATTGAACTTTTGTCCTACACTGTTTTGCTCGGTGTCCTAACTTAAAACAGATAAAACATGCATTTTTTCCTTTATGAAATCATGTCTTTTACTCAACGGCATTTTTTGTGCAGTAAAACAATCTTTACTTTCATGTTGTTTTCCGCAGAAAATGCAAATGATCTTCTCATTTCGCTTTTCAAACTTTGGTTCACTCGAAAACAGATCATTGGCTATGGGAACCGAAACTTCAACTTGGAATTTTCTCTCTCTGCGTATTCCACCTTCCAATAATTTAAATCCCGCTTTTTCAAGTGAAATCCTTTGTTCCCCTTCTACTTCACTTCTCAAGAATAATAACAGCATTTTTAATTTGTCACAGTAAGAATTTTCATGCGAGGTAACTGCTGATTGATTTCGCAACCATACTCGAAATAGATCTTCGGGAATGCATGATTCCACAAGTGGAAACAACATGGCAGCATATTTATCAGTTGTCATTCCAATGGACTCTAATGCTTGCAAATACGACTCCAATTTAACTTACAACGACGCTACATTACATTTTCCCCTTGGCTCCTGAACATTTCTGATTACAAGACCCAGCATTTCTCGAACATAAAACTCAATTAATAGTTCTTCCCTGCCGAATCTATTTTTTAAACACTCAATGACATTTCCATAATTTTAGGCCGTAGCTGGAAAACTGTCAATAATGTCACGAGCTCTACTCCCAGGAACAGTTGCTTGATACAAATAATGGAACTTGTCTTCATTTTCCATTTCAATATCATCATGCATACGCTTAAATTGACACCAAAGAGTCAACCAATCCTTTACTTCTCCTCCGAATTGTTTAAGCTCAATCTTGGGCAATTTCAGTTTACGTCTACTTGAAGTTGGAGATGAAGCGATGAACTCAGCAGTATTTAATGGTAAAACTTCACTATTTAAATGCATCTCTACTTCTACACGCACTAAATCCATTTTTTCCTTATACGCTTCGATATTCGCAAATTCAAGATCAAATTCTTCATCTGTTTCGAATTCCGCATTCAAAATTTGACGATCAAGAACATCCAATTCAGCAAATAAACGCTCTAAAGTAGCTGTTTTTTTTTTTTTTTATCTCGTACTTCTTTCAGTAACTCCTCTAAAATACAGTTAACCGTTTTCGTAAACGACGATCTTACTGACTTCCGAGTTCGTTTTACCGCTTCCATTTTCAGATGAATATTAATACATCAACAGAGTTTATTTTCATTGAAAATATAAATTTATTTCCACTTACGGTTTATCACGTCTGGGTGGTCACCAAATATTGAGATTCTCAAGAACTACACGTTCTCCTTTCTGATAATAACAACAATAAATTTTATATTCCAAGAATTCTTTATTAAAGCCATTTCATTTTGTTGAAACTGCAACAATGTTGCCATCCCGACAACTACAAATAATAAAATGTTAACTGACTAGATTAATTAGATGCGCGTGCATCTTTACACACGTGTTGATAGGTGTCGCTTCAATCAGGAACTTGCACCCGTGAGAAAAATGTTAATTTCTGTGTTTTATTAATAAATTGATCGTCAAAATGTTCAAAATTGATAATTAAAACCCATAAAATGGACTTAATTAATTAAAATTTTAAGTTTTAAATTACCGAAAAGTGCGGCAAAAGCATGTGACTTCAAAACGCTACGTGATTGGTTTGACGTCATTGTGCTCCATGATGTAATGCTTACGTTTGTCTAGCGCGTTGAAATTTCATATTGCTTATTCTTTTAATTTGAAAATAATCAATTTAAAATTATTTTTCTTGCTATTTTGTATTGCTTTTTATTCCATTTATTTTATAATTATATATTAACTATCTCTTAATTTTACCTTGCATTAATTGTAGACATTTCAAAACCCTATTCGGTTTACTATAAATCCTTTTCAGATCAACAAGAAAGAAATACCGCTTGCTATTTCAACGTCGCTATCGAAGCAAACAAACCGTCTGTAGAACACTGTGATGTCACAAGAAGCGGCGTAAGAAATCTAGCGTTTTTGAGATGAAGTAAATAGTGCGAACTTTAAAATTTTTTATTTTCTCTTTTCGGGTTATAAAAGTAAAAATAAAAGAAACTTTCCATCATATTTTTTCATTTTCTATCTCTCTATATTAAAAAAATGTTACCGCCGCCGCAGAATTGAAAACTGTGTTGTTTAGCTCGATTCTTAGACGGTTTCCCGAGAAAGTACTGATCGGAAAAAAACAAAATTGACATGGTTTGTTCTTCATCGTATTCCCTGGACAATTATTAAGATTTTTTTCCGATGCGGCTATTAGTTTAGGGTTTATTAAGTGTTAAAATTGAAGAAGCGAAATTTCTTCCGCGAGTGAGCAAAACACATACAAATTTTCAGTCTTCAGCCGTGAGTTTTTTTTAAAGAGTACCTCTCAACGTAAATTTTTGCAGCTCGTCGAGTTTTTTTTTAAATTTCAATTTGGTTCTTGATAATGTTTTTTTGAAATTCGGGAAAAATCAGGACTTTTTAGTTACTTTTTTTTAAAACTGCCATATCTATATTTTATTACTATTATTTTTTTAATTTTTAAAATATAGCAGTATACCTCAGAATGTACTTTTTCTTACGGTACTATTATTTTTTATATCGGTTAATAATTAAATTGGATGCGATCAAAAGTTGGTCATACAAAATTCGGAATCTTCGGATATTTTCGCTACTTTTTGTTACTACCTTTAACTAAAACTGTCATATATATATCGTATTACTATTAGTTTTTTATTTTAAAAATAGCGCAGTATACCTCAGACTGTACTCTTTCTTACGGTACCATTATTTTTAAAATTGGTTCATAAATAAATTCGATGCAATCAAAAGTTGGTGACACAAATTTCTTATTTTTTATTTCGCGGAGCAAATTCGCGGAGCATTGTATTCGCGGAGTGTTGTATTTTTGACTATCGGGTTTGCCAGATATCAAATTTATCGTAGCAACAATTGCCATAAAAACGATTTCTTTTTATTTGGCGAGGAAAAAGGCTCGCTTTTTTCCTTCTGTTCTCAGACGTTTTACCGAGAAAGTACAAAATACACATCGTAAAGTTTGGAGATTAACAGGGTTTATTTAAAATTGTACAGGGAACAAGATGCAGAAGATTTTTTACTGATGCGGCGATTAGTTTAGGGTGCATTAAGTGTTAAAGCAAAAAAGAGTGAAATCACTTGCGTAAGAGGTATTGGTTTGCGAAGCAAACCAAACGGGATTGCGTAGGGGAGAAGCCCTCGCTGTGACGTGATGGACCGTAAAGGGAAATCAGGATAATACAAATTATTCAGATAGTTTCACTCTGCGAAAGGAATGTTGGTTTGCGAAGCAAACCAAATGGGATTGCGTAGCAATCCCCGGGGGTTGGCGAGCGGAAGCGAGCAGGGGGCGGAGGCCCCCTTGTATTATAAAATTGTAAACAAAAAACACGTAAGTTCCTCTTCAAGCATTCGTTAAATTTCATTTTGAAATAATTCGGGTAGTTGGTTGTTATGCCGTCTTATGGCGTAAGGAGACTGTTTGGTCAGGCTGCGCCAAACACAAGATAACGTCAAGTAAAAATTGTCTCAAAAGAAGGTTTCCATTGTGCAAGAGCCTTAATCCGCGTTTACACAAGAGTTGCAAATATTTTTATCCCCCTTTTTGTGGCGAGGATGTTTTACTTTTCCATGTGCTGATTACGTTTCCATGTACCTGTTTTTCGACCCAATCCGATGTAAACGCTTTGTCGATTCTATTGGCAACACCAAGGGGTGAGCACTAGGGATGCGATATCGATGTCAATGTTTAAGAAACATCGATATTTTATAAAAAACATCGATGCATTTAATATCGATTTATTGGAGCCGATGTTTTTTTAACATCGATTTACTGGAGCCGAGGTTTTTTTAACATCAATTTACTGGAGCCGATGTTTTTTTAACATCGATGTACATACTTATCGATGTTTCATTTTTAAATTAAAAATGTACCATTCTAAAAATAAAAAAACTAACCATATAGTATAATTTCAGTAATCACTAAATTCAACATACTTTGAGACCAATGGTTTTAAAGGTAAATAGTGTGAATAGTAGGAATGAGACATCGATGTCGTTGTTTTCAAAACATCGAAAAATATTGATGTATTTAACATCGATTTATTGGAGCTGATGTTTGTTTAACGTCGATGTTTTAATAGTGTCGATGCTTTTACGATGTCGATGTTTAATTTTCAATGAAAAAACACCATAGTAAAAATTAAGAAAAATAACCGTGCAACTTAGAATTTGTCAGTGATGGCGACATCTGTCCTATCAGAAAGAGCTTTTTCACTAACTGGTGAAAAAAGAAGACGGCTTAGGTGGAGAAAGTTAACAAACTTATTTTTTTACAAACTGTAAATAAAAAATATTGGGACCTATAATAATTATAGGCCCCAATATATTTTATTTACAGCATGTAAAAAATAAGCTTGTAGTGTTTCCCCTTCGCAATATGTTAATAAATAATTAATAATAACAAACAATAATTATTGTGATGTACCTACCTAATTATACTTATAGTTAGTAGTATCTATGTCAAAGTGTTGTAAATATAACCTTCTTTCATACTATTGAATTTTAAAATAAAATATTTGTTAATTGTTCTTATTATTTTTTTTGAATATTTGTTTTGACAGTAAAAAAAAGGTCTTACTTATCAATTATTAAACACGAACAATGACAAATTAAATCTCTCCCCCACCCGGCGAACATTACTGTTTGAGAATGCGAAACCAGTTTTAAGAGATGGGGGGGTAAGAGATTAAATACACTAATGTTCAAAAATATCGATGGTTTTTTTGCCGATGTATTAACAACATGGATGTTTTAATTTCGCACTTCGAAGATGTTTCAAAACATCGAGGTTTGGTGGTCGATTTCGCATCCCTAATAGGGATTGGTTCTCAATAAATCTCTCGCGCCCTCCGAGGTCCTTACGTTGGCGTGGTGTGGAACTTTGGAGAGTGAAGTACCAGCTCAGATGTTGATCTCGTCATATGATCACGGATCAAAACACTGATGTTGTAAACCATCGTTGTTTTTAGTGCGATGTATTATCAACATCGATGCTTTAATTTTGAACATCCATGTTTCAAAATCGATGTTTTGCGCTCGCTATCGCATCCCTAATGATTACTCTTCTGATTTCTTCGTAGACAAGAGTGTTCACCATTCATTACGCCATTTTAATCAAATAGGTCAATTCAAACACAGTTTGGCGTTGGAAATGGTCAAGGCAAGCGATGAGGTCAAAATGTCACAATAAGTGAAAAAAAAAAACGGCGTGTGGGACCATGGGGTGCTGGCAGAGAGAAGCGGTAATTGTCAAGCAATATCAAAACGGAGAAATGTCCCCCCAAAATTGTAATCCTTTGATCTTTACCGACTCCTGGTTGAAAACAAAATTGGAGTTGCAAACTCGCCAAATAGCCACCCCGACACGAGATCTTGACGATACAATGAGTGCGGTTTCTCGGAATAGCTTCGATGTCTGGATGGGGAGAAGTTTGCAACTGCGGGGTCAACGCGGTTTACCATTCATACTAAATGAAATGATATACACACAACAAAAGTTTTACTGATTCGGAAGAGAGAAATACACCCAAGAAGGAATGCACCTGAGAGGAATTTAACTTTCGCCACCTCCAACTCGAAGGTTGACAAAACTGTGGACATACCACTGTCCCACTGCGGTCCCTGGAAACGCAAGGAACTGGATTATAAATTGTTATGGGTGCCTTCACAATTATTCGAGTGATTTTTTTAAATTAACGTCGTACTCTTTCAAGCACCGGACTATTGACGAAAGTCCGGTTTAATTCCCTGGGAAAGATACGAGAATAACATCGAGTAATTTTGAACCACGGTAAGATGACGAGCCAACACCTATGTTGGCACCCCACTCTCCAAACTTCCACGCAAACCCAACGTGAGGACATTCGGCAACGACCAGGGCTGTAATGGAAGGTATGCGGCGGTATACGCCGTATACACACTGGTACTTACAGCAAATTCCGTATACCCTCTGCTTTTTCTTAAAAACTACGTACACGCTTTGCTTTTCCTAGAAAGCAACGCGTGAAACATGACATGAAACGCAGATCGCAGTAGAAACAAAAGAAAGTTTCTATTTCAAGAAATCACCTTGGTAAATAATTCAAAAATCGTACCTATTAATCAAAAGCAATTCATTCAAAGTATTGTCGAATGAATGAGAAAAATCCAGACTTTGTTCTGATGATAATGAAGAAAATTGTCAACTTTGAAGGATGTATACAAGTTTTAACCAGAAAATATAAATACAGGAGATATTTGCCATTGAGAAAAGGAGTTAAAAAGGATCTGTCGACGTTTTGGTATAGATGAAATGTGCACTATTCAGGTTTTAAGGGACCAATGAAAACGTCCAAGTTGTTCCAGAAAAAATAAAGCCTCTTTTAAGCACAATTGAAACATTACCACGTTCCACGGCCGATGAGAGAGTGGGTTAGCATAATGAATAACTTAGGGTAACAGATTTGAGATAATCTTTATTAATTTCAACTGTTTATTAATGCAAATGGACCACCTATAAAACATTTTCAACCGGAAAAAATGTGTAAATTTTTGGTTGGCCAACCATTGCTCTTCAGTAGACAATAGATCATGAGTATGCGCTATGAAAAGAGACACAGAGACAAGCAGTTTGGAAAATATTTTAATAAAAATGATTACGGTAGGTCTTAAAATTTGTTTTTTAAAAATTACATCCTACTTTATATGTGTTTTAAAAAAAATTTCTTGAAATGTCCAGTAATAATTTTATATCATAGTTAAATATTAATATAAAGATATTTTTCAAATTTGAATATCACTCGATGCTAGTCTGCATATTTTGCATCGCATAAATCTTGAGTAATCCGGAAAGTTCTGCACGTTTTTATAAGATAAATACCGACGAAGGAGTACAAAATCATAAGAAAGGTTTATTGATTCCCATAAGTCCCATTTTGTTATTTGACTTTTTGCCTTCTTTTTGACTGCTGGAAAATTCCTTTTTTTAATAAATCATTAGGCTTATTTATAAAGAAGTTATCGAGGTGCTGTTTGACAGTCTCTGCTGTGTTAAAGTATGGGGTACCCATACACCGTAACGGCTTGCATATACAATCTTCTTCAGATGATCATGAACTGTACTTTTTGGAATATTTAGACAGCGTGATAGTTCCTGAACTGTGTAACGTGTATTTTCAGCGATATCATCTTGTAATAGGTCCTCGTTTACAGAGCATAATCGTCCAGAGTGGGCATCATCTTCGAGACTGAAATTTCTACGATTAAATTTAACAAATCACCTTCTAACTGTGGCCTCAGAAACAGCACCAAATACAGCAATGTTAGGAGCAGTCTGACTAGCATTTCTCCTTCCTTAAAATAAAAGAGCAGAATGTGACGAATATGAACTTATTGGTTCTCCATTTTTAGCACTGCTGTGAAACAAAAATTATGTCCCAACACATGCTATAATTATGCAGCGTAAGCAGAAAAGACCTTAATAATAACATAGGTAGTTTCGATTTGAAAACGCGAACTTTCCGTATGACCCTGTGACGTCTTAGGGATGGAAGCGTCATTAACTACGTAAGAATGTTCGCAGTGGTCTTGAATAATGTGTTTTTATTGACAATTCAAGGAATAACCTTGAAGGAATTTGGTAGGTTGCGTTTTACAGACTGTAAATTGTCCTTTTCCGCAGAACTCCGATTTAGATTATCCGACTCGGGTGAGCCCTTCTCCAGACCTTACTCGGGTGAGTAAATGTTTTCTAGCTCGGTGAGATTCTCCAAAAGTTATCGCACGCGTGTACGAAGTCAGCAAACAGCAGCTCAGGGTCGAGCTTTTCTCCCGTCTAATAGACAAAATCCCAGTTTGGGCAATCAGTTCGATAGGAAGTGTGCAATGCAGCACAGTAGAAGCTCAGGCTGGAGCTTTATTTTAGCGTCTCATAGACGGAATCCCAGTTTGGGCAATCCGTTCTGAGTCCACGAACAGCTGTCGCGACTCGGCGCGTCTCCAGAGACGGGGTATCGGACCAAAAAAAACGAGAACGGTTTTAACTTCAGCCGGATCAGTTTGATCCCTTGGTCTCTTCTCTCTTCTTCCACCCCAAACGCTTTCGACTCTCGAAAGTTCCAGGGGGTTGTTGGCCCCCCTCTCTTTCATTCGACACACTTGTCGGCTCGCTGTTGGCTGTTCAAAATCGGCTGTCCATAATAGGTTGGTTTTTTTCTCTTTCGCCGGTAGCTTTATTAGCGGACGGCGGCCCGAACAAAAAGCATCCGCGGGTTCTTGTGATGATGTTAAAGCAGCGGAAATGAATTTTTCCCCCTCTCTGGCCGGCCTCGCGACAAAGACCGTCGTTCCAACTCGGCCGAAATTCAATCCCTCGAACCAAGCCCGCTCGTTAACTCTCGCGGTCTGAGTTCATACGCGGCGTGACCTTTCAGCGTCTGGCTTGACCTCTTGTCAGTTTCTCCGACAATTGCTTATTTTTTCTTCCCTCGCCACAGACTTCGTCACAACCCAATACAATAAACACCCAATAACACGAAACTTGTGAACACAAATGTGTGCTTAGGACGAAGTTTCTTCAAAGTTTCACAATTCTGCCCCTTTCCTGAAACATAAAATTAATGTAGGCTTTTTTCTATCGATAATTTAAACAAACGATTTTGGTTAGCTGTAATAAAAAATCGTTTGCTGCAAAAGAAATAATTGCAGTTGTACTATGTTTTTAAAAGTCAAAATTATCGTCTTCAGCTTGAGAGGTTTGTCTTTATTCAAAATGGCGTTTTTAACGAAGCAGTGGTTCGAAGGCTATATTTATGCTCCTTCCGAAAAGAAATATTCATATTCCGTTATCCAAAAACTATGTAAGAGTTATGGTTTTGTAATATCTGAAGCGTCGATAGGTAATATCGTCAACAAGAAAGGGAAAAAACATTAAATTGGAGCCTCAAGTGGGACAAAAATTCCAAACAAGTATACAAGGAAGAAACGGACATCATCGACTATTGCAAAGGTACGTTGTTTAATGTTAAAAGAAAATCCCCCTAGTCAAAGGACAGTTGCAAAATCATTAAAATCATCGGTGTCCACTGTAAACAAAATGATAAACATTGATTTAAATCTTAAGAAAGCGAAAAAACGCAATATGCATCGTGTTTGTCCAAAGCATATCGCTGAACGCAGAACACGCTGCCGAATTTTACATGAAAAGCACTTATCCAAAGAAAAATGGAAAAAAATTGGCACAATAGATGAATCATGCGTGTATTTAAATGATTGCAGCAAAAAAAAGAGCCATTTAATAACATAAGAGGGGAGAAAAAAATTAAGTACATGGTTCACAGAATAGAAAGAAAGTTTTTCTAAGGGATTCTTGATTGTTGCTTGTTTTTCATATAATGGCAAGTTAAAAATAAAGAGAGTGGAAAAAAATGTCAAGATTAACTCCAAATACTACCAGGAACATATTCTATCGCGAATTTTTCTGAATGAAATACCATCGCTTCACCCACAGTGCCATCAATCTGTGGAACTCCATCAAGACAAAGCTAGCAGTCACACATCAAAATCCATTGTAAATTTCCTAAAAGAAATGGAACAAAAAACCAGTATCAAGGCCATACCCTTCACTGATATCCTTACTAAATCTCCCGATGTATCACCTATGGATTTTTGTGCTTTCGGACTTTTAAAATCAGCATTATCCAAACGTCGTCCTACAACCCTTATAGGACTCTGGAAAGCTGATCAGGAGGAATGGGATAGGATACCTCTTCTGACACTTCAAAAGGCATTATTATCCTGGAAATTACGGTGTCAAAATATAGTTCAGAATAAGGGCTATGAAATAAAACATTTAAAACACAAGAATTTAGTTTTGTGTTTTAGTTTAGTGAATACAATATACATTGTCTAAAAAATGTGTAAACAGACTCTGTACAAAATTTGTGCGCGTGTGTACATTTTTTGCCCCCCAGCCCCACTTGTGAAATGTCTAAGTAGTAAGTACATGTTTCGCCTCCCCCTGGAAGAAATTCTGCAGGTATACCCTCTGTTTTTTTACGACTACAGCACTGGCTAAGACATATTTAAGGTGCACCTGTAAGGTAACTTACTGATCTAGAGGCTAACACTTTAACCACCAGACCGGTGGGGTCGGCTGTCTGTTGATGGACGAGGTATCTTATCAACCCCGCTCGGATGTTTAGAGAAACGGATTATAAAATTTTGTATGCGTGAGAATATGTGCAAACTCAAATCCAAATTTCAAAAGCTTTATTGTGTAGATATAATCTTAGAAATATCACGGACAGAAAAATTTGAGAACAAGTATAGTTTAAAGGCAATGTTTTCCAAAGGTGTTAATTGTAATGTCCATACTAATTATTTCAACAATGCAACTTCCTTTTATAAATTCGATTTTAAACAATTAGACGGGCACATCATATATCCATTGTATACACACAAATATACTGTTAAGATTTTTGCATTGTTTGATGGCATTGTTTTTATTTCAACATAACCACATCAAATTTAGAAGATCATAACTTGTATTTTTTCTGTGGAAGAGCGAATTCAAATTTCTTTCTGCGAATTTATACGTTTTGCGAATTTTGATAATTTAATAAAAAAAAAGCGACAAAAGACGTTCTTAATTTGATAATGGCGAAGAAAGGCAACTTCTTGAAACCTTTAAAAACTAAAATCGTCAAGATAGGACATTGGCTCAGAGTTAGAATGTAAGTACCAAAACTCTTATACTAAATACTGAGGGTTTCCATCTTCAGTACGTGTTAAAATATAGTCATTTTTTAAACATACGTCTGGTACATTAAATTTTAACCTCCGACTGAATAAAAATGTGTTTTTAGAAAAAATTAAAATATTTTTTCAATTTTTTAATCCGATTGTATTAATCCGATTAATTACACAAATTCAAATAGAGCGACAAATGTGAGAATAATTTTAAAAAATGAGAAATATTTGCGATTCATCCTATTCTGTAAAAGTAAATCTGAAGCTATAGAAAATAATCTGAAGCAATACGTGTCGCTCAGTTCCATTTTAATTTTCCTTTCAATGTTCTATTCATGTCAACATTCAAGTATAAAAATGTTCTTTTATAAGATAGAATTCCACCTATATGTAGCTGTTATAATGAATACTTCTGAAATTTGAGGTGTTTGAAGGGGGTCAAAAGCTATAAGTGAAATATAACTCACGTTTGTAAAAAAAACATGTATCTTTAAGCTTACTGATTTGTCTTTTACGTTTAGATGCAAACCAGGGAAACCAGGAGACCCAGACACCCAGGGTTTGTTGAACGATTTGAACGATGATATTTCCAACTTCGAGCCTTACGTAAATTACATCTCCGAGCCCGAGTTTCCTTTGCACCGCGGCTATGGAGAAGGATCATATCACTTCCATTACTCAGGAACCATTGTGGAATTTATAAACGGATGGCTTGAGGACAATCTCCGGCGATCTTGCATCGAGCCACATTACAATGTGAAAGAGGTATTACAGTCTACCATCGTGGCCGATACCTTTAATGATATGGAATTGAAACGCACGGAATCTTGGGGATCTCTTTAGATGCACTAGTATTTAGAAGAGAGCAACCAGTATTGAACTGCAGACACTTGAATACTATTCCCGAGTGTTACACACGAATATGACTCACTATTATGACCCACGAATATGACCAACAAATATGACTCTCGAATATGAATCACGAATATGACTTACGATTACGACGACTCACGACTTTGAAAACTATTTGAGACTGACCGTGGTCTCCATAGTTTCTACCCATAAGGCTTTTGAAAGGAGCTTCAGCTGAGGGAGCTCCTGACAAAAGTCTTATGGGTCTCTTTTCTTTATACTGACCGTTGAATCCATAGTTTCTACCCATAAGGCTTTTGAAAGGAGCTTTAGCTGAGGAAGCTCCTGACAAAAGTCTTATGGGTCTCTTTTCTTTATACTGACCGTTGAATCCATAGTTTCTACCCATAAGGCTTTTGAAAGGAGCTTTAGCTGAGGAAGCTCCTGACAAAAGTCTTATGGGTCTCTTTTTTTTGGCTACAGTTCGAAAACTATGATTGAAATAAGCACATCTGAATCGCTGTACCATAGAACCTGAACATTCAAAACATTTATATTTGATTTCGTTATTTTCTACAATAAATTTCTGGCTTACTCACCACCATGTCGTTTGTTTCAATTTACATAATAAGATACGCTTTCTAACATTTGCGATTTAATATTAAGGTTTGAAAAGTGCTACGTGTTTGTTTTATTTAAATGCTAGTCACTGCGTGGTCAGCACGGCGTTGTAGGAGAGGAATTTCCGTGGGGTCATGTGTGACCACTGACGTTCGCCATCATCCGGTGATTGCTACGTATTACGATTTGGTTTGCTTCGCAAATGAACTTAACAGGCAACGCCGTGATGGCCTCGAAGCGGCTATAATCAACAACAAAATCAAAACACTCTAGAACTTGTCATGGTTCTAAAGGCATTAGGACGAATAACGCTTATGATATCAGAGGTGAAAAATCTCAAAATCCCCTTCATTCGAGTATGATTTCACAGTAGAGATAAGGTCCGGTGACATAAGGACACATCTCGAAACCTTGTGACGTCACACCACCTCCTTCCGAAGAGGGGAAAGAAGGAGGATGGGATGGGGTGCGAGAGGATAGCAGTTTAGGCGAGGTAAGAAACAACAGCTCGTGTGAAATGGTGTTTTTTGGCTTTTCTAAGCCTATGTATAAGTAATCCAAAGCAGATATGCATCTTGCTCCAAATGTGTGCAATTTCATCTTTTTCGTGTTTTGTTAATTAAACGCTTTGTTTTTCTAAACAACGTTTGTTATTCTGTCTTCATAAGACAAACACTTTCCAATGACGACTAAAAATTGGAAAGCACGGAAGAGTTAACTCACACTAAATGCGGCGTAGATGTAGTAGATGATATGCTAAGAAAATATTCTGCGAGATGTGGAACTCGTAGGTGTCCTCTTCACGTTTTTTATAACGTCGTTCAGATTGCTGCACTCAATGTTGGTTAATTTTCAAGGAATCCCCGGGCTGCAAAATTGTATATAGATAATTTATTATTGCGCTCGGGGATGAACTACGAATGGGGCTTTGCACAACATGTGCCCCATTGTTCAAGTACAGACTAAGGATGCGACATCGATGTATTTAACATCGATGTATTGGAGTCGATGTTTTTGTAACATCGATGTTTATACTTGTCGATGTTTTTACGTTGTCGATGTTTTATTTTTAAATTAAAAAAGTACCGTTACAAAAATTTGAAAAATAACCAAGTAGCATAATTTTTATAATCAGATAATTGAACATACTTTTTGACCAAAGTGACTAAGGGTGAAGGGTCTGAAAAGTAAGGATGCGACATCGATGTCGATGTTTTATAAAAAACATCGATGTATTGGAGTCGATGTCGCATTACTAGTTGCTAAACCAGTTTTAAAAAATGGGGAAAAAAGTTTAAATACACGGAATTTCAAAAAGATCGATGGTTTTGGGGCTATGTATTATCAACATCGATGTTTAATTTTGAACCCCGATGTTTTGTTGTCGATGTGTGGTCGATTACTAGGTGCTAAACCAATTTTAAGAAATGAGGAAAAAAATTTAAATACACTGAATTTAAAAAACATCGATGGTTTGGGGGCGATGTACTATCAACATCGATGTTTTAATTTTGAACATCGAAGTTCTGCTGTCGCTGTGGCAACACTAGTGATTAAACCAATTTTAAGAAATTGGTGAAAAAGTTTAAATACACTGAATTTTAAAAACATCGATGTTTTTGGGGCGATAAATTATCAACATCGATGTTTTAATTTTGAACATCGATGTTTTGCTGTCGATGTCGCATCCCTAGTACAGACCCCAAAACGAAAGAAATGTGCCTGTGAACATTACAAGGGAGGGACAGAGTAAGATTTCTGTCAGTTGTGAGGGATGCCAGAAACCAATTTGTAATATATAGGTTGATGTTACTGTCAAGCGTTCATATTATTCCACCTGCGCTAATGTCTATTGAACTTTGGAACACATTGTGTTTTTCCATAGTTTATGTTTTTTGTATTTTCACTTTGAAACGTGCTGTGTGTTATTTGTATTATTTGCATTTGTATCTTTTGTTTGTTTTCTTATCGCTTAAATCCTGCTAAAGAATATTGTGCAATATTATACATACATTCCAATATAGTAGTATAATATTGTATAATATTATACGTACATTGCTATATAGTATAATGTAATGAATGATACTATGAAATATTATGCATTACATTATATATTGCCATTTATTTTCATTTTTTGTTGCCATTTCAAAAGAATAACTTTTTAAGCAAAAAAAATTAGCTCTGAAAACTAAAAAAAACTATAAAAACTCTTATATATTGTCATTTTAACATCCTTTATCAATTACAAAAATTAAGTTTTATATGGTTTACATTTCTTGTGAGGGTTAGTAAAACCTTTTAGGTAAGTCTAAAATCCGTCTGTTCTAGTGTTAAAATGTGCTACGTTAAATTTTAACATTCGGGCTGGACACAAAATTTGCAAAAAACTAGGATTACCTGTGTGTCAAATTTCATTATTGTAAGTGCTATACATTCGTCAGGACACTGATTATAGTCCAACAGACAAATAAATACTTTCTTTTGTAATAGTAGAGATCTATTGCGAATGTTCTGGTTGGAAAGCCTACCCCAGATCTAGAATTAACATGTAAGGTTTGTATACATGTTCGGGAAAAATATGTTTTCTTCTCTAGCCTGCACAACCTACTGAGTCTAATAATCGTATATTTAATAATACTTTTATTAAATTTTTGCAACTCCCATAACACTGCTATTGCTTTGTTCGGTCTCGATCTGGTGAATGAGTTAACTGATAGACTACTCTGATTTTGAATTTGGCAAAACGTCTCGACTGAATAGTTAGGTGTGGTAGGATGAGACGGAGAAACCATGAGGATTTTAAAACCACTCTGACCATTCTTACATTTCCTTCCTGAAGTATCGATATTAAGTGTCATTGTTTGTCTCAGTTAAAAAGAACCCAATTTTATGAATTGAAGTAATACGAGTGGTCAGATGATTCGTCATTGTTGAATTCTTGCCATTCTTAGCACACGTGTCATCCTGGCTCAAAGTATTTTACAACTGCGTTAGAAACCTGCTTGTTGGTAGGTGGTGTAGGTTCGATTCATGTTACATACCGGGTGAGCATTTCTCTTTTCTGGCGTGTTGTGTGGAGTTTTGCAAGGGTCCTGATTTTCCAAAATGATCTAATCAACGACCAGTAAATGATACATATACACAAGTAAAGTTTTGGGTATGTAGGTATTTTATTTATTTTTCCACTGGATCAACAAAACGGTCTATTGCCGACGATCCGAGATTAATACTATAGGGAAAGATCCAAAGAAAACAAAACGTCATTTTGAAGCATGGTCAGATCACGAGGCAACCCACTCTATAAACTTCCACCCCACTCCAACACGAAGACATTTGAGGCCACTGTGGATTTCATCGTCAGCACCAACCTCCTTCGTACACAACGGTCTATTTTTTAATTCGAACTCGCAACCCTCCTGTTGCCAAACGATTCTCTTCCAACTGTTCTACCGTTGCCGCAAGTCATGTTTAACTGACATAGAAGGGGGAAATACTTCTAGGGAGGAATCAAACCTGCGCTACCCTTGTGGGTTGCTAGCGCAGTAGTCAAATCCTACGAGATACTACGGCAACCTCTTCTCTCTAGTGTCAGCAAATTGTTCCTTGTGTGTATGCATATTATCAGACGTTAACTGTGTTGTACTTTGTATCTACAGCGTGTATCTAACGAAAATTGCGGGAATTGAGAAGTCACTTGAGTGGATTTGAGACCGGCCACTCTTTAAGGATAACAAGATTACCCATATCTACTCCGACAGCCTGTCAGCGCTTATGGCACTGAACGATCCAACCAGCCCTGTTAGGATGGTTCAAAATATCAAGCCTCTGTTCAAAACGATAACGAAATACCAGTGAGTCAAATTGCATTGGATTAAGGCGCACTTTGGATTCATGTGAAATGAAGCGGCAGATACCGCGGCTAAAAAGGCCACCAACAGTGAGGTAGTACGCATTGAAGAGGGTTGCTCTAACTCCTTAATTCGCAATAGCAACCTTCGGCTCCTTACGGAAACCTTAGAGTTACGCTGGAATTGAGAAAAAGTAAGCAGAAGAACGCACACGTTCTTCTCCACTCCACATCTCAAGAGGTACGTGTACCACCCCATAGCGTCCCAGTTACACACCGGGCATTGTCGCATTCCGGAATACTTCAATCGTTTCGGAAAGCAAGTCTCTGGCTTCTGTCAGAGTGTAGAGGTGTGTGATTCACGTCACTACATATTCGACTGTAAATTAACAGTGCACCTAAGAGGAGACCTCCTCTTCCTAAAAAAGGCTCATGAGACCACAGACGCAACCCTCTTATTTTCAAGGCCTTCCTTGCCTTGGGCAGCTTTGTGACAGAGAAGCTTACACCTCAATTACCCTAACTCTCTAAATTTTCCATAAGTGCTCCTCGGTAAGTTGGTGAGTATTTTTTCTTGTAAGTAAGGAAAGGAACATTGACTATTGGTTTGAGAAGGCGCTCGCTGGAGGCCCGTAGAAGAAACGCTCAAAAATGCTTTTACGGGACTGTCAAAATAGGAAAAACCATCTTGGCCCTAGGATGGATGCAACTGCGACTACAGTTGTAGATCAAAGATTCTGATATAAGTGGTTAGAACGAACGTTCTGTATTAGACAACCTTTAGTACCCAGGTACTAAAATCGCCGCACTAGGCAAAGCATCTTGCCCGAGATGTTCGCACTGTAGCTTGTTTGTTGGGGCAGATGTGAATTAGTGTTGAATCAACCCCAGGGTGAAGCAAACACTAACTGTCCCAAAGGTTTCCCACGGGACATATCAGTGTGAGCGTAGGGAGCGGACATTAACAGTTCCAATGGCTTCCTGAGGGACATGATTACCTTGGCCTACAAGGTCCAGAGCCGAAACAGACAAAACAAGATCTCACTTCTGCAGCTCGTTTTTAGGGGCAGATAATGGTTGATGTCCAATTCACCCTCGGGTGAAACTAGCTAATTCATTGGGGTAAAGCAATCATTAACCGTCCCAAGGGCTTCCTGAAAAACAAAATTACCTTGGATTCCAAGGTTTACCGACTCGCTGGGGTCGACCACGTTCACGTCCCGACTTAGCCCTTCAAGGCGGTCAGAGGATTTTTTGAGCGGAGCGTCAGGGGCCTTTTCCTCTCTTTTTTTGCCACTTGAGGACCTCCCTTGGCAAAATTGTGCGATCTGATATATCCTAAGTTAAAGATGACACGAATGGGGAGCGTTCCTCCGTCGAAGAAAGAAATAGGGCCCATGAGACATGAAACTCAACCACCCCTTGTAGCTTAATGAACCCCTTCTCCGAGATTTCCTCTTTTACGTGGATTCACCATCGATGAGGAAAACGGCTGGCGAGTTTATGACCGGATGGGGGTGAAGGAATGTGTTAGTTCCTCTGTTTTGAACTATCGAGCGTCGTAAAAACAGAGACTGTAGCGACCGAGACGAGTTCACGGTTCGCGGCACTCAGGAAAACAGGTAAAGCCGTAGGCGCTGGGAGTACAAAGCTCCATCTCAAAAGGTAAGAAGAGGAAACGAGAGGCGAAGAACATTCCATGGAGAGGACGCGGTTCAATGTTTACGTTTTTGGTACAAGTTGTCGTTCTTTTTATGTCTTTAAGTTAATAAATTGTTATGGTATGTTTATAATTCGATTGGTTTAATTTAAAAAGCCATATCACGTTTGGTTCTGTCTCCTCAAAAAGAGAAGAATTGTTGTACTTTTGGACGTGAACGGACCCAAAGCTAGTCTGCTCCAATGAAACGGTGGGAAAGAAACCCTTTTTGTCACCTTACGTATTCAGCCTCGAAATTGCCTTAAACTGTTAACTTTGTAAATATGTTAAATATCAAATTAAGTGTGTTGTACATCTTAAAGCTGTTTTTAATTCAATGCAATTAATAATTTTTAATTGAATACCTGAATGTGCTAAGGTTAGGTACACAGATATTATTTATAGATCAAAGCTGTTGAGATATACAGTGTGTTTCTCAAACGATGGGCAAAACTTTAAGAGGTGATAGTACACATCCAAACAAAAAGCTTTCATCAACGAATGCATGGTTGGAATTAGTACGCAAAGTTGTTAAAGGGTGCCGAAGGTGTAGTTATAGGAGACATAAACACACAAGAAAATAAGTGGCAAAAGCAAGTTTAATTACACGTGATTACAATAAGTGTTCAAAACAGTGACCGGCAGTGGCTATGAATGAGGTAAAACGGCGAAGAAAGAATTGGCAAACTTTCTGAAAAACGCCAGGCATATCGCGTTCTTCTCCTGCAGCGGTCGAAAGTCTGGCGACGAAATCTTCTGCATATTTAACGGAGGTCTCATACATAAAATCCTTTAGCTGTCCCCACAAAAAGGTATGATTATATGAAATATCTGGCGAGCGTGGTAGCCAAGCAACAGGACCACCTCGCTCAATCCACCGATTCAGAAAATTTCAATTCAGATATTTTCGCACTTCTTGTGCATAATGGACTGGTGCTCCATCTTACTGGAACCACATTACATTCTGTATATGTGTGGGAACGTCCTTCAACATGTCTGACAGCACCTGTTGCAGAAACGTGAGTTATTTTTTCTTGTCAAAACGTTTTGGCATAAGATAAGGTTAGAGTAGGTGGTCTCTGATTATTCCTGCGCAAACATTGATAGAAAAGCGCCGCTGATGAGCATTTGAATAAGTGACATGTGGATTTATATCCGCCCAAACATGTTGATTGTGGGTGTTAAATGCACCTTCACGTGAAATGCACATTCATCCGTGAAAAGCGAAGTTGCCGTTAAATCTGGATTTACAACGCTCTTCTGCAGAAACCAGCGAGCGAATTCCACATGACGAGGATAATCGTTTTGAGTCAGTTTCTGAACTCGTTGAACACGATAAGAATGTAAACGTTCTGCCTTCAGTACTCGTGTCGTGGATTGTGATACATGTAACTAACTGTCTAGCCACTGCTCGGGTACTTGGACTTGGCTGACCAGCCACCAGACCCAGAATGGCTTCTGTGGTGAGGATGAGTTTAGATGAAAATAAGTCGGTCCTAAATGTATGTGGTGATAGTTAGGGGGTAAGAAAAAAGATGAGTTGAGTTAAAAAGATGTTTGTTAAATCTTACTACTATAAAGGTTATATAAATAAAATAAATTGGCCGTAATTGACAAACAAAAAATGTCTCGTGAAAGGCAAAGGGAAGGTTGGACGAAAGTCTGACTTCAGAAAGAAGATTTTATGAAGAGGGAATCATAGGATTATGATTTTCGCCACCACGAAGTTGTCGCAGTGGGATATCCTGGACAGGCTGGAATCAACTGCGAAGGAAAGTCACAACGCAATACTGGAGAGTCAACATATTCTTTATTTCTCTACGAAGGGACCACTTCTCACTGTGTTCGACTTCGATGCTGGAGTTATGGAATTTATAATTGCTTAAACTTCAGTGAGTATCCAAGGGTCCTCATCTGAGTGTCGGGTCGGTTTCAAGAACCAGAGAACGACTTTGAGGAGGAGAGAAGATCATAATTTTTGGGGTGAAAACACCGCCGCGAACCCAATCAGTAGTATCACTCTAAAAAAAAAGGGGGTAAGGGGTTAGCAGAAAAACCAGTCTTTTCGTCCTCTTTCCAGGATCGCCAAAAACAAATGTCACCCCAATGCTAAGGGGGAAATTAACGACAATAAATTATATATAGCACGCGTGAGAAAGACAACCGGGGTTATACTTTCATCCCAACAGAATATTCAAAAACCTCAGGAAGAAGAGAGCCAAATCGCACTAACATCTTCCGGTAATAAAGAAGTGGAGTGGTTGAAGGTTATGGTAGGGTGGATTTGACCTTGGAAGGTTACCAACTGTCAAATCAGTGTGGACAATGTAGAGATGATCGCAAGAGATAGGGATCGCTGTCCGCTAAACTAGATAACACTCAAACCAGAATTCCAAGAAGGAAAAAAGCCTGAGAAACCCAATATCTACTTACAAGATTTTCGTAGTTAGGAAGCCGGGAATGGGAACGAAAAAAAAAAACTATGCAGGGAATTTTTTGATCTCATTCTTTTTCCAAAAAATCCAGGGTGGAATGGAAAATAGTTATAACATGTGGGGAAATGTAAGCCTTCACCACAGCCTCTTCCACGACTGACGTTCTGTCCGTCTTTACACGACCTGCATCCGATCGTGAATAGAGAAAGGATCCCGTCTTGCACAACTGTTGGTGCAAGCGCTCAAATGTTTTACGGTCGGGCAATCGCATGTTGGGAAACCTCTTTTTGTACAATAGTTGAGCCTCTGAGCCAATTCCATTTGCAAGTCCTTAGATAAAATGCATATCAGCCTTTTCCTTATAACAGAAGGGCAACATCTTCCGATATGTTCCTACCGCGATTGACAATTGGGCACTCGGATTAGCGTTTTTTATGTGTCAATCGAGGGGAACATTTGCAATAAATCGCAACAAGAATGGAGCTTTAACATTTGCAAGGATCAAGTTTTCAAATGCGCGAACATCTTTGCGCTTTGTTTCGGACCATGCATTATTTGATGAAAGTTGTTTGTTTGGATGTGTTATACCACCTCTTAAAGTTTTGCCCATCTTTTATGAATCAATCTGTAGAAAGATTCTTTATTTTGATATTCTGATGCGTAGGAGTGTTTTAGGTGGAGTGAGACATACAGGGCGTAACTATCTAAAGAACTGTTGGAGCTTAACTGGAACAAAAAGGGCTATTGAGGATGGTCCGAGATCTATCTACAAGAGAAAGTTTCTACTACAACGCCTTGTCGTTTTCAGCCAAATTCAGTTTACACCGGAGCTTGCACCACAATCTCTAAACTTCCCCAACGTAAATATATTTGATACCACATCATATTTTATGTATGACAGCGCCCCGTACACGGTCTGTGCTTGGATAGAGTTTCGAACTCGTAACAATTGGATTGAGAGCCTCCAGTGACAAATTTACCTACCAAAAATTATTTTTGGGTAATAGAGCTGAAATTTCATTTTGAAATAATTCGTTTAGTTGGTTTTTAAGCCTTCTTATGACGTAAATACACTATTGCGTCAATCAGCACCAAACACAAGATAACGTCAATTAAAAACTGTCTCTAAAGGGGGTTTGAACGGGCGAGAATCATCGGCCTTCGTGAAGGAGGATTTTCTTATCGCGCAATAACAGCTCGTGTGCAGTTTTCAAAGTGATGCGAGTTTGGAAACAGTGGAGCAACGAGCACCGGACAACTCGAAAAACTGGAAGTAGACGACGTAAGATGACGTCATCGCGCGATGATAGACACCTGCTCCACATGGCGGTAAATGACCGTAAAGCCTCCAGGCAGTTGGCAGCACGGTGGTCTACTGCTACAGGTGTACTAATGTCGGCTTCGTCAATTCGTCGACTTCTGCTGCACCGTGGACGGCGTACAGGGATTCTTTTATATAAGATCCCCTTCACGTCAAACCATCAAGGGCTGCGTCTGTAATGGGATCATGAGCAGAGAGTCTGGCCGGCTGATTGGCAACAAGTTGCCTTTTCTAACGAATCCCGCTTTAATTGGTGGAACCATGATGACTACATTCGTGTTAGACGCTATGCTGGTGAACGCTGCCTTCCAGAGTTCGTTATCGAACGTCATAGTGGCCGAACACCAGAAGTTATGGTCTGGAGTGCGATTTCGTATCATGGACGATATCAGTTCGTACGAATTGAGGGTAATCTGATTAGCAACAGGTACGTTCGTGAAGTGCTAGAGCCCGAAGTCGTAACCTTCCTTCAAGCCATTCCTGGAGCTATATTTGAATAGGATAATGCACGCCCACATGTTGCAGGGAATGTTCGAAACTTCATTTCAGCCCAACACATGCAACTTCTTCCTTGGCATGCTTTATCGCCGGATATGTTGCCTATTGAGCACATGTGTGATTTGGTTGGTCGGCGTCTCGCTCGTGATCCGCGTCTTACGGCTTCAAAAGTTGAACTTTGGGTGCGCATACAAACAATATGGAATTGTCTTCCACAAGAAGACATTCAACATCTGTTTCACTCCATGCTACGTCGTATAGCAGCAATTATTGCAGAGCGTGGTGGCTACACCAAATACTGATTTCAGACACTTATTATTGTTTTTTTGCTTTGAAAATGTATTCATTATTCATTTATTTGAACTAAAACAAGCCGTTTGTGTATTAAAATTGCATTTAATTCTGATGACTCCTTCATGGTGTTGCATTTTTACAAGCAGAAGTATATATATATATATATATATATATATATATATATATATATATATATATATATATATATATATATATATATATATATATATATATATATATATATATATATATATATATATATATATATATATATATATATATATATATATATATATATATATATATATATATATATATATATATATATATATATATATATATATATATATATATATATATACGCATACTACGTGAAAGAATGGTCTCATGAAGACATATTCATAGTAAAACTAAGTGCAAGACCAACCACCGAAAATTCGTCAGCTTTACTGAAATCAACTTTACTGAAAACTTAAAATCAACTTCAGCAGAAGTGTGACGAATATGAAATGGATTACATGGTTGGATACAACATATATGCATGTTTGCGTCTGAAGTAAATTGTAGAAGCAATGGAGAAGTTAAATTGGTATTACATTTTTCCCCCCGTACACTTAAATGATGCTAAGATTCTTTTATGAAAAAGAATTAATAATGACTTTTCAGTCAACATGTTATTAATTCAACCCGAGCAAACTCGAGTCTTTCTGCTAGTTTATTCATTAAATTTGAGAGCACGCGCTAGAGAGTTTGCAATGTTTTCAGAAGAACCTGCAAATTCGGTCGTCGTTTCCATAGCAACAGTCGAATATGAAAATATTAAGAAGTACTATAACAACAAACAACACGGATTAGCTAAAACATTTAAAAATATGATAAGATTTCCTCGGAATTTAAACAATGTTATGCTAAAATATATTCTTGTTCATGTGGAAATGAGATGTTTTGTTCTTGACATTTTTTAATACATTTTGTTTTTATTTACACTATATTTCCGTGTGTGAGCAGAGAATTTATGGTACATTTTCTACAGCTAACTGAGGTTGGCTTGTATGCGGATCCGCAAATCTTACAAAAAAAGTAAGCAATTTTCTCATGCGCATGCGATAAATATCGCAATGGGAAGGGAAGTGAACCTTCAAATAACTTCGTACAATCCAGCAGCGATCCAAATGGGGATGAATTGTGAAGCAATCCCCTCCCCCTCATTGTTGAAAAGTATACTTCGAGGAGCGAATTAAATATGATTACGCAGCAATCATCGGGGGTTGACGAGCGTTAGCGAGCAGGAGGAGGAGCCCCCTAGTTACTTAAAACAAAAAAATGAGTCTCATATTAATAAAATTGTACAACTTAAATGGTTACCTTATTTTTAACACAACAAGGAATGAAATGTGTTCGTAAGGGCAACGCAATAACTTTAAACCCCAAATTACTCATATTAATTGAATTGATAATAGCGAGATAGAAAAATTAGAAGTATAGTATAAAAGGAAATATTTTTAAATGTTAGTTACAGTCATTTTTATCTTTTAGTTTTATATTAAGTATATTAATAGACCAAAATTAAAGTTCCATTTTTTTAGTACAAAGTAAAATTATTTTCCTGCTGATCTGAATTTTTAAAATTAGCAATGTTTGTAGATGCCAAAATGTTACTTTGAACAAATTAATTAAATTCAATGAAATAAGTCTGCCCCATATGTGTGACAGAAAAACAAATTGAAAAATGAGCATTTTGTACTTGATACTCTATACTTATTAAAATAATCATATCTGGCAAGAAATTTAAGTTATATCTATTCATAAAAATTAAAAGGTATCCAACTTTCTCGAACACCCCATACAGTTGACTTTGGGAGAAACACGGTTTAATGAGATCGAGTCTTACGACTTTCAGCGATTGTACTTGTGCCTTGTTGATGCTCGTAGCGAAACTTAAACGAACCGGGAAATGATGTTCTTTAAATTGGAATGTGATATAAAAAGGGATGATTGATATTCTACCAGTGAATACGTCTTCGCTTGTGCCATGTCCAGTGATGATGGTGGCTTCACTAATATTAGGCATGAGTTTCTTGACAGAGGCTCAGTCCGTTGCAGAGTGAAGGAAGATTCAGATTTGTTTGAAGCATATTCGGTGCCCCAATCTTCAGCTCCAATATGTGCGAGAGTAATGCAGATGGCTACAATGTGTTTGACAACTCTGTTGTGTAGTTTCGATAATTTTGTAAATTTGAACACTACCGGGAAATTCTTGCAAGAGTTGCTTTTTGATGACATTGACATCTTCGTTTCTTGGGGCAATAATTGCCTTTGGCACAGCTATGCGTGATCAGTAGACTGCTGTACCACATTTGGAAACACCACCTCTTTTAGCTCTTTTGTTTTCATACTCTCTATGGTCCGAAGCAACGGCACCATTTCCCACTCGAAGTAGGTTAGCTGCAAATTGCTGGGCGGAGGGATCACCGGTGACATGAACTCACATGTTTGTTGACAGTCCAAGTCTGTGAATGCCATTCCAAATGTGAGATGATTTCAACAGACGTGCATTTAATCTGGCCAACCGAGGAATAACAGGAAGTGTCTGTCGAAAGTTGAAAGCCGACACCATAGTGACGCCACCCATTGTGCCATTGTTACGTTTGACGTTTTTCAACGTGACATCAAGTGCTTAAATGCAGCTTTATGGGTCGTAGTACATTAATCCCACACAATGAGCTTGGAATCCAATATAACTTTGTCTTTCCCTAATTTCTTGAAATGCTAAACGTAGGACTGCACGCTTGACAAAATTAACTTTAATTTGAAAGCTGAGTGAGCCCTCCTCCCCCCGTAAAACGAGTTGCAGCAATGCCCGGCGAAGCAACAGCCAGGGCGATCTTGTTTCTCTGTCGCACTTTAGCCAGAAGATTGATGAAAAAGGTTTACTCGTAACATTAGGAGCATCCAAAAAATACACCTAAACATATAAACAAACAAAAACATAAAGCAAAATGTTTAAAAACTGTTTTAATCTGCTGACGAACTGCATGCAGAATGTTAGCTGTAATGAATATGACATTATCACTTTACGCTGTTGTGGATTGACCCAATTTAATATATTGGTCCAACGTCTGTGTAAAAATGTTAATGTTTACACTCACTGTCAAAAGTTAAACACGAAGAGAAAAATGGTAATTTCCAGAAGCCAATCTGAATATGAGAGGCTGTAATTTTCTGCAGAGGTAGATTCTGCAGAGCTCACGGTTTCGTGTTGAGAAATATGAATTTAAACTCGTACAGTGTATCACGACACTAGGCACGGGAGTGTGTGTTGGTGTTAGTTAGTCAGTTATTTAGTTGAGATATATTTTTTTAAAAAAAGGCAGTTGTCAAAGAAGCCAACATTGTGAAAGGTAAAAGCTTTGCAGTCATTAACAAAAAATGTTGTTTAAATCCAAAACAAATTAACAAAATCGACATTAATAGAGTATATGACGGCCCCTCATCATCATACAAAGTTTATTGCCTGTGACCATGCTTTCCATGTGGTGATCAACCACCCCAGAGTCAAGTAATCGCCATTCATCCAGTGGACCAGTTTGCAACTCTGTGAGAGTAGCTGGGGGTGGCAAACGAGCAGGCAGCACGGCCGGGGGAATCGCAAAGTTTTTCAATGGGACTAAGGTCGGGCGCATGGCACTACATATTTTATTTTTCATGACAACAAATTTGGTTTTTAGGCCATAAAAGGTCAAAAAGGGAGCAAATTGTCTAATGTAGATAATAAAAATGTTTTTTAATTGCCTCACAGGCACTATAAATACCATATAATTTACTATTCGTCTGCGTGTAATAAGTTCTGCGATATAGTCGGCGTTCAAAAAAAAAATTAGTATATGCATTGTAAGGGACCTGGCTCCTAATTTTACTAATTTTTGTCAGCCCCTGGTAAGGTGAGTACGCCGATGAAACCATACGTGCAATCCCTTCCAATGTGTTCAAAAACTCTGTCGAGTAGTTTACAGCCTTATCTGTGTCACACATAATGTAGATAGATTTGTAAATTAGAACACTACCGGGCAATTTTTTTAAGAGATCCTTTTTGATGGTATGGAGATCTTTATTTATTGGGAAGAAATTGCCCGCGCGCGCGCGCGCGCGTTGCACAGCCATGCATGATCATTGCTTTGCTACAACTGCAATATATCGATCTTCCGCTGGGGTCGTAACCCTTGGGCGGTTGGCCACAGGTCTTCGGACAACCGTATAGCGAGGTTTGGGTGCATAGTTTTATTTAATTTGATAATTTATGCAACGTATAAACTTACAAAAGCATAAACTTTAACTTTGTATATCTTTTTTTAAATTTAGCAATTTTTGTGTACTTCAGTTTTCGTAAAGCAACTATTCCATCATTCATATGAACATCTCTCAAATGAGCATAGTGTTTCTCTCTCAAAGTCCTCTGATTCAGTCGTATGCACAACATCCTTTCCGATTCAATCTTGGAATACTGGTCGATAATAAATTCATGGAACAGGTACCTGCCTTTTAGGAAACCAAATAATACAAAAGTATAATAATAGATTAATTTTAAAATGTTCTACATTAAATTTCTAATTCGGATTAAATATTGCTATACTTTCCAAAAGACATCTAAACCAAAATGATAAAAAATAGCTTTACAAAAACCGAAGTACACAGAACCAAACAAAAAATTGCATATAGGAAAAAAACCAAATATTGCAAACAGGAAACAAACCAAAAATTGCATAAGGAATCAAAATTAAATATCGCTAAATTAAAAAAAAAAAGATATCCAAATAATCCAGACTAAAATTTAATATACTTGTAAAATTATAATCCAAACTATCGTACTCTAAAAAAAAACCATAACAAACAAAGTATTGAATAACCGTGATCCAGTTCCAAGAATGGAGGGAACACAGTTAATTAAAAGATACTTATATAAAATATTATGATAGTCCAAACACAAGTTAACACAAATTAAAATTTAGTATGTTTTTAAAAAAGCAATACATTTTTATAAAGAAAGCACAGTAAATACCAATTCCGTAAATTGAACAGTCAAGACCGTTTGAAGACTTGCTATTCGGAGGAAAACAATAATAACTAAGCATCTCATTAAATTCATTTTATCGTTCTGGATTAAATTTTAAAATTCGAGCTGGACTACAAAATTGCAAAAAATTTCATTATTGTAAATGCCATAGATTCGTGACATGCCGAACAGAGAACACACACTTTCTTTTATAAAGCTACAGACTAGCGACTGCATGGTCAGAAGGGCGTTGCCTGTGACAGTTATTTATGTGGGGTCATGTGTGCCAACTTACCCTCTCCAATTCCCTGTTATTGCTATGTATTCCCATTTGGTTTGCTTCGCAAACGAACTCTACAGGCAATGGCCTCGAAGCAGCTATAATTAACAACGTAAATCAAAACACGCTAGAATCGAAAAAAACAGGGTTCAAAAGAAAACGTTTGTGACGCATCATCAGCTGTTACATCAGCTTCACATCAGCAAGGGTCCATGCGTCTATCAGTCGATATTTTTTTTTTGAAAAAAAAGGAGGTGCATCATTCAAATGGGAAATCTCTCGTTTAGAGATCCTTGTTGGAGTAGGGTCTCGGCAAAAAAATACACGGAAAATATAACAAGTAGAAAGTCGTTCCGGAACGGATTTAACCGAAACCTCTACTCCTCAAAAAAATTTAACTAGAGGTAACTGCGGGATCAAAACAAATAATTGCTGAAGAAAGAAACGAATGTTGATAAAGAAACGACCATTTAGGAAGATTGGATCCGTCAGATGGTAGAAAGGGATGCTCCACGGGAGTTGATTCGGTTCCCCTCATCAACCTTCCTTTCCCTCTATTTCTTGATCCAGCAGTCACCCCGAACAATCCAGGCAGAATTTATCTATGTCTCTTGACGTTGGTGAAAAGTGAGAGTCTGAGGAAAATCACGCCAACACCTGTTTTTATACGTTGAATGGAAACTGCGATTTTGTTGCCAATTATGTTGCCAAAACTCCATTTTTGATGGTTTATCTCCATTTGAAATTCACTCAAAAACCGCCAAGTCGCAACCCCACTTTGCGTCCTCCCTGGGTCTGAATGAATGAAATTGAATAAAGTAGATTATAAAATCAATCCTTCATCATATCGACTAGAAACAAGTATCGACAAAAATGCAAGTATGAAAATGACCACAAGGTCTTAAAGCATATTTTGACAGATGTTCAGAAGCCGTACAATCAAAATTGATGAAGTTAATTACCCTTTTGATAATTGGATCTATGAATGAAAGTTGGCAAGGGGTTGACCCCTAAATTCGCCCACTTTTTCTCGGAATTGGCCGTCTCTTTGACTGTTGTGGGTAGAAGGAATGCAAGGGAATTCCAGCTTGTAGCGTTGTACTTTTCCGTTGGGAAAACGAGTGTGTTTCAGAAAGCGTTCGTTTCGGTGAGTTTAGGGGGTGAATCCATGAAAATTGGTGTTGTCTGTGTAATTTTTAGGTTCGGTGTAGGTGCGGTGATGATTATGAATGTAACGTTTTCAATTAACGTTATATCATCCCCAAAGACACGGAAAGAAAACAATTTAGGAGGGTGATGATGATGAACGCATGAACCCAACTAAGATAGTGAGGTGAGTAACATGAATGAATACAGGGGGTTACAAAAAGATGCGACATGTGCATCATTGTTCAGTTCCATGTGCTGAGTGAAAGGATTGACAAAAATAATAGCATATATTACTGGTAACAATAAGATAAACACAATAAAGCACAACATACTTGGCATAAGTGGCAAGCTGTGGGCAAGACAACGTGAGTGGAAAAAATTTGTTGTAATAATGTAGCCTGTATGTGTTACAACAATCCAGTGAAGCAAATACCTTGCTAGAATTTATGCGTGAAATTGACACTGCGACAAGCCTGCTTAAAAGAAAAAAAAATTAAAAGGATATGGTGAAAAAAATTTTAGATGAGGGAAACTACATTACCAACAATGAAAGCGATGTGTGGTTCCACGAGGGAAATCTGGCTTGGTGACTCTGCACGGAACTTTGTACGACCAGCGTACAGTGCATAACGCAGTAATTGCCTGTAATGTATGGTGAGTGATGATAAAAATTTTAGATTAGATTTGGATTTTTATCTAAATGATTCGCGAAGAATTTGTAGAAAGAAAAGTTGAATCTAAATGGGCCCACTAACAAACACGACTGGTCGCATAGTGTAGTGTTTACATAAAATGCAAAAAAATTGGGAATATTTCGTAATTAGTCTGCACATGTGCATGTTATTAAAACACAGTTCTGTGATTCACTATTAGTTAAAAATTTTAGATAAAAACCATGAGGTAGTGAACCTTGAAAATTTAATTAAAGCATGCACATACACAATCCATGGTGTTAGTAACTCCAAATTTGCATTAAAGGTGGTAGATAAAAACAGCTTTGGTATATAAATATGAATTAACACATTGGCAACAACATTATCCACAGAACGCAATTCATACATAATGATTTTGGCATTAAAAATACGCGTATATCTGTTGAAGCTACTGGCATTTTAGTTCAGTGTTCAGGTAAGCACATTAAAGAACTAACTTTTTGCACATGAAAACTTTGTTTTCATAAGCCACTGGCATTTTTCTTCAGTACTTAGTTAACAAGATAAGATGCTTTTGGCATATCAACTTACGAGTTGCTGGCATTTTCCTCAGCACTCATGTGACAACTTAAAAAGTTATTGTTTACACAGAAACAATAAGTAATGTCCTATAAAGTTTCGTTGCCAAACATAAAACAACAATATGCCAAATTCTAACCAATACATATGTAATATTCATAAAAACAAATACTAGTGCCACTTGAAATTTTGTTGTACTTTTGATTGACAGTAATTTACATAAATGTAAACTCTTCACAGTCAAACAATTACTGCCTGTAGCCAAGAATTACTAATGTCAATTGACACATAATGTTGTAAGAAACGTATATAAAGATACATTTGCCATTAATAAAAAACAAAAATTGATATAATAAAGGAAGAAAAAAATTTATGCTAATAGCATAATATGTATGTATGTAATACAACAATCCAAAAATAATGTCCATTATGAATAATCTTTAAATTGTTGGTACTAAGCAGGAGTTAAATATGTGAAACATATAGTTGTACCAGGAACGTATATAAGAACGTTTGATGGTGACATTACGAAGAAAAAACTAAAATGTCATAACAGTCACATGCCCATAATTGTACGTAATATCAGTAATGACCTAAAACGAGGATGTAAGTACCTCGGACATTAAAATTAACCTGAAAGGTTAAAATATAATACTTTTTTTTAAAACAGTATTTGGTAAAATGGATTACGCAGATAATTTGGTACAAAAATATGCCAAATGATTTTGTGTCAATTTTAAAAAGTAAAAGTTAGTTTTTGGTGTTATTTTCACTTCTGCTTTACACATTTTTGCAAAAGTAGCAAGAACACGATGGGTGTGATTGATTGTTGCAAACATTTTGTTTGAACACACGACAAATACACAAACTTAAAGTACCAAAAGTTACAATTCAATGTAATAACTGTTGAAAAATGACAACATTATTTGTGTGAATAAAACAGGGTACTGACATGTAAATAATGTTCAACATTTGAGTTATAAGGGCGGGTAGTGTGCAAAAATTATATGGTGTTTAACGGTTTTAGAAATTGTAATCTTGAAAGTAAAGCCACTTGATGTAGCGTATGATAGCGTTCACGAACATAATTGCTTATCATTGATTGATAAGTATGATATTATGACATGATAATGTAATGACGGTAAAAATTGCACAAATTGATTGCACAGCCCTTGTACAACATTTACAACAAAACGTAGTGCAAGAAAAATAAAAGATTGTGAAAATAATATACAAATGTTATGGTGTGCAATCATCGAGATAGCTGCTGGATTTAAAAAAACGAGGGGTAAAAGTAGACTCATATCTCGATGATTGCAGTCATAACATTATCCAGTTCACAACTTCTGGAACGTGCGTGGTCTCAGGTTATATGGTGCAGATGCATGCCCATTTCCTGACGATGATTGATCGTGATTGATCTCAATATTTTCCGTAGTATGACTCAAGTGTGTTAGGCGTGGAGGAGCAAGAACTAATCTGTTAATGTGGATTTTAAAAGGTTTTACGTGGGATTTTGTAATTCTTTGAATTGAAACAATGACGGGTGAATTTATTTTTGTAATAGTGTATGGACCTTCATATTTTGGTTGTTTGAAAAAGATTGATTTTAGTGTTTGGGAATGTGTTATTACATTACTCTGACCAGTTAAAGTGTGATGAA
This sequence comes from Metellina segmentata, assembly GCA_947359465.1. Classification (NCBI taxonomy): domain Eukaryota; kingdom Metazoa; phylum Arthropoda; class Arachnida; order Araneae; family Tetragnathidae; genus Metellina; species Metellina segmentata. Next base: position 31,151,930 of record OX375879.1, read on the forward strand.
GGGCAAGTGATTTTGATTAGAGGGTGTACAAGTTTAGCATAATTTGGGATGAGATGCCTACAGAATCCGCATAAACTAACAAATCGCTTCACATGTGTTTTGTTCTTTGGAGTGGGAAAAGATTTGATTTTAACAACGTTTGAGTTGATTGGGGTGATGACATGATCTGAAATATTGAATCCTAGGTAGTTGATTGTCCGTTGGTGGAAAGAGCATTTTGTTGCAAACAAGGTTAAGTTGTGTGACTTTAGAATTGACAATAATTTGTCTAACTTCTCACAAGATTCATTGAATGAGTTTGAACAGATGATTATGTCATCTTGATAAGCAAAAACACCAGGAATAATTTCAAGTATAGAATCCATTAAAGCTTGAAATATAGATGGATCTATGAATGAAAGTTGGCAAGGGGTTGACTCCTAAATTTGCCCACTTTTTCTCGGAATTGGCCGTCTCTTTGACTGTAGTGGGTAGAAGGAATGCAAGGGAATTCCAGCTTGTAGCGTTGTACTTTTCCGTTTGGAAAACGAGTGAGTTTCAGAAAGCGTTCGTTTTAGTGAGTTTAGGGGGTGAATCCATGAAAATTGGTGTTGTCTGTGTAATTTTTAGGTTCGGTGTAGGTGCGGTGATGATTATGAATGTAACGTTTTCAATTAACGTTACAGCACTATTCTATGTTTTGATGGTAAGATTATGGGTAATCTAAAGTTATTTTTGTCTTTTTGGTTAAAAATGTGCGTTTTTACTCGCAATAACCCCTTGTCGTCGAGTACAGGATAAAGAGTCTTTATTTGTTGATCATTTACCCCACCAGGAAATGCTTAGCGTTGGATAATTTTTAACAAAACTATTTCTGCGTGATTTTTTTTTAACAGTTAGATCCCCAAGGTAACGCGATGTTTTGAATTTAACATTAGAGAAAAGTCTTTAAATCCAAGCAATTACTCTCACAAGTTTGACATATGAAGATATTCTACAAATTATTTCCTTTGTTTCTAGATTTACATGTGTGTTAGTTATAACACCTTTTCTGATTTCTTGAATAATGTTTTCCTGATTATATACCAATTTTGGTGTTGGCTATTCAACTTCATTTTCGTTAACCATGCGGGTCCCTCCCGCCATTTCACTGAAAAAAGCTGTTTAGCAGTGCAGCCTCTGGATGGAAGGTCAGCAGGATTATCTGTTCCTTATACATGTATCCATGCATTTGGATTTGTTAATTTCCTGATTTCTCGTACTCGGTTCAACACAAAAACAGTCCAGATTTCTTACTTTTGGATCCAGGTCAAAACAGTGGTTGAATCAGTCCAAAAATGTAATTCAATGTTTCGCCATTGCAAACCTTCTAAAACTGAGTTGCATAGTCTCGCTCTCACCGTTGCAGCTATCAACTCAAGACGTGGAATCGCGATAGATTTCACCGGAGCTACTCTGGACTTAGAAGATAATAAATGAAACTCCACAAGGAGTCTAAATTCTCACGAACACTACAGCAGGATATGCATTATTACTGACATCGCAGAAGGTGTAAATGTTACACAAATGTTTGTTATCCCTTTTAGTGTGTATCCATCGAGGTATAGAAATTTCTTTCAAAAGATTCAGATCTCTGAACCAACTTAAAAACTTTTCCTTCGTATTTTCATCAACTTCGGTATGCCAAGAAATTCCCATTTTCCATACGGTTTGTAACAATAACTTAGGAAGCAGTAGAACAGGGCTTACAAGACCAATCGGGTCATATACTTTGTGGGCTATAGCCAAAATAGTCCTCTTAGTTACTTCCATCAATTTGTAGTCTTCTAACCAATTCAGGTTCACAGTTAAAAAATCTATCTGGTAATCCCATAATAGGCCCAATACTGGTACATCAACTGTTTGTAAGTCATCCCCAGTACTTAACCAACCTCTGAGATTAAACTTCCCTTCATACATTTTTTTTTTAGATACTCCAATCAACAATGTCATTTCATGTTCATCGTCAAAACTGGTAACAAGATTATCTACATAAAAAGAGTGAATAAGTTTATGCTACATATTTTTATCGTAATAAGAATTTTGCATATATTTGTGCATATGAAGTTCTATTACAGCTGTTAAAATAAAAGGGCTACTTTTCACACCAAACACTACTATAGTAAGGCGAAATATTTTTAGTTCCTTTTTATTGACATTTTTCCACCAAAATAATCTAAGAAAATCACGATCATTGGAATTTACACTAATCTGTAAAAATGCCTTTTCGATGTCTGCTATGGCTGCAACTTTACCCTCCCGAAATCTAAGAAGAATGGAAGGTATTAGGTCTATTAAATTCGGACCATATTCTCTGTACTGATTTAGAGATGGATAATGCTTTACTCTCACAGAAACGTCAAATACCGGTTTAATTGGTGTAAAGCTATTTTCCTTTATAACCGGTAGGAGTGGCAAATAGAGTCCATCATCAATGATCTCACTCTGTTTGACTTCTTTGATTATACCTAGATCGAGCCAACTGTTGAAAACCTCCTCGTATGATATGAACAGATTTTGTGCTCGAAGTTTCTGTGTGGAAGATTCCAAACGCTTTACAGCTAAATCCTTGTTGTTGGGTAGCGGTAGATGATCTTCAGACCAGGGCAATACAACTTCATGGCGTCTTTCACTGTTAAGTGAAACGGAATTTTGAAATTTCAACTTTGTTTGTAAATCTCTTTCTTCTCTGGCCTTTTGCGTGGCCGGGTCAACTATTCAAATTGTTTCAAGATTCCAGAGTTCGGTGACAGTTATATCCTTAACAAGCATATTTGTAACTGGCATCGTAGAATTGTCATCAGAAGTTTCATATGGCATCTTTCCCATCAAGGTTCAACCTAAATATGTTCCTACAGCAACAAGTTCACACGGCAGATGAATAATCTTTCCATTGAAGAGTTTACCCGCAACATCAGCCCCGATTAATAGATCAATTTCTAGTGATTCTTCTTGTTCAGAGATTAATTGATCAGTTATAATAATGTTATGGTATTGTGAATCATGCTTGTGAATCATGCGTTCTCTCACAAAATGAGCATAGTGCTTGTTTATTACGACGAGTCTCACCATTATAAAAAAGTCCCATTGCGGTTGGAAATTGTTGATCATTATCAGAGGCCTAATATGAATATTTCCCTTTACGTTTTGCATCTAAACCAAACCCTTCTTTTGCTATTGAAATTCTTTCTTCCCCCTCAACTTCTGATTTAAGGAAACTCGTAAGAGCGGTCAGTTTATTTGTCATTTTCCTAGTTTCATTTGTTAAACTAATACTTCTTTCCCACACTCGAATCATGTCATCTGGTAAACAGCTTTCAACTAAGGAATACAGCATAGAAGCATACTTATTGGAAGTTACACCTAACGGTTCAAGGGCACGGAGGTGTGCTTCAATTTTATCATACAATTTGGCGAGACGTGTAACTTTAGCTTGATGCAAAGAACTGTTCAAAATAAAGTTTAACAATTCGCTCACTACTTCTACGAGTAAATCTTCTCTACCGAATCTATCTTGTAGACACTCAAATGCTTGTTCATAATTCTCAGTAGATGCGGGAAAGGAATCTACTATATCTCTGGCACGTGATACCTTTAAAGTGGATTGTGACAAATATTGTAATTTATCCTCAGGTGCAATTTCCAAGTCTTCGTGAATTTTCCTAAACTTACCCCAGAAACCAAGCCATTCCTTAACATCACCATTGAATTTTTTAAGTTCAATTTCAGGAAGTTGGAACTTTCGCTTCGATACTGTTTCATTAAGCACGCTTTTAGTATCGTCATGCATACTTTTAACGCCATCTTTAATATTTTTCTTAAATTTAGTTTTAAGTCGTATGTATCTTTCCTTATACTCATCAAAAACTTCGTAAGCCTGATTAAAACTTTCTTGAGAGCACTCATCTTGAGCTGATAACAAATCAAGTATTTATTTTTCTTTCAATTCACGTTTTAACCATTTTTCATCTAGGTGAGCCAGTAAAATTTCTATTTCATCAATATCAAGTTCCTCCTCTTCTAAACGTTTATATAAGGTATTAGCGATTCTAGTGAAACCACTTCTAATAGTAGTACGCAATTTCTTCAAACTCTCCTTCATAAAATAGAAGTGAATGAACTATCACAAATCAATCACAAATTAACAATAACAAATTCCAAATCCTGTCGCGGACGCCATTTAATATAGCAGATCATTAAAGTTACAAAAATTCCAGTTTTTCATTGTTCTAATACTTGGAATTGTTTCTTAAAGTTAATTTCAGGAGAGAATGAAGAACAATTAATTTAACAAATATAATTTAATGAAATGAACTTACATAGGGCTCCCGACAAGTTAGATCAAATGAATGTGAAAAATCCTAAATATTTTGTAGTTCCGCACTTGAAGAGATCACATGAGCGTCTGCTTTAAGTATCAGTTCGTGTATATCTCCAAGCGCTCTGCTTACTTATGACGTCACGGACAGCCATGCCGAAGACAAAACATCAGATCACTGGCGACGGCAAAGGATCAACACTGAGAAGGCTCCAAAGTTTCCTACTGCGATGGAGAAACCATGACCACCCTTGTTCAAAAGTTTTTCCCACTGAGTTAGCAATCTGCATGTGGTTTGTGGTACAGGTTCGATTCAAATAACATACCCGGGTAGCATTTCTCTTTTCTGGTTAGTTGGTTGAGATTTTGCAATGGTCCTGCTGTGCCAAGATGAGCCAATGAATGTCCAGTAAATATACATGCACAAAAGCAAAGTTTTGGGTATGTAGGTATTTTAATTACCTTCACATTGGACCAACACAACTGGCCTTAACATGCGGTCTGCTGTACACGTTACGAAACTTCATAACTTTATACTGCTATGGCCAGCAACCTAGTGAGTCCAATAAACACATATTTAAAAGTACCTTTATATTTATTCATCTCTTATAACACTATCATATCCTTTCAAAAGAGTTCTGTTGATCCCATGTAGTTCGGTTTACGACTCTTTTTATTTCTATCTTCAATCGTCAGATAAACCACTTTTTTTTTTCAAAACTAAACTAGGATAAGGAAACAAAAGAGTGTTGGATATGATGAAACGTTTAACTGAATGAATCCTCTTATTTTCATTAATGCCAAAATGTCCCGATTTAATAGCGAGGTGTGTTGGGATGAGATTGTAAAACCAGGAGTGTTTGATCTCCTGTTACGATTTTAAGCAATATGAGCTGTCAGATGATTCGTCATTGTCGAATGCATACCATTCTTAGAACACTAGTCACCCGAGCTCAAAGAATGAGAGTGTAATTACAAAAGTTACAGTTATTTTATATTCTTCCTATCGAACATTAAATGTTCCAAATCGTAGATTTGTACTGTAAAAGTGAACCTAGAGATATAAATTTTAGCAATATGTTGCACTCAGTTTCGTTGCATTGCAATTTTCCTTATACTATTCTATGCGTTAATATTTAAAAATAAAATATTTGTTTTTTAAATCTACAACCACATTTAAATACACCTGTAATAATTAACACAATCTATCCACCTTTATCCACCACCTTTATCCACCAACCTGCATGTGATTGGCAGTCGTGGTTCAAGTCCTGTAACTTCCCGGAGTGCATTTTTATTTTCTTGTTGAAAAAGGTTTCGCAATGGTCCTTGTTGTGCCAGGATGAGCCAGTAAACATCAAGTAAATATACATACACACACGTAAAGTTTTGTTTGGTAGATATTTTAATTAACGTCGCACTGTAGCAACCCAATGGTGCACTGGCGACGGTACGGGGTCAATCCCAAAGGAAAAGAATCGAGGACCATGTCATTTTAAAGCATTTTCAGTTCACGAGGCAACCCACTCTTTAAACTTTCCCACCACTTTTTACACGAGGAAATTTGAAGCCACGACGTATTTAACGTACACTTGCCTCCTTTATACACAACGGTTTTTTGTCGGATTGGAACTCGTAATCCTCCTGCTGCTAATCCGATGCTTTTCCAACCGTTCTACCGAAGCCCCAAGTAATGCTTAACTGACCCAGAAGAGAGAAATACACCCAGAGAGGAATCAAACCTGAACTACCTGTTGCTCGAGGGTTGTTAAAACAGTGGTCAAATCATATGAGCTTCCGCGGCAACCTCTTCTCTCGTGTCAGCAGAATGTTCCTTGTGTGTGTATATTATCAGACAATGACTGTGTTGCATTTTTCGAAGCATGGTCCTTGCTAAATAAAACTCAACCAACCCCTAGTAACATCTCGTGAAGAACAACACCTCGTCGTTTTCAGCCAAGGTCTGTTCACACCGCAGAAGGCACCCCCACTCTCTAAACTGCTCTTGCACACCAACGTAAAGATATTTGATACTACAACAGATTTTACATACGACAGCGCCCCGTACTAAACAGTCTGTGCTTTCAAACTCTCATCTCTTGGATTCATAACCTCCGGTTACGAGTTTAGTAATTAAAATTTTTTTGGGGTCATGAAGCTGAAACTTCATTTTGTAGACATTCCTTTGTTCATGTGAACTATTTTAACGTGTTGACACGTGTTGATAGGTGTCGCTTCAATGAGGAACTTGCACCCGTGAGAAAAATGTTCATTTCTGTGTTTTATTAATAAATTGATGGTCAAAATGTTCGAAAATGATAATTAAAACCCATAAAAAGGACTTAATTAATTAAAATTTTGAGTTTTAAATTACCGAAAAGTGCGGCAAAAGCATGTGACTTCAAAACGCTACGTGATTGGTTTGACGTCATTGTGCTCCATGATGTAATGCTTACGTTTGTCTAGCGCGTTGAAATTTCATATTGCTTTTTCTTTTAATTTGAAAACAATCAATTTAAAATTATTTTTCTTGCTATTTTGTATTGCTTTTTATTCCATTTATTTTATAATTATATATTAACTATCTCTTAATTTTACCTTGCATTAATTGTAGACATTTCGAAATCTTATTCGGTTTAATACAAATCCTTTTCAGATCAACAAGAAAGAAATACCTCTTGCTATTTCAACGTGGCTATCAAAGTAAACAAACCGTCATAGGACACTGCGACGTCACAAGAAGCGGCGTAGGAAATCTAGCGTTTTTGAGATGAAGTAAATAGTGCGAACTTTCAAATTTTTTAATTTCCCTTTTTGGGCTATAAAAGTAAAAATGAAAGAAACTTTCCATCATATTTTCTCATTTTCTATATTATAAAAATATAAACAAAAAACGTGCAAGTTCCTCTTTAAGCATTCATTAAATTTCATTTTGAAATAATTCGGGTAATTGGTTGTCATGCCATCTTATGGCGTAAGGAGACTATTTGGTCAGGCTGCGCCAAACACAACATAACGTCAAGTAGGAATTGTCTCAAAAGGAGGTTTCCATGGTGCAATACCCTTAAGCCACGTTTACACCGGAGTTGCAAATATTTTTATCCCCCTTTTTGTTTCGAGGATGTTTTACGTTTGCATGTGCTGACTTTTTTTTGACCCGTTTTTCGACCCTCTCCGGTGTAAACGTTTTGTTGACTTTATTGGGAACACCAAGGGGTGAGCCCTAGGGATGCGATATCGATGTCGATATTTTCGAAACATCGATGTTTTGTAAAAAACATCTATAATTTATTTAATATCGATTTATTGGAGCCGATGTTTTTTTAACATCGATTTACTGGAGCCGATGTTTTTTTGCATCGATGTACATACTTGTCGATGTCTTTACGTTGTCGATGTTTTATTTTTAAATTAAAAATGTACCATCATAAAAATTAAAAAAAAAATAACCATGTTGCATAATTTCAGTAATTAGTAAATTCAACATACTTTGAGACCAAAGTGTTTAAGGGTAAACAGTGTGAATAGTAGGAATTATGCATCGATGTCGTTGTTTTCAAAATATCGATGTTTTATAAAAATATTGATGTTTTTACCATCGATTTATTGGAGCTGATGTTTGTTTAACATCGATGATTTAATAGTGACGATGCTTTTACTTTGTCGATGTTTTATTTTTGAATAAAAAAAGCACTATAGTAAAAATTAAGAAAAAAATAACCGTGCAACTAAGTATTTGTCAGTGATGGCGACATCTGTCCTATCAGAATGAGCTTTTTCACTGACTGGTGAAAAAAGAAGACGGCTTAGGTGGAGAAAGTTAACAAACTTATTCTTTTACAAACTGTAAATAAAAAACATTGGGACCTATAATAATTATAGGGAACAATATATTTTTTTACAGCATATAAAAAATAAGCTTGTAGTATTTCCCCTTCGCAATATGTTAATAAATAATTAATAATAACTAACAAAAATTATTGTTATGTACCTACCTAATTATACTTATAGTTAGTAGTATCTATGTCAAATTATTGTAAATATAACCTTCTTTTATACTAGTGAATTTTAAAATCAAATTTTTGTTAATTGTTCTTATTAATTTTTTTGACTATTTGTTTTGACAGTTAAAAAAACGTCTTACTTATCAATTAATAAACACGAAAAATGACAAATTAAATCTCTCCCCCAAGGCGAACATTAATGTTTGAGAATGCTAAACCAGTTTTAAGAAATGGGGGGGGGTAGGAGATTAAATACACTGATGTTCAAAAACATCGATGGTTTTTGGCCGATGTATTAACAACATGGATGTTTCAAAACATCGACGTTTTTGTGGTCGATTTCGCATCCCTAATAGGGATTGGTACTCAATAATTCTCTCGTGGCCTCCGAGGTCCTTACGTTGGCGTGGTGTGGAACTTTGGAGAGTGAGGTACCAGCTCAGATGTTGACCTCGTCATCTGATCATGGTTCAAAACACTGATGTTGAATAACATCGTTGTATTTAGGGCGATGTATTATCACCATCGATGCTTTAATTTTGAACATCTATGTTTAAAAACATCAATGTTTTGCGCTTGCTATTCCATCCCTAGTGATTACTCTTCTGATTCCTTTGTAGACAAGAGTAATCGCCATTCATCACGCCATTTTAATCGAATAGGTCACTTCACAGACAGTTTGACGTTGGAAATGGTCAAGGCAAGAGATGAGGTCAAAATGTCACAATAAGTGAAAAAAGACGGCGTGTGTGACCACGGGGTGCAGAATGTCAGAGGGAAGAGGTAACTGTCCAGCAATATCGAAAAGGATAAATGTTCCCCAAAGGTTGCAATCCTTTGATCTTTACCGACTCCTGGTTGAAAACAAAATTGGAATTGCAAACTCGCCAAATAGCCACCCCGACACGACATCTTGACGATACAATGAGTGCGGTTTCTCGGAATAGCTTCGATGTCTGGATGGGGAGAAGTTTGCAACTGCGGGGTCAACGCGGTTTACCATTCATACTACATGAAATGATATACACACAATAAAAGTTTTACTGATTCAGAAGAGAGAAATACACCCAAGAAGGAATGCACCTGAGAGGAATCGAACCTTCGCCACCTCCAACTCGAAGGTTGATAATACAGTGGACATACCACTGTCCCACAACGGTCCCTGGAAATGCAGGGAACTGAATCAGAAATTGTTATGGGTGCTTTCACAGTTAATTCGGGTGATTTTTTAAAATTAATGTCGTACTATTGCAAAACAACGGGCTATTGACGACGGTCCGGGATCAATCCCCTGAGAAAGATCCGATAATAACACCGGGTAATTTTGAACCATGGTAAGATGACGAGCCAACGAGTTGGCACCACACTCTCCAAACGTCCACGCAAACCCAACTTGAGTACTTTCGGCAACGACCAGGGCTGTAGTGGAGGGACGCCGTATACACACTGTTATTTCCAGCAAATTTCGTATACCTTCTGCTTTTTCTTAAAAACTACGTACACGCTTTGCTTTTTCTAGAAAGGAACGCGTGAAACATCACATGAAACGCAGATAGCTGTAGAAACAAAAGAAAAGTTTCTATTTCAAGATATCATCTTGGTATATAATTCAAAATTCGTACCTATTAATCAAAAGCAATTCATTCAAAATATTGTCTATAGAATGAGAAAAATCCAGACTTTGTCTGATGTTAATGAAGAAAATTGTCAACTTTGAAGGATGCATACAAGTTCGATCCAGAAAATATAAATACGGGAGATATTCGCCATAGAGAAAAGAAGGTAAAAAGGATCTGTCGACGTTTTGGTATAGATGAAATGTGCACTATTCAGGTTTTAAGGGACGAATGAAAACGCCCAAGTTTTTCCAGAAAAAATAAAGCCTCTTTTAAGCACAATTGAAACATTACCATGTTCCACGGCCGATGAGAGCGTGGGTTAGCATAATGAATAACTTATTGTAACCGATTTGAGATCATCTTTATTGATTTCAGCTGTTTATTAATGCAAATGGACCACCTATAAAACACTTTCAACCGGAAAAAATTTGTAAATTTTAGCTTGGCCAACCATTGCTTTTCAGTATACAATAGATCATGAGTATGCGCTAAAAAAAAAGACACAAGTACAAACAGTTTGGAAAATATTTTAGTAAAAATGATTAAGGTAGGCCTTAAAATTTGATTTAAAAAAATTACATCCTTCTTTATATGTGTTTAAATATTTTTTTCTTAAAATTTCCAGTAATTATTTATATAGTTAAATATTAATGTAGTGATATTTTTCAAATTTGAATATCACTCGATGCTAGTCTGCATATTTTGCATCCCATAAACCTTGAGTAATCCGGAAAGTTCTGCGCGTTTTTGTAAGATAAATAACGACGAGGCAGTAAAAAATCATAAGAAAGTTTTATTGAATCCCATAAGCCCCATTTTGTTATTTGACTTTTTGCCTTCTTTCTGACTGCTGGAAAATTCCTTTTTTAATAAATCATTAGGCTTATTTATAAAGAAGTTATCGAGGTGCTGTTTGACAGTCTCTGCTGTGTTAAAGTATGGGGTACCCATACACCGTAACGGCTTGCATATACAATCTTCTTCAGATGATCATGAACTGTACTTTTTGGAATATTTAGACTGCGTGATAGTTCCTGAAATGGGTAGCGTGTATTTTCAGCGATAGTATCTTTTAATAGGTCCTCGTTTACAGAGGATCGTCGTCCAGAGCGGGCAACATCTTCGAGGCTGAAATTTCTACGATTAAATTTAACAAATAAACTTCTAACTGTGGCCTCAGAAACAACACCAAATACAGTTCGGAGCAGTATGACTAGCATTTCTCCTTCCTTAAAATAAAAGAGCAGAATGTGACGAAAATGAACTTTCTGGTTCTCCAGTTTTAGCACTAATGTGAAACAAAAATTATTTCACTACATATGCTATAATTATGCAGTGTAAGCAGAAAAGACCTTAATAATAACAAAACTAGCTTCGATTTGAAAACTTTGAAAACGCAAACTTTCCGCATGACCCAATACAATAAACTCCCAATAACACGAACCTTGTGAACAAAAATGTGTGCTTAGGTCGAAGTTTCTTCAAAGTTCCACAATTCTCCCCCTTTCCTGAAATATAAAATTAATATGGGCTTTTTTCTCCCGATAATTTGAACTTGGATTAATTCGAACATATTTCCCGGTCCTTTGAGTATTATACCCCATGCGCATCCGTAGGAAGTTGTAAGAGAGCGCTTAACACCCTGGTGTGTGGATTTCGTATAAATAAATATATAGAGGCTGTTTGCACATTTTTTAGACGATTTTGGTTAGCTGTAATAAAAAATCGTTTGCTGCAAAAGAAATAATTGCAGATGTAGTATGTTTTTAAAAGTCAAAATTCTCGTCTGCAGCTTGAGAGGTTTGTTTTTATTCAAAACGGCGTTCTTAACGAAGCATTGGTTCGAAGGCTATATTTATGCTCTTTCCGAAAAGAAATATTCATATTCCGTTATCCAAAAACGATGTGAGAGTCAAGGTATTGTGATATCTAAAGCGTCGATAGGTAATATCGTCAACAAGAAATGGAAAAACGTCAAATTGGAGCCTCACGTGGGAAAAAAATTTCAAACAAGCATCCAAGGAAGAAACGGACATCATCGACTATTACAAAGGTACGTTGTTTAATGTTAAAAGAAAATCCCCCTAGTCAAAGGACAGTTGCAAAATCATTAAAATGCTCGGTGTCCACTGTAAACAAAATGATAAACATTGATTTAAATCTTAAGAAAGCGAAAAAACGCAATAAGTATCGTCTTTCTCCAAAGCATATCGCTGAACGCAAGACACGCTGCCGAATTCTATATGAGAAACACTTATCCAAAGAAAAATGGATAAAAATTGTCAAATAGATGAATCATGGATATATTTAAATGATTGCAGCAAAAAGCCATTTATGATCATAAAAATGGGAGAAAAAAAAGTAGTACATGGCTCACATAAACGAAAGAAAGTTTTTCTAAGGGATTCATGATTGTTGCTGGTTTTTCAAATAATGGCAAGTTAAAAATAAAGCGAGTGGAAAAAAAATGTCAAGATTAACACCAAATACAATATGAAACATATTCTATTTTTTCCGAATGAAATACCATCGTTTTACCCACAGTGCCATCAATCTGTGGAACTCCATCAAGACAAAGCTAGCAGTCACACATCAAAATCCACTGTAAATTTCCTAAAAGAAATGGAACAAAAAACCGGTATCAAGGCCATACCCTTCACTGATATCCCTACTAAATCTCCCGATGTATCACCTATGGATTTTTGTGCTTTCGGACTTTTAAAATCAGCATTATCCAAACGTCGTCCCACAACCCTTATAGGACTCTGGAAAGCTGTTTAGGAGGAATGGGATAGGATATCTCTTCTGACACTTCAAAAGGCATTATTATTCTGGAAATTACGGTGTCGAAAGATAGTTCAGAATAAGGGCTATCAAATAGAACATTTTAAACACAAGAATTTTATGTAATTTAGTTTTGTGAATACAATATATATTGTATAAAAGATGCGTGACCAGCCTCTGTACATGCATTTGCGTGTGTGTACATTCCCCCCCCCCTTGTGGAATATTTAAGTAGTAAGTACATGTTTAGACTCCCCCTGGAAGAAATTATGCAGGTATACCCTCTGTTTTTTTTACGTCTACAGCACTGGCTAAGACATATTTAAGGTGCACCGGCCGCCTCTGCACCCTACGTTTGCAAATATCGATTCACTGACCCGGATTCAAACTAGTAACTTACTGATCTAGAGGCTAACACTTTAACCACCAGACCGGTGGGGTCGGCTGGCTGTTGATGGACGAGGTATCTTATCAACCCCGCTCGGATGGTTAGAGAAACAGATTATACAATTTTGTATGCGTGAGAATATGTGAAAACTCAAATCCAAGTTTCAAAAGCTTTGTTGTGTTGATACAATCTTGGAAAGATCACGGACAGAAAAATCTGGGAACAAATGTAGTTAAAAAGCAATATTTTTCCCATGTGTTAATTAAAATGTTCGTACTAATTATTTCATCAGTGCAACTTCCTTTTAAAAATTCGCTGTTAAACAATTAGACAGGAACATCATATATCCATTGTATATACAAAAATATACTGTTACGATTTGTGTGCATTGTTTGATGGCATTGTTTTTATTTCAACACACCACAAAAAATTAAAAAAATCATAACTTGTATTTTTTCTTTGGAAGAGCAAATTTAAATTTCTTCCTGCGAATTAATACGTTTTGCGGATTTTGATAATTTAATAAACAAAAAGCGACAAAAAACGTTCTTAATCTGATAATGTCGAAGAAAGGCAACTTCTTGAAACCTTTAAAGACGAAAATCGTCAAGATAGGACATTGGCTCAGAGTAAGAATGTAAGTACCAAAACTCTTACACTAAATACTGAGGGTTTCCATCTTCAGTATGTGTTAAAATATAGTCATTTTTTAAACATACGTCTGGTCCACAAAATTTTATGCTCCGACTGAATAAAAATGTGTTTTTTGAAAAAATTAAAATATTTTTCAATTTTTTAATCCGATTGTATTAATCCGATTAATTACACAAATTCAAATAGAGCGACAAATGTGAGAATAATTTTAAAAAATTAGAAATATTTGCGATTCATCCTATTCTGTAAAAGTAAATCTGGAGCTTTAAAACATAATCTGAAGCAATACGTGCCGCTCAGTTGCATTTTAATTTTCCTTTCAATGTTCTATTCAAATAAACATTCAAATATAAAAATGTTCTTTTATTAGATAGAATGACACCTATATATAGCTGTTATAATGAATACTTCTGAAATTTGAGGTGTTTGGAGGGTGTTAAAAACTATAAGTGAAATATAACTCACGTTTGTAAAAATAATATGTTTCTTTAGCTTACTGATTTGTCTTTTACGTTTAGATGCAAACCAGGAAAACCAGGAGACCCAGACATCCAGGGTTTGTTGAACGATTTGAATGATGATCTTTCCAACTTCGAGCCTTACGTAAATTACGTCTCCGAGCCCGATGTTCCTTTGCACCGCGGCTATGGAGAAGGCTCATATCACTTCCATTACTCAGGAACCATTGTGGAATTTATAAACGGATGGCTTGAGGACAATCTCCGTCGATCGTGCATCGAGCCACACTACAATGTTGACGAGGTTTTACAGCCTACCATCGTGGCCGATACATTTAATGATATCGAATTAAAACGCTCGGAATCTTGGGGATCTCTCTAGATGCACTAGTCATTTGAAGAGAACATCCAGTATTGAACTGAAGACACTTAAATACTACTCCCGATTGCTACTCACGAATATGACTCACGATTATGACTAACGAATATGACAAACGAATATGACTCTCGAATATGACACTCGAATATGACTCACGATTACGACGACTCACGACTATGAAAACTATTTGAGACTGTCCGTTGTTTCCATAGTTTCTACCCATAAGACTTTTGAAAGGAGCTTTAGCTGAGGAAGCACCTGACAAAAGTCTTATGGGTCTCTTTTTTTTATACTGACCGTTCAATCCATAGTTTCTACCCATAAGGCTTTTGAAAGGAGCTTTAGCTGAGGAAGCTCCTGACAAAAGTCTTATGGGTCTCTTTTTTTTTGGCTACAGTTCGAAAAGTATGATTGAAATAAGCACATTTGAATCACTGTACAATAGAACCTGAACATGCAACAGATTTATATTTGATTTCGTTATTCTCTACAATAAATTTCTGGCTTACTCACCACCATGTCGTTTGTTTCAATTTACATAATGAGCTACGTTTTCAACATTTGTAATTTAATTTTAAGGTTTGAAAAGTGGTACGAGTTTGTTTTACTTGAATACTAGCTACTGCGTGGTCAGCACGGCGTTGTACGTGAGGAATTTCCGTGGGGTCATGTGTAACCATTTACCCTTGCCATCACCTGGTGATCGTTACGTATTACCATTTGGTTTGCTTCACAAACGAACTCAACAGGCAACACCGTGATGGCCTCTAAGAGGCTATTATCAACAACGAAATCAAAACACTCTAGAATTGAAAAACTTGGCATGGTTCTAAAGGCATTAGGACGAATAACGCTTGGGATATCAGAGGTCAAAAATCTTAAAATCCCCTACATTCGAGGTAGTGTGATTTCACATTCCGGATAGAAGGACGAAAGGTGAAAAAAAAAAACTTAAAAATTAATTTTCACATTAGAAGCGTCGTAGGGGTCATTTTGACCCTTTTTCCAATTTCCCTTGCTTTATTTGACCATACAGTTGAACATCAAAGCTCTTGTGTTTTGACTTTTCTTAAAATGCTTCCAAGTGTAATACTGACAAATATTCATATTTCTATGTTAATTAATAAATTAAATAATCTGAAAAATACCTAGAACAGCCAATAGGGATTATTTTGAACCTCATAAGAAAAATGTCCCATTTTCAAGTGAATATGTGTTTTCTAATTCCCGATTCCTCATTTTTGTTTTCTGCTCATAGTGAAACTCGCATATCAAAATTTAGTTTGAACGCGATGACTATCGTGACGTTTAGAGGGTTCGCTTAAAGCATTTCGGTGAAAGATCTGACTGTTCTCTGGAATGCGCACGCAACCTAGCATCGCTGGTGTGCTACAGAACATTTGGAGAGTACTGCTACACCTACTATCGAGAACTGAACTCGACTCCACTTTTCACAGCTGTGCTCTCAGAGTTTTTGATTTCGACCAGTGTGTAAACATATTCTCATATGAACAATGTCGAGAGGATTGAGTTGACAGGAGGCCCTTAACCTCCGGAAGGCGATAGATTCCGATTTCAGTGATTCACACACACACACATATATATATATATATATATATATTCCTTATTTTTCAAAGTTTTCATTTTCTTACGCATAGGCTCTAGTTTTGTTCATTTGACCCTAAAACACTCGGAAATAAATTTTTACCTTATTTGGAGCACTGCAACCCGTGCCGACTTGCATGGAAACATGTTCGTACAAGTTGCGCTTCAGATGCCGCTCGTGCAGCGTGCTTGCTGTGTCAGTAAAGGCGGGTTTTTCTAGCAGAATGGTTCCAAAGCAGTTAAATGCGTCATACGCCACGTACTACCAACAGAATTTAGTTCAAATAACCGATCACGAGACGGATTGTTAGAGTTGATGCGCTTCTTAGGAAAACATAAACACGCAGCGTTGCAATATCTCTCTATATTAAAAAAAAGTTACCGCCGCCGCCGCCGAAGAATTGAAATTTTTGTTGTTTAGCTCCATTCTTAGACGGTTTCCCGAGAAAGTACTGATCGGAAAAATATGAAATTAACATGCTTTGTTCTTCATCGTATTCCCTGGATAATTATTAAGATTTTTTTCCGATGCGGCTATTAGTTTAGGTTTTATTAAGTGTTAAAGTTGAAGAAGTGAAATTTCTTCCGCGAGTGAGCAAAACACATTCAAAATTTCAGTCTTTAGTCGTGAGTTTTTTTTTAAGAGTACCTCTCAACGTAAATTTTTGCAGCTCGTCGAGTTTTTTTTTAAATTTAAATGTGGTTCTTGATAATATTTTTTTCAAATTCGGGAAAAATCGGGACATTTTTGTTACTTTTTTTTAAAACTGCCGTATCTATATCTAATTACTATTAGTTTTTAGTTTTTAAAATATCGCAGTATACCTCAGAATATACTCTTTCTTACGGTACTATTATTTTTGAAATCGGTTAATAATTAATTTGGATGCGATCAAAAGTTAGTGATACAAAATTCGGAATCTTCGGATATTTTCGCTACGTTTTGTTAAAACTGTTATGTCTACGGCAAAAACCATTATTTTTTAAATTTGAGAACATCACTGAATACACTACATTACACTCTTTCTTATGGTACAATTATTTTTCAAATTGGTTAATAAACAAAATCGATGCAATTAAAAGTAGGTCATACAATTTTCGGAACTTTCAGATCGTAACTTCCGATACAAAACTAAAATGGTCATATCTATATAGTATTACTGTTAGTTTTTAATTTTAAAAATATTGCAGTATACCTCACAATGTACTCTTTCTTACGGTACAATTATTTTTAAAATTGGTTCATAAATAAATTCGATGCAATCAAAAGTTGGTGACACAAATTTCGTATTTTTCAGTTCGCATAGCTGGTTCCGCAAACAGCAGTGGGTTGCATTTTCTACTATCGGGTTTGCCAGATATCAAATTTATCGTAGCAACAATTGCCATAAAAACGATTTCTTTTTATTTGGCGAGGAAAAAGGCTCGCTTTTTTCCCTCTGTTCTCAAGACAGTTTACCGACAAAGTACAATCGTAAAGTTTTGATATTAACACTGTTTACTTAAAATTGTACAGGGAACAAGATACAGAAGATTTTTTACTGATGCGGCTATTAGTTTAGGGTGCATTAAGTGTTAAAGCAAAAAAAAGTGAAATCAATTGCGAAAGAAGTATTGGTTTGAGAAAGCAAACCAAACGGGATTGCGTAGCAATCCCCGGGGTCGGCGAGCGTAAGCGAGCAGGGCGCGAAGCCCTCGCTGTGACGTCATGTACCGGAAAGTGAAATCAGCATAATACGAATTATTCAGATAGTTTCACTCTGTGAAAGGAATGTTGGTTTGCGAAGCAAACCAAATGACATCTGTGAAAGGAGTGTTGGTTTGCGAAGCAAACCAAATGGGATTGCGCAGCAATCCCCGGGGGTTGGCGAGCGTAAGCGATCAGGGGGCGGAGCCCCCTAGTGTTGTAAATTCCTGTTGGAGCGGTAATTGGTAATTTGTAATAAAACGTCACCAATCCGCTAATGGTCGCGTCAATGAGACGCTGTTTGGCAAAATCAGAGCATGTTTCGATAGCATTAGGATTAATATTTTTCCAGTTGTCTCTGAACTTTTTGATCAGTGGAATATCGGGACTGCTTGCGACTTGGTAGATCTTTGTTTCAAATACAGTTAGCTTTATCTTTGCTGGAAGAGCTGTCCACTTTTGATACTACAAGAAGTTATAGTAATTGGTAATTTGTAATAAAACGTCGTACTAGAGCAATACAAAGGGCTATTGACGACGGTCCGGGATCAATCCCTTAAGTCAAAGATCCGAGGACAACACCTTGTAATTTTGAACCACGGTCAGATGACGTAGCAACACCTGAGCTGGCACCCCACTCTCCAAACTTCCACACCAACCCAAAGTGAGGACTTTCGGCCACGACATATTTAAGGTGCACCAGCCGACTGTACCCCATACGCTTACAAACATGCATGCCCGGACCCAGATTCGAACCAGGAACCTTCCGATCTAGAGGCTAACACCTTAACCACTATACCGGTAGAGGAATTCGAGACGTTGGACTTGAATCTCTTCGCGCGGCGCTTCTACCTGACACTTGAAAATACCGGGCTTTACTCTCGGCTTGTTGGGTAATAACGCGCATTGTTTTATATTTCGAAGATGTCAATTGAACTGAGAAACAGAAAAAAAAAACATTTTCTTGGTTGGTGAGGTGAGTCACTGAGAAAGGTTAGAGCGGAATCCATAAAATCCGATTTTCAGAATAACGTGCGCGAAGTAGTTACCGTTCATTACGATTGAAAATTATTACGTCCTGGATGTGAGAAGTTCCAAAGAAAAACGTCTGTCGATTCTTATTTCATTTAGAGAGAAGGAGCAACTTCTTGCAGTATCAAAAGTGGACAGCTCTTCCAGCAAAGATAAAGCTAACTGTATTTGAAACAAAGATCTACCAAGTCGCAAGCAGTCCCGATATTCCACTGATCAAAAAGTTGAGAGACAACTGGAAAAACATTGATCCTAATGCTATCGAAACATGCTCTGATTTTGCCAAACAGCGTCTCATTGACGCGACCATTAGCGGATTGGTGAAGTTTTTTAACCATGAACTGCAAAAATCCATTATACGTGACGATTATCTGGAACTTATCGGACTATCTGTTATTTTCTTGAGAGGAGATTACGAGAGTAAAATTAAAATCAGACCTCCTGGCGCAATGCATCCAGCACGATGGATGGCAAAAGCTATTTTCTCTTTAAAAATATGTTTGCTGCAGTCTCAGTTCAAAATGAGCAGTGAGTACAAACGAGCGTAGCAAGATGTTAGTTTATTCATTGTGGCAGTTTATGTGATGCCCTGGCTTGGATAAAGTTTGGCGGTGAAGGCGACGAATCAAGATTTGCGTTTCTTAAAGACGTTAAAAGAGTATGAAACAGTTGACAAATTGGTTTCCAAAGGGGCCCTGACCAAGTTCATTTAAAACCAGTGGTATTTATCAGAGGAAATAGCCGTATTACCACTCTTTGATGCTATTGTTTATAAACAAACCACGGCGAATATTTTAGCGAACTTACTAAGAGAAAGTTAATATGATTTTGGGAAGATATATATTTCATCGAAGGAAGAGATGTCTGTATCTTTATACGATAAGAATTTTGATTGATCTGTTATTTTAAATTCTGTTTATTTTCTGTGATACTAATTTTTCTTATTGTTTTATAGAAATCATTGAGTGATTTCGTATCCATCAAGAGCAAAAATTTGTTTTCGCGATTAAAAGTTGACCGCAGCTTTCTCCAAGATAACGTACCTTTGTGGGAAGAAAATGCAGCCTTTGTGGAAGCTAAGAATAATAATTTTAGCTTAAAAGCAGTAAATGACACAGCTGAAAGAGCTGTTAAGCTAATGCAAAGCCTTCCATGGTTTAATTGCCACGGAAGAAGAACAGAAACAGTTCTTACTACGCTGTGTGCAAGAACATATTAAGATGTATCCAGACTGTAAAAAAGAGACCTCAAAATGAAAGTATCCTGAATTATTATGTGTAACTTTATTTTTAATAATTAAAGGCATTACTTAAATTTGTCTTTTAATCAATATTTACCTATGATATGCATTGTTACGATGTACCTAGCTACGTATCTGTTCAATAACGTCTGTTTCCATAAACTTTGAGGCCCTGTCGGTACGGGTTAACATTAAGGTAGGAAGTTGAAATTTCATATTTAAGTAAGACTTATTATATTAAAAATAATTAGAGGGAATGCGTTTGATATATATATATATATATATATATATATAGAACTTCTAAGAGGGGTAGGGTACATTTTGACGAACCAAAATCATATACCAATGGGCAGTCAGAAATGCTTTCCTGACGCGGTAGATGGCGTTGTGCGAAAATCCCGAGCTTTCGTGTAGGGAATTTTCATTTCGCACAAGAACGCCAAGTTAGTAGGATGGATGATTACACGATCGCAGAGTTAGCCGATATGCATTTGGCGTACGGGGCTGCAAATTGTAGTGGGCCAGCCGTACAGCGTTTGTACGCGGAACGATATCCGACGAGGCGTATCCCCAGTCATAATTTCTTTGCAAGACTGCACCAGAGGTTAGCTGAGACAGGTTCATTAGAAAGAGCTGACAGGAACAGGGTAAGAACATCACGGACTGCAGACGTCGAACAGAATGTGCTGCAGCCTGTACAGGGGAATCCAAGAACGAGTACACGAAGTGTAGCAAACGCAGTCGGGATTTCCCATTGCAGCGTCTGAAGGATTCTCCGAGAAGAAGACATGCATCCGTTTCACGTGCAGCGTGTCCAGACACAGCAACCTGAGGATTATGCACCTCGTATTGCTTTCGCACAGTGGTACCTTGGAAAATGTGCTACAAATCCCCTTTTTCCTGCTGAAGTGTTGTTTTCCGATGAGGCATCCTTCACAAGGGAAGGAATTTTCAACACGCATAACGACCATATCTGGGCGGTCGAGAACCCGCATGCAATACGACGTCGTGCAGCACAGATTCGATTTTCGGTCAATGTATGGGCCGGTATTATGGGAGATCACCTCATCGGACCTTACCTGTTACCGTCTCGTCTAACCAGGACTCCAGGGATGGAATATCATGAGTTGTTTCGATTCTTTTTCGATCGGCTGTACCTCTCGTACTTAAAGAAACCCAGCATGGTAGAAAAATAATAAGTTATTAATCATATGAAAAAATTTATTTGATAATATTTTTTATTGAATAAATACATTCGTGTGTCAATAGTGTAAACGTAGAAAATTTGGCAAAATTTGATTTTCTACAAGACAGAGCCATTGCATTTTATCGAGTGATGTTGGTAACCTCGTGTATTGGTATGGATACATAGCGTAAAATTGGCTATATCATAAACAATATTGCCGACCAACCGGTCTAGTGGTCAAGGTGTTAACCTCTGGATCGGAAGGTTCCTGGTTCGAATCCGGGGTTAGGGCATGGATGTAAATTGTGTTGTCCTTTGTTAGAGACAATGATGGTCCACCCACTGGTTGCCCCTTCACAAGTGACCATCACTTCTGGCCTTGTATAAGGCTAAAAAAAAAAGTTGTACTGCCTTGCTTTTGTAAATAAAAAAAATAAAAAAATTGGTATAGGTCGTAGCACCTCCCTCTAAGTCGAATCCATAGCATTACTTTTACATGTACATTTTTATGAAGTCATACCAATTCCAGACCGTTCGATTCGACTACATCGCCTTTACTGAATCATACTGCAACATTATTAAAAGGCTTTATAAAGGGTTTAAATCATTTCACTACTCTTGTTCAAGGCTTTTTACTTATATTGCCGAAAATAAACGGTAATTAATAAGCGCATGAACGTTACTTTGATGGCAATAAAATTTCGCTATGAATTTAGAAAACATGTTTGAAATGACAGGTCATTAATATTTTAACTTAGCCTATCTACAAAAAAAAGCTCTGATTCATGCTCGAGTTTTTGTTCGCAGGGCATTGTTGCATTTTGACAGGTCTGTGTTTATGTGCGCTCCATCATTTTCGATTCTAAAGGAGTTTCATAGCTGTCTGCTTCAAAGATAAGAAATGCAGATCAGGAATTTTTCTTCTGCCTGGATCATTCATGCGCGAAATAGAACGCCGGTTTCCCCTTTTTCATGAAAATTTTCGTCAATAACGAGAAAATATGTCAAAGCTGTTAACATTTTTCTTAATACGCTTTCTGGGATTTCGCTAAAGTGTCTTCAGATTTTTAAATGCATCTCGTAAGCGAAATGTCAAAAACAATTCCGACCGCATAGGAAGGAAATTGGGTTTGGATGTTTTCTTTCATACGCCATGTTAGCGGTTAATTGAATATATTTCCGGATTGCATTCTTGAATCCCAATCCGCAATTTTAGCATTCAGCAGTATTTATGCAGATTAAGTGATACGGAACTTAATTTAGCAAAACTATTTTCTAAAACCATTTTCACTCAATAGTTATCTCTGCATACTTTTGTGTACTGAATTTCAGAAAATCTTTTCAGATTTTGAAATGCATCTTGTCAGCTAATAGGCAAAGTTATGTAGTACCAAGTATGAAGGAAATCGGTTTTCAAAAGATTTTTTAAAGTTCTCTGAACTTCAATTTAATACTTTCAGGTAAATATATATGTGATAGCTATTTATTTAATCAGTTCTTTTGGGGAGCATTGAATTTTAAATTATAAGTTAAAGGTCTCATAGATACTTTTATTACTCTTCCTTGATAGAGATAAGTTTATATTTGCATACCCTCGTACTCTCTTGCATTCATTGCACATGGTTTTGCGAGGTTAAGTTTTGGAGGATGTAATTAAAGTTGCAATTAAATCCCCCCACAAAAAATGTAATAAATATACAGGCATAAATAGGTAGGACAAAACGCTATTGAAAGTATACACTTTTAATACAAGACAGAGAAGAAAGTTTTACTTATCTTCATGAACGTTCTGTAGCACATTTGGATACTTTAGAAAGGGGAGATATGCACTTGATACGCATTGCGATGACGAATCACACTAGGATATCCACAACGCAAGAACAATACTATAATATGATGACTCATCAGGTTACGCATGGCAAAGTTATTGGCAAATAATTGCTGAAGCAAGGACTCGACTTCCTTCAGCATATTGATTCGCATGATCCGTAGCAACCGCTTGTAGGTGCTGAAGAAATCCTAGGGAGCATTGCTGACATCATATACACGTTGCATCATATACACGTATTGTCCAAATTATAAGATATTTACATTCAACACTCTCCCTGCCTTTTTTTTATTTATGTTACTTACTTTTTGAAGTTGATAAATGTTTTAGCTTTTTTTTCAAAGTCTGCTTTCTTTTTTTGGTGCACTGCTTACATATGCATTACTGTTATTGGATATTGGGACGAACTAAAATAATCTTTTATGGGAAACCTTGAGTCAGTCAAGACCAATCTGTTTTAATTTCGCACTTCGAAGATGTTTCAAAACATCGAGGTTTGGTGGTCGATTTTGCATCCCTAATAGGGATTGGTTCTCAATAAATCTCTCGCGCCCTCCGAGGTCCTTACGTTGGCGTGGTGTGGAACTTTGGAGAGTGAGGTACCAGCTCAGATGTTGATCTCGTCATATGATCACGGTTCAAAACACTGATGTTGTAAACCATCGTTGTGTTTAGTGCGATGTATTATCAACATCGATGCTTTAATTTTGAACATCCATGTTTCAAAATCGATGTTTTGCGCTCGCTATCGCATCCCTAATGATTACTCTTCTGATTTCTTCGTAGACAAGAGTGTTCACCATTCATTACGCCATTTTAATCAAACAGGTCAATTCAAACACAGTTTGGCGTTGGAAATGGTCAAGGCAAGCGATGAGGTCAAAATGTCACAATAAGTGGAAAAAAAACGGCGTGTGGGACCATGGGGTGCTGGCAGAGGGAAGCGGTAATTGTCAAGCAATATCGAAACGGAGAAATGTCCCCCCAAAATTGTAATCCTTTGATCTTTACCGACTCCTGGTGGAAAACAAAATTGGAGTTGCAAACTCGCCAAATAGCCACCCCGACACGAGATCTTGACGATACAATGAGTGCGGTTTCTCGGAATAGCTTCGATGTCTGGATGGGGAGAAGTTTGCAACTGCGGGGTCAACGCGGTTTACCATTCATACTACATGAAATGATATACACACAACAAAAGTTTTACTGATTCAGAAGAGAGAAATACACCCAAGAAGGAATGCACCTGAGAGGAATTTAACTTTCGCCACCTCCAACTCGAAGGTTGACAAAACTGTGGACATACCACTGTCCCACTGCGGTCCCTGGAAACGCAAGGAACTGGATTATAAATTGTTATGGGTGCCTTCACAATTATTCGAGTGATGATTTTTTTTAATTAACGTCGTACTCTTTCAAGCACCGGACTATTGACGAAAGTCCGGTTTAATTCCCTGGGAAAGATACGAGAATAACATCGAGTAATTTTGAACCACGGTAAGATGACGAGCCAACACCTATGTTGGCACCCCACTCTCCAAACTTCCACGCAAACCCAACGTGAGGACATTCGGCAACGACCAGGGCTGTAATGGAGGGTATGCGGCGGTATACGCCGTATACACACTGGTACTTACAGCAAATTCCGTATACCCTCTGCTTTTTCTTAAAAACTACGTACACGCTTTGCTTTTCCTAGAAAGCAACGCTTGAAACATGACATGAAACGCAGATCGCAGTAGAAACAAAAGAAAGTTTCTATTTCAAGATATCATCTTGATATATAATTCAAAATTCGTACCTATTAATCAAAAGCAATTCATTCAAAGTATTGTCGATAGAATGAGAAAAATCCAGACTTTGTCTGATAATAATGAAGAAAATTGTCAACTTTGAAGGATGTATACAAGTTCGATCCAGAAAATATAAATACAGGAGATATTTGCCATTGAGAAAAGGAGTTAAAAAGGATCTGTCGACGTTTTGGTATAGATGAAATGTGCACTATTCAGGTTTTAAGTCACCAATGAAAACGTCCAAGTTGTTCCAGAAAAAATAAAGCCTCTTTTAAGCACAATTGAAACATTACCACGTTCCACGGCGGATGAGAGAGTGGGTTAGCATAATGAATAACTTAGGGTAACAGATTTGAGATAATCTTTATTGATTTCAACTGTTTATTAATGCAAATGGACCACCTATAAAACATTTTCAACCGGAAAAAATGTGTAAATTTTTGGTTTGCCAACCATTGCTCTTCAGTAGACAATAGATCATGAGTATGCGCTATGAAAAGAGACACAGAGACAAGCAGTTTGGAAAATATTTTAATAAAAATGATTAAGGTAGGTCTTAAAATTTGTTTTTTAAAAATTACATCCTACTTTATATGTGTTTTAAAAAAAAATTCTTGAAATGTCCAGTAATAATTTTATATCATAGTTAAATATTAATATAGAGATATTTTTCAAATTTGAATATCACTCGATGGTAGTCTGCATATTTTGCATCGCATAAATCTTGAGTAATCCGGAAAGTTCTGCACGTTTTTATAAGATAAATACCGACGAAGGAGTATAAAATCATAAGAAAGGTTTATTGAATCCCATAAATCCCATTTTGTTATTTGACTTTTTGCCTTCTTTTTGACTGCTGGAAAATTCCTTCTTTAATAAATCATTAGGCTTATTTATAAAGAAGTTATCGAGGTGCTGTTTGACAGTCTCTGCTGTGTTAAAGTATGGGGTACCCATACACCGTTACGGCTTGCATATACAATCTTCTTCAGATGATCATGAACTGTACTTTTTGGAATATTTAGACTGCGTGATAGTTCCTGAACTGTGTAACGTGTATTTTCAGAGATATCATCTTGTAATAGGTCCTCGTTTACAGAGCATAATCGTCCAGAGCGGGCATCATCTTCGAGACTGAAATTTCTACGATTAAATTTAACAAATCACCTTCTAACTGTGGCCTCAGAAACAGCACCAAATACAGCAATGTTAGGAGCAGTCTGACTAGCATTTCTCCTTCCTTAAAATAAAAGAGCAGAATGTGACTAATATGAACTTATTGGTTCTCCATTTTTAGCACTGCTGTGAAACAAAAATTATGTCCCAACACATGCTATAATTATGCAGCGTAAGCAGAAAAGACCTTAATAATAACATAGGTAGTTTCGATTTGAAAACGCGAACTTTCCGTATGACCCTGTGACGTCTTAGGGATGGAAGCGTCATTAACTACGTAAGAATGTTCGCAGTGGTCTTGAATAATGTGTTTTTATTGACAATTCAAGGAATAACCTTGAAGGAATTTGGTAGGTTGCGTTTTACAGACTGTAAATTGTCCTTTTCCGCAGAACTCCGATTTAGATTATCCGACTCGGGTGAGCCCTTCTGCAGACCTTACTCGGGTGAGTAAATGTTTTCTAGCTCGGTGAGATTCTCCAAAAGTTATCGCACGCGTGTACGAAGTCAGCAAACAGCAGCTCAGGGTCGAGCTTTTCTCCCGTCTAATAGACAAAATCCCAGTTTGGGCAATCAGTTCGATAGGAAGTGTGCAATGCAGCACAGTAGAAGCTCAGGCTGGAGCTTTATTTTAGCGTCTCATAGACGGAATCCCAGTTTGGGCAAACCGTTCTGAGTCCACGAACAGCTGTCGCGACTCGGCGCGTCTCCAGAGACGGGGTATCGGACCAAAAAAAACGAGAACGGTTTTAACTTCAGCCGGATAAGTTTGATCCCTTGGTCTCTTCTCTCTTCTTCCACCCCAAACGCTTTCGACTCTCGAAAGTTCCAGGGGGTTGTTGGCCCCCCTCTCTTTCGTTCGACACACTTGTCGGCTCGCTGTTGGCTGTTCAAAATCGGCTGTCCATAATAGGTTGGTTTTTTTCTCTTTCGCCGGTAGCTTTATTAGCGGACGGCGGCCCGAACAAAAAGCATCCGCGGGTTCTTGTGATGATGTTAAAGCAGCGGAAATGAATTTTCCCCCCTCTCTGGCCGGCCTCGCGACAAAGACCGTCGTTCCGACTCGGCCGAAATTCAATCCCTCGAACCAAGCCCGCTCGTTAACTCTCGCGGTCTGAGTTCATACGCGGCGTGACCTTTCAGCGTCTGGCTTGACCTCTTGTCAGTTTCTCCGACAATTGCTTATTTTTTCTTCCCTCGCCACAGACTTCGTCACAACCCAATACAATAAACACCCAATAACACGAAACTTGTGAACACAAATGTGTGCTTAGGACGAAGTTTCTTCAAAGTTTCACAATTCTGCCCCTTTCCTGAAACATAAAATTAATGTAGGCTTTTTTCTATCGATAATTTAAACAAACGATTTTGGTTAGCTGTAATAAAAAATCGTTTGCTGCAAAAGAAATAATTGCAGTTGTACTATGTTTTTAAAAGTCAAAATTATCGTCTTCGGCTTGAAAGGTTTGTCTTTATTCAAAATGGCGTTTTTAACGAAGCAGTGGTTCGAAGGCTATATTTATGCTCCTTCCGAAAAGAAATATTCATATTCCGTTATCCAAAAACTATGTAAGAGTTATGGTTTTGTAATATCTGAAGCGTCGATAGGTAATATCGTCAACAAGAAAGGGAAAAAACATTAAATTGGAGCCTCAAGTGGGACAAAAATTCCAAACAAGTATACAAGGAAGAAACGGACATCATCGACTATTGCAAAGGTACGTTGTTTAATGTTAAAAGAAAATCCCCCTAGTCAAAGGACAGTTGCAAAATCATTAAAATGATCGGTGTCCACTGTAAACAAAATGATAAACATTGATTTAAATCTTAAGAAAGCGAAAAAACGCAATATGCATCGTGTTTGTCCAAAGCATATCGCTGAACGCAGAACACGCTGCCGAATTTTACATGAAAAACACTTATCCAAAGAAAAATGGAAAAAAATTGGCACAATAGATGAATCATGCGTGTATTTAAATGATTGCAGCAAAAAAAAGAGCCATTTAATAACATAAGAGGGGAGAAAAAAATTAAGTACATGGTTCACAGAATAGAAAGAAAGTTTTTCTAAGGGATTCTTGATTGTTGCTTGTTTTTCATATAATGGCAAGTTAAAAATAAAGAGAGTGGAAAAAAATGTCAAGATTAACTCCAAATACTACCAGGAACATATTCTATCGCGAATTTTTCTGAATGAAATACCATCGCTTCACCCACAGTGCCATCAATCTGTGGAACTCCATCAAGACAAAGCTAGCAGTCACACATCAAAATCCATTGTAAATTTCCTAAAAGAAATGGAACAAAAAACCAGTATCAAGGCCATAACCTTCACTGATATCCTTACTAAATCTCCCGATGTATCACCTATGGATTTTTGTGCTTTCGGACTTTTAAAATCAGCATTATCCAAACGTCGTCCTACAACCCTTATAGGACTCTGGAAAGCTGATCAGGAGGAATGGGATAGGATACCTCTTCTGACACTTCAAAAGGCATTATTATCCTGGAAATTACGGTGTCAAAATATAGTTCAGAATAAGGGCTATGAAATAAAACATTTAAAACACAAGAATTTAGTTTTGTGTTTTAGTTTAGTGAATACAATATACATTGTCTAAAAAATGTGTAAACAGACTCTGTACAAAATTTGTGCGCGTGTGTACATTTTTTGCCCCCCAGCCCCACTTGTGAAATGTCTAAGTAGTAAGTACATGTTTCGCCTCCCCCTGGAAGAAATTCTGCAGGTATACCCTCTGTTTTTTTACGACTACAGCACTGGCTAAGACATATTTAAGGTGCACCTGTAAGGTAACTTACTGACCTAGAGGCTAACACTTTAACCACCAGACCGGTGGGGTCGGCTGTCTGTTGATGGACGAGGTATCTTATCAACCCCGCTCGGATGTTTAGAGAAACGGATTATAAAATTTTGTATGCGTGAGAATATGTGCAAACTCAAATCCAAATTTCAAAAGCTTTATTGTGTAGATATAATCTTAGAAATATCACGGACAGAAAAATTTGAGAACAAGTATAGTTTAAAGGCAATGTTTTCCAAAGGTGTTAATTGTAATGTCCATACTAATTATTTCAACAATGCAACTTCCTTTTATAAATTCGATTTTAAACAATTAGACGGGCACATCATATATCCATTGTATACACACAAATATACTGTTAAGATTTTTGCATTGTTTGATGGCATTGTTTTTATTTCAACATAACCACATCAAATTAAGAAAATCATAACTTGTATTTTTCTGTGGAAGAGCGAATTCAAATTTCTTTCTGCGAATTTATACGTTTTGCGAATTTTGATAATTTAATAAAAAAAAAGCGACAAAAGACGTTCTTAATTTGATAATGGCGAAGAAAGGCAACTTCTTGAAACCTTTAAAAACTAAAATCGTCAAGATAGGACATTGGCTCAGAGTTAGAATGTAAGTACCAAAACTCTTATACTAAATACTGAGGGTTTCCATCTTCAGTACGTGTTAAAATATAGTCATTTTTTAAACATACGTCTGGTACATTAAATTTTAACCTCCGACTGAATAAAAATGTGTTTTTAGAAAAAATTAAAATATTTTTCAATTTTTTAATCCGATTGTATTAATCCGATTAATTACACAAATTCAAATAGAGCGACAAATGTGAGAATAATTTTAAAAAATGAGAAATATTTGCGATTTATCCTATTCTGTAAAAGTAAATCTGAAGCTATAGAAAATAATCTGAAGCAATACGTGTCGCTCAGTTCCATTTTAATTTTCCTTTCAATGTTCTATTCATGTCAACATTCAAGTATAAAAATGTTCTTTTATAAGATAGAATTCCACCTATATGTAGCTGTTATAATGAATACTTCTGAAATTTGAGGTGTTTGAAGGGGGTCAAAAGCTATAAGTGAAATATAACTCACGTTTGTAAAAAAAACATGTATCTTTAAGCTTACTGATTTGTCTTTTACGTTTAGATGCAAACCAGGGAAACCAGGAGACCCAGACACCCAGGGTTTGTTGAACGATTTGAACGATGATATTTCCAACTTCGAGCCTTACGTAAATTACATCTCCGAGCCCGAGTTTCCTTTGCACCGCGGCTATGGAGAAGGATCATATAACTTCCATTACTCAGGAACCATTGTGGAATTTATAAACGGATGGCTTGAGGACAATCTCCGGCGATCTTGCATCGAGCCACACTATAATGTGGACGAGGTATTACAGCCTACCATCGTTGCCGATACCTTTAATGATATGGAATTAAAACGCACGGAATCTTGGGGATCTCTTTAGATGCACTAGTATTTTGAAGAGAGCAACCAGTATTGAACTGCAGACACTTGAATACTATTCCCGAGTGTTACACACGAATATGACTCACTATTATGACCCACGAATATGACCAACGAATATGACTCTCGAATATGAATCACGAATATGACTTACGATTACGACGACTCACGACTTTGAAAACTATTTGAGACTGACCGTGGTCTCCATAGTTTCTACCCATAAGGCTTTTGAAAGGAGCTTCAGCTGAGGGAGCTCCTGACAAAAGTCTTATGGGTCTCTTTTCTTTATACTGACCGTTGAATCCATAGTTTCTACCCATAAGGCTTTTGAAAGGAGCTTTAGCTGAGGAAGCTCCTGACAAAAGTCTTATGGGTCTCTTTTCTTTATACTGACCGTTGAATCCATAGTTTCTACCCATAAGGCTTTTGAAAGGAGCTTTAGCTGAGGAAGCTCCTGACAAAAGTCTTATGGGTCTCTTCTTTTTGGCTACAATTCTAAAACTAAGATTGAAATAAGCACATCTGAACCACTGTACCATAGAACCTAAACATTCAAAACATTTATATTTGATTTCGTTATTCTCTACAATAAATTTCTGGCTTACTCACCACCATGTCGTTTGTTTCAATTTACATAATGAGATACGCTTTCTAACATTTGCGATTTAATTTTAAGGTTTGAAAAGTGCTACGTGTTTGTTTTATTTAAATGCTAGTCACTGCGTGGTCAGCACGGCGTTGTACGAGAGGAATTTCCGTGGGGTCATGTGTGACCACTGACGTTCGCCATCATCCGGTGATTGCTACGTATTACGATTTGGTTTGCTTCGCAAATGAACTTAACAGGCAACGCCGTGATGGCCTCGAAGCGGCTATAATCAACAACAAAATCAAAACACTCTAGAACTTGTCATGGTTCTAAAGGCATTAGGACGAATAACGCTTGTGATATCAGAGGTGAAAAATCTCAAAATCCCCTTCATTCGAGTATGATTTCACAGTAGAGATAAGGTCCGGTGACATAAGGACACATCTCGAAACCTTGTGACGTCACACCACCTCCTTCCGAAGAGGGGAAAGAAGGAGGATGGGATGGGGTGCGAGAGGATAGCAGTTTAGGCGAGGTAAGAAACAACAGCTCGTGTGAAATGGTGTTTTTTGGCTTTTCTAAGCCTATGTATAAGTAATCCAAAGCAGATATACATCTTGCTCCAAATGTGTGCAATTTCATCTTTTTCGTGTTTTGTTAATTAAACGCTTTGTTTTTCTAAACAACGTTTGTTATTCTGTCTTCATAAGACAAACACTTTCCAATGACGACTAAAAATTGGAAAGCACGGAAGAGTTAACTCACACTAAATGCGGCGTAGATGTAGTAGATGATATGCTAAGAAAATATTCTGCGAGATGTGGAACTCGTAGGTGTCCTCTTCACGTTTTTTATAACGTCGTTCAGATTGCTGCACTCAATGTTGGTTAATTTTCAAGGAATCCCCGGGCTGCAAAATTGTATATAGATAATTTATTATTGCGCTCGGGGATGAACTACGAATGGGGCTTTGCACAACATGTGCCCCATTGTTCAAGTACAGACTAAGGATGCGACATCGATGTATTTAACATTGATGTATTGGAGTCGATGTTTTTGTAACATCGATGTTTATACTTGTCGATGTTTTTACGTTGTCGATGTTTTATTTTTAAATTAAAAAAGTACCGTTACAAAAATTTGAAAAATAACCAAGTAGCATAATTTTTATAATCAGATAATTGAACATACTTTTTGACCAAAGTGACTAAGGGTGAAGGGTCTGAAAAGTAAGGATGCGACATCGATGTCGATGTTTTATAAAAAACATCGATGTATTGGAGTCGATGTCGCATTACTAGTTGCTAAACCAGTTTTAAAAAATGGGGGAAAAAGTTTAAATACACGGAATTTTAAAAAGATCTATGGTTTTGCGGCTATGTATTATCAACATCGATGTTTAATTTTGAACCCCGATGTTTTGTTGTCGATGTGTGGTCGATTACTAGGTGCTAAACCAATTTTTTTAAGAAATGAGGAAAAAAATTTAAATACACTGAATTTAAAAAACATCGATGGTTTGGGGGCGATGTACTATCAACATCGATGTTTTAATTTTGAACATCGAAGTTCTGCTGTCGCTGTGGCAACACTAGTGATTAAACCAATTTTAAGAAATTGGTGAAAAAGTTTAAATACACTGAATTTTAAAAACATCGATGTTTTTGGGGCGATAAATTATCAACATCGATGTTTTAATTTTGAACATCGATGTTTTGCTGTCGATGTCGCATCCCTAGTACAGACCCCGAAACGAAAGAAATGTGCCTGTGAACATTACAAGGGAGGGACAGAGTAAGATTTCTGTCAGTTGTGAGGGATGCCAGAAACCAATTTGTAATATATAGGTTGATGTTACTGTCAAGCGTTCATATTATTCCACCTGCGCTAATGTCTATTGAACTTTGGAACACATTGTGTTTTTCCATAGTTTATGTTTTTTGTATTTTCACTTTGAAACGTGCTGTGTGTTATTTGTATTATTTGCATTTGTATCTTTTGTTTGTTTTCTTATCGCTTAAATCCTGCTAAAGAATATTGTGCAATATTATACATACATTCCAATATAGTAGTATAATATTGTATAATATTATACGTACATTGCTATATAGTATAATGTAATGAATGATACTATGAAATATTATGCATTACATTATATATTGCCATTTATTTTCATTTTTTGTTGCCATTTCAAAAGAATAACTTTTTAAGCAAAAAAAAAAAAAAAAATTAGCTCTGAAAACTAAAAAAAACTATAAAAACTCTTATATATTGTCATTTTAACATCCTTTATCAATTACAAAAATTAAGTTTGATATGGTTTACATTTCTTGTGAGGGTTAGTAAAACCTTTTAGGTAAGTCTAAAATCCGTCTGTTCTAGTGTTAAAATGTGCTACGTTAAATTTTAAAATTCGGGCTGGACACAAAATTTGCAAAAAAATAGGATTACCTGTGTGTCAAATTTCATTATTGTAAGTGCCATACATTCGTCAGGACACTGATTATAGTCCAACAGACAAATAAATACTTTCTTTTGTAATAGTAGAGATCTATTGCGAATGTTCTGGTTGGAAAGCCTACCCCAGATCTGGAATTAACATGTAAGGTTTGTATACATGTTCGGGAAAAATATGTTTTCTTCTCTAGCCTGCACAACCTACTGAGTCTAATAATCGTATATTTAATAATACTTTTATTAAATTTTTGCATCTCCCATAACACTGCTATTGCTTTGTTCGGTCTCGATCTGGTGAATGAGTTAACTGATAGACTACTCTGATTTTGAATTTGGCATAACGTCTCGACTGAATAGTTAGGTGTGGTAGGATGAGACGGAGAAACCATGAGGATTTTAAAACCACTCTGACCATTCTTACATTTCCTTCCTGAAGTATCGATATTAAGTGTCATTGTTTGTCTCAGTTAAAAAGAACCCAATTTTATGAATTGAAGCAATACGAGTGGTCAGATGATTCGTCATTGTTGAATTCTTGCCATTCTTAGCACACGTGTCATCCTGGCTCAAAGTATTTTACAACTGCGTTAGAAACCTGCTTGTTGGTAGGTGGTGTAGGTTCGATTCATGTTACATACCGGGTGAGCATTTCTCTTTTCTGGCGTGTTGTGTGGAGTTTTGCAAGGGTCCTGATTTGCCAAAATGATCTAATCAACGACCAGTAAATGATACATATACACAAGTAAAGTTTTGGGTATGTAGGTATTTTATTTATTTTTCCACTGGATCAACAAAACGGTCTATTGCCGACGATCCGAGATTAATACTATAGGGAAAGATCCAAAGAAAACAAAACGTCATTTTGAAGCATGGTCAGATCACGAAGCAACCCACTCTATAAACTTCCACCCCACTCCAACACGAAGACATTTGAGGCCACTGTGGATTTCATCGTGAGCACCAACCTCCTTCGTACACAACGGTCTATTTTTTAATTCGAACTCGCAACCCTCCTGTTGCCAAATGATGCTCTTCCAACTGTTCTACCGTTGCCGCAAGTCATGTTTAACTGACATAGAAGGGGGAAATACTTCTAGGGAGGAATCAAACCTGCGCTACCCTTGTGGGTTGCTAGCGCAGTAGTCAAATCCTACGAGATACTACGGCAACCTCTTCTCTCTAGTGTCAGCAAATTGTTCCTTGTGTGTATGCATATTATCAGACGTTAACTGTGTTGTACTTTGTATCTACAGCGTGTATCTAACGAAAATTGCGGGAATTGAGAAGTCACTTGAGTGGATTTGAGACCGGCCACTCTTTAAGGATAACAAGATTACCCATATCTACTCCGACAGCCTGTCAGCGCTTATGGCACTGAACGATCCAACCAGCCCTGTTAGGATGGTTCAAAATATCAAGCCTCTGTTCAAAACGATAACGAAATACCAGTGAGTCAAATTGCATTGGATTAAGGCGCACTTTGGATTCATGTGAAATGAAGCGGCAGATACCGCGGCTAAAAAGGCCACCAACAGTGAGGTAGTACGCATTGAAGAGGGTTGCTCTAACTCCTTAATTCGCAATAGCAACCTTCGGCTCCTTACGGAAACCTTAGAGTTACGCTGGAATGGAGAAAAAGTAAGCAGAAGAACGCACACGTTCTTCTCCACTCCACATCTCAAGAGGTACGTGTACCACCCCATAGAGTCCCAGTTACACACCGGGCATTGTCGCATTCCGGAATACTTCAATCGTTTCGGAAAGCAAGTCTCTGGCTTATGTCAGAGTGTAGAGGTGTGTGATTCACGTCACTACATATTCGACTGTAAATTAACAGTGCAGCTAAGAGGAGACCTCCTCTTCCTAAAAAAGGCTCATGAGACCACAGACGCAACCCTCTTATTTTCAAGGCCTTCCTTGCCTTGGGCAGCTTTGTGACAGAGAAGCTTACACCTCAATTACCCTAACTCTCTAAATTTTCCATAAGTGCTCCTCGGTAAGTTGGTGAGTATTTTTTCTTGTAAGTAAGGAAAGGAACATTGACTATTGGTTTGAGAAGGCGCTCGCTGGAGGCCCGTAGAAGAAACGCTCAAAAATGCTTTTACGGGACTGTCAAAATAGGAAAAACCATCTTGGCCCTAGGATGGATGCAACTGCGACTACAGTTGTAGATCAAAGATTCTGATATAAGTGGTTAGAACGAACGTTCTGTATTAGACAACCTTTAGTACCCAGGTACTAAAATCGCCGCACTAGGCAAAGCATCTTGCCCGAGATGTTCGCACTGTAGCTTGTTTGTTGGGGCAGATGCGAATTAGTGTTGAATCAACCCCAGGGTGAAGCAAACACTAACTGTCCCAAAGGTTTCCCACGGGACATATCAGTGTGAGCGTAGGGAGCGGACATTAACAGTTCCAATGGCTTCCTGAGGGACATGATTACCTTGGCCTACAAGGTCCAGAGCCGAAACAGACAAAACAAGATCTCACTTCTGCAGCTCGTTTTTAGGGGCAGATAATGGTTGATGTCCAATTCACCCTCGGGTGAAACTAGCTAATTCATTGGGGTAAAGCAATCATTAACCGTCCCAAGGGCTTCCTGAAAAACAAAATTACCTTGGATTCCAAGGTTTACCGACTCGCTGGGGTCGACCACGTTCACGTCCCGACTTAGCCCTTCAAGGCGGTCAGAGGATTTTTTGAGCGGAGCGTCAGGGGCCTTTTCCTCTCTTTTTTTGCCACTTGAGGACCTCCCTTGGCAAAATTGTGCGATCTGATATATCCTAAGTTAAAGATGACACGAATGGGGAGCGTTCCTCCGTCGAAGAAAGAAATAGGGCCCTTGAGACATGAAACTCAACCACCCCTTGTAGCTTAATGAACCCCTTCTCCGAGATTTCCTCTTTTACGTGGATTCACCATCGATGAGGAAAACGGCTGGCGAGTTTATGACCGGATGGGGGTGAAGGAATGTGTTAGTTCCTCTGTTTTGAACTATCGAGCGTCGTAAAAACAGAGACTGTAGCGACCGAGACGAGTTCACGGTTCGCGGCACTCAGGAAAACAGGTAAAGCCGTAGGCGCTGGGAGTACAAAGCTCCATCGCAAAAGGTAAGAAGAGGAAACGAGAGGCGAAGAACATTCCATGAAGAGGACGCGGTTCATTGTTTACGTTTTTGGTACAAGTTGTCGTTCTTTTTATGTCTTTAAGTTAATAAATTGTTATGGTATGTTTATAATTCGATTGGTTTAATTTAAAAAGCCATATCACGTTTGGTTCTGTCTCCTCAAAAAGAGAAGAATTGTTGTACTTTTGGACGTGAACGGACCCAAAGCTAGTCTGCTCCAATGAAACGGTGGGAAAGAAACCCTTTTTGTCACCTTACGTATTCAGCCTCGAAATTGCCTTAAACTGTTAACTTTGTAAATATGTTAAATATCAAATTAAGTGTGTTGTACATCTTAAAGCTGTTTTTAATTCAATGCAATTAATAATTTTTAATTGAATACCTGAATGTGCTAAGGTTAGGTACACAGATATTATTTATAGATCAAAGCTGTTGAGATATACAGTGTGTTTCTCAAACGATGGGCAAAACTTTAAGAGGTGATAGTACACATCCAAACAAAAAGCTTTCATCAACGAATGCATGGTTGGAATTAGTACGCAAAGTTGTTAAAGGGTGCCGAAGGTGTAGTTATAGGAGACATAAACACACAAGAAAATAAGTGGCAAAAGCAAGTTTAATTACACGTGATTACAATAAGTGTTCAAAACAGTGACCGGCAGTGGCTATGAATGAGGTAAAACGGCGAAGAAAGAATTGGCAAACTTTCTGAAAAACGCCAGGCATATCGCGTTCTTCTCCTGCAGCGGTCGAAAGTCTGGCGACGAAATCTTCTGCATATTTAACGGAGGTCTCATACATAAAATCCTTTAGCTGTCCCCACAAAAAGGTATGATTATATGAAATATCTGGCGAGCGTGGTAGCCAAGCAACAGGACCACCTCGCTCAATCCACCGATTCAGAAAATTTCAATTCAGATATTTTCGCACTTCTTGTGCATAATGGACTGGTGCTCCATCTTACTGGAACCACATTACATTCTGGATATGTGTGGGAACGTCCTTCAACATGTCTGACAGCACCTGTTGCAGAAACGTGAGTTATTTTTTCTTGTCAAAACGTTTTGGCATAAGATAAGGTTAGAGTAGGTGGTCTCTGATTATTCCTGCGCAAACATTGATAGAAAAGCGCCGCTGATGAGCATTTGAATAAGTGACATGTGGATTTATATCCGCCCAAACATGTTGATTGTGGGTGTTAAATGCACCTTCACGTGAAATGCACATTCATCCGTGAAAAGCGAAGTTGCCGTTAAATCTGGATTTGCAACGCTCTTCTGCAGAAACCAGCGAGCGAATTCCACATGACGAGGATAATCGTTTTGAGTCAGTTTCTGAACTCGTTGAACACGATAAGAATGTAAACGTTCTGCCTTCAGTACTCGTGTCGTGGATTGTGATACATGTAACTAACTGTCTAGCCACTGCTCGGGTACTTGGACTTGGCTGACCAGCCACCAGACCCAGAATGGCTTCTGTGGTGAGGATGAGTTTAGATGAAAATAAGTCGGTCCTAAATGTATGTGGTGATAGTTAGGGGGTAAGAAAAAAGATGAGTTGAGTTAAAAAGATGTTTGTTAAATCTTACTACTATAAAGGTTATATAAATAAAATAAATTGGCCGTAATTGACAAAAAAAATGTCTCGTGAAAGGCAAAGGGAATGTTGGACGAAAGTCTGACTTCAGAAAGAAGATTTTATGAAGAGGGAATCATAGGATTATGATTTTCGCCACCACGAAGTTGTCGCAGTGGGATATCCTGGACAGGCTGGAATCAACTGCGAAGGAAAGTCACAACGCAATACCGGAGAGTCAACATATTCTTTATTTCTCTACGAAGGGACCGCTTGTCACTGTGTTCGACTTCGATGCTGGAGTTATGGAATTGATAATTGCTTAAACTTCAGTGAGTATCCAAGGGTCCTCATCTGAGTGTCGGGTCGGTTTCAAGAACCATAGAACGACTTTGAGGAGGAGAGAAGATCATAATTTTTGGGGTGAAAACACCGCCGCGAACCCAATCAGTAGTATCACTCTAAAAAAAAAGGGGGTAAGGGGCTCCTTAGCAGAAAAACCAGTCTTTTCGTCCTCTTTCCAGGATCGCCAAAAACAAATGTCACCCCAATGCTAAGGGGGAAATTAACGACAATAAACTATATATAGCACGCGTGAGAAAGACAACCGGGGTTATACTTTCATCCCAACAGAATATTCAAAAACCTCAGGAAGAAGAGAGCCAAATCGCACTAACATCTTCCGGTAATAAAGAAGTAGAGTGGTTGAAGGTTATGGTAGGGTGGATTTGACCTTGGAAGGTTACCAACTGTCAAATCAGTGTGGACAATGTAGAGATGATCGCAAGAGATAGGGATCGCTGTCCGCTAAACTAGATAACACTCAAACCAGAATTCCAAGAAGGAAAAAAGCCTGAGAAACCCAATATCTACTTACAATATTTTCGTAGTTAGGAAGCCGGGAATGGGAACGAAAAAAAAAACTATGCAGGGAATTTTTTGATCTCATTCTTTTTCCAAAAAATCCAGGGTGGAATGGAAAATAGTTATAACATGTGGGGAAATGTAAGCCTTCACCACAGCCTCTTCCACGACTGACGTTCTGTCCGTCTTTACACGACCTGCATCCGATCGTGAATAGAGAAAGGATCCCGTCTTGCACAACTGTTGGTGCAAGCGCTCAAATGTTTTACGGTCGGGCAATCGCATGTTGGGAAACCTCTTTTTGTACAATAGTTGAGCCTCTGAGCCAATTCCATTTGCAAGTCCGTAGATAAAATGCATATCAGCCTTTTCCTTATAACAGAAGGGCAACATCTTCCGATATGTTCCTTACATTAATATGACAATTGGGCACTCGGATTAGCGTTTTTTATGTGTCAATCGAGGGGAACATTTGCAATAAATCGCAACAAGAATGGAGCTTTAACATTTGCAAGGATCAAGTTTTCAAATGCGCGAACATCTTTGCGCTTTGTTTCGGACCATGCATTATTTGATGAAAGTTGTTTGTTTGGATGTGTTATACCACCTCTTAAAGTTTTGCCCATCTTTTATGAATCAATCTGTAGAAATATTCTTTATTTTGATATTCTGATGCGTAGGAGTGTTTTAGGTGGAGTGAGACATACAGGGCGTAACTATCTAAAGAACTGTTGGAGCTTAACTGGAACAAAAAGGGCTATTGAGGATGGTCCGAGATCTATCTACAAGGGAAAGTTTCTACTACAACGCCTTGTCGTTTTCAGCCAAATTCAGTTTACACCGGAGCTTGCACCACACTCTCTAAACTTCCCCAACGTAAATATATTTGATACCACATCATATTTTATGTATGACAGCGCCCCGTACACGGTCTGTGCTTGGATAGAGTTTCTAACTCGTAACAATTGGATTGAGAGCCTCCAGTGACAAATTTACCTACCAAAAATTATTTTTGGGTAATAGAGCTGAAATTTCATTTTGAAATAATTCGTTTAGTTGGTTTTTAAGCCTTCTTATGACGTAAATACACTATTGCGTCAATCAGCACCAAACACAAGATAACGTCAATTAAAAACTGTCTCTAAAGGGGGTTTGAACGGGCGAGAATCATCGGCCTTCGTGAAGGAGGATTTTCTTATCGCGCAATAACATCTCGTGTGCAGTTTTCAAAGTGATGCGAGTTTGGAAACAGTGGAGCAACGAGCACCGGACAACTCGAAAAACTGGGAGTAGACGACGTAAGATGACGTCAGCGCGCGATGACAGACACCTGCTAAACATGGCGGTAAATGACCGTAAAGCCTCCAGGCAGTTGGCAGCACGGTGGTCTACTGCTACAGGTGTACTAATGTCGGCTTCGTCAATTCGTCGACTTCTGCTGCACCGTGGACGGCGTACAGGGATTCTTTTATATAAGATCCCCTTCACGTCAAACCATCAAGGGCTGCGTCTGTAATGGGATCATGAGCAGAGAGTCTGGCCGGCTGATTGGCAACAAGTTGCCTTTTCTAACGAATCCCGCTTTAATTGGTGGAACCATGATGACTGCATTCGTGTTAGACGCTATGCTGGTGAACGCTGCCTTCTAGAGTTCGTTATCGAACGTCATAGTGGCCGAACACCAGAAGTTATGGTCTGGAGTGCGATTTCGTATCATGGACGATATCAGTTCGTACGAATTGAGGGTAATCTGATTAGCAACAGGTACGTTCGTGAAGTGCTAGAGCCCGAAGTCGTAACCTTCCTTCAAGCCATTCCTGGAGCTATATTTGAATAGGATAATGCACGTCCACATGTTGCAGGGAATGTTCGAAACTTCATTTCAGCCCAACACATGCAACTTCTTCCTTGGCATGCTTTATCGCCGGATATGTTGCTTATTGAGCACATGTGTGATTTGTTTGGTCGGCGTCTCGCTCGTGATCCGCGTCTTACGGCTTCAAAAGACGAAATTTGGGTGCGCATACAAACAATATGGAATTGTCTTCCACAAGAAGACATTCAACATCTGTTTCACTCCATGCTACGTCGTATAGCAGCAATTATTGCAGAGCGTGGTGGCTACACCAAATACTGATTTCAGACACTTATTATTGTTTTTTTGCTTTGAAAATGTATTCATTATTCATTTATTTGAACTAAAACAAGCCGTTTGTGTATTAAAATTGCATTTAATTCTGATGACTCCTTCATGGTGTTGCATTTTTACAAGCAGAGGTATATATATATATATATATATATATATATATATATATATATATATACGCATACTACGTGAAAGAATGGTCGCATGAAGACATATTCATAGTAAAACTAAGTGCAAGACCAACCACCGAAAATTCGTCAGCTTTACTGAAATCAACTTTACTGAAAACTTAAAATCAACTTCAGCAGAAGTGTGACGAATATGAAATGGATTACATGGTTGGATACAACATATATGCATGTTTGCGTCTGAAGTAAATTGTAGAAGCAATGGAGAAGTTAAATTGGTATTACATTTTTTCCCCCGTACACTTAAATGATGCTAAGATTCTTTTATGAAAAAGAATTAATAATGACTTTTCAGTCAACATGTTATTAATTCAACCCGAGCAAACTCGGGTCTTTCTGCTAGTTTATTCATAAAATTGAGAGCACGCGCTAGAGAGTTTGCAATGTTTTCAGAAGAACCGGCAAATTCGGTCGTCGTTTCCATAGCAACAGTCGAATATGAAAATATTAAGAAGTACTATAACAACAAACAACACGGATTAGCTAAAACATTTAAAAATATGATAAGATTTCCTAGGAATTTAAACAATATGTTATGCTAAAATATATTCTTGTTCATGTGGAAATGAGATGTTTTGTTCTTGACATTTTTTAATACATTTTGTTTTTATTTACACTATATTTCCGTGTGTGAGCAGAGAATTTATGGTACATTTTCTACAGCTAACTGAGGTTGGCTTGTATGCGTATCCGCAAATCTTACAAAAAAAGTAAGCAATTTTCTCATGCGCAATGTATTCTCGTAAGCAATTTACTCATGCGCATGCGATAAATATCGCAATGGGAAGGGAAGTGAACCTTCAAATAACTTCGTACAATCCAGCAGCGATCCAAATGGGGATGAATTGTGAAGCAATCCCCTCCCCCTCATTGTTGAAAAGTATACTTCGAGGAGCGAATTAAATAT
The DNA here is from genome assembly GCA_947359465.1 of Metellina segmentata. NCBI lineage: Eukaryota > Metazoa > Arthropoda > Arachnida > Araneae > Tetragnathidae > Metellina > Metellina segmentata. The sequence goes on from OX375879.1 coordinate 31,194,254, forward strand.
GATTACGCAGCAATCATCGGGGGTTGACGAGCGTTAGCGAGCAGGAGGAGGAGCCCCTAGTTACTTAAAACATAAAAATGAGTCTCATATAAATGAAATTGTACAACTTAAATGGTTACCTTATTTTTAACACAACAAGGAATGAAATGTGTTGGTAAGTGCAACGCAATAACTTTAAACCCCAAATTACTCATATTAATTGAATTGATAATAGCGAGATAGAAAAATTAGAAGTATAGTATAAAAGGAAATATTTTTAAATGTTAGTTACAGTCATTTTTATCTTTTAGTTTTATATTAAGTATATTAATAGACCAAAATTAAAGTTCCATTTTTTTAGTACAAAGTAAAATTATTTTCCTGCTGATCTGAATTTTTAAAAATAGCAATGTTTGTAGATGCCAAAATGTTACTTTGAACAAATTAATTAAATTCAATGAAATAAGTCTGCCCCATATGTGTGACAGAAAAACAAATTGAAAAATGAGCATTTTGTACTTGATACTCTATACTTATTAAAATAATCATATCTGGCAAGAAATTTAAGTTATATCTATTCATAAAAATTAAAAGGTATCCAACTTTCTCGAACACCCCATACAGTTGACTTTGGGAGAAACACGGTTTAATGAGATCGAGTCTTACGACTTTCAGCGATTGTAATTGTGCCTTGTTGATGCTCGTAGCGAAACTTAAACGAACCGGGAAATGATGTTCTTTAAATCTGAATGTGATATAAAAAGGGATGATTGATAATCTACCAGTGAATACGTCTTCGCTTGTGCCATGTCCAGTGATGATGGTGGCTTCACTAATATTAGGCATGAGTTTCTTGACAGAGGCTCAGTCCGTTGCAGAGTGAAGGAAGATTCAGATTTGTTTGAAGCATATTCGGTGCCCCAATCTTCAGCTCCAATATGTGCGAGAGTAATGCAGATGGCTACAATGTGTTTGACAACTCTGTTGTGTAGTTTCGATAATTTTGTAAATTTGAACACTACCGGGAAATTCTTGCAAGAGTTGCTTTTTGATGACATTGACATCTTCGTTTCTTGGGGCAATAATTGCCTTTGGCACAGCTATGCGTGATCAGTAGACTGCTGTACCACATTTGGAAACACCACCTCTTTTAGCTCTTTTGTTTTCATACTCTCTATGGTCCGAAGCAACGGCACCATTTCCCACTCGAAGTAGGTTAGCTGCAAATTGCTGGGCGGAGGGATCACCGGTGACATGAACTCACATGTTTGTTGACAGTCCAAGTCTGTGAATGCCATTCCAAATGTGAGATGATTTCAACAGACGTGCATTTAATCTGGCCAACCGAGGAATAACAGGAAGTGTCTGTCGAAAGTTGAAAGCCGACACCATAGTGACGCCACCCATTGTGCCATTGTTACGTTTGACGTTTTTCAACGTGACATCAAGTGCTTAAATGCAGCTTTATGGGTCGTAGTACATTAATCCCACACAATGAGCTTGGAATCCAATATAACTTTGTCTTTCCCTAATTTCTTGAAATGCTAAACGTAGGACTGCACGCTTGACAAAATTAACTTTAATTTGAAAGCTGAGTGAGCCCTCCTCCCCCCGTAAAACGAGTTGCAGCAATGCCCGGCGAAGCAACAGCCAGGGCGATCTTGTTTCTCTGTCGCACTTTAGCCAGAAGATTGATGAAAAAGGTTTACTCGTAACATTAGGAGCATCCAAAAAATACACCTAAACATATAAACAAACAAAAACATAAAGCAAAATGTTTAAAAACTGTTTTAATCTGCTGACGAACTGCATGCAGAATGTTAGCTGTAATGAATATGACATTATCACTTTACGCTGTTGTGGATTGACCCAATTTAATATATTGGTCCAACGTCTGTGTAAAAATGTTAATGTTTACACTCACTGTCAAAAGTTAAGCACGAAGAGAAAAATGGTAATTTACAGAAGCCAATCTGAATATGAGAGGCTGTAATTTTCTGCAGAGGTAGACTCTGCAGAGGTCACGGTTTCGTGTTGAGAAATATGAATTTAAACTGGTACAGTATATCACGACACTAGGCACGGGAGTGTGTGTTGGTGTTAGTTAGTCAGTTATTTAGTTGAGATATATTAAAAAAAAAGGCAGTTGTCTAAGAAGCCAGCATTGTGAAAGGTAAGAGCTTTGCAGTCATTAACAAGAAATGTTGTTTAAATACAAAACAAATAAACAAAATCGACATTAATAGAGTATATGACGACCCCTCATCATCATACAAAATTTATTGCCTGTGACCATGCTTTCCATGTGGTGATCAACCACCCAAGAGTCAAGTAATCGCCATTCATCCAGTGGACCAGTTTGCAACTCTGTGAGAGTAGCTGGGGGTGGCAAACGAGCAGGCAGCACGGCCGAGGGAATCGCAAAGTTTTTCAATGGGACTAAGGTCGGGCGCATGGCACTACATATTTTATTTTTCATGACAGCAAATTTGGTTTTTAGGCCATAAAAGGTCAAAAAGGGGGCAAATTGTCTAATGTAGATAGTAAAAATGTTTTTTAATTGCCTCACAGGCACTATAAATACCATATAATTTACTATTCGTCTGCGTGTAATAAGTTCTGCGATATAGTCGGCGTTCAAAAAAAAAATTAGTATATGCATTGTAAGGGACCTGGCTCCTAATTTTACTAATTTTTGTCAGCCCCTGGTAAGGTGAGTACGCCGATGAAACCATACGCGCAATCCCTTCCAATGTGTTCAAAAACTCTGTCGAGTAGTTTACAGCCTTATCTGTATCACACATAATGTAGATAGATTTGTAAATTAGAACACTACCGGGCAATTTTTTTAAGAGATCCTTTTTGATGGTATGGAGATCTTTATTTCTTGGGAAGAAATTGCCCGCGCGCGCGTTGCACAGCCATGCATGATCATTGCTTTGCTACAACTGCAATATATCGATCTTCCGCTGGGGTTGTAACCCTTGGGCGGTTGGCCACAGGTCTTCGGACAACCGTATAGCGAGGTTTGGGTGCATAGTTTTATTTAATTTGATAATTTATGCAACGTATAAACTTACAAAAGCATAAACTTTAACTTTGTATATATATTTTTTAATTTAGCAATTTTTGTGTACTTCAGTTTTCGTAAAGCAACTATTCCATCATTCATATAAACATCTCTCAAATGTGCATAGTGTTTCTCTCTCAGAGTCCTCTGATTCAGTCGTATGCACAACATCCTTTCCGATTCAATCTTGGAATACTTGTCTATAATAAATTCATGGAACAGGTACCTGTCTTATAGGAAACCAAATAATACAAAAGTATAATGATAGATTAATTTTTAAATGTTCTACATTAAATTTCTAATTCGGATTAAATATTGCTATACTTTTCAAAAGACATCTAAACCAAAATGATAAAAAATAGCTTTACAAAAACCGAAGTACACAGAACCAAACAAAAAATTGCATATAGGAAAAAAACCAAATATTGCAAACAGGAAACAAACCAAAAATTGCATAAGGGATCAAAATTAAATATCGCTAAATTAAAAAAAAAAAGATATCCAAATAATCCAGACTAAAATTTAATATACTTGTAAAATTATAATCCAAACTATCGTACTCTAAAAAAGAAACCATAACAAACAAAGTATTGAATAACCGTGATCCAGTTCCAAGAATGGAGGGAACACAGTTAATTAAAAGATACTTATATAAAATATTATGATAGTCCAAACACAAGTTAACACAAACTAAAATTGTTTTTAAAAAAGCAATACATTTTTATAAATGAAGCACAGTAAATACCAATTCCGTAAATTCAACAGTCAAGACCGTTTGAAGACTGTTGCTATTCGGAGGAAAACAATAATAACTAAGCATCTCATTAAATTCATTTTATTGTTCTGGATTAAATATTAAAATTCAAGCTGGACTACAAAATTGCAAAACATTCGGAATACCTGTGTGCCAAATTTCATTATTGTAAATGCCATAGATTCGTGCCATGCCGAACAGAGAACACACACTTTCTTTTATAAAGCTACAGACTAGCGACTGCATGGTCAGAAGGGCGTTGCCTGTGACAGTTATTTATGTGGGGTCATGTGTGACCACTTACCCCTCCAATCCCCTGTTATTGCTATGTATTCCCATTTGGTTTGCTTCGCAAACGAACTCTACAGGCAATGGCCTCGAAGCGGCTATTATTAACAACGTAAATCAAAACACGCTAGAATCGAAAAAAAACAGGGTTCAAAAGAAAACGTTTGTGACGTCAGCCTACAAAAATCGCAAAATCTCTTCCTTCATTCGAGATAGTATGACGTCACATTCCTGAAAGAAGGACGAAAGGTGAAAAAACTAATACATTAATTTTAAAAGTTTTTATATTAAATAATTCGGGCAGGACACAAAAATCGCAAAACATTAGATCTACTGTGTGCCACAATTAATATTTTAAGTGCCATATATTCATCAGGACACGGATTACAGACAAACAGACAGACAGAGAAATACTTCCTTTTATAATAGTAGAGATATATTGCAAATGTTGTGGTTGGAAAGCGTACCAGATCCGCCTTTTACATGCGAGGTCTGCAATACACGTTCCGGAAGAAATAATTTTGTTAATAAATAAAAATATTTTTATTAATTTTATATACATATCTCCCATTACACTGTTATCGCGTTGTTGGATCTGGTGAATGAGTTAACTGAAAGAGTACTCTTATTTTGAGTGTGGGCAAAACGTCTCGATTGAATAGTGAGGTATGATGGGATGAGATTATAGCATATCATTATAGTTAAAAACTACCAGTTTTTCTCTCTACTTGTAATTGGAATTGTTTCTTAAAGTTAATTTCAGGAGAGAATGAAGAACAATTAATTTAACAAATATAATTTAATAAAATGAACTTAAATGTGGAAAATACTAAACATTTTATAGTTCCGCACTTGAAGAGATCCCATGAACGTCTGCTTTAAGTTTCAGTTCGTGTATATCTCCAAACGCTCTGCATACTTATGACGTCGCGGACAGCCATGCCGAAGACAAAACATCAGATCACTGGCGACGGCAAAGGATCAACACTGAGAAGGCTCCAAAGGTAGCGACATCCTCCCACCTTGAGTTCGTAACCTGTAAGAACTCAACCATTTGTCGTGGCTCACAAGCAGAGTATCTGAACAGGTTTCACTGCTCTCCCGCTCCGAGTGACAATCGCTTTGGGTGACTCCTGGTGTTCTTTGACAGGAACAACTTTACCATCAATATTGGTGGCATCTGGATGCTGTATATCTCTCGGAAACTTACTCCTGAAGAAAGGACCTGATGTCTCATCTGATAATTCCAAGGAATAAAGACGTTGAAGAAGACGTATTATAGTTCCGGATTTGGTTTTTATTTTCACAACTCTGACTATTCCATCTCTTCCAGGAAGGACTTGCACAATCCGCCCTATCGTCCATTGTAAACGTTTCAGATTGTCTGAACCAATGAGCACTATGTAACCAACAGAGATAAGTTTCGAGGTTTCCGAAGTCTTTCCGTGATGTTTTAACTGTCCAAGATATTCTAGTCGAAACCTTTTTCTTTCATCTTCACGTACTTTTTGTACGTAACGGTATCTTTTACGCATATAGGTGACATCTACACTATCAATATCAGGAACACCACTTTCTATCGTTTCCTGCAGAAACATAAAAGGCGTTAAAGCAATCAAATCGTTTATATCTTCAGATAAGTAAGTTAAGGGTCGAGAGTTAATTAGGCTTTTAGTATCGCACAGCACTGTGTTTAGTTCTTCGTAATTTAACAAAGACTGCCCTAATATTCGGCGTAAAACTTGTTTGAGCATACCAATCAATCTCTCCCGCCATCCACCCCACCAGGGTGCAGATGGAGAAAAGAATTTCCAAGTTATCTTCATCATAGATTCAGACTTTATTTTTAGCCAATCTACTTTGCAAAGTTCGCTGTGTGCTTTTACGAAATTACTGCCATTATCACAATAAATAATAGTGAGTCTCCCTCTGCGAGCTATAAATCGTCTTAGTGACTGCAAGAAGGCTTCCGCTGTCAAGGAAGTAATTAATTCCATGTGCACTGCGCGACTGCACAAGTGAATATAACTATACAGGATTTTGTCCCATATTTCAAATACAGCGGTCCGGCTAGAACAACACCCAAGACTTCAAATATCGTTGCATTCCTCACTTTATCTTCAAGTAAGGAAGAGGCTCTTGGTTCTGGATGGGTCACTGCAAATCGTTTGCATCGGACACATTTCAAGATAATTTTTCTGCTACGCAAAATCCAATAACTTTCTCTTAGCTGGTTCATCAATATCTGGACTCCAGGGTGTCCTAGTTCTTTATGCTTACTGTCTATAAGCATATGCACTTGTAACATGAAGATCATATTTGTCTTATTTTTAGAATGTAGGTAGATAATTATAGTATAGTATGGTTAGACTATTGGGATTGTAATAATTTAGGATGAGTTGAAGTGGTTCCTTACTTACTAAAGTATTAGCAAGATGACTTCAATAACAATAACCCTAGGTTTCCCATTAAAAAAATAAGGTGACTTCTTCAATAAAAGATCAAGAGATAAATAAGATTTTGATACGACCTGTGGTTCTAAGATGACATTAAGACCTGTGGTTTTAAGATGACATTATCTGGTTCTTCCAGTATTGAGGATAGTCTTTTTCTGATGAGGAGACTGGATTCGAATCTGGAGTCAGGGGAGTGTTGAACTTTCGCGACTAGTCGGTAATGCAATGGGGACAGTGGAAACGACGGCCACTTCCCAACTTTAGTTATGGGGTGAAGTAATAGGATTTGACATTACTTCAGATGAAGTAGCATATAGTTTCTTTGAAGAAAAATATTGGCCGGGGTATTTTGATTCAGACAATATAGAATCCAAACAAGATGGTTGAGTGGGAAACAAAACTTGCTTTATTATAGTAGGAGAAGAAATTTCTGTTACATCAGCTTCCCATCAGCAAGGGTCCATGCGTCTATCAGTCGATATTTTTTTTTTGAAAAAAAAAGGAGGTGCATCATTCAAATGGGAAATCTATCGTTTAGAGATCCTTGTTGGAGTAGGGTCTCGGCAAAAAAATACACGGAAAATATAACAAGTAGAAAGTCGTTCCGGAACGGATTTAACCGAAACCTCTACTCCTCAAAAAAATTGAACTAGAGGTAACTGCGGGATCAAAACAAAGAATTGCTGAAGAAAGAAACGAATGTTGATAAAGGAACGACCATTTCCTTTAGGAAGATTGGATCAGTCAGATGGTAGAAAGGGATGCTCCACGGGAGTTGATTCGGTTCCCCTCATCAACCTCCCTTTCCCTCTATTTCTTGATCCAGCAGTCACCCCGAACAATCCAGGCAGCCACAGCAAGTTTCGTCTTTTGACGATGATGAAAAGTATGAGTCTGAGGAAAATCACGCCAACACCTGTTCTTATGCGTTGAATGGAAACTGCGATTTTGTTGCCAATTATGTTGCCAAAACTCCATTTTTGATGGTTTATCTCCATCCGAAATCCAGTCAAGAACCGCCAAGTGGCAACCCCACTTTGCGTCCTCCCTGGGTCTGAATGAATGAAATTGAATAAAGTAGATTATAAAATCAATCCTTCATCATATCGACTAGAAACAAGTATCGACAAGAATGAAAGTATGAAAATGACCACAAGGTCTTAAAGCATATTTTGACAGATGTTCAGAAGCCGTACGATCAAAATTGATGAAGTTAATTACCCTTTTGATAATTGGATCTATGAATGAAAGTTGGCGAGGGGTTGACCCCTAAATTCGCCCACTTTTTCTCGGAATTGGCCGTCTCTTTGACTGTTGTGGGTAGAAGGAATGCAAGGAAATTCCAGCTTGTAGCGTTGTACTTTTCCGTTGGGAAAACGAGTGAGTTTCAGAAAGCGTTCGTTTCCGTGAGTTTAGGGGTGAATCCATGAAAATTGGTGTTGTCTGTGTGATTTTTAGGTTCGGTGTAGGTGCGGTGATGATTATGAATGTAACGTTTTCAATTAACGTTACATCCTCCCCAAAGACACGGAAAGAAAACAATTTAGGAGGGTGATGATGATGAACGCATGAACCCAACTAAGATAGTGAGGTGAGTAACATGAATGAATACAGGGGGTTACAAAAAGATGCGACATGTGCATCATTGTTCAGTTCCATGTGCTGAGTGAAAGGATTGACAAAAAAAATAGCATATATTACTGGTAACAATAAGATAAACACAATAAAGCACAACGTACTTGGCATAAGTGGCAAGCTGTGGGCAAGACAACGTGAGTGGAAAAAATTTGTTGTAATAATGTAGCCTGTATGTGTTACAACAATCCAGTGAAGCAAATACCTTGCTAGAATTTATGCGTGAAATTGACACTGCGACAAGCCTGCTTAAAAGAAAAAAAATTACAAGGATATGGTGAAAAAAATTTTAGATGAAGGAAACTACATTACCAACAATGAAAGCGATGTGTGGTTCCACGAGGGAAATCTGGCCAGGTGACTCTGCATGGAACGTTGTACGACCAGCGTACAGTGCATAACGCAGTAATTGCCTGTAATGTATGGTGAGTGATGATAAAAATTTTAGATTAGATTTGGATTTTTATCTAAATGATTCGCGAAGAATTTGTAGAAAGAAAAGTTGAATCTAAATGGGCCCACTAATAAGCACGACTGGTCGCATAGTGTAGTGTTTACATAAAATGCAAAAAAATTGGGAATATTTCGTAATTAGTCTGCACATGTGCATGTTATTAAAACACAGTTCTGTGATTCACTATTAGTTAAAAATTTTAGATAAAAACCATGAGATAGTGAACCTTGAAAATATAATTAAAGCATGCACATACACAAACCATGGTGTTAGTAACTCCAAATTTGCATTAAAGGTGGTAGATAAAAACAGCTTTGGTATATAAATATGAATTAACACATTGGCAACAACATTATCCACAGAACGCAATTCATACATAATGATTTTGGCATTAAAAATACGCGTATATCTGTTGAAGCTACTGGCATTTTAGTTCAGTGTTCAGGTAAGCACATTAAAGAACTAACTTTTTGCACATGAAAACTTTGTTTTCATAAGCCACTGGCATTTTTCTTCAGTACTTAGTTAACAAGATAAGATGATTTTGGTATATCAACTTACGAGTTGCTGGCATTTTCCTCAGCACTCATGTGACAACTTAAAAAGTTATTGTTTACACAGAAACAATAAGTAATGTCCTATAAAGTTTCGTTGCCAAACAAAACAACAATATGCTAAATTCTAACCAATACATATGTAATATTCATAAAAACAAATACTAGTGCCACTTGAAATTTTGTTGTACTTTTGATTGACAGTAATTTACATAAATGTAAACTCTTCACAGTCAAACAAAACTGCCTGTAGCCAAGAATTACTAATGTCAATTGACACATAATGTTGTAAGAAACGTATATAAAGATACATTTGCCATTAATAAAAAACAAAAATTGATATAATAAAGGAAGAAAAAAAATTATGCTGATAGCATAATATGTATGTATGTAATACAACAATCCAAAAGTAATGTCCATTATGAATAATCTTTAAAATTGTTGGTACTAAGCAGGAGTTAAATATGTGAAACATATAGTTGTACCAGGAACGTATATAAGAACGTTTGATGGTGACATTACGCAGAAAAAACTAAAATGTCATAACAGTCACATGCCCATAATTGTACGTAATATCAGTAATGACCTAAAACGAGGATGTAAGTACCTCGGACATTAAAATTAACCTGAAAGGTTAAAATATAATACTTTTTTTTAAAACAGTATTTGGTAAAATGGATTACGCAGATAATTTGGTATAAAAATATGCCAAATGATTTTGTGTCAATTTTAAAAAGTAAAAGTTAGTTTTTGGTGTTATTTTCACTTCTGCATTACACATTTTTGCAAAAGTAGCAAGAACACGATGGGTGTGATTGATTGTTGCAAACATTTTGTTTGAACACACGACATATACACTAACTTAAAGTACCAAAAGTTACAATTCAATGTAATAACTGTTGAAAAATGACAACATTATTTGTGTGAATAAAACAGGGTACTGACATGTAAATAATGTCCAACATTTGAGTTATAAGAGCGGGTAGTGTGCAAAAACCATATGGTGTTTAAAGGTTTTAGAAATTGTAATCTTGAAAGTAAAGCCACTTGATGTAGCGTATGATAGCGTTCACGAACATAATTGCTTATCATTGATTGATAAGTATGATATTATGACATGATAATGTAATGACGGTAAAAATTGCACAAATTGATTGCACGGCCCTTGTACAACATTTACAACAAAACGTAGTGCAAGAAAAATAAAAGATTGTGAAAATAATATACAAATGTTATGGTGTGCAATCATCGAGATAGCTGCTGGATTTAAAAAAACGAGGGGTAAAAGTAGACTCATATCTCGATGATTGCAGTCATAACATTATCCAGTTCACAACTTCTGGAACGTACGTGGTCTCAGGTTATATGGTGCAGATGCATGCCCATTTCCTGACGATGATTAATCGTGATTGATCTCAATATTTTCCGTAGTATGACTCAAGTGTGTTAGGCGTGGAGGAGCAAGAACTAATCTGTCAATGTGGATTTTAAAAGGTTTTACGTTGGATTTTGTAATTCTTTGAATTGAAACAATGACGGGTGAATTTATTTTTGTAATAGTGTAGGGACCTTCATATTTTGGTCTATATTTATCTTTGGATTTAAAGTAAACATTATCATTTATTTGAAAGTTTCTGGTTTTGGAATGTGGAGCTTATCGTTGATAATTTGTTTGTTGGCTCTTCTGATTGTTATAGAATACTTTTATATACTTCTTGTAGGGCATCCAGAATTTGTACTTGGGAATAAGATTGTGACAAATTTTGAAGATTAACACTTTTATCATATGTATCGGTAATTAAGGAGAGATGTCTACCAAAGTGTACTAGATTGGGTTGGTTTGTACAATGGGCAGGGGTTCATTTGAGTGTATAATATTTGGGTTGTTGAGTAAATCATCTTGTTGTGGGGGTTCTTCAAGTCTAGAAAAAAAGTCTGGTAGGAGATTGGTTTTGCCTGGTACATGTTTGAATGTAAATGAATATTCACTGAGTAATAATAACCAACGTGTAGTAATGTCTGCAGGGGAACTGGTTCTTTTATAATGCTGAAGGGGTTTGCTGTCTGACAAAATGACAAAGGATCTGGCATATAAATAGTATTTGAATGATTCGACAGCTTTTACAATGGCCATGAGTTCAAGTTTAATTGCAGGATATTTTGATTCAGAATCTGATAATGACTTGGAGTAGTATGAAATGGGGGATAATTTTCCATCAAATTCTTGCAAGAGCACAGCGGATATGGCATGTTTTGAAGCATCAGTATTTAAGAAAAAGGTTTTCTCCCAATCTGGCTGTTTAACAAATGGTTGTTTGAAAAAGATTGATTGTAGGTGATTGGAATGTGTTATTACATTACTCTGACCAGTAAAAGTGTGATGAAGGGCAAGTGATTTTTATTAGAGGGTGTACAAGTTTAGCATAATTTGGGATGAGATGCCTATAGAATCCGCATAAACTAACAAATCGCTTCACATGTTTTTTGTTCTTTGGAGTGGGAAAAGATTTGATTTTAACAACGTTTGAGTTGATTGGGGTGATGACATGATCTGAACTATTGAATACTAGGTAGTTGATTGTCCGTTGGTGGAAAGAGCATTTTGTTGCAAACAAGGTTAAGTTGTGTGACTTTAGAATTGACAATAATTTGTCTAACTTCTCACAAGATTCATTGAATGAGTTTGAACAGATGATTATGTCATCTTGATAAGCAAAAACACCACGAATAATTTCAAGTATAGAATCCATTAAAGCTTGAAATATAGATGGATCTATGAATGAAAGTTGGCAAGGGGTTGACCCCTAAATTTGGCCACTTTTTCTCGGAATTGGCCGTCTCTTTGACTGTAGTGGGTAGAAGGAATGCAAGGGAATTCCAGCTTGTAGCGTTGTACTTTTCCGTTGGGAAAACGAGTGAGTTTCAGAAAGCGTTCGTTTTAGTGAGTTTAGGGGGTGAATCCATGAAAATTGGTGTTGTCTGTGTAATTTTTAGGTTCGGTGTAGGTGCGGTGATGATTATGAATGTAACGTTTTCAATTAACGTTACAGCACTATTCTATGTTTTGATGGTAAGATTATGGGTAATCTAAAGTTCTTTTTGTCTTTTCGGTTAAAAATGCGCGGTTTTACTCGCAATAACCCCTTGTCGTCGAGTACAGGATAAAGAGTCTTTATTTGTTGAACATTTACCCCACCAGGAAATGCTTCGCGTTGGATAATTTTTAACAAAACTATTTCTGCGTGATTTTTTTTTAACAGTTAGATCCCCAAGGTAACGCGATGTTTTGAATTTTACATTAGAGAAAAGTCTATAAATCCAAGCAATTACTCTCACAAGTTTGATATATGAAGATATTCTACAAATTATTTCCTTTGTTTCTAGATTTACATGTGTGTTAGTTATAACACCTTTTCTGATTTCTTGAATAATGTTTTCCTGATTATATACCAATTTTGGTGTTGGCTATTCAACTTCATTTTCGTTAACCATGCGGGTCCCTCCCGCCATTTCACTGACAAAAGCTGTTTAGCAGTGCAGCCTCTGGATGGAAGGTCAGCAGGATTATCTGTTCCTTATACATGTATCCATGCATTTGGATTTGTTAATTTCCTGATTTCTCGTACTCGGTTCAACACAAAAACAGTCCAGATTTCTTACTTTTGGATCCAGGTCAAAACAGTGGTTGAATCAGTCCAAAAATGTAATTCAACGTTTCGCCATTGCAAACCTTCTAAAACTGAATTGCATAGTCTCGCTCCCATCGTTGCAGCTATCAACTCAAGACGTGGAATCGTGATAGATTTCACCGGAGCTACTCTGGACTTAGAAGATTATAAATGAAACTCCACAAGGAGTCTGAATTCTCACGAACACTACAGCAGGATATGCATTATTACTGACATCGCAGAAGGTGTAAATGTTACACAAATATTTGTTATCACTTTTAGTGTGTATCCATCGAGGTATAGAAATTTCTTTCAAAAGATTCAGATCTCTGAACCAACTTAAAAACTTTTCCTTCGTATTTTCATCAACTTCGGTATGCCAAGAAATTCCCATTTTCCATACGCTTTGTAACAATAACTTAGGAAGCAGTAGAACAGGGCTTACAAGACCAATCGGGTCATATACTTTGTGGGCTATAGCCAAAATAGTCCTCTTAGTTGCTTCCATCAATTTGTAGTCTTCTAACCAATTCAGGTTCACAGTTAAAAAATCTATCTGGTAATCCCATAATAGGCCCAATACTGGTACATCAACTGTTTGTAAGTCATCCCCAGTACTTAACCAACCTCTGAGATTAAACTTCCCTTCATACATTTTTTTTTTGAGATACTCCAATCAACAATGTCATTTCATGTTCATCCTAAAACTGGTAACAAGATTATCTACATAAAAAGAGTGAATAAGTTTATGCTACATATTTTTATCGTAATAAGAATTTTGCATATATTTGTGCATATGAAGTTCTATTACAGCTGCTAAAATAAAAGGGCTACTTTTCACACCAAACACTACTATAGTAAGACGAAATATTTTTAGTTCCTTTTTATTGACATTTTTCCACCAAAATAATCTAAGAAAATCACGATCATTGGGTTTTACACTAATCTGTAAAAATGCCTTTTCGATGTCTGCTATGGCTGCAACTTTACCCTCCCGAAATCTAAGAAAAATGGAAGGTATTAGGTCTATTAAATTCGGACCACATTCTATGTACTGATTTAGAGATGAATAATGCTTTACTCTCATAGAAGCGTCAAATACCGGTTTAATTGGTGTAGAGCTATTTTCCTTTATAACCGGTAGGAGTGGCAAATAGAGTCCATCATCAATGATCTCACTCTGTTTGACTTCTTTGATTATACCTAGATCGAGCCAACTGTTGAAAACCTCCTCGTATGATATGAACAGATTTTGTGCTCGAAGTTTCTGTGTGGAAGATTCCAAACGCTTCACAGCTAAATCCTTGTTGTTGGGTAGCGGTAGATGATCTTCAGACCAGGGCAATACAACTTCATAGCGTCTTTCACTGTTAAGTGAAACGGAATTTTGAAATTTCAACTTTGTTTGTAAATCTCTTTCTTCTCTGGCCTTTTGCGTGGCCGGGTCAACTATTCAAATTGTTTCAAGATTCCAGAGTTCGGTGACAGTTATATCCTTAACAAGCATATTTGTAACTGGCATCGTAGAACTGTCATCAGAAGTTTCATATGGCATCTTTCCCATCAAGGTCCAACCTAAATATGTTCCTACAGCAACAAGTTCACACGGCAGATGAATAATCTTTCCATTGAAGAGTTTACCCGCAACATCAGCCCCGATTAATAGATCAATTTCTAGTGATTCTTCTTGTTCAGAGATTAATTGATCAGTTATAATAATGTTATGGTAATCAAGCTCTACTGCACATGGTTTTAGTATTGGAATGGGTACATCTGAGCAAATTGTTTGCTGGTCAAGGACCTCAAATTTACAATCATAATCCCCTTTTAAACTGCTAATGAATACTCTGTATCGAAAATGTTTCTCGGGGTGTTCTCTGCCCCCAAATAAATTATGAATAGCACTTTCTTCTTTAATAAAGTTATATTTCATTTCTTCCGCTACACGTTTATTCAAATACGATCGTTGACTTCCAGAGTCGACAAGTGCACGAACTATTTTCCCTTCATTTGCAGCACCTCGTAAACGTACATACAATGTTTGTAAAAGAACTGTACAACAAGTACGATTGCTTAAAGCTGCATCATTGATTACATTTTGACTATTACTTTCACCTGTGTTCGTTTTCGATTTATGATCTTTAAATTTATCTTCATCACACATAATAGCATAATGTCTGCTCCTACACTTTCACAATTAATTTTGCATCTGCAATCTCGAGCTCTATGATCGATTTTTAGGCATAGAAAACAACAACCCTTTAATGCTAAGACTCTTCTTTTATCATCCCAACTCATTTTTAACGCGATTCTGCAAGCTTGTGAATCATGCGTTCTCTCACAAAATGAGCATAGTGCTTGTTTATTACGACGAGTCTCACCATTATAAAAAAGTCCCATTGCGGTTGGAAATTGTTGATCATTATTAGAGGCCGAATATGAATATTTCCCTTTACGTTTTGCATCTAAACCAAACCCTTCTTTTGCTATTGAAATTCTTTCTTCCCCTCAACTTCTGATTTAAGGAAACTCATAAGAGCGGTCAGTTTATTTGTCATTTTCCTAGTTTCATTTGTTAAACTAATACTTTCTTCCCACACTCGAATCATGTCATCTGGTAAACAGCTTTCAACTAAGGAATACAGCATAGAAGCATACTTATCGGAAGTTACACCTAACGGTTCAAGGGCACGGAGGTGTGCTTCAATTTTATCATACAATTTGGCGAGACGTGTAACTTTAGCTTGATGCAAAGAACTGTTCAAAATAAAGTTTAACAATTCGCTCACATATACTTCTATGAGTAAATCTTCTCTACCGAATCTATCTTGTAGACACTCAAATGCTTGTTCATAATTCTCAGCAGATGCGGGAAAGGAATCTACTATATCTCTGGCACGTGATGCCTTTAAAGTGGATTGTGACAAATATTGTAATTTATCCTCAGGTGCAATTTCCAAGTCTTCGTGAATTTTCCTAAACTTACCCCAGAAACCAAGCCATTCCTTAACATCACCATTGAATTTTTTAAGTTCAATTTCAGGAAGTTGGAACTTTCGCTTCGATACTGTTTCACTAAGCACGCTTTTAGTATCGTAATGCATACTTTTAACGTCGTCCTTAATATTTTTCTTAAATTTAGTTTTAAGTCGTATGTATCTTTCCTTATACTCATCAAAAACTTCGTAAGCCTGATTAAAACTTTCTTGAGAGCACTCATCTTGAGCTGATAACAAATCAAGTATTTCTTTTTCTTTCAATTCAAGTTTTAACCATTTTTCATCTAGGTGAGCCAGTAAAATTTCTATTTCATCAATATCATGTTCCTCCTCTTCTAAACGTTCATATAAGGTATTAGCGATTCTAGTGAAACCACTTCTAATAGTAGTACGCAATTTCTTCAAACTCTCCTTCATAAAATAGAAGTGAATGAACTATCACAAATCAATCACAAATTAGCAATAACAAATTCCAAATCCTGTCGCGGACGCCATTTAATATAGCAGATCATTAAAGTTACAAAAATTCCAGTTTCTCATTGTTCTAATACTTGGAATTGTTTCTTAAAGTTAATATCAGGAGAGAATGAAGAACAATTAATTTAACAAATATAATTTAATGAAATGAACTTACATAGGGCTCCCGACAAGTTAGATCAAATGAATGTGAAAAATCCTAAATATTTTGTAGTTTCGCACTTGAAGAGATCACATAAGCGTCTGCTTTAAGTTTCAGTTCGTGTATATCTCCAAGCGCTCTGCTTACTTATGACGTCACGGACAGCCATGCCGAAGACACAAAACATCAGATCACTGGCGAGGGCAAAGGATCAACACTGAGAAGGCTCCAAAGTTTCCTACTGCGATGGAGAAACCATGACCACCCTTGCTCAAAATTTTTCCCACTGAGTTAGCAATC
Organism: Metellina segmentata; assembly: GCA_947359465.1. Classification (NCBI taxonomy): domain Eukaryota; kingdom Metazoa; phylum Arthropoda; class Arachnida; order Araneae; family Tetragnathidae; genus Metellina; species Metellina segmentata. The sequence goes on from OX375879.1 coordinate 31,211,030, forward strand.
TGCATGTGGTTTGTGGTACAGGTTGGATTCAAATAACATACCCGGGTAGCATTTCTCTTTTCTGGTTAGTTGGTTGAGATTTTGCAATGGTCCTGCTGTGCCAAGTTGAGCCAATGAACGTCCAGTAAATATACATGCACAAAAGCAAAGTTTTGGGTATGTAGGTATTTTAATTACCTTCACACTGGAGCAACACAACTGGCCTTAACATGCGGTCTGCTGTACACGTTACGGAACTTCATAACTTTATACTGCTATGGCCAGCAACCTAGTGAGTCCAATAATCGCATATTTAAAAGTACCTTTATATTTATTCATCTCTTATAACACTATCATATCCTTTCAAAAGAGTTCTGTTGATCCCATGTAGTTCGGTTTACGACTCTTTTTATTTCTATCTTCAATCGTCAGATAAACCACTTTTTTTTTCAAAACTAAACTAGGATAAGGAAACAAAAGAGTGTTGGATCTGATGAAAAGTTTAACTGAATGAATCCTCTTATTTTCATTAATGCCAAAATGTCCCGATTTAATAGCGAAGTGTGTTGGGATGAGATTGTAAAACCAGGAGTGTTTGATCTCCTGTTACGATTTTAAGCAATATGAGCTGTCAGATGATCCGTCATTGTCGAATGCATCCCATTCTTAGAACACTAGTCACCCGAGCTCAAAGAATGAGAATGTAATTACAAAAGTTACAGTTATTTTGTGTTCTTCCTATCGAACATTAAATGTTCCAAATCGTAGATTTGTACTGTAAAAGTGAACCTGGAGGTATAACCTTTAGCAATATGTTGCACTCAGTTTCGTTGCATTGCAATTTTCCTTATACTATTCTATGCATGTTGATATTTAAAAATAAAAAATTTGTTTTTTAAATCTACAACCACATTTAAATACACCTGTAATAGTTAACACAATCTATCCACCTTTATCCACCAACCTGCATGTGATTGGCGGTCATGGTTCAAGTCCTGTAACTTCCCGGAGTGCATTTTTATTTTCTTGTTGAGTGAGGTTTCGCAATGGTCCTTGTTGTGCCAGGATGAGCCAGTAAACATCAAGTAAATATACATACACACACGTAAAGTTTTGTTTGGTAGATATTTTAATCAACGTCGCACTGTAGCAACCCAACGGTGTACTGGCGACGGTGCGGGGTCAATCCCAAAGGAAAAGAATCGAGGACCACGTCATTTTAAAGCATTTTCAGTTCACGAGGCAACCCACTCTTTAAACTTTCCAACCACTTTTTACACGAGGAAATTTGAAGCCACGACGTATTTAACGTACACTTGCCTCCTTTATACACAACGGTTTTTTGTCGGATTGGAACTCGTAATCCTCCTGCTGCTAATCCGATGATTTTCCAACCGTTCTACCGAGGCCCCAAGTAATGCTTAACTGACCCAGAAGAGAGAAATACACCCAGAGAGGAATCAAACCTGAACTACCTGTAGCTCGAGGGTTGTTAAAACAGTGGTCAAATCATATGAGCTTCCGCGGCAACCTCTTCTCTCGTGTCAGCAGAATGTTCCTTGTGTGTGTATATTATCAGACGATGACTGTGTGCATTTTTCGAAGCATGGTCCTTGCTAAATAAAACTCAACCAACCCCTAGTAACATCTCGAGAAGAACAACACCTCGTCGTTTTCAGCCAAGGTCTGTTCACACCGCAGAAGGCAACCCACTCTCTAAACTTCTCTTGCACACCAACGTAAAGATATTTGATACTACAACAGATTTTACATTCGACAGCGCCCCGTACTAAACAGTCTGTGCTTGAATCGAGTTTCAAACTCTCATCTCTTGGATTCATAACCTCCGGTTACGAGTTTAGTAATTAAAATTTTTTTGGGGTCATGAAGTGAAACTTCATTTTGTAGACACTTGTTTGTTGATGAGAACTATTTTAACGTGTTGACACGTGTTGATAGGTGTCGCTTCAGTGAGAAACTTGCACCCTTGAGAAAAATGTTCATTTCTGTGTTTTATTAATAAATTGATCGTCAAAATGTTCGAAATTAATAATTAAAACCCATAAAAAGGACTTAATTAATTAAAATTTTGAGTTTTAAATTACCGAAAAGTGCGGCAAAAGCATGTGACTTCAAAACGCTACGTGATTGGTTTGACGTCATTGTGCTCCATGACGTAATGCTTACGTTTGTCTAGCGCGTTGAAATTTCATATTGCTTGCTCTTTTAATTTGAAAACAATCAATTTAAAATTATTTTTCTTGCTATTTTGTATTGCTGTTTGTTTTTTGTTGTTTATTCCACTTATTTTATAATTATATATTAACTATCTCTTAATTTTACCTTGCATTAATCGTAGACATTTCGAAATCTTATTCGGTTTAATACAAATCCTTTTCAGATCAACAAGAAAGAAATACCTCTTGCTATTTCAACGTGGCTATCAAAGTAAACAAACCGTCATAGGACACTGCGACGTCACAAGAAGCGGCGTAGGAAATCTAGCGTTTTTGAGATGAAGTAAATAGTGCGAACTTTAAAATTTTTTAATTTCCCTTTTCGGGCTATAAAAGTAAAAATGAAAGAAATTTTCCATCATATTTTCTCATTTCCTATATTATAAAAATATAAACAAAAAACGTGCAAGTTCCTCTTTAAGCATTCATTAAATTTCATTTTGAAATAATTCCGGTAATTGGTTGTTATGCCATCTTATGGCGTAAGGAGACTATTTGGTCAGGCTGCGCCAAACACAACATAACGTCAAGTAGGAATTGTCTCAAAAGGAGGTTTCCATGGTGCAATACCCTTAAGCCACGTTTACACCGGAGTTGCAAATATTTTTATCCCACTTTTTGTTTCGAGGATGTTTTACGTTTGCATGTGCTGACTTTTTTTTTGACCCGTTTTTCGACCCTCTCCTGTGTAAACGTTTTGTTGACTTTATTGGGAACACCAAGGGGTGAGCACTAGGGATGCGATATCGATGTCGATATTTTCGAAACATCGATGTTTTGTAAAAATATCTATAATTTATTTAATATCGATTTATTGGAGCCGATGTTTTTTTAATATCGACTTACTGGAGCCGATGTTTTTTTTGCATCGATGTACATACTTGTCGATGTCTTTACGTTGTCGATGTTTTATTTTTAAATTAAAAATGTACCATTATAAAAATTTAAAAAAAATAACCATGTTGCATAATTTTAGTAATTAGTAAATTCAACATACTTTCAGACCAAAGTGTTTAAGGGTAAACAGTGTGAATAGTAGGAATTATGCATTGATGTCGTTGTTTTCAAAATATCGATGTTTTATAAAAATATTGATGTTTTTACCATCGATTTATTGGAGCTGATGTTTGTTTAACATCGATGATTTAATAGTGACGATGCTTTTACTTTGTCGATGTTTTATTTTTGAATAAAAAAAGCACTATAGTAAAAATTAAGAAAAATAACCGTGCAACTAAGTATTTGTCAGTGATGGCGACATCTGTCCTATCAGAAAGAGGTTTTTCACTAACTGGTGAAAAAAGAAGACGGCTTAGGTGGAGAAAGTTAACAAACTTATTCTTTTACAAACTGTAAATAAAAAATATTGAGACCTATAATAATTATAGGCCCCAATATATTTTATTTACAGCATATAAAAAATAAGCTTATAGTTTTTCCCCTTCGCAATATGGTAATAAATAATTAATGATAACTAGCAATAATTATTGTGATGTACCTACCTAATTATACTTATAGTTAGAAGTATCTATGTCAAATTATTGTAAATATAGCCTTCCTTCATACTATTGAATTTTAAAATCAAATTTTTGTTAATTGTTCTTATTAATTTTTTTGACTATTTGTTTTGACAGTTAAAAAAACGTCTTACTTATCAATTAATAAACACGAAAAATGACAAATTAAATCTCTCCCCCCACGGCGAACATTAATGTTTGAGAATGCTAAACCAGTTTTAAGAAATGGGGGGGGAGGAGATTAAATACACTGATGTTCAAAAACATCGATGGTTTTTGGCCGATGTATTAACAACATGGATGTTTAAATTTCGCACTTCGACGATGTTTCAAAACATCGAGGTTTTTGTGTTCAATTTCGCATCCCTAATAGGAATTGGTACTCAATAATTCTCTCGTGGCCTCCGAGGTCCTTACGTTAGCGTGGTGTGGAACTTTGGAGAGTGAGGTACCAGCTCAGATGTTGACCTCGTCATCTGATCATGGTTCAAAAAACTGATGTTGAATAACATCGTTGTATTTAGGGCGATGTATTATCAACATCGATGCTTTAATTTTGAACATCTATGTTTCAAAACATCAATGTTTTGCGCTTGCTATTGCATCCCTAGTGATTAATCTTCTGATTCCTTTGTAAACAAGAGTAATCACCATTCATCACGCCATTTTAATCGAATAGGTCACTTCACAAAGTTTGGCGTTGGAAATGGTCAAGGCAAGAAATGAGGTCAAAATGTCACAATAAGTGAAAAAAGACGGCGTGTGTGACCACGGGGTGCAGAATGGCAGAGGGAAGAGGTAACTGTCCAGCAATATCGAAACGGAGAAATGTTCCCCAAAGGTTGCAATCCTTTGATCTTTACCGACTCCTGGTTGAAAACAAAATTGGAATTGCAAACTCGCCAAATAGCCACCCCGACACGAGATCTTGACGATACAATGAGTGCGGTTTCTCGGAATATCTTCGATGTTTGGATGGGGAGAAGTTTGCAACTGCGGGGTCAACGCGGTTTACCATTCATACTACATCAAATAATATGCACACAATAAAAGTTTTACTGATTCAGAAGAGAGAAATACACCCAAGAAGGAATGCACCTGAGAGGAATCGAACTTTCGCCACCTCCGACTCGAAGGTTGATAATACAGTGGACATACCACTGTCCCACAACGGTCCCTGGAAACGCAGGGAACTGAATCAGAAATTGTTATGGGTGCTTTCACAGTTAATTCGGGTGATTTTTTAAAATTAATGTCGTACTATTGCAAAACAACGGGCTATTGACGACGGTCCGGGATCAATCCCCTGAGAAAGATCCGAGAATAACACCGGGTAATTTTGAACCATGGTAAAATGACGAGCCAACGAGTTGTTACCACACTCTCCAAACGTCCACGCAAACCCAACGTGAGTACTTTCGGCAACGATCAGGGCTGTAGAGGAGGGACGCCGTATACACACTGTTATTTCCAGCAAATTCCGTATACCCTCTGCTTTTTCTTAAAAACTACGTACACGCTTTGCTTTTTCTAGAAAGGATAGCGTGAAACATCACATGAAACGCAGATAGCTGTAGAAACAAAAGAAAAGTTTCTATTTCAAGATATCATCTTGATATATAATTCAAAATTCGTACCTATTAATCAAAAGCAATTCATTCAAAATATTGTCGATAGAATGAGAAAAATCCAGACTTTGTCTGATAATAATGAAGAAAATTGTCAACTTTGAAGGATGTATACAAGTTCGATCCAGAAAATATAAATACAGGAGATATTTGCCATTGAGAAAAGGAGTTAAAAAGGATCTGTCGACGTTTTGGTATAGATGAAATGTGCACTATTCAGGTTTTAAGGGACGAATGAAAACTCCCAAGTTTTTCCAGAAAAAATAAAGCCTCTTTTAAGCACAATTGAAACATTACCATGTTCCACGGCCGATGAGAGCGTGGGTTAGCATAATGAATAACTTAGTGTAACCGATTTGAGATCATCTTTATTGATTTCAACTGTTTATTAATGCAAATGGACCACCTATAAAACACTTTCAACCGGAAAAAATGTGTAAATTTTAGCTTGGCCAAATATTGCTCTTCAGTATATAATATATCATGAGTATGCGCTATAAAAAGAGACACAAGGACAAACAGTTTGGAAAATATTTTAGTAAAAATGATTAAGGTAGGCCTTAAAATTTGTTTTTAAAAAATTACATCCTTCTTTATATGTGTTTAAATATTTTTTTCTTAAAATTTCCAGTAATTATTTATATAGTTAAATATTAATGTAGTGATATTTTTCAAATTTGAATATCACTTGATGCTAGTCTGCATATTTTGCATCCCATAAACCTTGAGTAATCCGGAAAGTTCTGCGCGTTTATGTAAGATAAATAACGACGAGGCAGTAAAAAATCATAAGAAAGTTTTATAGAATCCCATAAGCCCCATTTTGTTACTTGACTTTTTGCCTTCTTTCTGACTGCTGGAAAATTCCTTTTTTAATAAATCATTAGGCTTATTTATAAAGGAGTTATCGAGGTGCTGTTTGACAGTCTCTGCTGTGTTAAAGTATGGGGTACCCATACACCGTAACGGCTTGCATATACAATCTTCTTCAGATGATCATGAACTGTACTTTTTGGAATATTTAGACTGCGTGATAGTTCCTGAAATGGGTAGCGTGTATTTTCAGCGATAGTATCTTTTAATAGGTCCTCGTTTACAGAGGATCGTCGTCCAGAGCGGCAACATCTTCGAGGCTGAAATTTCTACGATTAAATTTAACAAATAAACTTCTAACTGTGGCCTCAGAAACAACACCAAATACAGTTCGGAGCAGTATGACTAGCATTTCTCCTTCCTTAAAATAAAAGAGCAGAATGTGACGAAAATGAACTTTCTGGTTCTCCAGTTTTAGCACTAATGTGAAACAAAAATTATTTCACTACACATGCTATAATTATGCAGTGTAAGCAGAAAAGACCTTAATAATAACAAAACTAGCTTCGATTTGAAAACTTTGAAAACGCAAACTTTCCGTATGACCCAATACAATAAACTCCCAATAACACGAACCTTGTGAACAAAAATGTGTGCTTAGGTCGAAGTTTCTTCAAAGTTCCACAATTCTCCCCCTTTCCTGAAATATAAAATTAATATGGTTTTTTTTCTCCCGATAATTTGAACTTGGATTAATTCGAACATATTTCCCGGTCCTTTGAGTATTATACTCCATGCGCATCTGTAGGAAGTTGTAAGAGGGCGGTTAACACCCTGTCATGTGGATTTCGTATATATAAATATATAGAGGCTGTTTGCACATTTTTTAGACGATTTTGGTTAGCTGTAATAAAAAATCGTTTGCTGCAAAAGAAATAATTGCAGATGTAGTATGTTTTTAAAAGTCAAAATTCTCGTCTGCATCTTTAGAGGTTTGTTTTATTCAAAACGGCGTTCTTAACGAAGCATTGGTTCGAAGGCTATATTTATGCTCTTTCCGAAGAGAAATATTCATATTCCGTTATCCAAAAACGATGTGAGAGTCAAGCTATTGTGATATCTAAAGTGTCGATAGGTAATATCGTCAACAAGAAATGGAAAAAACGTCGAATTGGAGCCTCACGTGGGACAAAAATTTCAAACAAGCATCCAAGGAAGAAACGGACATCATCGACTATTACAAAGGTACGTTGTTTAATGTTAAAAGCCCCCTAAATGAAATCCCCCTAGTCAAAGGACAGTTGCAAAATCATTAAAATGCTCGGTGTCCACTGTAAACAAAATGATAAACATTGATTTAAATCTAAAGAAAGCGAAAAAACGCAATAAGCATCGTCTTTCTCCAAAGCATATCGCTGAACGCAGGACACGCTGCCGAATTCTATATGAGAAACACTTATCCAAAGAAAAATGGATAAAAATTGTCACAATAGATGAATCATGGGTGTATTTAAATGATTGCAGCAAAAAGAAGAGCCATTTAATATCATAAGAGGGGAGAAAAAAATTAAGTACATGGTTCACAGAATAGAAAGAAAGTTTTTCTAAGGGATTCATGATTGTTGCTGGTTTTTCAGATAATGGCAAGTTAAAAATAAAGCGAGTTGAAAAAAAATGTCAAGATTAACACCAAATACAATATGGAACATATTCTATTTTTTCCGAATGAAATACCATCGTTTTACCCACAGTGCCATCAATCTGTGGAACTCCATCAAGACAAAGCTAGCAGTCACACATCAAAATCCACTGTAAATTTCCTAAAAGAAATGGAACAAAAAACCGGTATCAAGGCCATACCCTTCACTGATATCCCTACTCAATCGCCCGATGTATCACCTATGGATTTTTGTGCTTTCAGACTTTTAAGATCTGCATTATCCAAACGTCGTACCACAAACCTCATTGGACTCTGGAAAGCTGTTCAGGAGGAATGGGATAGGATATCTCTTCTGACACTTCAAAAGGCATTATTATTCTGGAAATTACGGTGTCGAAAGATAGTTCAGAATAAGGGCTATCAAATAGAACATTTAGAACACAAGAATTTTATGTAATTTAGTTTTGTGAATACAATATATATTGTATAAAAGATGCGTGACCAGCCTCTGTACATGTATTTGCGTGTGTATTCCTTCCCCCCCCCTTGTGGAATATTTAAGTAGTAAGTACATATTTAGACTCCCCCTGGAAGAAATTCTGCAGGTATACCCTCTGTTTTTTTTTACGCCTACAGCACTGGCTAAGACATATTTAAGGTGCACCGGCCGCCTCTGCACCCTACGTTTGCAAATATCGATTCACTGACCCGGATTCAAACTAGTAACTTACTGATCTAGAGGCTAACACTTTAACCACCAGACCGGTGGGGTCGGCTGGCTGTTGATGGACGAGGTATCTTATCAACCCAGCTCGGATGGTTAGAGAAACAGATTATACAATTTTGTATGCGTGAGAATATGTGAAAACTCAAATCCAAGTTTCAAAAGCTTTGTTGTGTTGATACAATCTTGGAAATATCACGGACAGAAAAATCTGAGAACAAATGTAGTTAAAAAGCAATATTTTTCCCATGTGTTAATTGAAATGTTCGTACTAATTATTTCAACAGTGCAACTTCCTTTTAAAAATTCGCTGTTAAACAATTAGACAGGAACATCATATATCCATTGTATATACAAAAATATACTGTTACGATTTTTGTGCATTGTTTGATGGCATTGTTTTTATTTCAATACACCACATAAAATTAAAAAAATCATAACTTGTATTTTTTCTTTGGAAGAGCGAATTCAAATTTCTTCCTGTGAATTTATACGTTTTGCGGATTTTGATAATTTAATAAACAAAAAGCGACAAAAAACGTTCTTAATCTGATAATGTCGAAGAAAGGCAACTTCTTGAAGCCTTTAAAGACGAAAATCGTCAAGATAGGACATTGGCTCAGAGTTAGAATGTAAGTACCAAAACTCTTACACTAAATACTGAGGGTTTCCATCTTCAGTATGTGTTAAAATATAGTCATTTTTTAAACATACGTCTGGTCCACAAAATTTTATGCTCCGACTGAATAAAAATGTGTTTTTAGAAAAAATTAAAATATTTTTCAATATTTTAATCCGATTGTGTTAATCTGATTAATTACACAAATTCAAATAGAGTGCCAAATGTGAGAAGAATTATAAAAATGAGAAATATTTGCGATTCATCCTATTCTGTAAAAGTAAATCTGGAGCTTTAAAATATAATCTGAAGCAATACGTGCCGCTCAGTTGCATTTTAATTTTCCTTTCAATGTTCTATTCAATTATAAAAATGTTCTTTTATAAGATAGAATGACACCTATATATAGCTGTTAAATGAATACTTCTGAAATTTGAGGTGTTTGGAGAGTGTTAAAAACTATAAGTGAAATATAACTCACGTTTGTGAAAATAATATGTTTCTTTAAGCTTACTGATTTGTCTTTTACGTTTAGATGCAAACCAGGAAAACCAGGAGACCCAGACACCCAGGGTTTGTTGAACGATTTGAATGATAATCTTTCCAACTTCGAGCCTTACGTAAATTACGTCTCCGAGCCCGATGTTCCTTTGCACCGCGGCTATGGAGAAGGCTCATATCACTTCCATTACTCAGGAACCATTGTGGAATTTATAAACGGATGGCTTGAGGACAATCTCCGTCGATCGTGCATCGAGCCACACTACAATGTTGACGAGGTTTTACAGCCTACCATCGTGGCCGATACATTTAATGATATCGAATTAAAACGCTCGGAATCTTGGGGATCTCTCTAGATGCACTAGTCATTTGAAGAGAACATCCAGTATTGAACTGAAGACACTTAAATACTACTCCCGATTGCTACTCACGAATATGACTCACGATTATGACCAACGAATATGACAAACGAATATGACTCTCGAATATGACTCACGATTACGACGACTCACAACTATGAAAACTATTTGAGACTGACCGTTGTTTCCATAGTTTCTACCCATAAGACTTTTGAAAGGAGCTTTAGCTGAGGAAGCTCCTGACAAAAGTCTTATGGGTCTCATTTTTTTATACTGACCGTTCAATCCATAGTTTCTACCCATAAGGCTTTTGAAAGGAGCTTTAGCTGAGGAAGCTCCTGACAAAAGTCTTATGGGTCTCTTTTTTTTTTTTGGCTACAGTTCGAAAAGTATGATTGAAATAAGCACATTTGAATCACTGTACACTAGAACCTGAACATTCAACAGATTTATATTTGATTTCGTTATTCTCTACAATAAATTTCTGGCTTACTCACCACCATGTCGTTTGTTTCAATTTACATAATGAGCTACGTTTTCCAACATTTGTGATTTAATTTTAAGGTTTGAAAAGTGGTACGAGTTTGTTTTACTTGAATACTAGCCACTGCATGGTCAGCACGGCGTTGTACGTGAGGAATTTCCGTGGGGTCATGTGTAACCATTTACCCTTGCCATCACCTGGTGATCGTTACGTAATACCATTTGGTTTGCTTCGCAAACGAACTCAACAGGCAACACCGTGATGGCCTCTAAGAGGCTATTATCAACAACGAAATCAAAACACTCTAGAATTGAAAAACTTGGCATGGTTCTAAAGGCATTAGGACGAATAACGCTTGGAATATCAGAGGTCAAAAATCTTAAAATCCCCTACATTCGAGGTAGTGTGATTTCACATTCCGGAAAGAAGGACGAAAGGTGAAAAAAAAAACTTACAAATTAATTTTCACATTAGAAGCGTCGTAGGGGACATTTTGACCCTTTTTCCAATTTCCCTTGCTTTATTTGACCATACAGTTGAACATCGAAGCTCTTGTGTTTTGACTTTTCTTAAAATGCTTCCAAGTGTAATACTGACAAATATTCATATTTCTATGTTAATTATTAAATTAAATAATCTGAAAAATACCTAGAACAGCCAATAGGGATTATTTTGAACCTCATAAGAAAAATGTCCTTTTTTCAAGTGAATATGTGTTTTCTAATTCCCGATTCCTCATTTTTGTTTTCTGCTCATAGTGAAACTCGCATATCAAAATTTAGTTTGAACGTGATGACTATCGTGACGTTTAAAGGGTTCGCTTAAAGCAGTTCGGTGAAAGATCTGACTGTTCTCTGGAATGCGCACGCAACCTAGCATCGCTGGAGTGCTACAGAACATTTGGAGAGTACTGCTACACCTACTATCGAGAACTGAACTCGACTCCACTTTTCACAGCTGTGTTCTCAGAGTTTTTGATTTCGACCAGTGTGTAAACATTTTTCCATATCAACAATGTCGAGAGGATTGAGTTGACAGGAGGCCCTTGACCTCCTGAAGGCATTAGATTCCGATTTCAGTCATTCACATCTCTCTCTCTCTTTATATATATATATATATATATATATATATATATATATATATATATATATATATATACAGGGTGGTCCCGAATTCATGGTACAAACTTTAATGGTAGGTACAGGACATTGTAACAATGATTTATTGTATAGGAATGTATAGTCGCAAGTGACGCGGTGAGGCGTAAACAGGGGAAATAAAAGGAAAGAGAAATGGAGTGATCGGTTGTTATCATTGCCGGTAGAGGGCAGTAGATGTCTAGCCGCTGTTGAACATGATACATCGCAGTAAGGAAAAGCGCCATTCACAATTGTGCTGCCGTAGACGATGGGTGACTTTACGTATGCAGAAAAAGCAGACATGCATTACATGTACGGCCGTGCAAATGGTAACGGCAGAGCTGCGTTACGAATGTATCGCACGGAGTATCCTGATCGACGAATGCCGGATCATAGAATTTTTCAACGGTTACATCGTCAACTTTGTGAAACAGGTGCGTTCGACGTCAACAGACATGGCGCTGGTCGAGTAAGAGCTGTACGCACTCCAAGGCTGGAAGAAAGCATCTTGAACATTGTGGCTGATAGACCCGAGTCAAGCACAAGAACTGTTGCGCGTGACGTAGGTGTGAGTCATCAGACTGTATGCAGAGTGTTAAACGAAAATCGCTTACACCCCTTCCATTTTCAGAAAGTACAAGCATTGAATCCGGCAGATTATCCTCGCCGCGTGAACTTCTGCCTGTGGGTGATGCAGCAATGTGCGTTGCAGCCGGATTTCGTAGATTATGTGCTATTTACAGATGAAGCGACATTTTCACGCGAGGGTGTCTTTAATGCGCACAATTCCCATGTGTGGGCAACCGATAATCCACATGCAACGCGTCGACATGCGTTTCAACAACGTTTCAGTATTAATGTGTGGGCTGGTATTGTGAACGACTTTTTGATTGGCCCATACTTACTACCCACGCGGCTCACTGGCGGAAGCTATCTTATTTTTCTGAAAGTTTTACCACAACTGCTGCATAATGTTCCGATCGCCATTCGTAACCGCATGTGGTTTCAGCACGATGGGGCGCCAGCACACTTCAGCATTGATGTACGGAATTACCTGAATGCCACGTTTGGTACTCGATGGATTGGGCGTGGTGGACCAGTCCCTTGGCCACACCGATCTCCCGATTTATCGAGCCTCGATTACTTTTTATGGGGACATCTAAAGCATCTTGTTTATGAGACTCCAGTTGACTCAGATGAGGATCTCGTCGCTCGCTTATCTGTAGCTGCTGCAGGTGTGCGTGAAATACCAGGCATCTTTGAACGTGTACGCCAATCGCTCCACCGACGCTGTCAAGCATGTATCGATACTGGTGGACGCAATTTTGAACAATTACTGTAAACATGACACTTGTCAACAACGCTTTCAATAAAATCTTTGTTTTTCCTTTCGGCCGTTATTTCCCCTGTTTTCGCCTCACCGCGTCACTTGCGACTATACATTCCTATACAATAAATCATTGTTACAATGTCCTGTACCTACCATTAAAGTTTGTACCATGAATTCGGGACCACCCTGTATATATTAGGGTGTCCCTTATTTTACAAAGTTTTCATTTTCTTACGCATAGGCTCTAGTTTTGTTCATTTGACCCTAAAACACTCGGAAATAAATTTTTACCTTATTTGGAGAACTGCAACCCGTGCCGACTTGCATGGAAACATGTTCGTACAAGTTGCGCTCCAGATGCCGCTTGTGCGCCGTGCTTGCTGTGTCAGTAAAGGCGGGTTTTTCTAGCAGAATAGTTCCAAAGCAGTTAAATGCGTCATACGCCACGTACTACCACCAGAATTTAGTTCAAATAACCGATCACGAGACGGATTGTTAGAGTTGATGCGCTTCTTAGGAAAACATAAACACGCAGCGTTGCTATAAGTTGTAAATTCCTGTTGGAGCGGTAATTGGTAATTTGTAATAAAACGTCACCAATCCGCTAATGGTCGCGTCAATGAGACGCTGTTTGGCAAAATCAGAGCATGTTTCGATAGCATTAGGATTAATGTTTTTCCAGTTGTCTCTGAACTTTTTGATCAGTGGAATATCGGGACTGCTTGCGACTTGGTAGATCTTTGTTTCAAATACAGTTAGCTTTATCTTTGCTGGAAGAGCTGTCCACTTTTGATACTGCAAGAAGTTATAGTAATTGGTAATTTGTAATAAAACGTCGTACTAGAGCAATACAAAGGGCTATTGACGACGGTCCGGGATCAATCCCTTAAGTCAAAGATCCGAGGACAACACCTTGTAATTTTGAACCACGGTCAGATGACGTAGCAACACCTGAGCTGGCACCCCACTCTCCAAACTTCCACACCAACCCAAAGTGAGGACTTTCGGCCACGACATATTTAAGGTGCACCAGCCGACTGTACCCCATACGCTTACAAACATGCATGCCCGGACCCAGATTCGAACCAGGAACCTTCCGATCTAGAGGCTAACACCTTAACCACTATACCGGTAGAGGAATTCGAGACGTTGGACTTGAATCTCTTCGCGCGGCGCTTCTACCTTACACTTGAAAAACCGGGCTTTACTCTCGGCTTGTTGGGTAATAACGCGCATTGTTTTATATTTCGAAGATGTCAATTGAACTGAGAAGCAGAAAAAAAAACATTTTCTTGGTTGGTGAGGTGAGTCACTGAGAAAGGTTAGAGCGGAATCCATAAAATCCGATTTTCAGAATAACGTGCGCGAAGTAGTTACCGTTCATTACGATTGAAAATTATTACGTCCTGGATGTGAGAAGTTCCAAAGAAAAACGCCTGTCGATTCTTATTTCATTTAGAGAGAAGGAGCAACTTCTTGCAGTATCAAAAGTGGACAGCTCTTCCAGCAAAGATAAAGCTAACTGTATTTGAAACAAAGATCTACCAAGTCGCAAGTAGTCCCGATATTCCACTGATCAAAAAGTTCAGATACAACTGGAAAAACATTGATCCTAATGCTATCGAAACATGCTCTGATTTTGCTAAACAGCGTCTCATTGACGCGACCATTAGCGGATTGGTGACGTTTTTTAACCATGAACTGCAAAAATCCATTATACGTGACGATTATCTGGAACTTATCTGACTATCTGTTATTTTCTTGAGAGGAGATTACGAGAGTAAAATTAAAATCAGACCTCCTGGCGCAATGCATCCAGCACGATGGATGGCAAAAGCTATTTTCTCTTCAAAAATATGTTTGCTGCAGTCTCAATTCAAAATGAGCAGTGAGTACAAACGAGCGTAGCAAGATGTTAGTTTATTCATTGTGGCAGTTTATGTGATGCCCTGTCTTGGATGAAGTTTGGCGGTGAAGGCGACGAATCAAGATTTGCGTTTCTTAAAGACGTTAAAAGAGTATGAAACAGTTGACAAATTGGTTTCCAAAGGGGCCCTGACCAAGTTCATTTAAAACCAGTGGTATTTATCAGAGGAAATAGCCGTATTACCACTCTTTGATGCTATTGTTTATAAACAAACCAAGGCGAATATTTTAGCGAACTTACTAAGAGAAAGTTAATATGATTTTGTTAAGATATATATTTCATCGAAGGAAGAGATGTCTGTATCTTTATACGATGAGAATTTTGATTGATCGGTTATTTTAAATTCTGTTTACTTTCTTGTGATACTAATTTTTCTTATTGTTTTATAGAAATCATTGAGTGATTTCGTATCCATCAAGAGCAAAAATTTGTTTTCGCGATTAAAAGTTGACAGCAGCTTTCTTCAAGAAAACGTACCTTTGTGGGAAGAAAATGCAGCCTTTGTGGAAGCTAAGAATAATAATTTTAGCTTAAAAGCAGTAAATGACACAGCTGAAAGAGCTGTTAAGCTAATGCAAAGCCTTCCATGGTTTAATTGCCACGGAAGAAGAACAGAAACAGTTCTTATTACGCTGTGTGCAAGAACATATTAAGATGTATCCAGACTGTAAAAAAGAGACCTTAAAATGAAAGTATCCTGAATTATTATGTGTAACTTTATTTTTAATAATAAAAGGCATTACTTAAATTTGTCTTTTAATCAATATTTACCTATGATATGCATAGTTACGATGTACCTAGCTACGTATCTGTTCAAAAACGTCTGTTTCCATAAACTTTGAGGCCCTGTCGGCACGGGTTAACATTAAGGTAGGAAGTTGAAATTTCATATTTAAGCAAGACTTATTATATTAAAAATAATTAGAGGGTATGCGTTTTGAAAACTGCAAAAAAATCTTTTTCGCCCATATAAGGGACACCCTAATATATATATATACTAGCTGACCCGGCAAACGTTGTTTTGCCTTATAAATTACTTCTAGTTTCTAGATAAATTCTAGTGTAGACAAAAAGTAACTTACTTATTATAAGTGTGTAAGTATGTGGTATATGCGTGAAATGGGCATGGAGCGCTATGAACGATAAGGGAATATAAAAATAACAAACGCCAAACAATATTATTTTCAAGTTATTATAGTTTATTTATTAAAATTACATATCACATATTAATTACGACAGTAACACTAACAAACAACATCAATCTTTTAATGCTATAGCGTGGACAATATTTTTTGTTAGCCCATCTTTAGCGAGCACAAACAAACTGGATGGTTTACCGACTCGAGAGCATGCTACGTACAATTGCCCGTGTGAAAAACATGGTGTACTCAAATCTAAGCCACAAACAGACATCGTTTGGCCTTGGGATTTGTTGATTGTCATTGCAAATGCCAATCTAATCGGAAACTGAATTCGTTTGAATTGAATTGGCACATCTGTAGGTATGATAGGAATCCGTGGTATTAAGATATTTTCACCTTTGAACTTGCCATTTAAAATGCTGGCTTCGATAACGTTTTTCATCAATTTTCGAATGACTAATCGCGTACCGTTGCACAACCGTGGCGGGTATAAATTACGAAGCAAGATAATTGGAGATCCAACCTTCAATTGTAAATTATGCGGTGGCATGCCTGGCAAATCCAGTGAGTTCAAAAATTCTGTGGGAATTACCACTTTTGAATGAGCATAATATTCAATATCGGGCTCATACTGGAATGCTAGACGCAAAAATGAATCAGATGTAAATGCACGATGTACCTGTTGGCGTTGTTGGTCATTTGTTCTGCGTCTATTAACCGTAAAACGGCGTGATTGTCGTTGTTCTAAACGTATAACTTCATTGCGCTCAGCTCGTGTATCTTCTGATTGTTCTTGACGCAATTGCTGCATGCTCACACGTGCATCAGCATTTTGTTGCTGGACTTGTTCTTCGGTTCTTTGGGATCTTTTATCTCTCATACTTCTGGACCTACTTGTATTCGGCTCAATTCAGCCCCTTTGCGTTTTCTTGGCATTGCTCACTGTACAAAACACATATAAATAGAATTAATGAAATAACTTCATTGCGCTCAGCTCGTGTATCTTCTGATTGTTCTTGACGCAATTGCTGCATGCTCACACGTGCATCAGCATCGGCCAGGATTATAGCGAAAATATTAGTTTTGTGAGAAAAAAAATTTGAAACAATAGTTGTAAAAAATTCAAATAATTATATAAAAAAAGTATACTTACAACACAAAAGCCGTTGTTGGTTGGAGCTCGTGACACGTGTTGAGTACTTTTAAGGTTATGTAAATCACTTGTTTAACTAAAACTTGATTAACTGAACTAATCGTGCCAAATACACGCGCGGCAAATTTTAAGAATCTAAGATTGGTAACACTAAGCATATATCAGGATTAAACTTTAATAATAAAAATAAATGTTTATTTTCTTTAAAAAAATTTTGGATTTTTAATCGAAGTACAGTTAAAAACACTATAAGTGATCAGTTATCGAGCGGGATGAAAAATGATTAAATTACTAAAATGGCCATAAAAAAATAGGGGTTGGTGATAAAAAAGTAAAAATTAAGGGTTGTATGTATTTTTAATGCCACATTATAAAAAAATAAAGACAAAAAATTTCGTCAAAAAATTAAAAAAATAAATTTTAAGGGTGAACAACCCTTATCACTTAGGGGTATGGAAAACAGATAGTAGCCGATTCTCAGACCTACTGAATACGCATATAAAATTTGGTAAAAATCGGTAAAGCCGTTTCGAGGAGTACGGTAACTAACATTGTGACATGGAAATTTTATATATTAGATATAGACATGTTTTTGATTTTGAGCCCTTGATCTCCTGAAGGTGTTAGATTCAGATTTCAGTGATTCACACACACACACAGATATATATATATATATATATATATATATATATATATATATATATATATATATACAGGGTGTTTCAGTGAGCCGTTTCAGAACTTCTAAGAGGGGTAGGGTACATCCTGACGAACCAAAATCATATACCAATGGGCAGTCAGAAATGCTTTCCTGACGCGGTAGATGGCGTTGTGCGAAAATCCCGAGCTTTCGTGTAGGGAATTTTCATTTCGCACAAGAACGCCAAGTTAGTAGGATGGAGGATTACACGATCGCAGAGTTAACCGATATGCATTTGGCGTACGGGGCTGCAAATTGTAGTGGGCCAGCCGTACAGCGTTTGTACGCGGAACGATATCCGACGAGGCGTATCCCCAGTCATAATTTCTTTGCAAGACTGCACCAGAGGTTAGCTGAGACAGGTTCCTTAGAAAGAGCTGACAGGAACAGGGTAAGAACATCACGGACTGCAGACGTCGAACAGAATGTGCTGCAGCCTGTACAGGGGAATCCAAGAACGAGTACACGAAGTGTAGCAAACGCAGTCGGGATTTCCCATTGCAGCGTCTGGAGGATTCTCCGAGAAGAAGACATGCATCCGTTTCAAGTGCAGCGTGTCCAGACACAGCAACCGGAGGATTATGCACCTCGTATTGCTTTCGCACAGTGGTACCTTCGAAAATGTGCTACAAATCCACTTTTTCCTGCTGAAGTGTTGTTTTCCGATAAGGCATCCTTCACAAGGGAAGGAATTTTCAACACGCATAACGACCATATCTGGGCGGTCGAGAACCCGCATGCAATACGACGTCGTGCAGCACAGATTCGATTTTCGGTCAATGTATGGGCCGGTATTATGGGAGATCACCTCATCGGACCTTTCCTGTTACCGTCTCGTCTAACCAGGACTCCAGGGATGGAATATCATGAGTTGTTTCGATTCTTTTTCGATCGGCTGTACCTCTCGTACTTAAAGAAACCCAGCATGGTAGAAAAATAATAAGTTATTAATCATATGAAAAAATGTATTTGATAATATTTTTTATTGAATAAATACATTCGTGTGTCAATAGTGTAAACGTAGAAAATTTGGCAAAATTCGATTTTCTACAAGACAGAGCCATTGCATTTTATCGAGTGATGTTGGTAACCTCGTGTATTGGTATTGATAAATAGCGTAAAATTGGCTACATCATAAACAATATTGCCGACCAACCGGTCTAGTGGTCAAGGTGTTGGCCTCTGGATTGGAAGGTTCCTGGTTCGAATCCGGGGTTAGGGCATGGATGTAAATTGTGCTGTCCTTTGTTAGAGACAATGATGGTCCACCCACTGGGTGCCCCTTCACAAGTGACCATCACTTCTGGACTTGTATAAGGCTAAAAAAACACAATTGTACTGCCTTGCTATTGTAAATAAATAAAATACAACATTTGTTGCATAGGTCGTAGCACCTCTCCCTAAGTCGAATCCATAACATTACTTTTCCATGTACATTTCTATGAAATCACATACCAATTCCAGACGGCTCGATTCGACTACATCGCCTTTACTGAATCATACTGCAACATTATTAAAAGGCTTTATAAAGGGTTTAAATCATTTCACTACTCTTGTTCAAGGCTTTTTACTTATATTGCCGAAAATAAACGGTAATTAATAAGCGCATGAACGTTACTTTGATGACAATAAAATTTCGCTATTAATTTAGAAAACATGTTTGAAATGACAGGTCATTAATATTTTAACTTAGCCTATCTACAAAAAAAGCTCTGATTCATGCTCGAATTTTTGTTCGCAGGGCATTGTTGCATTTTGACAGGTCTGTGTTTATGTGCCCTCCATCATTTTCGATTCGGAGTTTCATAGCTGTCTGCTTCAAAGATAAGAAATGCAGATCAGGAATTTTTCTTCTGCCTGGATCATTCATGCGCGAAAGAGAACGCCGGTTTCCCTTTTTTTCATGAAAATTTTCGTCAATAACGAGAAAATATGTCAAAGATGTTAACATTTTTCTTAATACGCTTTCTGGGATTTCGCTAAAGTGTCTTCAGATTTTTAAATGCATCTCGTAAGCGAAATGTCAAAAACAATTCCGACCGCATAGGAAGGAAATTGGGTTTGGATGTTTTCTTTCATACGCCATGTTAGCGGTTAATTGAATATATTTCCGGATTGCATTCTTGAATCTCAATCCGCAATTTTAGCATTCAGCAGTATTTATGCAGATTAAGTGCTACGGAACTTAATTTAGCAAAACTATTTTCTAAAACCATTTTCACTCAATAGTTATCTCTGCATACTTTTGTATACTGAATTTCAGAAAATCTTTTCAGATTTTGAAATGCATCTTGTCAGCAAATAGGCAAAGTTATGTAGTACCAAGTATGAAGGAAATCGGTTTTCAAAAGATTTTTTAAAGTTCTCTGAACCTCAATTTAATACTTTCAGGTAAATATATATGTGATAGCTATTTATTTAATCAGGTCTTTTGGGGGCATTGAATTTTAAATTATAAGTTAAAAGGTCTCATAGATACTTTTATTACTCTTCCTTGATAGAGATAAGTTTATATTTGCATACCCTCGTACTCTCTTGCATTCATTGCACATGGTTTTGCGAGGTTAAGTTTTGGAGGATGTAATTAAAGTTGCAATTAAATCCCCCCACAAAAAATGTAATAAACATACAGGCATAAATAGGTATGACAAAACGCTATTGAAAGTATACACTTTTAATACAAGACAGAGAAGAAAGTTTTACTTATCTTCATGAACGTTCTGTAGCACATTTGGATACTTTAGAAAGGGGAGATATGCACTTGATACGCATTGCGATGACGAATCACACTAGGATATCCACAACGCAAGAACAATACTATAATATGATGACTCATCAGGTTACGCATGGCAAAGTTATTGGCAAATAATTGCTGAAGCAAGGACTCAACTTCCTTCAGCATATTGATTCGCATGATCCGTAGCAACCGCTTGTAGGTGCTGAAGAAATCCTAGGGAGCATTGCTGACATCATATACACGTTGCATCATATACACGTATTGTCCAAATTATAAGATATTTACATTCAACACTCTCCCTGCCTTCTTTTTTAATTTATGTTACTTACTTTTTGAAGTTGATAAATGTTTTAGCTTTTTTTTCAAAGTCTGCTTTCTTTTTTTGGTGCACTGCTTACATATGCATTACTGTTATTGGATATTGGGACCAACTAAAATAATCTTTTATGGAAAACCTTGAGTCAGTCAAGACCAATCTAATTCAATGTAACATGAAGAGTTCCCATCTCAAGTTTAAAAGTCTGTTTCTACAATGACTTATTCTTTGGGTTTACTTAACAACGGTGTACATCTTTATGTTGGATTAGAACCCACGGAATTGGTAATAAGTTTATTAGTTTAACGATTTCTACATTTCAAATGTATTGTATGTCTAGTTCAAGTTAGGGTTGTTATATCGGCTTTTTAATTTAAATTAGTTGAAGATAGTGAAATATCAGAAAGAAAAAAAATTATTGGAATCCTGATTTGAAATAGTTTGTACCATCTATAAAAGGGAATAAACTGCAATATTGATATTGATTTTTGCAGCTATTCATATTTTGTTGAAAAATATTTCTTTAATAATTCTTATTCATGCGTTGTATATTTTATACGAAGTTTGCCTTCCTTCATTTTCTTTAGCATTATTTTGTATTTTTAATCTAAATCCTTCTCTATAACGTATATATTTAAGTAAATTATAATATAAGCGGTTTTTTCCTTTTGATTTTTAGAAATATTTTGTGAGATTATTTCCAAACTTTCATTTTAGAAATTTATTCCTTTCGGAAAATTTATAAGTTCAGTAACATTGGGCTGGTGATGTTTTTTTTTCTTCTGATGATCGTTGACTTTTTAAGGTAACGCATATCAACTGTGGCATTTATAGAAGATTGTACTGTTCATATCTTCTAGGACCATCTAATACTTTCATATCCAATCAGTATCGAGGCTAATTTACACAAATTAATAATTTGCATAAAACAACGAGTTACTTGATGTTGTGATATCATAATGTTTCTGATATGCACATATGTAAATTACTTCTGCAGTGTATCTAAGATTCCTGTTGCTGGATCCCTTTTGTTTTGCATGAGTGTTTTTTGTCTTTACTTCTGTCTGTTACCTGTGCATACATCGATATAATTCACGCACTAATAAATGCAAATGGATTGTAGCCTCACCTGTGATATTATCGCGGCTACATGTTTTCTTTAAACTAAAATTAGTCAACGCATTAGGAGGAAATTCTTATAAGTATTTCCAATGATTAACCACTAATATTAACTTAAATATTTCGTAAGTAACATACGAAGTACAAAAATCCTTTTGTGATACGGCGAATCTTCACAAGTATTTCACACTGCCTGAATTGAATTGTTCGTAAGTGACGCAGTTTTACAATTAATGTCCCATCTGTATAATTGTAATTGAGCCATTTATGTATGTATCTGTCTTCTTGCGTATGTCCTCTGGTCT
Source organism: Metellina segmentata (assembly GCA_947359465.1). Lineage (NCBI taxonomy): Eukaryota > Metazoa > Arthropoda > Arachnida > Araneae > Tetragnathidae > Metellina > Metellina segmentata. The sequence goes on from OX375879.1 coordinate 31,233,419, forward strand.
ACCAATTTGTATCTTGAGTCGGTCTATGTGTATCCCTCTATGCGTTGTCTACACGTATCTATCTGCAAGTTGTTGTGATGAGGATCATGATGGAAACGAAGAATCAGATGAATAAGTAAAATATACTACTACAGTTGAAGGCATGGATGGAGGGATGAAATGCCCCAGAATTAATCGCACAAGAGAAACCACTCACTTGCTACTTGGTGCGTGGCAGAATGAATACGAAGAAGGAGAAACAGGTAGGACGGTTCAAGATGTGTTGCCGCCAAGAATGTCACTGAAATCATCAAGTTGGATGCAGGAATAGACGCCCTTCTTTACAATACAACCCATTTCCACTTTAACTAACAAGGTTAAAATATCAATTATGAAAAGTTCGCCTGTGGTGAAATAGGCACTCCTCTACCCTTAACCAATCTGCCCCCATCATGCATCATGGCGAATGAGGAGGACACCTGCGGACCACCTAAAAATCACATAGTCCATGAACATTGCAGGTAACAAGGGCTCGAGTGTCAAAATTATCAGCATGGTAGATTCATCAGGATAATCACAACAGATGTACTTTATTTATATGTTGCATTTTAGTGTCATGTATTACTATGATGGTATACAAGTGATTAATGTATTATTGTAAAACCTTGAGCAATATACTATATTCAATACTACCTCGGTGGTATTTTCTAATAATCTAAATAACGCTTATTTAAAGTAGTTCAGTGTCTCACTCGACACTAGGCCGATTGGTATGTTAGTATTTGATGGTGTCATTTAGCCAATCAAGATCAGCGTGGTGCTCTTCCGGATGACAACTTGACACGATTACCTAGCTACCCACCTGAAGAGGATCCATGTGCTGATCTCCCTACAAAACACGCTGTAGTGGGGAGTCATAAATACTATCCTCCTGGACCAGTACCTGGTCTTGAACGAAGAACTAGACACCGAGAAGGACGAGTCGAGGAAGCTTTCCCGTCTCTTCTGGTCGGAGAGCCACCATATATTCCAACAGCCCCAAGTGTTGGTTTCGGCAAGCAAGTTGAGACCAATTTACCTAATAGGAAGATATCTAGAGGCAAGACTACATCAAGGTAACAACTCAAAACCTGCAATGTAAACAAACATCACGCGTTGACGTCATGTGCTTGATTCTTCAGATTGACTCCAAATTGACCACCAATGACAACTGTTTTTTTTTGTTCTGACATTCCGATCGGAGCTTCGAAAGTTCTTGTGAGCTACGAACTTATGCTAAAATTAAGAACAGAAAGAAGGAACGTTCGTTTTGAATTTTAGATTCATTCTAGCTTTCTGCCTCGCATGCTTCGGATGCTGTGACTATAGAATTACGTTAATTTCTTGTAGATGTAAATAAGCTAATTTCAGGAATTGTAAATATGTTATAGTAAAGCAAGTTTTATCCATTCTGATGTTATGTCTACATGATTTCATTACTTACGCAAAACTGACGTTTGGTACAAACAAACCGCCAGATATCTTTTCATCCTCAAGATCTGATCAGTTTTCATCTAATGACGAGATATCTCGTCCATCAAAATCTAATTCGTTTTACAGATGGCCAGATACCTTGTCGAGGCAACCACCAGGTAGGTTGAAGTGCATTCGTGGCATTGGTGAGACATGAATTCAGCTAAACTACGGAGTAACCAAACAATTCAATAAACTATTTCTATCTATTTTTTACTCCGCGATTAATTATTCGTGAACCTGGGGGCTGCGACACTTGTATATGCTTGCCTAATGAAGTGCGCACTTGGCAGAATCGCAGAGATAAGTTTTCCGTCAGGAATTCCAATTGAAGGTCGGTCGCGCGGAACACTCATCTTGTTAGGTATGCGGGAGAAACTTCATTTCAATTACTCACAACCTTTTTCCCTCCTTTTTCTTCACCCGAAAGAACTAAATGAGTTTTCGTGTTAATGCCTCGACATCGTGTCAGTGAAAGATTTGAAGTAGAAATAACTGTTCTCTGCTGCACAGACTGCGTGTTTAATAAGAGATAAATGGAAAAGTAAAAGTTATTCGCGGGGAAAATAAAGTTATAGCGATAAAAATTTTTGGTGGGGAGTTGAGAAAAATTTGAATATTGAAGAATCGTCAAATATTATTCCGAATTCTGGAAATTACTCATTTGTTTTAGTTTTTATTAACTATAACATTAAATTAGTTACTGCGTCGTGTGGTATTTCGATTTGTCAAGCACACACTTTTTTTACTTTGTTTAAAGCAAAATACATTACACGCTTAACTTAACAATTCACTCATATTTAGTATTTGTAAAGAATGGGCTATAATATTCTGGTAAAGAAATAAAAATAATCAATGAACAAAATCTGAATATGAGATTTAATATAGGACATTTTCATTCCTCTTTGTCTGATAATTTCAATTTATTTTATTTTGAGAACAATTACAGTGCGAAATATATTCTTGTTTAAAATTTATTCAAGATAAACTAAAACTAAGCTAATGTTCTACAAAAAAAGTCTTGTTTGAAAATGCAATCCATTGGTTTCTGATTCTTACAGCATAATTTAGAAAATTAGAAGCTAAAAGCAAGTTTTTTTCTACAAGATACAAGTTACTTTTTTTTATCAACAAACAAACATTGAAAATAAAATTTACGGTTCAAACCTAGATAAATTGTTTATATTTTAACAATCAAAGCCTACAATTAGGGATTTGTCGACATACAATATCTTGAATAACCCTTTGAAGGGTTCAGTGGCTCTTCTGAAACCTGCTTTCTTCCCTGTATAAAGTTTAACCAGTTCCAGTCAGGACGATTATTGAGACATGTCTTTAATCCCAGAACGGACGTCACACGATTTGGTGAAAGTACAGTATTAACTAATTCAGTGTCTCACGCCACTAGGCCGATAGGTATGTTAGTATTTGATGGTGTCATTTAGCCCATAAGTCCGGCGCGGCGCCCTTTAGGATGACAACTTGGCACGACTATTTTGCTATCCACCTGCAGAAGATCCACGTGCTCCCCTCCCTACAATACTCGCTGTGTTAGGGCGTCATAAATACTGCCCACATGGATCAGTACACGGTTTTAAACAAATAACCAGACACCAAAAAGGACGAATCAAGGAAGCTATCCCGTTTCTTCTGGTCGGAGTGCCACCAATCGATGGTTTTGGCTATCAAGTTCTGACCATTTTACCTAACTAATAGCAAGATATCTGTAGAGACAAAACTACATCCAGGTAACAACTCAAAACCTGCAAAGCAAACAATCGTGCGGTGACGTTAGATGCTTAATTCTACGGAATAACTCTAAATTGACCACCAATGGCTACTGTTCTTTTGTGTTGTAACAATGTTAAACAACTGGGCTGTATAAGTTTTTTGCAGAAAGGATATTTTATGAAATCTGAATATTGTATAGAAAACAAATATTCTTTTATTTCTTGGTTATTAATATTTATACAGTGCTGCTCTGTTAAACAGACGATTTCAAAACGTAACAAAGAGTCTCCACCGGAGACTTTACTTCCAAAGTCTAGGGCGTCGCTAGTACGCCCTCGAAAAACGACCAAACACTCTCGAGTCTGTCAGAGAGTCTTCTCCTCGCTGACCCAAACCTCTCTGCTCCAAGCCTCGAAGCTCCCGTCCGTGGGAAAAACCCTTGGGGCAGTTTTACACTGTCTCAAAACTCCAAGAGGGGAACTCCCCCGTCTTTTCAGTTCTATTCCAACAGAGGGGCTAGCCATTGTCCGTCAAAGAACGATTTCAGCCGGCCAGGCGACTGGTGAAACAAGAGGTTCCCTTTCATCACTTCGCCACAGTGTTGTGACGTTCAGATCGGAGCTTCGAGAGCACCACCAAATGGCCCAACAACCAAGCGTTTGTTTCGGCTAGTAAAACAGTTCCAACCAATTTACCCTACAACGCACATCTCGACTCAATAAGCTTATCGGTTGGTTGAAAATCTAGTAAAGGATTCTACTGTGTAAGTAGGGTAAAACTTGATAATGACGTTATATAAGGACTTCCGGTCGCAGAACAGATATATGCTTGCATATCCCTGCGAAAGTGACAGATTTTAAACGAATCATGATATTTAATTGATGTCAAAACCAACTGTTATAAAATGAGGTATGTAACAGTCGTATATTTAATCGTTGATACATGGGGTTCATTCAAAGGTTCACCCTGTAGATGGACAAAATTGTTAACTTCTTCACGCGTGTAAAGTTTCGATGTTGTTTGAAAGAGGGAACAGCGAGAAATTGGTAAAAAAAATTGACTTATTGGTTTGCGATTTAAAAAATCTTGTTAAGTTTGCAAAATGGCAGAAAAAAGGAGCATTTTCAACTTTTTATGTTTTTTTTATTTCCGAAAAGGAAAGAAATCTAGAATATATGCAAAATTATATATGTGTTCTGTAGTATGAGGGTACTGTTGTCGATTCCACGTGTCGTAAATGGTGCAGAGTTTCGCACCTTGTCCACTTCTTAAGCCAGTAATCTCTTACACTACCCTACAATAATGGACCGGACAGCAAGATATGATGGTATAAGGGAAATGATACATTCTTTAACAGGGGGACGATCCTGCACGTGCTGCAATTACACTAGCAATCCTTAAGGCAGGCCTCGAAATAGATTTTTTAATACAGGTGCACAAGGTGCACCACAGTTTTTAAATTAGGTGCACAGGTTATATTTTAGTTGCATATTTAAAAAAAACGTAATATAAGAGCATTGACCTAATGTAAACTACTTTATTAGTTGGGTATGTTTAAATAAGTTGTAGTAGATAGTAAATAAAAATATTTAAACATCTACATTCTCCGGCGTACGACTGTCTCGTCAGTCGCTTCAACAGAGCTAGCTGGAAAATGTTTCGATCATCGGAAAGTTCTGGTGGCAGTGGCACAAGTAAACCTTCATCCTGTATAAACCCGTTACGGCCCAGCGATTTTGTATTCGCATAGCGTGTATTTAGTAATTTTAATTACGTTCATATAGAGCGAGAGAGGTCGATACTAATAGTTTGTTAAAGCATCAAAATAACATAATACGTTCCCTCCACTTTTTAACTTTAGACGCACGGCATGCACCTAGCTGGAAAAAATTAGGTGCACAATTTTATTTTCATGTGCACAATGCACCTGTGCACCCGAGTATTTCGAGCCCTGCCTTAAGGGCATACTTTCAAAAAGGTTTGGATACAGAGCTATGTGTATTTCTGTCCATTCCTTTTCCAAGAATGTCGCCATCTCAGCTGTAAATTTTCACCATCAAACAAGTAGTTGATTTTATGCAAATCCGCTGGCGTCCGGTCCATTGTTGTAGGGTAGTGTAGGTTTTATACGCGAGGTATGATGCAGCTATCAGAAAGATGGAGAGAAAGATCTCCGAACAGAACGGTGCATTGATTTTTAGTCAATAAAATAATTTTCCGTCAGATTTTGTCCAAAAACGGGGCGAACTTTTGCATTAACGAATACTTTGTTCCTGATATGAAAAATGCCTGCCGTGCATTTGAAACTATATTTTAGACAATTAAATACAGTGAAAATGTCTAGTAACTCACTATAATGTATAACACACAACAACTGATAAATAAATCTACTAAAACTATTTATATATATATTTCTCTTACGTGGCACGCAAAAAAGACGTTATTTGTTAAAGCGTGTTGGCAACACTGTACGATTGTTGTTTACCAATTATTACCACGAAGCCTCGCGCCTAAGTTGAATTTATCGGATGAAATTTCATTGATAAAAATGAATATTAGTCGAAGTGTTACAGATTATAATAGAAATCAAAGAAAACGGACATGACGAGCCAGTGAAAGCTTAATTGAAAGTGATGCAAGACGTAATGGCCGAACTGAAAGGAATCGTAGAAAACGTGCATGCTTGAATAGAGGTGCTCTCATTCCGTTTGAGGAATATGAAGATAGTAGAAATACTATAATTGATATTGAAGAACACGATATTGGTTCGATGACGGAAGTTTGTGACTTTTGCGGGGCGTACTGCTGGGACAGAGAAAAAAATACTTCCGGTAGATTTACAAAATGCTGTCATGATGGCAAAGTTCGATTGCCAAAATTTTCGAACATTCCAGATTTGCTGAAACGTTTATTGTGTGATGATTCTATTGAAGCAAAAAACTTTCGGCAGCATATCAGGGAATATAATGCCGCCTTGGCTTTTGCATCAATGGGTGCAGAAGTAAAACCACCTCCTGGCAATGGACCATATTGTTTTCGAATTCACGGCCAAATTTATCATTTAGTTTCCCCATTGTACGGAAATGACCAAGACAAAGTTGGGTACGGTCAACTGTATATTTTTGATTCGAGTGAAGCAACTGACAAGCGAATGAACAATAATAGTGGTTGTTTGCGCAGTGTGATGGCAGAGCTAGATAACTTATTGCGAAACATAAATCCGTTTGCAAATTCATATCTACAAATGCATACTTTAATTCTTTCAAACCCTGCTACTGATGTAAAATTAATATTTATGGAAGATCCGAACACCGACTTAAGGAGGTATAGTGCTCCAACTTCGCGGACAGAAGTGGCTGCTATATTTGTGGGTGATAACGGAGAGCCACCATCAAATCGGGATGTATGCATTTATCCCATTGGTGATAGTTGTAAAAGAATTTCACCAATGAATCAATGTGCAGATCCCATGGTATATCCTCTTCTATTCCCTCGAGGAGAATGTGGTTGGTATGCTGGCATGGAGCATGAAGAAGAAAGGCGTACTGCAAAACGATTTCGACTGACTCAATTGCAGTATTATGCCTTCAGATTTGCAGTACGAGATGAGTTCAATATTATACATAACAGCGGAAAACTATTTCAACAGTATATTGTTGATGCTTATGTGAAAACGGAAGGATCCCGCCTCAACTATTTGCGTCTCAATCAAAAAAATTTAAGAATTGAATTATATCAAGGACTTTTAGATGCATTATACAAAGTGAAGCTCAAAGCAACAACTTAAGGATGGGAAAGTTAGTAATACTACCATCGACTTTTCAAGGTAGTCCCCGCTGCATGCAGCAAAATTACCAGGATGCGATGGCAATTGTTCGGAAATTCGGAAGACCAGATCTGTTTGTTACATTTACGTGTAACCCGTCATGGCCTGAAATTTTAAATGCTTTGCAAGATTGCCAACGTCCAGAAAATCGACCCGATATTGTTGTCCGAGTCTTCAAAATGAAATTATGTGAACTCCTGGATGATATTTTGAAGAAAAATATATTTGGAATCGTGGTTGCATATATTTATGTGATTGAATTTCAGAAACGTGGATTGCCTCATGCGCACATGTTATTGACTTTGGATTCGACTTCCAAAATTCGAACCAAAGATGATATTGATGAATTTGTTTCTGCCGAATTGCCAGACTGTTTGATATTGTTTCAAAATGTATGATACATGGCCCCTGTGGAACATTGAATCAAAACTCGCCTTGCATGAAAGAGGGTTCATGCAGCAAAAACTTTCCAAAGGAGCTCAGGGAGACAACACAGGAAAATGTTGATGGTTACCCTGTCTATAGAAGGCGATCAATTGAATCTGTGCAAATTGGTAGAAATACCATTGATAATCGTTGGGTTGTGCCTTACAACCCTTGGGTATTAAAAAAATTTAATGCTCATATCAATGTCGAAATATGTGCATCTGTAAAAAGTGTTAAGTACCTGTATAAATATGTGTATAAAGGCCATGATGCAGCTTCTACTAAGCTTCAGGTTGAGTATGGTGCTGTAGATCATGATGAGATACTGACTTTCTTAGATGGTCGCTATGTCAGCGCTCCTGAAGCAATGTGGCGGTTGAACGATTTTCAGATGTCAGAGAAATCTCATTCAGTTTTGCGATTGGCTGTTCATTTGCCTAATCAGCAAAAAATTGTTTATCACAGTGGCCAAGAAGCTGAAGCTGTTGCTCGAGCATCCCGACAGCACACCACTTTAACTGCATGGTTTGAACTCAACAAAACAGATGATGAAGTTCACGCTCACTATTATTCAGACATGCCCCAATGTTATGTTTATGACAAAAATGCTACAAAATGGAAAAGGCGGCAACGAGGAGGTCAACAAATAATAGGGCGTATGCCAATCGTTAATATACGAGACAGCGAAAGATATTACTTACGAATGTTACTTTTACGTAAATCAGGAGCTGTCAGTTTTGACGATTTAAAAACTGTCAATGGAATTGTTTGTAGCAGTTTTCAGCAAACATGCAGAGAGCTTGGTTTTCTGGAAGGAGACGATCACTGGCACCAGACTTTAACTGAAGCAGCACATACACATATGCCATATCGTTTGCGAATTCTTTTTGCTGTTATTTGTGGGTTTGGAGAAGTAGAAGACATTTCAGCATTTTGGACGCAGCATCGAGATGTTCTTTGTGAAGATTTTAAATTACAGTATTCGGAAGAAGCTGCAGTGCAGTATGCCCTTGCTGAAATTGGTGGATTGTTAAAAACTTACGGGTTAAGTTTAAGTAAAGTAAAACTTCCTGAAGTTAATTTGCCGGATGTTAGATCAGGTGTACCAGCATGGGATATTGTACAAGAGCAAATCAAAGGCAAACTTAACATTGAAAAGCTCAACACAGAGCAGCGAACTGTAGTGGATAAAATTTTAACTGCAATTTATGAAAACAAGACGCCAAAACTTTTCTTTTTAGATGGACCTGCAGGCACAGGTAAAACGTTTGTATACTCAACCTTATTGCACCTAATCCGGGCAAAAGGAGATCAAGCAACTCCTGTTGCCTCTACTGGAATCGCTGCTACACTTCTTAATGGAGGTAGGACTGCTCACTCTGTTTTCAAAATACCTCTGATGTTGAATGCTACCTCAACATGTAATTTGAAACCGTATTCACCTGAATCAAAATTGTTGATGAATACAAAATTAATTCTGTGGGATGAAGCACCGATGACTCACGTACATGCCTTTTTAACTGTAGATAGATTTTTGCAAGATTTAATGAGTTGCTCTGAGCCATTTGGTGGAAAGGTTGTGTTGTTAGGTGGAGATTTCCGTCAAGTTCTGCCAGTGATTCCTAGAGGTTCCCGTTCTTTGACGATCGCCAGCTGCCTGAAAAAACATCCTCTTTGGGCTAAATTTCAGATTTTGTACCTTTCGGAAAATATGCGTGCTCTAGCAACTGAAAGACAATTTGCTAAGTGGCTCTTAGACATAGGTGAATCTAAAGATGGTGAAATTGTAAAATTACCACCAATTTGTTATCCATCTCTGCAAGATCCAATTAAACAACTTTATGGCGACATTGATTTCACTACTGTAACATCTAACGAACTTAAAATTAGGACACTTCTTACTGTTACAAATGATTTGTCTATAGATCTTAAAAATCAAGTGCTAAAATGTTTGCCAGGAAAGGAAGAAATTTATGAAAGTATTGACTCAATAGTAAGTGATGATCCTCATGATCAACTGGCTTATCCCGAAGAATTTTTAAATAGCATAACACCGACAGGCGTGCCACCACACAAGCTGAGATTAAAGCTAGGTTCTATAATTATGTTGTTGAGGAACTTGCTACCATCAAAAGGTTTGTGCAATGGCACAATATTAATTATAACCAAATTACAGCGTAATATTATTGAAGCTCAGTTAATCGATGCAAATAACACCGAAACATTTTTTATCCCTCGAATACCACTAATTCCATCAGACAACAATATGCCCTTTTCTTTTAAGAGAAAACAATTCCCAATTAGACTAGGTTTCGCCATGACAATCAATAAGTCACAAGGACAGACATTTGAAAAAATTTGTTTAGTTCTAACAAAACCAGTTTTTAGCCATGGACAGCTGTATTTGGGCCTTTCAAGAGTGAGATCTTTTGATAGTCTCACTGTTATAGCCAACAACCCAGAAATCTACAACTGTGTCTTCAAAGAAGTTTTAGATGTATAATATTGGTCACATTATTTTTACTATTCTATTTATATTTTTACTATTTTTTCATATGCATTTCTTTCAAAATGTCAAATACAAGGGTTCTTTTCATGGTCATTAAAAAAAACGGCCCTTTTCATTGCCAACAATTATAGTTCATTGCACTACTTTCTTTCCGAATTTCAAAAACAAGGGCTCTTTTCAGGGCCATTAAAAAAAGGGCCCTTTTTAGGGCCAACAATTATAGTTCATTGCACTACTTTCTTTCAGAATGTCAAAAATGAGGATTCTTTTCAGGGCCATTTAAATTTTTAGGGTCAACAATTATAGTTCAGTAAGACGCTTGCACTACAGCTTTCGACAACAAATGCAATGAAAAAATGTATGATTGTCTCAAGTGCTGGGGAAATCTACACACAAACAACATGTTGCGTATTCGATTTCCAAAGCAGTCCTCTCATTTACAGTCGAACTTTTCCTTTAAATTCCAAATTGTTCGAGTTCCGATTCCAGAGGTACTGTATAACTTTTCTATACTACACCAAACTTATATTAAAATTTGTTTTTTGGATTATCATATTTTATAAATAATCCCTTCTGCTAGGACACATGTCTTCATTAATGCGAGCGAAGCGAACAAGGTTCGCGCAGCGAACCAATAAGGATTGTATAGCAATCCTCGGGGGGGTTGGCGAGCGTTAGCGAGCAGGGGGCGGGCCCCCTAGTTTTATATACTCCACGTGAAACACCATTCATCAAGTAAATTGAGTTTACGTTGTGTTTGTAGATAAATTTTATCCATACTCCGAAGAAACTAATTACATTTTTGTTCTCGTGAAATAAAATAATCCATTTAAAAATACACGAATTCGAATTCCGCCCATTTAATCTTGCGATATTGAAATTCATTCGCTGTTAATCTCACTGTTTCTGCATAAATGTGGGTGCAGAAGAAGGTGCTGAAATATTTTATTCAATACAAAATGTAGTTCCGAGAAACCTTCTATACAGAACTCCTGTCAATTCCGCCTTTCAAATTCTAACGTCGAAATAAAAAAGAATAAAACCTAAAAAGCCAAGCCCTTGCTGACTCTGATTAAATAAGAGCCGGGTTCATTCCAATTTAATAAATACGCTCCCCTTTGATATCAAGATTTCATTTCAATTTCTGGATTACAATCATTTGCATATAGCCAAATTTGGTTATGGAGTATTCTATCACCAATGTTTGATATCAGCTCAAACCTAATAATGCGATTCGCACCCGTCAGGCTAACAATTTAAATCGATGAAAGTAATAACACCCGGACCGATATTCATTTTAAAACAGCTCGGGGGTGAGTTAAATTTAATAGGTTCCACTCGAGTGCCTTTGGAATGGATGGGGGAGGGGGGGGTATTGTATTTCTCAGAAGTGTAATAACAATTACAAATCCCTCGCTGCTACTTTGTAAAAGTCATGAAGAGGGATCAGTCCCGTTCAATTTTAAGCTTATCGGCCGTTTGAATCGTATCGTGCATTTTTTAAACTTATCTGATGGAGCTATACGGTATCAAAATTATCTGTAATCTCCATAACTGTTATCTTTGGAAGACAATACGCACATGCGGGCCACTGTAGCCCTAAGTTGGACGGTAATGGTAATTTTAATCAACGTCGTACAAGAGCAACACAACGGGCTATTGACGACGGTCATCAATCCCCTAAGGGAAAGATCCCAGGACAACACGTTATTTTGAAACACGGTCAGATGACGAGGCAACACCTGGGTTGGCACCCCATTATCCAAACTTCCACACCAACCCAAAGAGTTGGAAGAGTAACGGATTAGCAACCTAAAGGTAGCGAGTTCAAAACTTAGGCCAGACAAGTACCATCGTGAACACGGAAGATGGAGCACTTTAAATCTGTCGTGGCCTCTGTTGTCCTCACTCTCGATTGGTGTGGAAGTTTGAAGGATGGGGTTCCCTCTCAGGTGTATACCTCGTCATCTGACGGTAGTTCAAACTGTCGTGGTGTAATCTGATGGTTCCATAGGGATTGATCGCGGACTGTCATCAATAGCCCGTTGTGCTGTTCCAGTGTGACGTTACTTAAATACCTACATACATTCAAGCCGTGGTAGCCCAGTGGGTAGAGAAGCTGATTGTCAACCTGGGGGTTGCAAGTACTTTAATTAATGTCGCGCTGGAGCGACACATCGGGCTCTTGGCGACGGTTCGTGAACAACCCCCAAAGATACGAGGACAACATCACGCTATTGTAAACCAAGGTCAGATGACGAGACAACGCCTGAGCTGGCACCCCACTCTACAAACGTTGACACCATGCTTACGGGATGTCATTTTTTTAGGCTACGACAGATTTAACGCGCACCAGCCTCCTTGAATTCCTAGTTTAAAAATCGGTCCAACCGAATACCATCGTGTACATACACGGTAGCTAGATCATGTTAAATCTGTCTTTGATTCAAATATCCTCACGTTGGCTTGATGTGGAAGTTTTGGGAGTGGGGTGCCTGCTCTGATGTTGACCCCGTCATTGTGGTTATTACGTTGTCCTCGGATGTTTACCTTAGAGAACGATCTCGGACTGTCACCAATACCCCGTTGAGTTGCTCCAGTTAATTACCTACCTACTAATTAGTATAAGCATGGAGGAAGTCAAATTCTCTAGAACAAAAATTTATTGCAATATTATATATAAACCAAAGCGACATATCTCAATAACAAAGTATTTTTGTTTGATTGACATTATACTGTTTTTCCACTTTCTGCGACATTAGTGTCCTACAGACGTATAAGCGCACGTTCGCTGTTAAACAAGCTACATGATTATTCTAACAGTGTGGTTGTCATACTAACGGATTAGCAACCGGATGTTTACGAATTCCTATCCAACCATAGACCGTCATGAACAAAGAGAAGGGATGAAGGTGCACATTTAATCTGCCATAGCCTCAAATGTACTCACGTTGCTGTGGTGTGCCAGTTCAGATCTTGACCTCGTTATCTTCGTCCTTCGAAACGGCGAGGTGTAGTTCTTAAATATTTTCTTTCAAGTTGGATCCTGGACCGTCATCAATAGCCAATGATGTGTTCCAGTGTAATGTTGATTCACCTACCCATTCAACCAATTGCAGATAACGCTCCCCTCAATCGTCAAATACTACGATGAATGGTCCATTGAAAACACGAATTGGAATTGTGATGCAACGTCATACTAATAACCATTACTCCTAACTGATCTACGTTAAGAGTGATGTTAGAGTTTTGCTAATTAGCATGACGATATCACTTCCAACAATTGCTAAAATGCGAAATATTCCACAGAACTTTGGAAACATCTATTGCTCTACTGTATGTCTCTATATGTCTACTGCATTAAGCAACAGACGGACAACATTTGAAGAGTATTGAGATGACTGGCGTGAATCTAGCATGTGCGTCATTCAATTGAAACGTCAATAAACCACTGTAAAGTCGTGTGAATACCGGAGTTGCAAGCATGTTCCCCTCCAAACATCGAATCTATTTCGAGACACGGCGCTCATTTTATCGTCAAGATCTCGCGTCGGGTTGGCGATTTGGCGAATTTGCACCTCCAATTTTGTTTTCCACCAGGATTCGGTAATGATCAGAGGATTGAAACCTTTGGGGATATTTCTCAGAGACAAAATTTGGGAAGAAAAGGCTCCCCTATTTCGTTCCCTTTCAGTATTGCTTGACAAGCATCGCTTTCCTCTGCCCTTCGGTACCCCGTGGTCGCTCACGCCGTCTTTTGTTCGTTCATTGTGACATTTTGCCCTCATCGCATGCCTTGACTTCATTTCCTGCCAAATTGACAGAGAGTGACCTATTCGATAAAAATGACTGAAAATAGAACTCGGATTTTGCATGTTTTGCATATCCCTTTTTCAGCCAGGTTGATAGAAATCCGTATTGAGAGTGTTTTTTAGCAATTTACAACAGCAAATTTTTTTTTTTTTTTGCATGATTTTGCATATCTGGGATCATTTTGCATATTTGGAGTTTGTGCATATTTGGAAAATTATTTCTATTTTCAAATATTTTTGCAAAAAAAAATTTACATTTTTTTTAAACAGCTTTGTGTAGTGCGTTGGGAAGGAAGATTTTCAGAAGCAGGCCTTGGCACCCCCCCCCCCCCACCGACAAAAAAAACTCAAACCCTTCCCGACGACACCTGTAATCGTCACCACACATTAATTCCACTTTTCCAAGTTCTTTAAATACAGCTCTTAGAAGGCAAGGACATGGTTTGAAAGGTAAATATATTAATTTGAAGCAATTTTATTTTCAGTTTAAGGTAAAATAACAAATCAATTCCTTGATATTTCTTTGACAAAAAATAGAACCGCAAAACTGACGTTTCAGTTGAACATTAAAAGTTAACCGAGTTCAGATTCGTTTGCCGGCGCATCGAAGCCATTTGTGAGACAGGAAACCACCGAGTCACGAGCCAGTTCTCTCGTGCTCACACACTCGAGTGCTATGACGCTCGTCCCCTTCTTTACTCAGATCAAACTCACGCAACATTTCACACATTCTGCATATATCTCCATTTATGGTTTTGGGCTTTTGTAGTCAGCTAATAAGTTTTCCTCTTTATTTTTTACCGTGCATAAATATATATACTAGTTAAAAAAATACTGCGCTTGTTTAGCACCCCTTCACAATCCGGCACCATCTACCCACCTAGTTACGTCCCAGAGAACATTTAAAATCCTTTCATTGTAATCTACATTTTTCAATTATGTAATATTTATTAATTTGTATATTTGTTGCTTTGTATATTTGTTTACTTATCTATATCTGTGCTATGAAAATAAAATTGTGTATTTATTGAGTGAAAGTGTGGTTCAATTTCACTTTATCCTACTAACTATCTACTTTTTAAGAATAAATTTTTTTTTGTGATTTCGTATATTTTGGGGTTTTACTGCATAGTTTTGGATTTTGAAATGCATATTTCAGGTCCCATTTTTGAATACCGAAAAGAGCTCTAGTGATGACTCTTATCTACAAAGGGGTGAGAAAATGCTCATCCCTTAGTGTTGCTGATAAAATCGATAAAGCATTTACACCGAAGAGGGTCGAAAAAAGAATCAAAAAGGGGTCAGCATAAGGCAACGTAACACGTCCTCGTCACAAAAAGAGGGATAAAAATAGTTGCAACTCCGGTGTAAATACGGTTTAATCATGCATCTTGAATGGTATACCAAAAGGCCTGTTTCGAATCAGTAAACGCTTAAGTTTCTGCTTCCTGTGAAACTGGAACATACTGTACTTGCTGAAGATGTTGTCAGAATGATGTAAAAATCTAGTGTCAAACTGTAAAATGAGGAACAACTGAATCAGTCTTTCATTTTTAGATCTTCGTGTACCCCTACAGTTAATGCTGGTTAAAGATTCGATATCTTCTGCTTTCTCATATCAACAATATCAAATGTTTTGTGAGATCAGCATACACGCATCTACGTCCCTATCTGCAATGTTAATTTGTGTTCCCTACCTTCTGTTCAGGTTCGTACAGGAAGTTTCCAAACAGTGGCACATTCAATTTATTTTGCTAAAATATCATTTCCTGCTGATTTGTTGTTCTTACTCTACTGTCGGT
The DNA here is from genome assembly GCA_947359465.1 of Metellina segmentata. Classification (NCBI taxonomy): domain Eukaryota; kingdom Metazoa; phylum Arthropoda; class Arachnida; order Araneae; family Tetragnathidae; genus Metellina; species Metellina segmentata. Next base: position 31,249,016 of record OX375879.1, read on the forward strand.
TTTCTTGTTAGACTAAAGACTGGATGGACAACATGTATTGCGTGAGGAAGGTAATCATCTTCAATTTAATACTGGATAAAAGTATATCCAAGCATCAAGTTGAGTTACAATAAATAAACCGTCCTTCTCAATAACTGGTTATGTATCAGATATATAATGATAAATTCAGCTGTAATTCGCAACGATAATTTTCATAAAATTGTTATAATTAAATTTTTAAGTCATTTATAATCCCAAAGCAGTTCCAGAAACAATTCCAAAATTCCCATACCTCGATCGCTATCTGAATGAATGGTGTTCACAAATTACAGCTCAAATTAACGCTATAGAAATATTTGAGCATTAAAGTACATAACATTAATTGAGATTCTTGAAATGGTAGTGTATTTGATGAAACAATAACACTGAAAGCGTATCGAATGAGTTTTGTCCAAGATGGAACGAATTCCACCAGCTCAAATCGAACATATAAATTAACTGAATAGAAACCATTTCTATTAATATGATTTATGTCTGATTTCTAAAGCATTTTCCGGATGTAAATAATCTTGAAATTAACTTAAAATTGCGTTCTATAGTATTTAATTAAGAAACCTATCGAACGTTCGTGCATCGTAGGAATGTTATTCAATGTGTCAATGGTTATATCAGTTCATGAATCTCAAATCCGAAAGATGCTATAGCACTTTTCATTGGTATTTAAATGTATAAATTACTTACTTTGAGGCCTAATTATCAATATTTTAATAATTTGATTATATTTCGTAACTCTATTTTTACTGAAATTACTGCCAGTCGCATAGAAATATAAAGCATATTAGTATATGAACTAAAAGGTTGGTCGATTTGATTTTGCGACACAATAGCCATATACGGTCTAGATGCGAGACATTTGTGCCGTAAATTGTGTAGCTCCAGTGTGACGTTGATTAATTAAATCACAATAACATATTAAATCTATACCTCATCCAGAAGTAATAACTATATCACAACTCTAGCTGAATAACCCGTCGTTTCTCGGTTTTGAATTATTAGCGAAACTGTTAAAATATGACCGCGACATATCCCTGTGATAACTCAAATAGAAAAACTCTGAAGAATGTGTTTCCTATTGCGACCTTTACCAGTGATAACTCAAATACACAAACCCTGTAGAACCTGTTTCCTACCACGACCCACGACATTTCCATGTGTTTACTCAAATAGACAAACCCTGTAGAACGTGTTTTCTACCACGACATTTTCCGGTGTTAACTCAAATACGCAAACTCTGTAGAACGTGTTTCTTTGTCCATATCTATTTATTGCAGAAAAACAAACTTTAGATTTTAAGATTGGGGCTTCGAGAGATACTTTAAGACAACCTCTGTGTACCAATTTTCATTGCTACAGATTGGTCTGAACACAGTAGAGAAATAGCCTATGTTTTCCGCAAGGTTCTAAAGTATGTAATGTGGTAATGTAATGTGTAATGTCCAAATATAATGTGGATTGTTCATACGGTGTGGATTTGTATAGAAAATATACATACATATTCCAACCCACACCCATATCCTTTTATATACCCTAACTGCCAAAAGTTAAGTACGAAAGGGAAAATGCGAAAAAAACAACAAGTGCAGATTTGATTTACACGAAATGCGGCAATTTGGTAATATTTGGTAATTTTTTTTTAGTTCACGCCGTACTAGAACAACACAACGGGCTATTGACGACGGTCCGGGATCAGTCCCCTAAGAGAAAGATCCGAGGACAACAACTTGTAATTTTGAACCACGGTCAGATGACGAAGCAACACCTGAGCTGGCACCCCACTCTCCAAACTTCCACGCCAACCCAACGTGAGGACTTTCGGCCACGACAGATTTAAGGTGCACCATCCGCCTCTACACCATACGTTTACAAACATCCATGCCCGAACCTGGATTCGAACCAGGAACCTTCCGATCTCACGAAATGCGGCAGGAAATTAGCAAATAGGTTTAGACATGAACATAATTATAATCATCGTATCGAATATTAAATGTTTCTAATCATAGATTTGTATTGTAAAAGTGAACCTGGAAATATAATCTTTAGCAATATGTTGGACTGAGTTTCGTGGCATTGTAATTTTTTCCTTACAATATCCCTTGCAATACAGTATTCCTTTCCTCTGTAATAGTTAACACTCCTTAAATTTAGAGTCAAGAACTATAATTGGAGTGTAACTCATGGTGGTAAAACATGTTTATTTACGCTCTCACTGATTTGTCTTTTTCGTTTAGATACAAACCGGGAAAAAAAGGACCCTACTCAAAGACTTCGACGATGATTCGAACTTCGAGCCTTTTGTAAATTGGCCCTCTGAGCAACAGCTTCCTTTGCTCCGTCTCGATGTCTAGATAGGGAAGCCTATGGGCAAGAATGTCACTACCTTAACTCAAGAACGATTGTCGACTTCTTCATGAACGGACGGATGGACGACAACATTCAGCCATCATATATCGAACCCCACAACAATATGGATGAGGTGTTGGAACCAACCATCATGACCGATACCTTCGATGCCATTGATATAAAACGATCGGAATCTTGGGGCTCTTTCTAGATGTACCAGTCGTTTCAAGAGAGCGTCCAAAAAGTAGCTGATAATCTATTAAGACACTTGGATACGACTCATGATTAGGACTCCTATTTGACTTAACAGATGGACCCAGTGTCAACCCTTAACTCATTTGGAAGCTTTAGCTGAGGAAGCTCTTGAAAAAAGTATTATGGGTCTCTTTGCTATAGTTCTAATACCAAGACAGAAATAAGAATCAGAATCAAAGCACTATGGAACCGAAATCTTCAATAGATATGTATTTGTTTCATAATCAACTACAATAATCTAAGTTTCTTACATTTGTGATTTAATTTTAAGTTTTGAAAAAGTGATACCTATAGTTTTATCTTACCTTTAGTTGTATTTTACCTTTAGTTTTTGTATTTATTGAGAATGTGTTTTAGTTAGACACAACTTAACAGAACTGGTTTTAACATGTGGTGTGATATACACGTTCCGGTACTTTGTAACTTTATCCTGCTATGGCCTGCAATCGACCGAGAGAGTCCAATAATCGCATGTTTTAAAGTACTATAAAATATTTTTCAAAACTAAACTCAATGAGTCCTATTATTTTCATCGAAGCCAAAAGGTCTCGATAGAATAGCGAGGTGTGGTAGGATGCGATAGAGAAACCGTTGAACCTCTAATTGTATCTTTTTCGTACATATCCTTCCAGAAGAATCGAAATAATTTTTCACTGATCCGTAGTTTTTGTCTCAGAAAAAAGAATCCAAATTTACTATTACAAGCAAAATGAGTTTTCAGATGATTCGTCATGGTCGAATGCCTGCCATTCTTAGTACACGGGTCACTCGAGCTCAAAGAATGAGACAGTGAGAATATAATTTTAAAAAATATAGTTGATTTGTATTCGTCCTATCGAATACTAAATGTTCCAAATCATAGATTTATACTGTCAAAGTGAACCTGGTGTTATAATCTTTAGCAATATGTTGCACTCAGTTTCCTTGCATTGTAATTTTCCTTACACTATTCTATGCATGTTGATATTTAAAAATCAATGTTTGTTTTTAAAATCTACAACGATATTTAAATATGCCGTAATAGTTAACACTATTTATACACCTTTATCACACTGCGTTAACAACCTGCATGTGGTAGGTGCTGCAGGTTCGAGTCCTGTAATTTTCCGAGGGGGCATTTTTCTTTTCTTATTGCGTGAGGTTTTGCAATGGTCCTTGTTTTGCCAGGATGAGCCAGTCAACGTCCAGTTAATGTACATACACACAAGTAGAGTTTGGGTAGGTAGATATTTTAATTAACGTTGCACTTTAGCAACCCAACGGAGCATCGGGCACGGTTCATGATCAATCCCAAAGGGAAAGAATCCAGGACCATGTCATTTTTATAACTGATAATGTTTAGTTAACGTCGTACTAGACCAACCCAACGGGCTATTGACGACGGTCCGGAATCAATCCTTGAAGGGAAAGATCCGAGGATGATAATTTTGAACGACGGTCAGATGACGAATCAACACCTGAGCTGGCACCCCTCTCTCCAAACTTCCACACCAACCCAACGTGAGGACTTTCGGCCACGACATATTTAAGGTGCACCAGTCGCCTCTACACCATACGCTTACAAACAACCATGCCCGGACCTGGATTCGAACCAGGAACCTTCCGATCAACAGGTTAACAGCTTAACCACTATGCAGGTTGGTCGACCCATGTCATTTTGAAGCATTTTCATATCACAAGGCAAACATATCTCTAAATTTCTATACCACTCCACAACACGATGAAAATTGAGGAAAGCATTAATTTAACATAGCCTCCTTTTCCCGCAACTCTACTGTTGCTAATCCGATGCTCTTCCATCCGGTATACCGTGGCCCCAAGTAATTTTAACTTACACAGGAGAAATACGCCCAGGGAGGGGTCAAACCTACGCTACATGTATCTCGTAGGCTGCTAGAGCAGTGGTGAAACCCTACGAGTCACGACAACCTCTCCTCTAGTGTCAGCGAAATGTTCCTTGTGTGTGTCTGTAGATTATTAGACGCTTATTAATGTATATTGTGAGCAGCATTGCCGAATAGGGCGCCACAAAACTCAACCAACCCCTGAAAGTGTTAAGGCTAGGTATACAATTTTTGATAGATTGTTGCTGCTGAGGTACAGAAATATTTTATCTGTTGATATTTTGATGTGTAGGAGTGTTTTAGGTGGAGCGAGACATACAGGGCTCACATTTCTAAAGAATGGTTGGATTGGAGCTACAAACATGGCTATTGTCGTTGGTCCGAGATCAATCTGGAAGGGAAAAATTCGAGGACAACACATCGTACTTTTTAGTCAGTCAGATGATGAATTGACACCGGAGCTCGCATCCCACTCTCTATACTTCCGCTGCATTACAACGTGATGATATTTGATGCCACAACAGATTTTGCGTAAACTAGGACCCGTACACGACGCTCTTTGCTTGGATCGAGTTTCTAAATCGTAAGTCTCCGATTGATAACCTCCAGTTACGAATTCAGTTACCTAAAATTACTTTTGGGTAGTGTGGAACTGTCTCCTATTCGTGGTCATACCCTTTTGTACAGGAAAACTATTGTACTTCAACGTTTCTTAATATCGCACCACGACAAGTAAAGTGACGCAAGTCAAAAAATAATAATTTTGATGTTATGTCATTGAAAAATATGCATGAGGTGCCCCAGCGTGTTATATTACTATTCTATAGAATATAATAGAATTTAAAGACTTAAATACTTACCTAAAATTTAAAAGAAGCTTTTACAAAGGCTGTTCGCACATTTTTTAGACGATTTTGGTTAGCGGTAATAAAAAATCGTTTGCTGCAAAAGAAATAATTGCAATTGTACTGTGTTTTAAAAAGTCAAAACTATCGTCTGCGGCTTGAGAGGTTTGTTTTTATTCAAAATGGCGTTTTAACGAAGCAGTGGTTCAAAGGCTATATTTATGCTCTTTCCGAAGAGAAATATTCATATTCCCTTATAAAAAAACGATGTGAGAGCCATGGTTTTGTGATATCTAAAGCGTCGATAAGTAATATCGTCTACAAGAAAGGAAAAAAACGTCAAATTGGAGTCTCAAGTGGGACAAAAAATTCCAAACAAATATCCCAGGCAGAAACGGACATCTTCGACTATTGCAAAGGTACGTTGTTTAATGTTAAAAGAAAATCCCCCTAGTCAAAAGACAGTTGCAAAACCATTAAAATGCTCGGTGTCCACTGTAAACAAAATGATAAACGTTGGTTTAAATCTTAAGAAAGCGAAAAAACGCAATGTGCATCGTCTTTCTCCAAAGCCTATCGCTGAACCCAGGAAACGCTGCCGAATTCTATATGAGAAACACTTATCCAAAGAAAAATGGAAAAAAAATTGTCACAATAGATGTATTATGGGTGTATTTATATTATTGCAGCAAAAAAAGAGCCATTTATTATCATCAAAGGGGAGAGAAAAAAATTTAAGTACATGGTTCACAGAATCGAAATAAAGTTTTTCTAAGGGATTCATGATTGTTGCAGGTAACATATTTTATGGCCAATTTTTCTGAATGAAATACCATCCCTTCACCCACAGTGCCATCAATCTGTGGAACTCCATCAAGACAAAGCTAGCAGTCACACATCAAAATCCACTGTAAATTTACTAAAAGAAATGGAACAAAAAACCGGTATCAAGGCCATACCCTTCACTGATATCCCTACTAAATCTCCCCATGTATCACCTATGGATTTTTGTGCTTTCGGACTTTTAAAATCTGCATTATCCAAACGTCGTCCCACAACCCTTACAGATCTCTGGAAAGCTGTTCAGGAGAAATGGGATAGAATACCTCTTCTGGCACTTCAAAAGGCATTATTATTCTAGAAATTACGGTGCCGAAAGATTGTTCAGAATAAGGGCTATCAAATAGAACACAAGAATTTTATGTAATTTAGTTTTGTGAATACAATATACATTGTCTAAAAAATGTGTGAACAGCCTCTGTACAATTACAAAATAAGTTTTATAGTGTATCCTTTAAGTTGATTTTTCTCAAATGTTGCAATTTTGCGTTGTGTCACTTCTGTTGCCGGGGTGCGAAATGATGAATGGTGTCGCTTCGACTGCTCGTACATTAAATTTTATTTTATAATTATTTACTGTTTTTTTTTTTTTTGCGTTTTAGAGTGCCAGGCCCATATTGGGTCAAACTGCTCCAAATACAAGAAAACTCCAAGTAAAATATGTGTTGGCCTACTTGAGGTCTATTTGCAGAGTACGCAAAGAAAGAACACGTATTTAAAATATATAATTTATTAAATGATTTAAAACCTTTAGCTACTTGCTAAGAGAACATAATATAAAGTATATACAGTGAGCATCAGAGCTTAACAACATAGATCACTCACACTCTAAGCTCTCATGATACTAAATAAGAACATGATCTTATATAGTGCATGCTATTTGCATACTGTGATGTCACACACTTAGACGATGCTCTTATTTCTGAAGTCCAACAATATGACCCAAAAAGGGGTTGGTTAATTGGATTTGCGTGGCAGAAAGAACATAGTTGACCATGTGCGCCGAGCACAAGACATACTATATCGAGTAATACACACAATTAAAGTTTGACTGACATAGAAGAGAAAAGTAGACCCAGGGATGAAGGGAGGAATACACGTGACAGGAATCGAACTAAACTGCGCCGCTTCCACATCGAAGGTTGCTAACGCAAAGGACAAACTCACTGACAAGGCGGTCTATGGAAACGATGGGAAATGAATTCCAAATTCTTAAGGGTGCCATCGCTATTCTTTCGGACGATTCCTAATGAAAGGTTCTAGAAGAAGTTAAAAGTATAATCGAAATCTGAAATTAAAAGTAGACTTCACTTCATTAAGCACAAGGCAGGAATCGCACAAATGCAGAAAAGTCACGCAAAACTTCGTTCGATAGCACCAGTGGATACTGAGGAGACGAAGATACTTGTTATAATCTAACTATTCAAAATTGACCCCCTGTAAGAAATGTTTATTGTATGCCTACAACCCAATTCCTTTTCTTAAACTTCGACAGATAGGAAGGATATGCTTAAAAAGTGATAGGGACGCAAGAACAGATCGCGCCAAGCTGTATCAAACAATAACGTGACGAACGTAAGTTTGGATTAACAGATTTTATAACCGTTCAACAAATATTTATCGGGAGCTCACTTTATGGTTTCGAATTTTGTAATCATCAGATAAGTACCTAAATGTGCGATTGAAGCTATTGCTCAATGCAACTAACATCTATTTTTTATTGCGTATGAATTATGATGAATCTTCCGGTTACTACTTGCACTCCCAAAAGATTATTTTCTACTTTAAAATTGTTTAAAAACCTATTTAAGGAAAACAACTGGCTTGGAAAGACTTAGTGTACATGCAACAAAATATTACAGTACAATACACGAAAACGTTTAGGCTAAAATGATGGTAATTTTACTCATATGGTTTATAATGTTTGTATTTATACGTTTAGTGACAGTATCTTTGACATCTCTATCCTCTTGCATGCTTTATAAAATATTTATACACTGCAGTTCAAAAATTATTATTTTAGTTTTATACAATTACTTACACATTTCAGTAGAATAAAGTAAGTTTGAGTTACATAAAATTCGCATGGTTGAATTAAAAAGGAGAAAATTTGATTAATTAATAAAAATTTTATTAACAAAAAATTAAATTAAATATTTCAACAAAAATGGCTATCAACGTCTATACGCATATTAATAAAAAAAAAGGCTGGTAAAAATGCATCATGCGCCTACTGATTACGTTTGATGGCTTTGCACACACACACACTTTCACCTTGTAATTTCTTTATCATATATCATACATTATTTAGAACCCAGTCAGACGACGAGGCAACGTAAGCTCGCAACTCTTTCATAAAACTTATACACCGCGCACGAGACGAAATTCGAGTCAAGGACAGATTTAACGTGCACCATCCCCTTTATATGCGACGTTCTTGGGTTGTATTCGAATTCGCAACTCTCCGTTTGTAACGGACGACCGCGGGCACGGACATTTCCAATGGAAATAGAACATTTTCAGAGGACTATGTACAATACATCAATCTTTTCTTGACCACATTTATTTCTAGAAGAATTAAAGACGTCATATTTGGAAATTTTTACACTGTGTTTCATTTGGATATCGATTGTATGATTTTGAAGATTTGAAAATGTGTGAAAACTCAAATACTAGTTTCAAAAACTTTATTGGTGTAGCTAACATCGAGGAAATATACACGACAGAAGAATCTGAGAACCAGAATATTTGGGATACAATATTTCTTCCCAAGAGGTAATTCGAATGTTTGTACTAATTATTTCAACAATGCAAGTTCTTTTTTATAAATTCATTGTAAAAACTGATGACGAGAGCACAGTACATATTCATTGTTAAAACAAAAATATGTACTGTTGAACTTTTAGCATTGTTCGCCATGCCATTGTTTGCTTCAACACACCAGATATTTATATAAAATCATAACTTCTTTTTCTGTGGAAGAGCGAATTGAAATTTCTTCCTGCGACTTTTTACTTTTTACGTTTTACGAATTTAATAAACAAAAAGCGACCAAAAAGATTCTTAAGTTGATAATGGCGAAGAAAAGCAACTTTTTGAAACCTTTAAAGACGAAAATCGTCAAGATAGGACATTGGCTCCAAGTTAGAATGTAAGTACCAAAACTCTTAAAATAAATACTAAGCGTTTCCATCTTGAGTACGCGTTTAAAATAGAATTATATTGTAATTATACGTCTGGTTCACTATCTTTTATGCTCAGACTAACAAATATTTGTTTTTAGAAAAAATTAAAATAGATCGTAATTTTTAATGAGATTGTATGTAATTACGCAAATTCAAGTAAGGTGACAAATGTAAACAATTACAAAAATTAGAGATAGTTCGCATTCATCCTATCGAATATTAAATAGTTCAAATTATAGATTTGTGCTGTAAAAGTGAATCTCGAGCTATAAGATATATCTTATGCAATATGTTACACTCAGTTGCATTGTAATTTTCCTTTCAATATTCTATAGATGTCAACATTCAAAAATAGAATTTTTCTTTTATTAGCTACAATGACACCCAAATATAGCTGTAATAGTGACCACTTCTGAAATTTAGGGTTAAGAACTATAAGTGGAATATAACTCTCGTTTGTTAAAAAAGTGTTTCTTTACGCTCACTGATTTGTCTTTTTCGTTTAGATGCAAACCAGGGAAACCAGGAGACCCAGACAGACAGGGTTTGTTGAGAGATTTCGACGATGATCTTTCCACCATTGAGCCTTACGTAAATGTGGCCTCCGAGCCCGAGTTTCCTTTAAACAGAGGCTATAGGGAAAGCTCGTGTCACTTCCATTACGCAGGAACCATCGTGGAATTCATAAACGGATGGCTGGAGGACAGCATCCGGCGATCGTGCATCGAGCCACACTATAATGTGGACGAAGTATTAGAGCCAACGATCGTTGCCGATACCTTTAATGATATCGAATTAAAACGCTCGGAATCTTGGGGTTCTATTTAGATGCAATAGTCATTTGAAAAGAGCATCCAGTATTGAACTGCAGACACCTGAATACTACTCCTGATTGCTACTCACGAATATGACTCACGAATACGACCCACGGATATGACCCACAAATATGACTCACGAATATGACTCACAAATATGACTCACGATTTCGACAGTTCACGACTTTGATAACTATTTGAGACTGTCCGTTGTTTCCATAGTTTCTACCCATAAGGCTTTTGAAAGGAGCTTTAGCTGAGGAAGCTCCTGACAAAAGTCTTATGGGTCTCATTTTTTTATACTGACCGTTAAATCCATAGTTTCTACCCATAAGGCTTTTGAAAGGAGCTTTAGCTGAGGAAGCTCCTGACAAAAGTCTTATGGGTCTCTTTTTTTAATACTGACCGTTAAATCAATAGTTTCTACCCATAAGGCTTTTGAAAGGAGCTTTAGCTGAGGAAGCTCCTGACAAAAGTCTTATGGGTCTCTTCTTTTTGGCTACAATTCTAAAACTAAGATTGAAATAAGCACATCTGAACCACTGTACCATAGAACCTAAACATTCAAAACATTTATAATTGATTTCGTTATTCTCTACAATAAATTTCTGGCTTACTCACCACCATGTCGTTTGTTTCAATTTACATAATGAGATACGCTTTCTAACATTTGCGATTTAATATTAAGGTTTGAAAAGTGCTACGTGTTTGTTTTATTTAAATGCTAGTCACTGTGTGGTCAGCACGGCGTTGTTCGTTAGAAATTTCCGTGGGGTCATGTGTGACCATTGACGTTCGCCATCATCCGGTGATTGCTACGTATTACCATTTGGTTTGCTTCGCAAACGAACTCAACAGGAAACGCCGTGATAGCCTCGAAGAGGTTATTATCAACAACGAAATCAAAACACTCTGGAATCGAAAAACTTGGCATGGTTCTAAAGGCATTAGGACGAATAAAGCTTGTGACATCAGCTGTCAAATATCGCAAAAACCTCTCCTTCATTGGAGGTAGTATGGCATCATATTCCGGAAAAAAGGACGAAATGTGAAAAAAAAATTATAATTAATTTCACACTAGAAGCGTCGTTGGGGTCATTTTGACCCCTTTTCCAATTTCCCTTGCTTCATTTGACCATACAGTTGAACATCGAAACTCTTGTGTTTTGATTTTTCTTAAAATGCTTCCAAGTGTATTGACGAATTTTAATATTTCTAAGTTAATTATTAAATTAAATAATCTAAGAATTACCTAGAACAATCAACAGGGACTATTTTGACTCTCATAAGAAAAATGACCGATTTTCATGTGAATGTCTGTTTTCGAATTCCTGATGCCTCATTTTTGTTTTCTGCGCATGGGGAAATTCGCATCACAAAATTTAATTTGATCGCGATGACTATCCCGATGTTTAGAGGGTTCGCTCAAAGCAGTTCGGTGAAAGCTTTGACAGTTCTCTGAAATGCGCTCCCATCCCAGCATCGCTGGTGTGCTACAGAACAGTTGGAAAGTACTGCTACACCTAGTTTAGATAACGGAACTCGACGCCCCTTTTCACAGCTGTGTTCTCAGAGTTTTTGATTTCGACCAGTGTGTAAAAAATTTTCCGTATGAATAATGTCGTGTGGATTGAGTAGACAGGAGGACTTCGACCTCGTGAAGCCGTTAGATTCAGATTTCAGTGATTCACATATATCTCTATTTATATATATAGATCTGTATGCATCATAAGATTGTTATGATTCTTAGCACCGTGCTTGCAAACAGCGCAAAGAAGGCGAACAGTGTCACTTACGACAATCACACTCTACGGTCCGGGGCTTAGAGAAAATATAACGTCCGGTGACAGAAGGAGACATCTCCAATCCTTGTGACGTCACACCACCTTCTTCCGAAGAAGGTAAAGAAAGAGGAGTAGGTGGGGTGCGAGAGGATAGCAGTTTAGGCGAGGGAAGAAACAACAGCTCGTGTGAAATGGTGTTTTTTGGCTTTTCTAAGCCTATGTAATATTAATCCAAAGCAGAGATACATCTTGCTCCATATGTGTACAATTTCAAATTTTTTGTGTTTTGTTAATGAAACGTTTTTTTTTTCTAAACAACGTTTGTTAGTCTGTCTTCACAAGACAAACACTTTTCAATGACGACTAAAAATTGGAAAGCACGGAAGAGTTAACTCACACTAAATGCGGCGAAGATGTAGTAGATCAGTGCTCCCCAACCTTTTTATCGCCGCGGACCGAATCAACGTTTGATAATTTTAACGCGGCCCGCTGAGGGAGGGGGGGGGGACGTTGATTGTTTATATTTTAGATTGTTTTGATTTAATAATTTTAATTTTATTGTATTTAAACATGCCTTCAAAATAAAATACGTTTACACCAAAAAATGAATATAATGTGACCTTAACATTTTAACTCGCTAGAACTCTAAATCAATGAGAACCCTGAGCTTGCTTCTTTGGAACGAGACGGTTTCATCTGTGGGTAATAGGAGACAATGACACCCGAAGTGTGTTGGTTATGTCCAGTTTATTCCGTCGTTTTGATTTGGTTGCTGTCACTGCAGAAAACCTCGCTTAACACAGATAGGTTGTCAGATATGGCAATAGGGATTTAAGTGCTGTGGTGGCAATCTCAGGGTATTCCGCCATGACTTTAATCCAGAACACCGACAGAGTTGTTGTCTCGCACGTAGATTTAAGGTCGCCTTCATTTGCAATCTCCAGCAGTTGATTTTCTTCTTGCACAGACATGTTAGATTCGCCTGATTTATTGAAAAATGGGATGCGGATCCATTCCTTACTAGTTCGTGGGTATTTTGTGGTTTCCCAACCACAAAATATCCATGAAGCGCTCGAACTCTTTTAAAAGCAAAGACAGGTGATCGTGCACCAACTAGGAGAATGAATGTTTAGGCTCAGTCTCGCCTAAAATCCCCGCTGATGTCTGAAACATGTCCAAAATGCCTGTGTTCAGTGTTCACGCGCCGTCCCCACAACTTCAGTTTGGCTTTAAATGCAGCTACTTTGTCTGCCAACTTGAAAACAGTTGTCACATTTGTCAAAATTGGAAAATAGAGACATACAGAATTCAGAAATCATAATTGAAGCTCTAGTAACAGAACAAATTTCAAGTTCTGATTTACCGCCTCCTAATTTGAGTGGACATTTCATAGATAAGAACCGCACAAACCCTAGATAAATACACCAAAGTAAATAAAATGGAAATAATTTAATATTCCTTGGGCTGCCCGGTACCATTTGATCCACGGACCGGTACAGGTCCGCGGCCCGGGGGTTGGGGACCACTGTAGTAGATGATATGCTAAGAAAATATTCTGCGAGATGTGGAACTCGTAGGTGTCCTCTTCACGTTTTTTATAACGTCGTTCAGATTGCTGCATTCAATGTTGGTTAATTTTCAAGGAATCCCCGGGCTGCAAAATTGTATATAGATAAACTATTATTGCGCTCGGGGATGAACTACGAATGGGGCTTTGCACAACATGTGCCCCATTCTTCAAGTACAGACTAAGGATGCGACATCGATGTATTTAACATCGATGTATTGGAGTCGATGTTTTTGTAACATCGATGTTTATACTTGTCGATGTTTTTACGTTGTCGATGTTTTATTTTTAAATTAAAAAAGTACCGTTACAAATATTTGAAAAATAACCAAGTAGAATAAATTTTATAATCAGATAATTGAACATACGTTTTGACCAAAGTGACCAAGGGTGAAGGGTCTGAAAAGTAAGGATGCGACATCGATGTCGATGTTTTATAAAAAACATCGATGTATTGGAGCCGATGTCGCATTACTAGTTGCTAAACCAGTTTTAAAAAATGGGGGAAAAAGTTTAAATACACGGAATTTTAAAAAGATCGATGGTTTTGGGGATATGTATTTAAACATCGATGTTTTAATTTTGAACCCCGATGTTTTGTTGTCGATGTGTGGTCGATTACTAGGTGCTAAACCAATTTTAAGAAATGAGGAAAAAAATTTAAATACACTGAATTTAAAAAACCTCGATGGTTTGGGGGCGATGTACTATCAACATCGATGTTTTAATTTTCAACATCGAAGTTCTGCTGTCGCTGTGGCATCACTAGTGGCTAAACCAATTTTAAGAAATTGGTGAAAAAGTTTAAATACACTGAATTTTAAAAACATCGATGGTTTGGGGGCGATGTACTATCAACATCGATGTTTTACTTTTGAACATCGATGTTTTGCTGTCGATGTCGCATCCCTAGTACAGACCCCAAAACGAAAGAAATGTGCCTGTGAACATTACAAGGAAGGGACAGAGTAAGATTTCTGCCAGTTGTGAGGGATGCCAGAAGCCAATTTGTGATAAATAGGTTGATGTTACTGTCAAGCGTTCATATTATTCCACCTGCGCTAATGTTTATTGAACTTTGGAGCACATTGTGTTTAACCATAGTTTATGTTTTTTGTATTTTCACTTTGAAACATGTTGTGTGATAAGTTGTATTACTTGCATTTGTATGTTTGGTTTGCTTTCTTATCGCTTAAATCCTGCTAAAGAATATTGTGCAATTCTATACATACATTCCAATATACAGGGTGGTCCCGAATTCATGGTACAGACTTTAATGGTAGGTACAGGACATTGTAACAATGATTTATTGTATAGGAATGTATAGTCGCAAGTGACGCGGTGAGGCGAAAACAGGGGAAATAACGGCCGAAAGGAAAAACAAAAATTTTATTGAAAGCGTTGTACAGTAATTGTTCAAAATTGCGTCCACCAGTATCGATACATGCTTGACAGCGTCGGTGGAGCGATTGGCGTACACGTTCAAAGATGCCTGGTATTTCACGCACACCTGCAGCAGCTACAGATAAGCGAGCGACGAGATCCTCATCTGAGTCAACTGGAGTCTCATAAACAAGATGCTTTAGATGTCCCCATAAAAAGTAATCGAGGCTCGATAAATCGGGAGATCGGGGTGGCCAAGGGACTGGTCCACCACGCCCAATCCATCGAGTACCAAACGTGGCATTCAGGTAATTCCGTACATCAATGCTGAAGTGTGCTGGCGCCCCATCGTGCTGAAACCACATGCGGTTACGAATGGCGATCGGAACATCATGCAGCAGTTGTGGTAACACTTCTTTCAGAAAAATAAGATAGCTTCCGCCAGTGAGCCGCGTGGGTAGTAAGTATGGGCCAATCAAAAAGTCGTTCACAATACCAGCCCACACATTAATACTGAAACGTTGTTGAAACGCATGTCGACGCGTTGCATGTGGATTATCGGTTGCCCACACATGGGAATTGTGCGCATTAAAGACACCCTCGCGTGAAAATGTCGCTTCATCTGTAAATAGCACATAATCTACGAAATCCGGCTGCAACGCACATTGCTGCATCACCCACAGGCAGAAGTTCACGCGGCGAGGATAATCTGCCGGATTCAATGCTTGTACTTTCTGAAAATGGAAGGAGTGTAAGCGATTTTCGTTTAACACTCTGCATACAGTCTGATGACTCACACCTACGTCACGCGCAACAGTTCTTGTGCTTGACTCGGGTCTATCAGCCACAATGTTCAAGATGCTTTCTTCCAGCCTTGGAGTGCGTACAGCTCTTACTCGACCAGCGCCATGTCTGTTGACGTCGAACGCACCTGTTTCACAAAGTTGACGATGTAACCGTTGAAAAATTCTATGATCCGGCATTCGTCGATCAGGATACTCCGCGCGATACATTCGTAACGCAGCTCTGCCGTTACCATTTGCACGGCCGTACATGTAATGCATGTCTGCTTTTTCTGCATACGTAAAGTCACCCATCGTCTACGGCAGCACAATTGTGAATGGCGCTTTTCCCTACTGCGATGCATCATGTTCAACAGCGGCTAGACATCTACTGCCCTCTACCGGCAATGATACCAACCGATCACTCCATTTCTCTTTCCTTTTATTTCCCCTGTTTACGCCTCACCGCGTCACTTGCGACTATACATTCCTATACAATAAATCATTGTTACAATGTCCTGTACCTACCATTAAAGTTTGTACCATGAATTCGGGACCACCCTGTAGTTGTCTAATATAATGTATAATATAGTATAATATTATACATACATTCCAATATAGTACAATGTAATGAATGATACTGTGAAATATTATGCATTACATTATAATATGTTGTCATATATTATCATTTTTTTGTTGCCATTTCAAAAGAATAACTTTTTAAGCGAAAAAATAAGTATTAGCTCTAAAAACTAAAAAAAAACTATAAAAACTCTTATATATTGTCATTTCAAGATCCTTTATCAATTACAAAAAATTTCGTTTGATACGGCGTACATTTCTTATGAGGGTCAGGTGGACCCCCAACTACGCTTTTAAGTAAGTCTAAAATCCGACTGTGCTAGTGTTAAAATTTTAAAATTCGTGGTGTGAAATTGCACTGGATTAAGGCGCACGTTGGCTTCGTGTGAAATGAAGCGGCTGATACCGCGGCCAAAAAGCCCACCAACAGTAAGGAAGTACACATTGAATTGGATTGCTCTAACTCCTGAATTCGCAGTAGCATCCTTCGGCTCCTTTTGGAAACCTGGGAGTTACTCTGGAATGGAGATAAAGTAGGCAGAAGAACGCACACATTCTTCCCCACTCCACATCTCAAGAGGCACGTGTACCACCCCATAGCGTCCCAGTTACACACCGGGCATGGTCGCATTCCGGAATACTTCAATCGTTTCGGAAAGCAAGTCTCTGGCCTCTGTCAGTGCGGAGAGGTGGATGATTCACGTCACTACATCTTCGACTGTAAGTTACAGATGACCAGAGAGACCTCCTCTCCCTAAAAAAGGCTCATGAGACCTACTCCCACGACCCTCAGATTTTCAATGCCTTGTGCAGCCTTGTGACTGAGAAGCTTACACCTCGCTGACCCTAACTCTCTAAATATTCCATAAGTGCTCCTCGAGGCAATGGTAAGTTGGTGAGTATTTTTTCTGTAAGTAAGAAAATGAACTTTGACTAATGGTTTGAGAAGGCGCTCGCTGGAGGCCCGTAAAAGAAACACTCAAAAATGCTTTTAAGTGACTGCCAAAATAGACAAAACCATCTTGGCCTTAGGATGGATGCAACTACGACTGCTGTTGTAGGTCAATGATTCTGATATAAGTGGTTAGAACGTAAAAGACGAACATTGAACGTCTGTATTAGAAAACCTTTAGTACCCTAGAACTAAACACGCCGCATTCTTCAAAGCATCTTGCCCGAGTTATTCGCACTGCAGCTTGAGTGGGGGCATATGCGAGTTAGTGTCGAATCCACCCTAGGGTGAAGCAAACATTAACTGTCGCAAAGGCTTCCCGCGGGACAAATCAACCTTGGACCACCGCCAAATTAGGCAAACAATGTGACGGACTTTCGAACTGCAGCTCGTTTGCGAGGGTAGATTCGGATAGATGTCCAATTCAGCCTCGGTAGCCACTTCGCTAGGGTGGAGCGGAAATTAACCGTCACAATGGCTTCCTGAGGGACATGATTACCTTGGCCTACAAGGTCAACTGCCGAAACAGGCAAAACATCTTGTAAAAGATGTCCGACCTGCAGTTCGTTTGCGGGGGCAGTTGCGGGTTGATGTCCAATTTACCTTCGTGAGAAACTAGCAAATTTACTGGTGTAAAGGAAACATTAACCGTTCCAAGGGCTTCCTGAAGGACAAAATTACTTTGGTTTCCAAGGTTCGCCGATTCGCTGGGTCGACCACGTTCACTTCCCGACTTAGCCTTTCAAGGCATTAAAAGGTTTTTCCAGCGGAGCGTCTGGGGCCTGTTCCTTTAATTTTTGCAACTTGAGGACCTCCCTAAAAGAAATTGTGCAATCTGATATATCCTAAATTAAGGATGACACGGATGGGGAGTGTTCTTCCACTGAAGAAAGAAAGAATGTACTTTGCGCAGCATGACCGAAAAGGGCCCTAGATACATGAAACTCAACCACCCCCTTGAAGCTTCATGAACCCCTTCTTCGAGATATCCTCTTTTACGTGGATTCACCAATCGATGAAGAAAACGGCTAGAGAGTTTATGACCGGATGGGGGTAAAGGAATGTGTTAGTCCCTCGATTTTGAACGGTCCAGCGTCTTAAAAACAGAGACTGTAGCGATTGAGACGAGTTCACGGCTCGCGGCGCTGAGGAAAACAGGTAAAGCCTTTGGCGCTGGGAGTACAAAGCTCCGTCACAAAAGCTAAGAAGAAGAAACGAGATGTGAAAAACATACCAAGGAGAGGATGCGGTCCAATGTTTACGTTTTTAGTACAAGTTGTCGTTCTTTTATGTGTTTAAGTTAATTAATTGTTATGTTATGTTTATAATTTGATTGGTCTAATTTAAAAAGTAATATGATGTTTTGTTCTGTCCCCTCAAAAAGAGAAGAATCGTTGTACTTTTGGACGTGAGAGGCCCCAAAGCTGGTCTGCTCCACAGAAACGGTGGGTAAGAAACACTTTTTGTCCTCGTTCGTATTTAGCCTCGAAATTGCCTTAAATTCTTAACTTTGTAAATATGTTAAACATCTAATTAAGTGTGTTGTATATCTTAAAAATGTTTTTATTTGCCTACAAACCATTCGTCAGTTCAATTGATCTCACGACGCTACCCCCTGAAAGTGCTAAGGTTAGGTATACACATATTATTTATAGATCAAAGCTGCTGAGATATACAGGGGGATTCTTAAAGGATGGGCAAAACTTGAGAAGGTGATAGTACACATCCAAACAACCAACTTTAATCAAAGAATGTATGGTCGGAATTCAAACTCTAAAGTGCTAGAGGGCGCCGACGGTGTCATTGTTACAATAGATATAAACATACAAAGAGATAATAAGTGACAAAAGCAAGTTTAATGACATGTGATTACAAAAGTGTTCAAAACAGTGATCGGCAGTGGCTATGTATGAGGTACAACGGCGAAGAAAGGATTGGAAAACTTGCTGAAAAACGCCAGGCATATCGCGTACTTCCCCTGCAACGGCCGAAAGTCTGGCAACGAGATCTTCTGTACAATTAACGGGGTTCTATTGCACAAGAGCTTTCAGCTGTCCCCAAAACAAATATCATTATATGAAAGATCTGGCGAATGTGGTAGCCAAGCTACAGTACCACCTCGCTCAATCCATCTGTTCTGAAAATTTCAATCCTGATAGTTTCGTGCTCCTTGTGCATAATTGGCTGGTGCTCCATCTTACTGGAACCGCATTACATTCTGGGTAAAATAAGGTACGAGTAGTTGGTCTCTCCTTATTCCAGAGCAAACATTGATAGAAAAGCGCCGCTGATGAGCATTTGAATAAGTGACATGTGGATTTACATCCGCCCAAACAAGTTTATTGTGGGTGTCAAATGCATTATCACGTGTAAATGTACATTCATCCGTGAAAAGCGCAGTTGCCGCAAAATCTGTATTTACTGCGCTCTTCTGCAGAAACCACCGATCGAATTCCACACGACGACGATAATCGTTTTGAGTCAGTTCCAGAACAAGTTGAACATGGTAAGGATGTAAACGTTCAGACTTCAGTACTCGCCATGTCGTGGATTCTGATACATGTAACTGTCTAGCCACTGCTCGAGTACTTGTACTTGGCTGATCAGCCACCATACCCAGAATGGCTTATTCCACGACTGACATTCTGTCCGTCTTTTCACGACCTGCATCCGACCAGGTAGTGAGAAAGGATCCCGTCTCGCAGAACTGTTGGTGCAAGCGCTCAAATGTTTTACGGTCGGGCAAACGCCTGTTGGGAAACCTCTCTTCGTACAATCTTTGAGCCTCTGAGCCATTTCCATTTGCAAGTCCGTAGATAAAATGCATAACAGACTTTTCCTTATTAGTGAATGGCAAAATCTTCCGATTTGTTCCTACCGCGATTGACAGTTGCACACTCGGATTAACCGCTTTTATGTGGTAATCGATGCGAACATTTGCACGCGAGTTCTTTTCCCCATATCACTTTTGCATGCTATTACTGTCGTTGTACCAATAAATCGCAACAAGAATGGTACCTTAACGTTTGCAAGTATCACGATTTCAATTGCTCCAGCACCTATCGCTTTGTTTCGTACCATGAATTATTTGATGAAAGCTGTTTGTTTGTATGTGTACTACGACCTCTTAAAGTTTTGCAAATCTTTTATAAATCACCCTGTAGAAATATTCTTTCTTTTGATATTCTGATGCGTAGGATTGTTTTAGGTGGAGTGAGACATACAGGGCGTATATTTCTAAAGAAAGGTTGGAGCTTAACTGGAACAAACAGGGCTATTGAGGATGGTCCAAGATCAATCTGGAAGGGAAATTCTCAAGGACAACACCTCGTCGTTTTCAGCCAAAGTCAGTTTGCACGGGAGCTGGCATCCAACTCTAAACTTCCCATGCACGTCAACGTGAATATATTTGATACTACACCATATTTTATGTATGACAGCGCCCTGTACACGACGGTATGTGCTTGGATAGGGTTTCTAATACGTAACAATTGGATTTTTAACCTCCAGTTACAAATTTAGCTAGCTACAAATATTTTTGTGTCATGAAGCTGAAATTTCATTTTGAAATAATTCGTCTAGTTGGTTGTTCAGCAGTCTTATGACGTAAGGACATTATTGCGTCAAGCTGCACCTAAAACAAGATAACGTCAAGTAAAAACTGTCTCTAAAGGGGTTTCTTGGTGCAAGAGCCTTAAACCGCGTTGACATCGGAGAGAGTTGCATATATTTTTCCTCTTTTTTTTTGTGGCGAGGAAGATTTACATTACCCTATGCTGACCTCTTTTCGACCCACTCCGATGTATACGTTTTGTCGACGACACCAAGGGGTGAGCACCAATCTCATTCCTATGTAGAGAAGAGTGACAACCATTCATCAAAGCCATTTTAATTGAATAGGTATCTCACTGCCAAGTTGACGGAAGATGTGGTCAAGGCAAGCGATAGGTCAAGAGCGGAGATTGCCAAGCAATACCGAAAGGGGACGAAATACGGGAGCATTTCCATCCCAAATTTCATCTCGGAGAAATGACCCCAAAAATTTGCAATCCTTTGATCTCTAACGATTCCTGGTGGAAAACGAAATTGAATTTACAAACTCGCCAAATAGCAAAATCGATACGAAATCTTTTAGATACAATGAGTGCAGTTTCTCGGAATAGCTTCGATGTTTGGAGTAAGAAAAGTTTGCAATTTCCGCTGTAAACACAACTTACCATTCATCCAACATCAAATAATATACACTCAATGAAAGTTTAAGGGACACAGAAGAGAGACATACACCCAAGAAGGAATGCACCCTACAGGAATCAAACCTGTTGCGCCTCCAACTCGAAGGTTGATAACGCACTGGACAAACCACTGTCCAACGACGGTTCCTGGAAACGTAGGGAACTGAATCAAAAATTGTTATGTGTGCCTTCACAATTAATTTGGGAGATGTTTTTAAAAATTAACGTCGTACTAGATTAACACAACGGGCAATGGGCGACGGTCCAGAATCAAACAATAAAGATCCAGGGTAACACCGTGTTCAGATGACGAGGCAATACTTGAGCTGGCACCCCACTCTTCACACTTCCACACCAACCCAACGTGAGGACTTTCGGCAACGACATACTTAAGGTCACAGGCCACCTCTACATCATACGTTAGCAAATATCCATGTAGTGACTCAGATTCGAACCAAGAACCTACAGCTCTAGAGACTAACACCTTAAACAACAGACCGGTTAGATCGGCAAGCTGCTGATGCACGAGATATCTTATCAAACCCCCTTGGATGGTAAGGTAAATGAATGATACAATTTTGTAAGCGTGAGAATGTGCAAACTCAAATCCGAGTTTCAAAGGCTTATTGTGTAGTTACAAACGAGGAAATATCACGGACAGAAAATCCCAAGGACCAGAATATTTTGGAGGCAATATTTTCCGTAAAAAGTTAATTCAAATGATCGTACTAATTATTTTAGCAATGCATCTTCCTTTTATAAATTCCCTGTTAAACAATCAAACAGGCACAGCATATATCCATTGTCTAAACAAAAATATCCTGCTGAGTTTTTTGTATTGTTTCATGGCATTATTTTTAGTTCAACACAACACATAAAATTTGAAAAATCATACCTTGTATTTTTTCTGACAAAGAGCGAATTAAAATTGTTTCCTTCGAATTTTTGCGTTTTGTAAATTTTGATAATTTAATAAAAAAGGCGACTAAAGACGTTCTTAATTTGATAATGGAAAAGAAAGACAACTTCTTAAAGCCTTTAAAGACGAAAATCGTCAAAATGGGACATTGGCTCAGAGTTAGCATGTAAGTACCAAATCTCTTACAATTAATACTCAGCGTTTCCATCTTCAGTACGCGTTTAAAATATAATCTTTTTTAAATATACGTCTGGTCCACAAACTTTTATGCTCAAACTGAAAAAAATAGGTTTTTAGAAAAATCTTAAAATAATTTTCAGTTTTTCAATCAGTTTGTATGTAATAACACAAATTCAAATAAAACGACGAATGTGAGAATAATTTTAAAATTTAGAGATATTATATCGAATTTTAAATCGAATATTAACTGTTTCGAATCATAGATTTTTGCTATAAAAGTGAATCTGGAGCTATAAAAGTGAATCTGGAGCTATAAAAGTGAATCTGGAGCTATAAAACATAATCCTAAGCAATCTGTGGAGCTCATTTGCATTGTAATTTTCCTTTCAATATCCTATGCTACAATGACACCTATATATAGCTGTAATAGTGAACACTTCTGAAATTAAAGGGCCAAAAACTATAAGTGAAATATAACTCACGTTTGTAAAAAAAAAAAAACGTGTTTCTTTACGTTCACTGATTTGTCTTTTTCGTTTAGATACAAACCAGTGAAACCAGGAGACCCAGATACCCAGGGTTTGTTGAAAGATTTCTACGATGATCTTTCCACCATTTAGCCTTACGTAAATGTCGCCTCCGAGCCCGAGCTTCCTCTGCCACTAGGTTATACGGAAAGCTCATGTCACTACCATTACTCAGGAACGATAATGGAATTCATCAACGGATGGCTGGAGGACAACATAAGGCGATCGTGCATCCAGTCACACTTGAATGTGGACGAGGTATTAGAGCCTACCATCTCGGCCGATACCTTTAATGATATCGAATTAAAAAGATCGGAATCTTGGTGCTCTATCTAGATGCACTACTCATTTGAAGAACATCCAGTATTGAAGTGCAGACTAAAGTCTTATGAGTCTCTTTTTTCTTAGAATGACCGTCGAATCCAGTTTCTACCCATAAGGCTTTTGAAAGGAGCTTTAGCTGAGAATGCTCCAGACAAAAGTCTTATGAGTCTCCATTTGTTTGGCTATAGTTCTAGTACTAAGACTGAAATAAGCATCTCTGAATTTTCAATGTACCATAGAACCGAAACATTGAATAGATTTATATTTGATTTCGTTATTTTCTACAGTAAATTTCTGACTTTCTCACAACCATGTCGTTTGTTTCAATTTACATAATGAGCTACGTTTTCTAACATTTTCGATTTATTTTTAAGGTTTGAATTGTGATACCTGTTAGTTTTATTTAAATACTAGACACTGCGAGTTTAGCACGGCCTAGCGATGAGAGTTGATTATGTGGGGTTAGGTTTGACCGTTGTTAACGCTCGCCAACCACCTGTGTTTCCTACGTAGTCTGTTTTGGTTTGCTTTGCAAACCAATACCATGTGTGTGCGCATGGTGATGTCCTCGTTAATGCTAAATGCGGCTAGATTCAAATTGCGAAGAGAACCAATCGGTATAACGACACAATCTCTTGGAGAGTGGCATGCCAGCTCAGATGGTATCTCGCCATCTGACCCTGGTTTTCAATTAAGCGGTGTTGTCCTTCTATCTTTCCTTCAGGGGCTTAATCCCGGACCGTAGTCGACAGGCCGCTGTGTTGCTTGAGTACGTTAATTAAAAATTACCCAATTTCCTCGGATATTTTCGTTAGGGGATTGATCCCGGACGGTCGTCAATAGCACGTTATGTTGCTCTAGTACAACGTTAATAAAAAAATTATCAATTACAGCGGTTCTTTCCCTTAGGAGATTGATACCGGGTAGTCCTCAATAGCACATTGCGTAGGTCTAGTACAATATTAATTAAAAATTACATCGGATTTTTCCCTTACGGAATTGATCCAAGGCCTTCTTCAATAGAACATTGTGTTGCTCTAGTTGACGTTAATTAAAAAATACCGATTAAAATTGTATGCAGATTTCAAATTCGTTGACATTTTTACTACGTTTTCCTATTAGACAAAACACGCTAGAATCGATTCTCTGTGATAATATACAAATCTTGCTTCTTTCCGAGGTCAACCGATGAGATTACGACCAAGGAACGGTGACGTAATATTCCGCATCGGACGGTCAGAGGGCGAAAGAAAAAGAGAATAAATAATTCTCGAATATCTTTTAATTCTTGTATCATTTCTAAAATCCATCTTATACATATGCATCCCATTTTACTGCAATGTCAAACAATTCTATATTTTCTAAAATTATAAAAATTAGAGTTTAAGTTTTTAAATACGGCAGTTAGAAACTGAATGGTGAAAGAGGAGAAACAAAACATTCTTTTTTCTTTCTCCTGAAAAAAAAATGGCCATCTTTTTCATGCTTTGTTATTGGTAATAGCGAGTCACGTGATGGTGAGTCTTGTGGTTCAACGGTCTAATGAATTTGGAGCACTCGCAGACGATAAACACAGACACATTTTTTAATTTATTCATTTACTAGCAGAAATACCGGCTTTGCTCGGGTTGAATTAATAATATGTTGATTGAAAAGTCATGAATTATTTTTCATAAAAGAATGTTAGCATCATTTAAGTGTACGGGAAAATTTTTTTTAACTAACTTGTATTTAACTTCTCCATCGCTTCTACAATTTACTTCGGACGCAAATATCCATATATGTTGTATCCATTTCATATTCGTCACACTTCTGCTGAAGTTGATTTTAAGTTTTCGAGTGACTACGAATATTTCCGTGTATTCAATTTCAGTAAAACTCTGGCAAATTTACATTCTCCCACCTTTTGATTTAAAGTTAACAAAACTAATCAAAACCAACACATTCAGACAGTCCGACATTACATCTCAATGTTGTTACAATATTCTTTTTTCTTTCATCAGCAATTTCCTCTCTATTTTCAATAGGATTAGAGTGAGGCCATTCATCTTCTGTTAGTGGCAACCAATTAGGCCCCTCCCACCATCTAGATGTGATTAATTTTGTTACAGAACCTCCCCTTGAAGACAAATCAGCTGGGTTTCAGTTCCAGGGATGTGATTCCAATCTTCAGTTCTGGTCAAATTTCTGATCTCCTTCACCCTGTTATAGACAAAAGTCGCCCATGGTTCGTTTCCTTTAATCCAGCACAAAGCAGTTGAAGAATCAATCCAGAAATATGTTCTTGTTACTAGTAGTTCAAGACGTTTAATGATAAAGGAAGCCATCCTAGCTCCAATGC
This sequence comes from Metellina segmentata, assembly GCA_947359465.1. Taxonomy (NCBI): domain Eukaryota; kingdom Metazoa; phylum Arthropoda; class Arachnida; order Araneae; family Tetragnathidae; genus Metellina; species Metellina segmentata. Next base: position 31,274,752 of record OX375879.1, read on the forward strand.
AACAAGCCAACAACTCAAGACGAGGAATTGTTGATTTCTTCAGCGGAGCAACTCTCGATTTGGCTTGAAGAAGCTGTACTTTGACTTGCATTGCGTTTTCGGATCTCAGGTAAACCACAGTTGCATAAGAAGACTTAGAAGCATCGACAAATATATGGAGGCTGTGTGAAGCACCATCATTCAAAGTCATGTATCTGGCAATTTTCACTACTGACAGCAAAGGTAATTCCTCTATCCACTTTGAAAACATCTTCTTTATCTCCTCGGGCAGCTCAGAATCCCAACTTAACTTTGCTCTCCAGCTCTCCTGCAACCACAAATTTGGACGGAGCGTGAACGGACAAACAAATCCGATAGGGTCAAATACTTTCTGTACGATGGATAGAATGGTCCGCCTCGTCAATGGAAGTCCCTCCAAACTAATGTTGTTTACATCACAAAATAGAGAATCTTCCTGCTTGTCCCATAATAGTCCCAATACCTTTGTTGGCTGAGTTTCAATTTTCATGTTATTTGTATCAGTTTGTTCCCAAACTCTTAGAACAAATTTGGCTTCGGCCCTTATTGCAGTAGCATTTGAGATAAAAAATTCACTTTGCATACGATGAAAATTTATCACAGCTCCAAGCAAAAAGGGACTGCAGTTCAGGTCGAAAACTACTCGGCAATGACGAAATTCTCTAATTTCTTGTTCGGAATTCTTCCACCAGTTGAATCGTAGAAAGTCGCGATCATTGTCATTGATTGATATTTGTAGGAATGCCTTTTTTATATCAGAGATATATATAATTCCTATCTTCTATTCTCTAAATGTAAACAAGACTGTGGGCCCTAACTGCAACCATTCCAGAAAAACGTCATTATAATCATCAAAGCGTTCTCCGGATCTGAGCCTCTTTGTGGTTGACACTAATCTCTTCTCAGCAACTTCTCTGTTGCTAGGTAAGTTTCCTGGATCATTCACCCAATGCAAGCTAACTTCATATCTGCCTTCTTCGTTTTCCCTCAAAGTCTTGTGAGAGTGATTTAATACTGCCTTTTCTATTTCTTCTATAGGTTGAACTTAACATGAATCTGTTATGCCTATGGCTTCCAGCTTCCACAAGTTCTCTAGACGATCGGCGTGTATTAGCATGGAGGTCACGATCGAGGATGCATTTTCCTCGGAAGAACGTCCACACATTTTACCCATGACTACCCATCCAAACAATGTCTGTACTGCAACTAGACCATTGTCTAATTTACGGAGTTCTCCGGTTAGAACTTGTCCAGCTATGTCTGCTCCGAGAAGAATTTCTATAGGTAGATCGCCTTTTCCCACATCTCTGACTACAATATGCATTCGATTCATCTCTGAACAAAGTTCAGGGGGTAATCTTGCCACATGACCACAAATTTTATGTTGCTCCAATAGTTGGATACCACGAGAGTACTTGCCATCAAGACTACTGAGAGTCAATTGGTAGCAATTGGTAGTTTTCCTTCCAGAAGTTACTCCTCCAAAGAGAGCATGCACTAAGCATTCGGAACCAACTGATCTACATCTCATCCTTTGAGCCGTCTCTTTCAATATGTAGGATCTTTGAGAACCAGTGTCAATTGAAGCTCTGACTGTCTGTTTTCTACCATTGACTTCGATATTTACCAACAAAATTTGCAGAAATACTTCTTCTGTGGCACAATAATTGGCTAACGATACGTTTTGTTTCCCTTCTTCATCACATTCTTTCGCCTAGTCTCGTTTCTGATTTGCAATCTCCGAACATTCTATAGCCCAATGTCTCTTTGAACAAATTAAACATTGAACTTTTGTCCTACACTGTTTTGCTCGGTGTCCTAACTTAAAACAGATAAAACATGCTTTTTTTCCTTTATGAAATCATGTCTTTTACTCAACGGCATTTTTTGTGCAGTAAAACAATCTTTACTTTCATGTTGTTTTCCGCAGAAAATGCAAATGATCTTCTCTATTTCGCTTTTCAAACCTTGCTTCACTCGAAAACAGATCATTGGCTGTGGGAACCGAAACTTTAACTTGGCATTTTTTCTCTCTACGTATTCCACCTTCCAATAATTTAAATCCCGCTTTTGCAAGTGAAATCCTTTGCTCCCCTTCTACTTCACTTCTCAAGAATAATAACAGCATTTTTAATTTGTCACAGTAAGAATTTTCTTGCGAGGTAACTGCTGATTGATTTCGCAACCATACTCGAAATAGATCTTCGGGAATGCATGATTCCACAAGTGGAAACAACATGGCAGCATATTTATCAGTTGTCATTCCAATGGACTCTAATGCTTGCAAACACGACTCCAATTTAACTTACAACGACGCTACATTACATTTTCCCCTTGGCTCCTGAACATTTCTGATTACAAGACCCAGCATTTCTCGAACATAAAACTCAATTAATAGTTCTTCCCTGCCGAATCTATTTTTTAAACACTCAATGACATTTCCATAATTTTAGGCCGTAGCTGGAAAACTGTCAATAATGTCACGAGCTCTACTCCCAGGAACAGTTGCTTGATACAAATAATGGAACTTGTCTTCATTTTCCATTTCAATATCATCATGCATACGCTTAAATTGACACCAAAGAGTCAACCAATCCTTTACTTCTCCTCCGAATTGTTTAAGCTCAATCTTGGGCAATTTCAGTTTACGTCTACTTGAAGTTGGAGATGAAGCGATGAACTCAGCAGTATTTAATGGTAAAACTTCACTATTTAAATGCATCTCTACTTCTACACGCACTAAATCCATTTTTTCCTTATACGCTTCGATATTCGCAAATTCAAGATCAAATTCTTCATCTGTTTCGAATTCCGCATTCAAAATTTGACGATCAAGAACATCCAATTCAGCAAATAAACGCTCTAAAGTAGCTGGTTTTTTTTTTATTTTATTTTTTTATCTCGTACTTCTTTCAGTAACTCCTCTAAAATACAGTTAACCGTTTTCGTAAACGACGATCTTACTGACTTCCGAGTTCGTTTTACCGCTTCCATTTTCACATGAATATTAATACATCAACAGAGTTTATTTTCATTGAAAATATAAATTTATTTCCACTTACGGTTTATCACGTCTGGGTGGTCACCAAATATTGAGATTCTCAAGAACTACACGTTCTCCTTTCTGATAATAACAACAATAAATTTTATATTCCAAGAATTCGTTATTAAAGCCATTTCATTTTGTTGAAACTGCAACAATGTTGCCATCCCGACAACTACAAATAATAAAATGTTAACTGACTAGATTAATTAGATGCGCGTGCATCTTTACACACGTGTTGATAGGTGTCGCTTCAATCAGGAACTTGCACCCGTGAGAAAAATGTTAATTTCTGTGTTTTATTAATAAATTGATAGTCAAAATGTTCAAAATTGATAATTAAAACCCATAAAATGGACTTAATTAATTAAAATTTTAAGTTTTAAATTACCGAAAAGTGCGGCAAAAGCATGTGACTTCAAAACGCTACGTGATTGGTTTGACGTCATTGTGCTCCATGATGTAATGCTTACGTTTGTCTAGCGCGTTGAAATTTCATATTGCTTATTCTTTTAATTTGAAAATAATCAATTTAAAATTATTTTTCTTGCTATTTTGTATTGCTTTTTATTCCATTTATTTTATAATTATATATTAACTATCTCTTAATTTTACCTTGCATTAATTGTAGACATTTCAAAACCCTATTCGGTTTACTATAAATCCTTTTCAGATCAACAAGAAAGAAATACCGCTTGCTATTTCAACGTCGCTATCGAAGCAAACAAACCGTCTGTAGAACACTGTGATGTCACAAGAAGCGGCGTAAGAAATCTAGCGTTTTTGAGATGAAGTAAATAGTGCGAACTTTAAAATTTTTTATTTTCCCTTTTCGGGTTATAAAAGTAAAAATAAAAGAAACTTTCCATCATATTTTTTCATTTTCTATCTCTCTATATTAAAAAAATGTTACCGCCGCCGCAGAATTGAAAACTGTGTTGTTTAGCTCGATTCTTAGACGGTTTCCCGAGAAAGTACTGATCGGAAAAAAACAAAATTGACATGGTTTGTTCTTCATCGTATTCCCTGGACAATTATTAAGATTTTTTTCCGATGCGGCTATTAGTTTAGGGTTTATTAAGTGTTAAAATTGAAGAAGCGAAATTTCTTCCGCGAGTGAGCAAAACACATACAAATTTTCAGTCTTCAGCTGTGAGTTTTTTTTAAAGAGTACCTCTCAACGTAAATTTTTGCAGCTCGTCGAGTTTTTTTTTTAATTTCAATTTGGTTCTTGATAATGTTTTTTTGAAATTCGGGAAAAATCAGGACATTTTTGTTACTTTTTTTTAAAACTGCCATATCTATATTTTATTACTATTATTTTTTTAATTTTTAAAATATAGCAGTATACCTCAGAATGTACTTTTTCTTACAGTACTATTATTTTTGATATCGGTTAATAATTAAATTGGATGCGATCAAAAGTTGGTCATACAAAATTCGGAATCTTCGGATATTTTCGCTACTTTTTGTTACTACCTTTAACTAAAACTGTCATATCTATATCGTATTACTATTAGTTTTTTATTTTGAAAATAGCGCAGTATACCTCAGACTGTACTCTTTCTTACGGTACCATTATTTTTAAAATTGGTTCATAAATACATTCGATGCAATCAAAAGTTGGTGACACAAATTTCGTATTTTTTATTTCGCGGAGCAAATTCGCGGAGCATTGTATTCGCGGAGTGTTGTATTTTTGACTATCGGGTTTGCCAGATATCAAATTTATCGTAGCAACAATTGCCATAAAAACGATTTCTTTTTATTTGGCGAGGAAAAAGGCTCGCTTTTTTCCTTCTGTTCTCAGACGTTTTACCGAGAAAGTACAAAATACACATCGTAAAGTTTGGAGATTAACAGGGTTTATTTAAAATTGTACAGGGAACAAGATGCAGAAGATTTTTTACTGATGCGGCTATTAGTTTAGGGTGCATTAAGTGTTAAAGCAAAAAAGAGTGAAATCACTTGCGTAAGAGGTATTGGTTTGCGAAGCAAACCAAACGGGATTGCGTAGGGGAGAAGCCCTCGCTGTGACGTGATGGACCATAAAGGGAAATCAGGATAATACAAATTATTCAGATAGTTTCACTCTGCTAAAGGAATGTTGGATGCCATATGTAAAAGGAGTGTTGGTTTGCGAAGCAAACCAAATGGGATTGCGTAGCAATCCCCGGGGGTTGGCGAGCGGAAGCGAGCAGGGGGCGGAGGCCCCCTAGTATTATAAAAATGTAAACAAAAACACGTAAGTTCCTCTTCAAGCATTCGTTAAATTTCATTTTGAAATAATTCGGGTAGTTGGTTGTTATGCCGTCTTATGGCGTAAGGAAACTGTTTGGTCAGGCTGCGCCAAACACAAGATAACGTCAAGTAAAAATTGTCTCAAAAGAAGGTTTCCATTGTGCAAGAGCCTTAATCCGCGTTTACACAAGAGTTGCAAATATTTTTATCCCCCTTTTTGTGGCGAGGATGTTTTACTTTTCCATGTGCTGATTACGTTTCCATGTACCTGTTTTTCGACCCAATCCGATGTAAACGCTTTGTCGACTCTATTGGCAACACCAAGGGGTGAGCACTAGGGATGCGATATCGATGTCGATGTTTAAGAAACATCGATATTTTATAAAAAAACATCGATGCATTTAATATCGATTTATTGGAGCCGATGTTTTTTTAACATCGATTTACTGGAGCCGAGGTTTTTTTAACATCAATTTACTGCAGCCGATGTTTTTTTAACATCGATGTACATACTTATCGATGTTTCATTTTTAAATTAAAAATGTACCATTCTAAAAATAAAAAAACTAACCATGTAGTATAATTTCAGTAATCACTAAATTCAACATACTTTGAGACCAATGGTTTTAAAGGTAAACAGTGTGAATAGTAGGAATGAGACATCGATGTCGTTGTTTTCAAAACATCGAAAAATATTGAAGTATTTAACATCGATTTATTGGAGCTGATGTTTGTTTAACGTCGATGTTTTAATAGTGTCGATGCTTTTACGATGTCGATGTTTAATTTTCAATGAAAAAACACCATAGTAAAAATTAAGAAAAATAACCGTGCAACTAAGAATTTGTCAGTGATGGCGACATCTGTCCTATCAGAAAGAGCTTTTTCACTAACTGGTGAAAAAAGAAGACGGCTTAGGTGGAGAAAGTTAACAAACTTATTTTTTTACAAACTGTAAATAAAAAATATTGGGACCTATAATAATTATAGGCCCCAATATATTTTATTTACAGCATGTAAAAAATAAGCTTGTAGTGTTTCCCCTTCGCAATATGTTAATAAATAATTAATAATAACTAACAATAATTATTGTGATGTACCTACCTAATTATACTTATAGTTAGTAGTATCTATGTCAAAGTGTTGTAAATATAACCTTCTTTCATACTATTGAATTTTAAAATAAAATATTTGTTAATTGTTCTTATTAATTTTTTTGAATATTTGTTTTGACAGTAAAAAAAAGGTCTTACTTATCAATTATTAAACACGAACAATGACAAATTAAATCTCTCCCCCACCCGGCGAACATTAATGTTTGAGAATGCGAAACCAGTTTTAAGAAATGGGAGGGGGGGGTAAGAGATTAAATACACTAATGTTCAAAAATATCGATGGTTTTTTTGCCGATGTATTAACAACATGGATGTTTTAATTTCGCACTTCGAAGATGTTTCAAAACATCGAGGTTTGGTGGTCGATTTCGCATCCCTATTAGGGATTGGTTCTCAATAAATCTCTCGCGCCCTCCGAGGTCCTTACGTTGGCGTGGTGTGGAACTTTGGAGAGTGAGGTACCAGCTCAGATGTTGATCTCGTCATATGATCACGGTTCAAAACACTGATGTTGTAAACCATCGTTGTTTTTAATGCGATGTATTATCAACATCGATGCTTTAATTTTGAACATCCATGTTTCAAAATCGATGTTTTGCGCTCGCTATCGCATCCCTAATGATTACTCTTCTGATTTCTTCGTAGACAAGAGTGTTCACCATTCATTACGCCATTTTAATCAAATAGGTCAATTCAAACACAGTTTGGCGTTGGAAATGGTCAAGGCAAGCGATGAGGTCAAAATGTCACAATAAGTGAAAAAAAACGGCGTGTGGGACCATGGGGTGCTGGCAGAGGGAAGCGGTAATTGTCAAGCAATATCGAAACGGAGAAATGTCCCCCCAAAATTGTAATCCTTTGATCTTTACCGACTCCTGGTGGAAAACAAAATTGGAGTTGCAAACTCGCCAAATAGCCACCCCGACACGAGATCTTGACGATACAATGAGTGCGGTTTCTCGGAATAGCTTCGATGTCTGGATGGGGAGAAGTTTGCAACTGCGGGGTCAACGCGGTTTACCATTCATACTACATGAAATGATATACACACAACAAAAGTTTTACTGATTCAGAAGAGAGGAATACACCCAAGAAGGAATGCACCTGAGAGGAATTTAACTTTCGCCACCTCCAACTCGAAGGTTGACAAAACTGTGGACATACCACTGTCCCACTGCGGTCCCTGGAAACGCAAGGAACTGGATTATAAATTGTTATGGGTGCCTTCACAATTATTCGAGTGATTTTTTTTAATTAACGTCGTACTCTTTCAAGCACCGGACTATTGACGAAAGTCCGGTTTAATTCCCTGGGAAAGATACGAGAATAACATCGAGTAATTTTGAACCACGGTAAGATGACGAGCCAACACCTATGTTGGCACCCCACTCTCCAAACTTCCACGCAAACCCAACGTGAGGACATTCGGCAACGACCAGGGCTGTAATGGAGGGTATGCGGCGGTATACGCCTTATACACACTGGTACTTACAGCAAATTCCGTATACCCTCTGCTTTTTCTTAAAAACTACGTACACGCTTTGCTTTTCCTAGAAAGCAACGCTTGAAACATGACATGAAACGCAGATCGCAGTAGAAACAAAAGAAAGTTTCTATTTCAAGATATCACCTTGGTAAATAATTCAAAAATCGTACCTATTAATCAAAAGCAATTCATTCAAAGTATTGTCGAATGAATGAGAAAAATCCAGACTTTGTTCTGATGATAATAAAGAAAATTGTCAACTTTGAAGGAATTATACAAGTTTTAACCAGAAAATATAAATACAGGAGATATTTGCCATTGAGAAAAGGAGTTAAAAAGGATCTGTCGACGTTTTGGTATAGATGAAATGTGCACTATTCAGGTTTTAAGGGACCAATGAAAACGTCCAAGTTGTTCCAGAAAAAATAAAGCCTCTTTTAAGCACAATTGAAACATTACCACGTTCCACGGCCGATGAGAGAGTGGGTTAGCATAATGAATAACTTAGGGTAACAGATTTGAGATAATCTTTATTGATTTCAACTGTTTATTAATGCAAATGGACCACCTATAAAACATTTTCAACCGGAAAAAATGTGTAAATTTTTGGTTTGCCAACCATTGCTCTTCAGTAGACAATAGATCATGAGTATGCGCTATGAAAAGAGACACAGAGACAAGCAGTTTGGAAAATATTTTAATAAAAATGATTAAGGTAGGTCTTAAAATTTGTTTTTTTTAAATTACATCCTACTTTATATGTGTTTTTAAAAAAAAATTCTTGAAATGTCCAGTAATAATTTTATATCATAGTTAAATATTAATATAGAGATATTTTTCAAATTTGAATATCACTCGATGCTAGTCTGCATATTTTGCATCGCATAAATCTTGAGTAATCCGGAAAGTTCTGCACGTTTTTATAAGATAAATACCGACGAAGGAGTACAAAATCATAAGAAAGGTTTATTGATTCCCATAAGTCCCATTTTGTTATTTGACTTTTTGCCTTCTTTTTGACTGCTGGAAAATTCCTTTTTTAATAAATCATTAGGCTTATTTATAAAGAAGTTATCGAGGTGCTGTTTGACAGTCTCTGCTGTGTTAAAGTATGGGGTACCCATACACCGTAACGGCTTGCATATACAATCTTCTTCAGATGATCATGAACTGTACTTTTTGGAATATTTAGACTGCGTGATAGTTCCTGAACTGTGTAACGTGTATTTTCAGAGATATCATCTTGTAATAGGTCCTCGTTTACAGAGCATAATCGTCCAGAGCGGGCATCATCTTCGAGACTGAAATTTCTACGATTAAATTTAACAAATCACCTTCTAACTGTGGCCTCAGAAACAGCACCAAATACAGCAATGTTAGGAGCAGTCTGACTAGCATTTCTCCTTCCTTAAAATAAAAGAGCAGAATGTGACTAATATGAACTTATTGGTTCTCCATTTTTAGCACTGCTGTGAAACAAAAATTATGTCCCAACACATGCTATAATTATGCAGCGTAAGCAGAAAAGACCTTAATAATAACATAGGTAGTTTCGATTTGAAAACGCGAACTTTCCGTATGACCCTGTGACGTCTTAGGGATGGAAGCGTCATTAACTACGTAAGAATGTTCGCAGTGGTCTTGAATAATGTGTTTTTATTGACAATTCAAGGAATAACCTTGAAGGAATTTGGTAGGTTGCGTTTTACAGACTGTAAATTGTCCTTTTCCGCAGAACTCCGTTTTAGATTATCCGACTCGGGTGAGCCCTTCTCCAGACCTTACTCGGGTGAGTAAATGTTTTCTAGCTCGGTGAGATTCTCCAAAAGTTATCGCACGCGTGTACGAAGTCAGCAAACAGCAGCTCAGGGTCGAGCTTTTCTCCCGTCTAATAGACAAAATCCCAGTTTGGGCAATCAGTTCGATAGGAAGTGTGCAATGCAGCACAGTAGAAGCTTAGGCTGGAGCTTTATTTTAGCGTCTCATTGACGGAATCCCAGTTTGGGCAATCCGTTCTGAGTCCACGAACAGCTGTCGCGACTCGGCGCGTCTCCAGAGACGGGGTATCGGACCAAAAAAACCGAGAACGGTTTTAACTTCAGCCGGATCAGTTTGATCCCTTGGTCTCTTCTCTCTTCTTCCACCCCAAACGCTTTCGACTCTCGAAAGTTCCAGGGGGTTGTTGGCCCCCTCTCTTTCATTCGACACACTTGTCGGCTCGCTGTTGGCTGTTCAAAATCGGCTGTCCATAATAGGTTGGTTTTTTTCTCTTTCGCCGGTAGCTTTATTAGCGGACGGCGGCCCGAACAAAAAGCATCCGCGGGTTCTTGTGATGATGTTAAAGCAGCGGAAATGAATTTTTCCCCCTCTCTGGCCGGCCTCGCGACAAAGACCGTCGTTCCAACTCGGGCGAAATTCAATCCCTCGAACCAAGCCCGCTCGTTAACTCTCGCGGTCTGAGTTCATACGCGGCGTGACCTTTCAGCGTCTGGCTTGACCTCTTGTCAGTTTCTCCGACAATTGCTTATTTTTTCTTCCCTCGCCACAGACTTCGTCACAACCCAATACAATAAACACCCAATAACACGAAACTTGTGAACACAAATGTGTGCTTAGGACGAAGTTTCTTCAAAGTTTCACAATTCTGCCCCTTTCCTGAAACATAAAATTAATGTAGGCTTTTTTCTCTCGATGATTTAAACTTAGATTAATTCGAACTTATTCCCCTGTCCTTTGAGTATTATACCCCATAGACGTCCTTAGGAAGGGGTAAGAGGGCGGTTAACACCCTGGAGTGTGGATTTCGTACAAACGATTTTGGTTAGCTGTAATAAAAAATCGTTTGCTGCAAAAGAAATAATTGCAGTTGTACTATGTTTTTAAAAGTCAAAATTATCGTCTTCGGCTTGAGAGGTTTGTCTTTATTCAAAATGGCGTTTTTAACGAAGCAGTGGTTCGAAGGCTATATTTATGCTCCTTCCGAAAAGAAATATTCATATTCCGTTATCCAAAAACTATGTAAGAGTTATGGTTTTGTAATATCTGAAGCGTCGATAGGTAATATCGTCAACAAGAAAGGGAAAAAACATTAAATTGGAGCCTCAAGTGGGACAAAAATTCCAAACAAGTATACAAGGAAGAAACGGACATCATCGACTATTGCAAAGGTACGTTGTTTAATGTTAAAAGAAAATCCCCCTAGTCAAAAGACAGTTGCAAAATCATTCAAATGATCGGTGTCCACTGTAAACAAAATGATAAACATTGATTTAAATCTTAAGAAAGCGGAAAAACGCAATATGCATCGTGTTTGTCCAAAGCATATCGCTGAACGCAGAACACGCTGTCGAATTTTACATGAAAAACACTTATCCAAAGAAAAATGGAAAAAAATTGGCACAATAGATGAATCATGCGTGTATTTAAATGATTGCAGCAAAAAAAAAGAGCCATTTAATATCATAAGAGGGGAGAAAAAAATTAAGTACATGGTTCACAGAATAGAAAGAAAGTTTTTCTAAGGGATTCTTGATTGTTGCTTGTTTTTCATATAATGGCAAGTTAAAAATAAAGAGAGTGGAAAAAAATGTCAAGATTAACTCCAAATACTACCAGGAACATATTCTATCGCGAATTTTTCTGAATGAAATACCATCGCTTCACCCACAGTGCCATCAATCTGTGGAACTCCATCAAGACAAAGCTAGCAGTCACACATCAAAATCCATTGTAAATTTCCTAAAAGAAATGGAACAAAAAACCAGTATCAATGCCTTACCCTTCACTGATATCCTTACTAAATCTCCCGATGTATCACCTATGGATTTTTGTGCTTTCGGACTTTTAAAATCAGCATTATCCAAACGTCGTCCTACAACCCTTATAGGTCTCTGGAAAGCTGATCAGGAGGAATGGGATAGGATACCTCTTCTGACACTTCAAAAGGCATTATTATCCTGGAAATTACGGTGTCGAAATATAGTTCAGAATAAGGGCTATGAAATAAAACATTTAAAACACAAGAATTTAGTTTTGTGTTTTAGTTTAGTGAATACAATATACATTGTCTAAAAAATGTGTGAACAGACTCTGTACAAAATTTGTGCGCGTGTGTACATTTTTTGCCCCCAGCCCCACTTGTGGAATGTCTAGGTAGTAAGTACATGTTCCGCCTCCCCCTGGAAGAAATTCTGCAGGTATACCCTCTGTTTTTTTTACGACTACAGCACTGGCTAAGACATATTTAAGGTGCACCTGTAAGGTAACTTACTGATCTAGAGGCTAACACTTTAACCACCAGACCGGTGGGGTCGGCTGTCTGTTGATGGACGAGGTATCTTATCAACCCCGCTCGGATGTTTAGAGAAACGGATTATAAAATTTTGTATGCGTGAGAATATGTGCAAACTCAAATCCAAATTTCAAAAGCTTTATTGTGTAGATATAATCTTAGAAATATCACGGACAGAAAAATTTGAGAACAAGTATAGTTTAAAGGCAATGTTTTCCCCAGGTGTTAATTGTAATGTCCATACTAATTATTTCAACAATGCAACTTCCTTTTATAAATTCGATTTTAAACAATTAGACGGGCACATCATATATCCATTGTATACACACAAATATACTGTTAAGATTTTTGCATTGTTTGATGGCATTGTTTTTATTTCAACATACCACATCAAATTAAGAAAATCATAACTTGTATTTTTTCTGTGGAAGAGCGAATTCAAATTTCTTTCTGCGAATTTATACGTTTTGCGAATTTTGATAATTTAATAAAAAAAAAAGCGACAAAAGACGTTCTTAATTTGATAATGGCGAAGAAAGGCAACTTCTTGAAACCTTTAAAGACGAAAATCGTCAAGATAGGACATTGGCTCAGAGTTAGAATGTAAGTACCAAAACTCTTATACTAAATACTGAGGGTTTCCATCTTCAGTACGTGTTAAAATATAGTCATTTTTTAAACATACGTCTGGTACATTAAATTTTATGCTCCGACTGAATAAAAATGTGTTTTTAGGAAACAAAAAAATTTTTAATTTTTAATCCGATTGTATTAATCCGATTAATTACACAAATTCAAATAGAGCGACAAATGTGAGAATAATTTAAAAAAATGAGAAATATTTGCGATTCATCCTATTCTGTAAAAGTAAATCTGAAGCTATAGAAAATAATCTGAAGCAATACGTGTCGCTCAGTTCCGTTTTAATTTTCCTTTCAATGTTCTATTCATGTCAACATTCAAGTATAAAAATGTTCTTTTATAAGATAGAATTCCACCTATATGTAGCTGTTATAATGAATACTTCTGAAATTTGAGGTGTTTGAAGGGGGTCAAAAGCTATAAGTGAAATATAACTCACGTTTGTAAAAAAACATGTATCTTTAAGCTTACTGATTTGTCTTTTACGTTTAGATGCAAACCAGGGAAACCAGGAGACCCAGACACCCAGGGTTTGTTGAACGATTTGAACGATGATATTTCCAACTTCGAGCCTTACGTAAATTACATCTCCGAGCCCGAGTTTCCTTTGCACCGCGGCTATGGAGAAGGATCATATCACTTCCATTACTCAGGAACCATTGTGGAATTTATAAACGGATGGCTTGAGGACAATCTCCGGCGATCTTGCATCGAGCCACACTACAATGTGAACGAGGTATTACAGCCTACCATCGTGGCCGATACCTTTAATGATATGGAATTGAAACGCACGGAATCTTGGGGATCTCTTTAGATGCACTAGTATTTTGAAGAGAGCAACCAGTATTGAACTGCAGACACTTGAATACTATTCCCAAGTGTTACACACGAATATGACTCACTATTATGACCCACGAATATGACCAACGAATATGACTCTCGAATATGAATCACGAATATGACTTACGATTACGACGACTCACGACTTTGAAAACTATTTGAGACTGACCGTGGTCTCCATAGTTTCTACCCATAAGGCTTTTGAAAGGAGCTTCAGCTGAGGGAGCTCCTGACAAAAGTCTTATGGGTCTCTTTTCTTTATACTGACCGTTGAATCCATAGTTTCTACCCATAAGGCTTTTGAAAGGAGCTTTAGCTGAGGAAGCTCCTGACAAAAGTCTTATGGGTCTCTTTTCTTTATACTGACCGTTGAATCCATAGTTTCTACCCATAAGGCTTTTGAAAGGAGCTTTAGCTGAGGATGCTCCTGACAAAAGTCTTGTGGGTCTCTTTTCTTTATACTGACCGTTGAATCCATAGTTTCTACCCATAAGGCTTTTGAAAGGAGCTTTAGCTGAGGAAGCTCCTGACAAAAGTCTTATGGGTCTCTTTTTTTTGGCTACAGTTCGAAAACTATGATTGAAATAAGCACATCTGAATCACTGTACCATAGAACCTGAACATTCAAAACATTTATATTTGATTTCGTTATTCTCTACAATACATTTCTGGCTTACTCACCACCATGTCGTTTGTTTCAATTTACATAATGAGATACGCTTTCTAACATTTGCGATTTAATATTAAGGTTTGAAAAGTGCTACGTGTTTGTTTTATTTAAATGCTAGTCACTGCGTGGTCAGCACGGCGTTGTACGAAAGGAATTTTCGTGGGGTCATGTGTGACCACTGACTTCGCAAATGAACTTAACAGGCAACGCCGTGATGGCCTCGAAGCGGCTATTATCAACAACAAAATCAAAACACTCTAGAACTTGTCATGGTTCTAAAGGCATTAGGACGAATAACGCTTGTGATATCAGAGGTGAAAAATCTCAAAATCCCCTTCATTCGAGTTAGTATGATTTCACATTCCGGGAAAGAAGGACGAAAGGTGAAAAAAAGACTTACAAATTAATTTTCACAATTGGGGTCATTTTGACCCTTTTTCCAATTTCCCTTGCTTTATTTGACCATACAGTTGAACATCGAAGCTCTTCTTAAAATGCTTCCAAGTGTAATATTGACGAATTTTCATATTTCTAAGTTAATTATTAAATTAAATAATCTAAGAAAAACACCTAGAACAGCCAACAGGGATTATATTGACCCTCATAAGAAAAATGACCGATTTTCATGTGAATGTCTGTTTTCGAATTCCCGATGCCTCATTATTGTTTTCTGCGCATGTGGAAACTCGCATCACAGAATTTAGTTTGATCGCGATGACCATCTCGACGTTTAGAGGGTTCGGTCAAAGCTCTGACGGTTCTCTGAAATGCGCTCGCATCCTAGCATCGCTGGTGTGCTACAGAACATTTGGAGAGTACAGCTACATCTACTTTCGAGAACGGAACTCGACGCCACTCTTCACAGCTGTGTTCTCAGAGTTTTTCATTTCGACCAGTGTGTAAACATTTTTCCGTATGAATAATGTCGAGAGGATTGAGTAGACAGGAGGAGTTTGACCTCCTGAAGCCGTTAGATTCAGATGTCAGTGATACACATATATATCTCTCTCTATATGTAGATCTGTATGCATCATACGATTGTCACGATTCTTAGCAAACAGAGCAAAGAAGGCGAACACTGTCACTTACGACAATCATACTGTACGGTCCGGGGCTTAGAGTAGAGATAAGGTCCGGTGACATAAGGAGACATCTCGAAACCTTGTGACGTCACACCACCTCCTTCCGAAGAGGGGAAAGAAGGAGGAGTTGGTGGCGTGCGAGAGGATAGCAGTTTAGGCGAGGGAAGAAACAACAGCTCGTGTGAAATGGTGTTTTTTGGCTTTTCTAAGCCTATGTATAAGTAATCCAAAGCAGATATACATCTTACTCCAAATGTGTACAATTTCATCTTTTTCGTGTTTTGTTAATTAAACGTTTTGTTTTTCTAAACAACGTTTGTTAGTCTGTCTTCACAAGACAAACACTTTCCAATGACGACTAAAAATTGGAAAGCACGATAGAGTTAACTCACACTAAATGCGACGTAGATGTAGTAGATGATATGCTAAGAAAATATTCTGCGAGATGTGGAACTCGTAGGTGTCCTCTTCACGTTTTTTATAACGTCCTTCAAGATTGCTGCACTCAATGCTTGATTAATTTTCAAGGAATCCCCGGGCTGCAAAATTGTATATAGATAATTTATTATTGCGCTCGGGGATGAACTACGAATGGGGCTTTGAACAACATGTGCCCCATTTTTCAAGTACAGACTAAGGATGCGACATCGATGTATTTAACATCGATGTATTGGAGTCGATGTTTTTGTAACATCGATGTTTATGCTTGTCGATGTTTTTACATTGTCGATGTTTTATTTTTAAAATAAAAAAGTACCGTTACAAAAATTTGAAAAATAACCAAGTAGCATAATTTTTATAATCAGATAATTGAACATACTTTTTGACCAAAGTGACCAAGGGTGACGGGTCTGAAAAGTAAGGATGCGACATCGATGTCGATGTTTTATAAAAAACATCGATGTATTGGAGTCGATGTCGCATTACTAGTTGCTAAACCAGTTTAAAAAAATGGGGAAAAAAGTTTAAATACACGGAATTTTAAAAAGATCGATGGTTTTGGGGCTATGTATTATCAACATCGATGTTTTAATTTTGAACCCCGATGTTTTGTTGTCGATGTGTCGATGTGTGGTCGATTACTAGGTGCTAAACCAATTTTAAGAAATGAGGAAAAAAATTTAAATACACTGAATTTAAAAAACATCGATGGTTTGGGGGCGATGTACTATCAACATCGATGTTTTAATTTTGAACATCGATGTTTTGCTGTCGATGTCGCATCCCTAGTACAGACCCCAAAACGAAAGAAATGTGCCTGTGAACATTACAAGGAAGGGACAGAGTAAGATTTCTGTCAGTTGTGAGAGATGCCAGAAACCAATTTGTAATAAATAGGTTGATGTTACTGTCAAGCGTAGATATTATTCCACCTGCGCTAATGTCTATTGAACTTTGGAGCACATTGTGTTTTTCCATAGTTTATGTTTTTTGTATTTTCACTTTGAAACGTGTTGTGTGTTATTTGTATTATTTGCATTTGTATCTTTTGTTTGTTTTCTTATCGCTTAAATCCTGCTAAAGAATATTGTGCAATATTATACATACATTCCAATATAGTAGTATAATATTGTATAATATTATACGTACATTGCTATATAGTATAATGTAATGAATGATACTGTGAAATATTATGCATTACATTATATATTGCCATTTATTTTCATTTTTTGTTGCCATTTCAAAAGAATAACTTTTTAAGCAAAAAAAAAAAAGAATTAGCTCTGAAAACTAAAAAAAAATATAAAAACTCTTATATATTGTCATTTTAACATCCTTTATCAATTACGAAAATTAAGTTTGATATGGTTTACATTTCTTATGAGGGTCAGGTTGACCCCCAACCTGACCCTCACAAGAAATGTAGTCTTATGAGGGTTAGTAAAACCCTTTAGGTAAGTCTAAAATCCGTCTGTTCTAGTGTTAAAATGTGCTACGTTAAATTTTAAAATTCGGGCTGGACACAAAATTTGCAAAAAACTAGGATTACCTGTGTGTCAAATTTCATTATTGTAAGTGCCATTCATTCGTCAGGACACTGATTATAGTCCAACAGACAAATAAATACTTTCTTTTGTAATAGTAGAGATCTATTGCGAATGTTCTGGTTGGAAAGCCTACCCCAGATCTGGAATTAACATGTAAGGTTTGTATACATGTTCGGGAAAAATATGTTTTCTTCTCTAGCCTGCACAACCTACTGAGTCTAATAATCGTATATTTAATAATACTTTTATTAAATTTTTGCATCTCCCATAACACTGCTATTGCTTTGTTCGGTCTCGATCTGGTGAATGAGTTAACTGATAGACTACTCTGGTTTTGAATTTGGCAAAACGTCTCGACTGAATAGTTAGGTGTGGTAGGATGAGACGGAGAAACCATGAGGATTTTACCGCCACTCTGACCATTCTTACATTTCCTTCCTGAAGTATCGATTTTAAGTGTCATTGTTTGTCTCAGTTAAAAAGAACCCAATTTTATGAATTGAAGCAATACGAGTGGTCAGATGATTCGTCATTGTTGAATTCTTGCCATTCTTAGCACACGTGTCATCCTGGCTCAAAGTATTTTACAACTGCGTTAGAAACCTGCTTGTTGGTAGGTGGTGTAGGTTCGATTCATGTTACATACCGGGTGAGCATTTCTCTTTTCTGGCGTGTTGTGTGGAGTTTTGCAAGGGTCCTGATTTGCCAAAATGATCTAATCAACGACCAGTAAATGATACATATACACAAGTAAAGTTTTGGGTATGTAGGTATTTTATTTAACTTTCCACTGGATCAACAAAACGGTCTATTGCCGACGATCCGAGATTAATACTATAGGGAAAGATCCAAAGAAAACAAAACGTCATTTTGAAGCATGGTCAGATCACGAGGCAACCCACTCTATAAACTTCCACCCCACTCCAACACGAAGACATTTGAGGCCACTGTGGATTTCATCGTGAGCACCAACCTCCTTCGTACACAACGGTCTATTTTTTAATTCGAAATCGCAACCCTCCTGTTGCCAAACGATGCTCTTCCAACTGTTCTACCGTTGCCGCAAGTCATGTTTAACTGACATAGAAGGGGGAAATACTTCTAGGGAGGAATCAAACCTGCGCTACCCTTGTGGGTTGCTAGCGCAGTAGTCAAATCATACGAGATACTACGGCAACCTCTTCTCTCTAGTGTCAGCAAATTGTTCCTTGTGTGTATGCATATTATCAGACGTTAACTGTGTTGTACTTTGTATCTACAGCGTGTATCTAACGAAAATTGCGGGAATTGAGAAGTCACTTGAGTGGATTTGAGACCGGCCACTCTTTAAGGATAACAAGATTACCCATATCTACTCCGACAGCCTGTCAGCGCTTATGGCACTGAACGATCCAACCAGCCCTGTTAGGATGGTTCAAAATATCAAGCCTCTGTTCAAAACGATAACGAAATACCAGTGAGTCAAATTGCATTGGATTAAGGCGCACTTTGGATTCATGTGAAATGAAGCGGCAGAAACCGCGGCTAAAAAGGCCACCAACAGTGAGGTAGTACGCATTGAAGAGGGTTGCTCTAACTCCTTAATTCGCAATAGCAACCTTCGGCTCCTTACGGAAACCTTAGTTACGCTGGAATGGAGAAAAAGTAAGCAGAAGAACGCACACGTTCTTCTCCACTTCACATCTCAAGAGGTACGTGTACCACCCCATAGCGTCCCAGTTACACACCGGGCATTGTCGCATTCCGGAATACTTCAATCGTTTCGGAAAGCAAGTCTCTGGCTTCTGTCAGAGTGTAGAGGTGTGTGATTCACGTCACTACATATTCGACTGTAAATTAACAGTGCACCTAAGAGGAGACCTCCTCTTCCTAAAAAAGGCTCATGAGACCACAGACGCAACCCTCTTATTTTCAAGGCCTTCCTTGCCTTGGGCAGCTTTGTGACAGAGAAGCTTACACCTCAATTACCCTAACTCTCTAAATTTTCCATAAGTGCTCCTCGGTAAGTTGGTGAGTATTTTTTCTTGTAAGTAAGGAAAGGAACATTGACTATTGGTTTGAGAAGGCGCTCGCTGGAGGCCCGTAGAAGAAACGCTCAAAAATGCTTTTACGGGACTGTCAAAATAGGAAAAACCATCTTGGCCCTAGGATGGATGCAACTGCGACTACAGTTGTAGATCAAAGATTCTGACATAAGTGGTTAGAACGAACGTTCTGTATTAGACAACCTTTAGTACCCAGGTACTAAAATCGCCGCACTAGGCAAAGCATCTTGCCCGAGATGTTCGCACTGTAGCTTGTTTGTTGGGGCAGATGCGAATTAGTGTTGAATCAACCCCAGGGTGAAGCAAACACTAACTGTCCCAAAGGTTTCCCACGGGACATATCAGTGTGAGCGTAGGGAGCGGACATTAACAGTTCCAATGGCTTCCTGAGGGACATGATTACCTTGGCCTACAAGGTCCAGAGCCGAAACAGACAAAACAAGATCTCACTTCTGCAGCTCGTTTTTAGGGGCAGATAATGGTTGATGTCCAATTCACCCTCGGGTGAAACTAGCTAATTCATTGGGGTAAAGCAATCATTAACCGTCCCAAGGGCTTCCTGAAAAACAAAATTACCTTGGATTCCAAGGTCCACCGACTCGCTGGGGTCGACCACGTTCACGTCCCGACTTAGCCCTTCAAGGCGGTCAGAGGATTTTTTGAGCGGAGCGTCAGGGGCCTTTTCCTCTCTTTTTTTGCCACTTGAGGACCTCCCTTGGCAAAATTGTGCGATCTGATATATCCTAAGTTAAGGATGACACGAATATGGAGCGTTCCTCCGTCGAAGAAAGAAATAGGGCCCTTGAGACATGAAACTCAACCACCCCTTGTAGCTTAATGAACCCCTTCTCCGAGATTTCCTCTTTTACGTGGATTCACCATCGATGAGGAAAACGGCTGGCGAGTTTATGACCGGATGGGGGTGAAGGAATGTGTTAGTTCCTCTGTTTTGAACTATCGAGCGTCGTAAAAACAGAGACTGTAGCGACCGAGACGAGTTCACGGTTCGCGGCACTCAGGAAAACAGGTAAAGCCGTAGGCGCTGGGAGTACAAAGCTCCATCGCAAAAGGTAAGAAGAGGAAACGAGAGGCGAAGAACATTCCATGGAGAGGACGCGGTTCAATGTTTACGTTTTTGGTACAAGTTGTAGTTCTTTTTATGTCTTTAAGTTAATAAATTGTTATGTTATGTTTATAATTCGATTGGTTTAATTTAAAAAGCCATATCACGTTTGGTTCTGTCCCCTCAAAAAGAGAAGAATTGTTGTACTTTTGGACGTGAACGGACCCAAAGCTAGTCTGCTCCAATGAAACGGTGGGAAAGAAACCCTTTTTGTCACCTTACGTATTCAGCCTCGAAATTGCCTTAAACTGTTAACTTTGTAAATATGTTAAATATCAAATTAAGTGTGTTGTACATCTTAAAGCTGTTTTTAATTCAATGCAATTAATAATTTTTAATTGAATACCTGAATGTGCTAAGGTTAGGTACACAGATATTATTTATAGATCAAAGCTGCTGAGATATACAGTGTGTTTCTCAAACGATGGGCAAAACTTTAAGAGGTGATAGTACACATCCAAACAAAAAGCTTTCATCAACGAATGCATGGTTGGAATTAGTACGCAAAGTTGTTAAAGGGTGCCGAAGGTGTAGTTATAGGAGACATAAACACACAAGAAAATAAGTGGCAAAAGCAAGTTTAATTACACGTGATTATAATAAGTGTTTAAAACAGTGACCGGCAGTGGCTATGAATGAGGTAAAACGGCGAAGAAAGAATTGGCAAACTTTCTGAAAAACGCCAGGCATATCACGTTCTTCTCCTGCAGCGGTCGAAAGTCTGGCGACGAAATCTTCTGCATATTTAACAGAGGTCTCATACACAAAAGCCTTTAGCTGTCCCCACAAAAAGATATGATTATATGAAATATCTGGCGAGCGTGGTAGCCAAGCAACAGGACCACCTCGCTCAATCTACCGATTCAGAAAATTTCAATTCAAATATTTTCGCACTTCTTGTGCATAATAGACTGGTGCTCCATCTTACTGGAACCACATTGCATTCTGGATATGTGTGGGAAGGTCCTTCAATATGTCTGACAGCACCTGTTACAGAAACGTGATTTATTTTTTCTTGTCAAGGCGTTTTGGCATAAGATAAGGTTAGAGTAGGTGGTCTCTGATTATTCCTGCGCAAACATTGATAGAAAAGCGCCGCTGATCAGCATTTGAATAAGTAACATGTGGATTTATATCCGCCCAAACATGTTGATTGTGGGTGTTAAATGCACCTTCACGTGAAATGCACATTCATCCGTGAAAAGCGAAGTTGCCGTTAAATCTGGATTTGCAACGCTCTTCTGCAGAAACCAGCAAGCGAATTCCACATGACGAGGATAATAGTTTTGAGTCAGTTTCTGAACTCGTTGAACACGGTAAGAATGTAAACGTTTTGCCTTTAGTACTCGTGTCGTGGATTGTGATACATGTAACTAACTGTCTAGCCACTGCTCGGGTACTTGGACTTGGCTGACCAGCCACCATACCCAGAATGGCTTCTGTGGTGAGGATGAGTTTAGATGAAAATTAGTCGGTCCTAAATGTATGTGGTGATAGTTAGGGGGTAAGAAAAAAGATGAGTTGAGTTAAAAAGATGTTCGTGAAATCTTACTACTATATAGGTTATCTGGATATAATAAATTGGCCATAATTGACTAACAAAAATTGCTCGTGAAAGGCAAAGGGAATATCGGACGAAAGTCTGACTTCAGAAAGAAGAGTTTATGAAGAGGGAATCATAGGATGATGATTTTCGCCACCACGAAGTTGTCGCAGTGAGATATCCTGGACAGGCTGGAATCAACTGCGAAGGAAAGTCACAACGCAATACTGGAGAGTCAACATATTCTTTATTTCTCTACGAAGGGACCGCTTGTCACTGTGTTCGAGTTCGATGCTGGAGTTATGGAATTGATAATTGCTTAAACTTCAGTGAGTATCCAAGGGTCCTCATCTGGGTGTCGGGTCGGTTTCAAGAACCAGAGAACGACTTTGAGGAGGAGAGAAGATCATAATTTTTGAGGTGAAAACACCGCCGCGAACCCAATGAGTAGTATCACTCTAAAAAAAAAAGGGGTAAGGGGCTCCTTAGCAGAAAAAACCAGTCTCTTCGTCCTCTTTCCAGGATCGCAAAAACAAATGTCACCCCAATGCTAAGGGGGAAATTAACGACAATAAATTATATATAGCACGCGTGAGAAAGACAACCGGGGTTATACTTTCATCCCAACAGAATATTCAAAAACCTCAGGAAGAAGAGAGCCAAATCACGTCAACATCTTCCGGTAATAAAGAAGTGGAGTGGTTGAAGGTTATGGTGAGGTGGATTTGACCTTGGAAGGTTACCAACTGTCAAATCAGTGTGGACAATGTAGAGATGATCGCAAGAGATAGGGATCGCTGTCCGCTAAACTAGATAACACTCAAACCAGAATTCCAAGAAGGAAAAAAGCCTGAGAAACCCAATATCTACTTACAAGATTTTCGTAGTTAGGAAGCCGGGAATGGGAACGAAAAAAAAAACTATGCAGGAAATTTTTTAGTCTCATTCTTTTTCCAAAAAATCCAGGGTGGGCAAGACAACGTGAGTGGAAAAAATTTGTTGTAATAATGTAGCCTGTATGTGTTACAACAATCCAGTGAAGCAAATACCTTGCTAGAATTTATGCGTAAAATTGACACTGCGACAAGCCTGCTTAAAAAAAATTAAAAGGATATGGTGAAAAACATTTTAGATGAGGGAAACTACATTACCAACAATGAAAGCGATGTGTGGTTCCACGAGGGAAATCTGGAAAGGTGACTCTGCATGGAACTTTGTACGACCAGCGTACAGTGCATAACGCAGTAATTGCCTGTAATGTATGGTGAGTGATGATAAAAATTTTAGATTAGATTTGGATTTTTATCTAAATGATTCGCGATGAATTTGTAGAAAGAAAAGTTGAATGTAAATGGGCCCACTAATAAGCACGACTGGTCGCATATTGTAGTGTTTACATAAAATGCAAAAAAATTGAGAATATTTCGTAATTAGTCTGCACATGTGCATGTTATTAAAACACAGTTCTGTGATTCACTATTAGTTAAAAATTTTAGATAAAAACCATCAGATAGTGAACCTTGAAAATATAATTAAAGCATGCACATACACAAACCATGGTGTTAGTAACTCCAAATTTGCATTAAAGGTGGTAGATAAAAACAGCTTTGGTATATAAATATGAATTAACACATTGGCAACAACATTATCCACAGAACGCAATTCATACATAATGATTTTGGCATTAAAAATACGCGTATATCTGTTGAAGCTACTGGCATTTTAGTTCAGTGTTCAGGTAAGCACATTAAAGAACTAACTTTAAGCACATGAAAACTTTGTTTTCATAAGCCACTGGCATTTTTCTTCAGTACTTAGTTAACAAGATAAGATGATTTTGGCATATCAACTTACGAGTTGCTGGCATTTTCCTCAGCACTCATGTGACAACTTAAAAAGTTATTGTTTACACAGAAACAATAAGTAATGTCCTATAAAGTTTCGTTGCCCCAAACATAAAACAACAATATGTCAAATTCTAACCAATACACATGTACTATTCATAAAAAGAAATACCAGTGCCACTTCAAATTTTGTCGTACTTTTGATTGACTGTAATTTACATAAAATGTAAACTCTTCATAGTCAAACAATTACTGCCTGTAGCCAATAATTAATAATGCCAATTGACACATAATGTTGTAAAAAAACGTATATAAAGATACATTTGCCATTAATAAAAACAAAAATTGATATACCAAAGGAAGAAAAAAATTTATGCTGATAGCATAATATGTATGTATGTAATACAACAATCCAAAAGTAATGTCCATTATGAATAATCTTTAAAATTGTTGGTACTAAGCAGGAGTTAAATATGTGAAACATATAGTTGTACCAGGAACGTATATAAGAACGTTTGATGGTGACATTACGCAGAAAAAACTAAAATGTCATAACAGTCACATGCCCATAATTGTACGTAATATCAGTAATGACCTAAAACGAGGATGTAAGTACCTCGGACATTAAAATTAACCTGAAAGGTTAAAATATAATACTTTTTTTTTAAACAGTATTTGGTAAAATGGATTACGCAGATAATTTGGTACAAAAATATGCCAAATGATTTTGTGTCAATTTTAAAAAGTAAAAGTTAGTTTTTGGTGTTATTTTCACTTCTGCATTACACATTTTTGCAAAAGTAGCAAGAACACGATGGGTGTGATTGATTGTTGCAAACATTCTGTTTGAACACACGACATATACACAAACTTAAAGTACCAAAAGTTACAATTCAATGTAATAACTGTTGAAAAATGACAACATTATTTGTGTGAATAAAACAGGGTACTGACATGTAAATAATGTCCAACATTTGAGTTATAAGAGCGGGTAGTGTGCAAAAACCATATGGTGTTTAACGGTTTTAGAAATTGTAATCTTGAAAGTAAAGCCACTTGATGTAGCGTATGATAGCGTTCACGAACATAATTGCTTATCATTGATTGATAAGTATGATATTATGACATGATAATGTAATGACGGTAAAAATTGCACAAATTGATTGCACGGCCCTTGTACAACATTTACAACAAAACGTAGTGCAAGAAAAATAAAAGATTGTGAAAATAATATACAAATGTTATGGTGTGCAATCATCGAGATAGCTGCTGGATTTAAAAAAACGAGGGGTAAAAGTAGACTCATATCTCGATGATTGCAGTCATAACATTATCCAGTTCACAACTTCTGGAACGTGCGTGGTCTCAGGTTATATGGTGCAGATGCATGCCCATTTCCTGACGATGATTAATCGTGATTGATCTCAATATTTTCCGTAGTATGACTCAAGTGTGTTAGGCGTGGAGGAGCAAGAACTAATCTGTCAATGTGTATTTTAAAAGGTTTTACGTTGGATTTTGTAATTCTTTGAATTGAAACAATGACGGGTGAATTTATTTTTGTAATAGTGTAGGGACCTTCATATTTTGGTCTATATTTATCTTTGGATTTAAAGTAAACATTATCATTTATTTGAAAGTTTCTGGTTTTGGAATGTGGAGCTTATCGTTGATAATTTGTTTGTTGGCTTTTCTGATTGTTATAGAATACTTTTCTATACTTCTTGTAGGGCATCCAGAATTTGTACTAGGGAATAAGATTGTGACAAATTTTTTTTTTTTTTTTTGAAGATTAACACTTTGATCATATATATCGGTAATTAAGGAGAGATGTCTACCAAAGTGTACTAGATTGGGGGAATATCCAGTTGATTGATGGAATGCGCCATTATAGAGATTTTGGTGTATTCTGACTGCATTGTAGAATTTATGTCCTTGGCTATAAAGGGCCGAAATTGTGGATTTGATTGACGTGTTAATTATTTCACTAATGGCATTAGCTTGTGTTCTACCGGATGTGGTGTGATATAAATTTATGCCTAGAGTTGAATTAAAGGTTTCGAAAATGTCAGAAGTGAATTGGGTACCCAGATCCGTGAGGATAATGGCAGGTCTTCCATGGGTAGAAATATATGAGAAAAGGGAATTTATGACAGCATTTGATGTTATATTCATCAATGGGTACAGTTCAAGATGTCTGGAAAAATGGTTAATTATAGTTAAGATGTGGTGACAGCTGGGAAATGGACCTACTAAATCCATTGAAATAACATCACCTGGATGTTTGGGTTTCATGGTGGGCTGAAAAGGTGCAGGGGGAATTGTATGTGGCTTCGATGTGATGCAGATTGTGCAGGACGCAACAAAATGTTGTGTGTCAACATACATGCCTGACCAATAGTATCTAAGAGTAATGTACTCATATGTTTTTGAGATTCCAAAATGGGGAAGATGTGCTATTCTTAAAACTTTTTGTTTTAGGGATTTTGGGACAACAATTGTTGGTTGTTCTGAATCTTGGTTATCCCTAGTTTTGTCATTTTTGATGTGCATCAAGAGTTTTGTGTCAGGGTTAATGAAGTATTTGACATGGTTTTGTAAAATTTTCCGGATCATGATCTGATTGTAAATAAAGGATGTGTCCTTATCGGTGAGTTGTTCTCGAAGTAGGGTAGCATTAGAAATTTCAAGGAGTGGATCAACAGTTGTTTTTGGAACCGTAGCAATTAGGTTGCAGATTTGGGTTTCTACGTTGTGTGTATTTTTTACACTGATTGTGTTGGTTTGTACAATGGGCAGGGGTTCATTTGAGTGTATAATATTTGGGTTGTTGAGTAAATCATCTTGTTGGTGGGGGTTCTTCAAGTCTAGAAAAAAAAGTCTGGTAGGAGATTGGTTTTGCCAGGTACATGTTTGAATGTAAATGAATATTCACTGAGTAATTATAACCAACGTGTAGTGATGTCTGCAGGGGAACTGGTTCTTTTATAATGCTGAAGGGGTTTGCTGTCTGACAAAATGACAAGGATCTGGCATATAAATAGTATTTGAATGATTCGACAGCTTTTACAATGGCCATGAGTTCAAGTTTAATTGCAGGATATTTTGATTCAGAATCTGATAATGACTTGGAGTAGTATGAAATGGGGGATAATTTTCCATCAAATTCTTGCAAGATCACAGCAGTTATGGCATGTTTTGAAGCATCAGTATTTAAGAAGAAGGTTTTCTCCCAATCTGGTTGTTTAACAAATGGTTGTTTGAAAAAGATTGATTGTAGTGATTGGGAATGTGTTATTACATTCCTCTGACCAGTAAAAGTGTGATGAAGGACAAGTGATTTTGATTAGAGGGTGTACAAGTTTAGCATTATTTGGGATGAGATGCCTATAGAATCTGCATAAACTAACAAATCGCTTCACATGTTTTTTGTTCTTTGGAGTGGGAAAAGATTTGATTTTAACAACGTTTGAGTTGATTGGGGTGATGACATGATCTGAACTATTGAATCCTAGGTAGTTGATTTTCCGTTGGTGGAAAGAGCATTTTGTTGCAAACAAGGTTAAGTTGTGTGACTTTAGAATTGGCAATAATTTGTCTAACTTCTCACAAGATTCATTGAATGAGTTTGAACAGATGATTATGTCATCTTGATAAGCAAAAACACCAGGAATAATTTCAAGTATAGAATCCATTAAAGCTTGAAATATAGATGGATCTATGAATGAAAGTTGGCAAGGGGTTGACCCCTAAATTCGCCCACTTTTTCTCGGAATTGGCCGTCTCTTTGACTGTAGTGGGTAGAAGGAATGCAAGGGAATTCCAGCTTGTAGCGTTGCACTTTTCCGTTGGGAAAACGAGTGAGTTTCAGAAAGCGTTCGTTTTGGTGAGTTTAGGGGATGAATCCATGAAAATAGGTGTTGTCTGTGTAATTTTTAGGTTCGGTGTAGGTGCGGTGATGATTATGAATGTAACGTTTTCAATTAACGTTACAGCACTATTCTATGTTTTGATGGTAAGATTATGGGTAATCTAAAGTTCTTTTTGTCTTTTCGGTTAAAAATGCGCGTTTTTACTCGTAATAACCCCTTGTCGTCGAGTACAGGATAAAGAGTCTTTATTTGTTGATCATTTACCCCACCAGGAAATGCTTCGCGTTGGATAATTTTTAACAAAACTATTTCTGCGTGATTTTTTTTAACAGTTAGATCCCCAAGGTAACGCGATGTTTTGAATTTTACACTAGAGAAAAGTCTATAAATAAAAGCAATTACTCTCACAAGTTTGACACATGAAGATATTCTACAAAATATTTCCTTTGTTTCTAGATTTACATGTGTGTTAGTTATAACACCTTTTCTGATTTCTTCAATAATGTTTTCCTGATTATAAACCAATTTTGGTGTGTTGGCTATTCAACTTCATTTTCTTTAACCATGCGGGTCCCTCCCGCCATTTCACTGACAAAAGCTGTTTAGCAGTCCAGCCCCTGGATGGAAGGTCAGCAGGATTATCTGTTCCTTATACATGTATCCATGCATTTGGATTTGTTAATTTCCTGATTTCTCGTACTCGGTTCAACACAAAAACAGTCCAGATTTCTTACTTTTGGATCCAGGTCAAAACAGTGGTTGAATCAGTCCAAAAATGTAATTCAACGTTTCGCCATTGCAAACCTTCTAAAACTGAGTTGCATAGTCTCGCTCCCATCGTTGCAGCTATCAACTCAAGACGTGGAATCGTGATAGATTTCACCGGAGCTACTCTGGACTTAGAAGATAATAAATGAACTTCAACTCCATAAGGAGTCTGAATTCTCACGAACACTACAGCAGGATATGCATTATTACTGACATCGTAGAAGGTGTAAATGTTACACAATTGTTTGTTATCACTTTTAGTGTGTATCCATCGAGGTATAGAAATTTCTTTCAAAAGATTCAGATCTCTGAACCAAATTAAAAACTCTTCCTTCGTATTTTCATCAACTTTGGTATGCCAAGAAATTCCCATTTTAGATACGCTTTGTAACAATTACTTAGGAAGCAGTAGAACAGGGCTTACAAGACCAATCGGGTCATATACTTTGTGGGCTATAGCCAAAATAGTCCTCTTAGTTACTTCCATCAATTTGTAGTCTTCTAACCAATTCAGGTTCACAGTTAAAAAATCTATCTGGTAATCCCATAATAGGCCCAATACTGGTACATCAACTGTTTGTAAGTCATCCCCAGTACTTAACCAACCTCTGAGATTAAACTTCCCTTCATACATTTTTTTTTGAGATACTCCAATCAACAATGTCTTTTCATGTTCATCGTCAAAACTGGTAACAAGATTATCTACATAAAAAGAGTGAATAAGTTTATGCTACATATTTTTATCGTAATAAGAATTTTGCATATATTTGTGCATATGAAGTTCTATTACAGCTGCTAAAATAAAAGGGCTACTTTTCACACCAAACACTACTATAGTAGGACGAAATATTTTTAGTTCCTTTTTATTGACATTTTTCCACCAAAAGAATCTAAGAAAATCACGATCATTGGGTTTTACACTAATCTGTAAAAATGCCTTTTCGATGTCTGCTATGGCTGCAACTTACTGATTTAGAGATGGATAATGCTTTACTCTCACAGAAGCGTCAAATACCGGTTTAATTGGTGTAGAGCTATTTTCTTTTATAACCGGTAGGAGTGGCAAATAGTGTCTATCATCAATGATCTCACTCTGTTTGACTTCTTTGATTATACCTAGATCGAGCCAACTGTTGAAAACCTCCTCGTATGATATGAACAGATTTTGTGCTCGAAGTTTCTGTGTGGAAGATTCCAAACGCTTCACAGCTAAATCCTTGTTGTTGGGTAGCGGTAGATGATCTTCAGACCAGGGCAATACAACTTCATAGCGTCTTTCACTGTTAAGTGAAACGGAATTTTGAAATTTCAACTTTGTTTGTAAATCTCTTTCTTCTCTGGCCTTTTGCGTGGCCGGGTCAACTATTCCAATTGTTTCAAGATTCCAGAGTTCGGTGACAGTTATATCCTTAACAAGCATATTTGTAACTGGCATCGTAGAATTGTCATCAGAAGTTTCATATGGCATCTTTCCCATCAAGGTCCAACCTAAATATGTTCCTACAGCAACAAGTTCACACGGCAGATGAATAATCTTTCCATTGAAGAGTTTACCCGCAACATCAGCCCCGATTACTGGATCAATTTCTAGTGATTCTTCTTGTTCAGAGATTAATTGATCAGTTATAATAATGTTATGGTAATAAGGCTCTTTTGTACATGGTTTTAGTATTGGAATGGGTACATCTGAGCAAATTGTTTGCTGGTCAAGCACCTCAAATTTACAATCATAATCACCTTTCAAACTGCTAATGAATACTCTGTATCGAAAATGTTTCTCGGGGTGTTCTCTGCCCCCAAATAAATTATGAATAGCACTTTCTTCTTTAATAAAGTTATATTTCATTTCTTCCGCTACACGTTTATTCAAATACGATCGTTGACTTCCAGAGTCGACAAGTGCACGAACTATTTTCCCTTCATTTGCAGCACCTCGTAAACGTACATACAATGTTTGTAAAAGAACTGTACAACAAGTACGATTGCTTAAAGCTGCATCATTGATTACATTTTGGCTATTACTTTCACCTGTGTTCGTTTTCGATTTATGATCTTTAAATTTATCTTCATTACACATAATAGCATAATGTCTGCTCCTACACTTTCACAATTAATATTGCATCTGCAATCTCGAGCTCTATGATCGATTTTTAGGCATAGAAAACAACAACCCTTTTTTGCTAAGACTCTTCTTTTATCCTCCCAACTCATTTTTAACGCGATTCTGCAAGCTTGTGAATCATGCGTTCTCTCACAAAATTAGCATAGTGCTTGTTTATTACGACGTGTCTCAGCATTATAAAAAAGTCCCATTATTAGAGGCCGAATATGAATATTTCCCTTTACTTTTTGCATCTAAACCAAACCCTTCTTTTGCTATTGAAATTCTTTCTTCCCCTCAACTTCTGTTTTAAGGAAACTCATAAGAGCGGTCAGTTTATTTGTCATTTTCCTAGTTTCATTTGTTAAACTAATACTTCTTTCCCACACTCGTATCATGTCATCTGGTAAACAGCTTTCAACTAAGGAATACAGCATAGAAGCATACTTATCGGAAGTTACACCTAACGGTTCAAGGGCACGGAGGTGTGCTTCAATTTAATCATAATTTGGCGAGACGTGTAACTTTAGCTTGATGCAAAGAATTGTTCAAAATAAAGTTTAACAATTCGCTCACATATACTTCTATGAGTAAATCTTCTCTACCGAATCTATCTTGTAGACACTCAAATGCTTGTTCATAATTCTCAGCAGATGCGGGAAAGGAATCTACTATATCTCTGGCACCTGATGCCTTTAAAGTGGATTGTGACAAATATTGTAATTTATCCTCAGGTGCAATTTCCAAGTCTTCGTGAATTTTCCTAAACTTACCCCAGAAACCAAGCCATTCCTTAACATCACCATTGAATTTTTTAAGTTCAATTTCAGGAAGTTGGAACTTTCGCTTCGATACTGTTTCGCTAAGCACGCTTTTAGTATCGTAATGCATACTTTTAACGTCGTCCTTAATATTTTTCTTAAATTTAGTTTTAAGTCGTATGTATCTTTCCTTATACTCATCAAAAACTTCGTAAGCCTGATTAAAACTTTCTTGAGAGCACTCATCTTGAGCTGATAACAAATCAAGTATTTATTTTTCTTTCAATTCAAGTTTTAACCATTTTTCATCTAGGTGAGCCAGTAAAATTTCTATTTCATCAATATCAAGTTCCTCCTCTTCTAAACGTTTATATAAGGTATTAGCGATTCTAGTGAAACCACTTCTAATAGTAGTACGCAATTTCTTCAAACTCTCCTTCATAAAATAGAAGTGAATGAACTATCACAAATCAATCACAAATTAGCAATAACAAATTCCAAATCCTGTCGCGGACGCCATTTAATATAGCAGATCATTAAAGTTACAAAAATTCCAGTTTTTCATTGTTCTAATACTTGGAATTGTTTCTTAAAGTTAATTTCAGGAGAGAATGAAGAACAATTAATTTAACAAATATAATTTAATGAAATGAACTTACATAGGGCTCCCGACAAGTTAGATCAAATGAATGTGAAAAATCCTAAATATTTTGTAGTTCCGCACTTGAAGAGATCACATGAGCATCTGCTTTAAGTTTCAGTTCGTGTATATCTCCAAGCGCTCTGCTTACTTATGACGTCACGGACAGCCATGCCGAAGACAAAACATCAGATCACTGGCGACGGCAAAGGATCAACACTGAGAAGGCTCCAAAGTTTCCTACTGCGATGGAGAAACCATGACCACCCTTGTTCAAAAGTTTTTCCCACTGAGTTAGCAATCTGCATGTGGTTTGTGGTACAGGTTCGATTCAAATAACATACCCGGGTAGCATTTCTCTTTTCTGGTTAGTTGGTTGAGATTTTGCAATGGTCCTGCTGTGCCAAGATGAGCCAATGAATGTCCAGTAAATATACATGCACAAAAGCAAAGTTTTGGGTATATAGGTATTTTAATTACCTTCACATTGGACCAACACAACTGGCCTTAACATGCGGTCTGCTGTACACGTTACGAAACTTCATAACTTTATACTGCTATGGCCAGCAACCTAGTGAGTCCAATAATCGCATATTTAAAAGTACCTTTATATTTATTCATCTCTTATAACACTATCATATCCTTTCAAAAGAGTTCTGTTGATCCCATGTAGTTCGGTTTACGACTCTTTTTATTTCTATCTTCAATCGTCAGATAAACCACTTTTTTTTTCAAAACTAAACTAGGATAAGGAAACAAAAGAGTGTTGGATATGATGAAACGTTTAACTGAATGAATCCTCTTATTTTCATTAATGCCAAAATGTCCTGATTTAATAGCGAGGTGTGTTGGGATGAGATTGTAAAACCAGGAGTGTTTGATCTCCTGTTACGATTTTAAGCAATATGAGCTGTCAGATGATTCGTCATTGTCGAATGCATACCATTCTTAGAACACTAGTCACCCGAGCTCAAAGAATGAGAGTGTAATTACAAAAGTTACAGTTATTTTGTATTCTTCCTATCGAACATTAAATGTTCCAAATCGTAGATTTGTACTGTAAAAGTGAACCTAGAGATATAACTTTTAGCAATATGTTGCACTCAGTTTCGTTGAATTGCAATTTTCCTTATACTATTCTATGCGTTAATATTTAAAAATAAAATATTTGTTTTTTAAATCTACAACCACATTTAAATACACCTGTAATAATTAACACAATCTATCCACCTTTATCCACCACCTTTATCCACCACCTTTATCCACCACCTTTATCCACCACCTTTATCCACCAACCTGCATGTGTTTGGCAGTCGTGGTTCAAGTCCTGTAACTTCCCGGAGTGCATTTTTATTTTCTTGTTGAGTGAGGTTTCGCAATGGTCCTTGTTGTGCCAGGATGAGCCAGTAAACATCAAGTAAATATACATACACACACGTAAAGTTTTGTTTGGTAGATATTTTAATTAACGTCGCACTGTAGCAACCCAATGGTGTACTGGCGACGGTACGGGGTCAATCCCAAAGGAAAAGAATCGAGGACCATGTCATTTTAAAGCATTTTCAGTTCACGAGGCAACCCACTCTTTAAACTTTCCCACCACTTTTTACACGAGGAAATTTGAAGCCACGACGTATTTAACGTACACTTGCCTCCTTTATACACAACGGTTTTTTGTCGGATTGGAACTCGTAATCCTCCTGCTGCTAATCCGATGCTTTTCCAACCGTTCTACCGAAGCCCCAAGTAATGCTTAACTGACCCAGAAGAGAGAAATACACCCAGAGAGGAATCAAACCTGAACTACCTGTTGCTCGAGGGTTGTTAAAACAGTGGTCAAATCATATGAGCTTCCGCGGCAACCTCTTCTCTCGTGTCAGCAGAATGTTCCTTGTGTGTGTATATTATCAGACAATGACTGTGTTGCATTTTTCGAAGCATGGTCCTTGCTAAATAAAACTCAACCAACCCCTAGTAACATCTCGTGAAGAACAACACCTCGTCGTTTTCAGCCAAGGTCTGTTCACACCGCAGAAGGCACCCCCACTCTCTAAACTGCTCTTGCACACCAACGTAAAGATATTTGATACTACAACAGATTTTACATACGACAGCGCCCCGTACTAAACAGTCTGTGCTTGAATCGAGTTTCAAACTCTCATCTCTTGGATTTATAACCTCCGGTTACGAGTTTAGTAATTAAAGTTTTTTTGGGGTCATGAAGCTGAAACTTCATTTTGTAGACATTCCTTTGTTGATGTGAACTATTTTAACGTGTTGACACGTGTTGATAGGTGTCGCTTCAATGAGGAACTTGCACCCGTGAGAAAAATGTTCATTTCTGTGTTTTATTAATAAATTGATCGTCAAAATGTTCGAAAATGATAATTAAAACCCATAAAAAGGACTTAATTAATTAAAATTTTGAGTTTTAAATTACCGAAAAGTGCGGCAAAAGCATGTGACTTCAAAACGCTACGTGATTGGTTTGACGTCATTGTGCTCCATGATGTAATGCTTACGTTTGTCTAGCGCGTTGAAATTTCATATTGCTTTTTCTTTTAATTTGAAAACAATCAATTTAAAATTATTTTTCTTGCTATTTTGTATTGCTTTTTATTCCATTTATTTTATAATTATATATTAACTATCTCTTAATTTTACCTTGCATTAATTGTAGACATTTCAAAACCCTATTCGGTTTAATACAAATCCTTTTCAGATCAACAAGAAAGAAATACCTCTTGCTATTTCAACGTGGCTATCAAACTAAACAAAGAGTCATAGGACACTGCGACGTCACAAGAAGCGGCGTAGGAAATCTAGCGTTTTTGAGATGAAGTAAACAGTGCGAACTTTCAAATTTTTTAATTTCCCTTTTCGGGCTATAAAAGTAAAAATGAAAGAAACTTTCCATCATATTTTTTCATTTTCTATATTATACAAATATATAAAAAAACGTGCAAGTTCCTCTTTAAGCATTCATTAAATTTCATTTTGAAATAATTCCGGTAATTGGTTGTTATGCCATCTTATGGCTTAAAGAGACTATTTGGTCAGGCTGCGCCAAACACAACATAACGTCAAGTAGGAATTGTCTCAAAAGGAGGTTTCCATGGTGCAATACCCTTAAGCCACGTTTACACCGGAGTTGCAAATATTTTTATCCCCCTTTATGTTTCGAGGATGTTTTACGTTTGCATGTGCTGACTTTTTTTTGACCCGTTTTTCGACCCTCTCCGGTGTAAACGTTTTGTTGACTTTATTGGGAACACCAAGGGGTGAGCACTAGGGATGCGATATCGATGTCGATATTTTCGAAACATCGATGTTTTGTAAAAAACATCTATAATTTATTTAATATCGATTTATTGGAGCCGATGTTTTTTTAACATCGATTTACTGGAGCCGATGTTTTTTTGCATCGATGTACATACTTGTCGATGTCTTTACGTTGTCGATGTTTTATTTTTAAATTAAAAATGTACCATCATAAAAATTAAAAAAAATAATAACCATGTTGCATAATTTCAGTAATTAGTAAATTCAACATACTTTGAGACCAAAGTGTTTAAGGGTAAACAGTGTGAATAGTAGGAATTATGCATCGATGTCGTTGTTTTCAAAATATCGATGTTTTATAAAAATATTGATGTTTTTACCATCGATTTATTGGAGCTGATGTTTGTTTAACATCGATGATTTAATAGTGACGGTGCTTTTACTTTGTCGATGTTTTATTTTTGAATAAAAAAAGCACTATAGTAAAAATTAAGAAAAATAACCGTGCAACTAAGTATTTGTCAGTGATGGCGACATCTGTCCTATCAGAATGAGCTTTTTCACTGACTGGTGAAAAAAGAAGACGGCTTAGGTGGAGAAAGTTAACAAACTTATTCTTTTACAAACTGTAAATAAAAAACATTGGGACCTATAATAATTATAGGCCCCAATATATTTTTTTACAGCATATAAAAAATAAGCTTGTAGTATTTCCCCTTCGCAATATGTTAATAAATAATTAATAATAACTAACAAAAATTATTGTTATGTACCTACCTAATTATACTTATAGTTAGTAGTATCTATGTCAAATTATTGTAAATATAACCTTCTTTTATACTAGTAAATTTTAACATCTAATTTTTGTTAATTGTTCTTATTAATTTTTTTGACTATTTGTTTTGACAGTTAAAAAAACGTCTTACTTATCAATTAATAAACACGAAAAATGACAAATTAAATCTCTCCCCCAAGGCGAACATTAATGTTTGAGAATGCTAAACCAGTTTTAAG
Source organism: Metellina segmentata (assembly GCA_947359465.1). Classification (NCBI taxonomy): domain Eukaryota; kingdom Metazoa; phylum Arthropoda; class Arachnida; order Araneae; family Tetragnathidae; genus Metellina; species Metellina segmentata. Next base: position 31,311,161 of record OX375879.1, read on the forward strand.
AAATGGGGGGGGGGAGGAGATTAAATACACTGATGTTCAAAAACATCGATGGTTTTTGGCCGATGTATTAACAACATGGATTTTTCAAAACATCGACGTTTTTGTGGTCGATTTCGCATCCCTAATAGGGATTGGTACTCAATAATTCTCTCGTGGCCTCCGAGGTCCTTACGTTGGCGTGGTGTGGAACTTTGGAGAGTGAGGTACCAGCTCAGATGTTGACCTCGTCATCTGATCATGGTTCAAAACACTGATGTTGAATAACATCGTTGTATTTAGGGCGATGTATTATCAACATCGATGCTTTAATTTTGAACATCTATGTTTAAAAACATCAATGTTTTGCGCTTGCTATTCCATCCCTAGTGATTACTCTTCTGATTCCTTTGTAGACAAGAGTAATCGCCATTCATCACGCCATTTTAATCGAATAGGTCACTTCACAGACAGTTTGACGTTGGAAATGGTCAAGGCAAGAGATGAGGTCAAAATGTCACAATAAGTGAAAAAAGACGGCGTGTGTGACCACGGGGTGCAGAATGTCAGAGGGAAGAGGTAACTGTCCAGCAATATCGAAAAGGATAAATGTTCCCCAAAGTTTGCAATCCTTTGATCTTTACCGACTCCTGGTTGAAAACAAAATTGGAATTGCAAACTCGCCAAATAGCCACCCCGACACGACATCTTGACGATACAATGAGTGCGGTTTCTCGGAATAGCTTCGATGTCTGGATGGGGAGAAGTTTGCAACTGCGGGGTCAACGCGGTTTACCATTCATACTACATGAAATGATATACACACAATAAAAGTTTTACTGATTCAGAAGAGAGAAATACACCCAAGAAGGAATGCACCTGAGAGGAATCGAACCTTCGCCACCTCCATATCGAAGGTTGATAATACAGTGGACATACCACTGTCCCACAACGGTCCCTGGAAATGCAGGGAACTGAATCAGAAATTGTTATGGGTGCTTTCACAGTTAATTCGGGTGATTTTTTAAAATTAATGTCGTACTATTGCAAAACAACGGGCTATTGACGACGGTCCGGGATCAATCCCCTGAGAAAGATCCGATAATAACACCGGGTAATTTTGAACCATGGTAAGATGACGAGCCAACGAGTTGGCACCACACTCTCCAAACGTCCACGCAAACCCAACTTGAGTACTTTCGGCAACGACCAGGGCTGTAGTGGAGGGACGCCGTATACACACTGTTATTTCCAGCAAATTTCGTATACCTTCTGCTTTTTCTTAAAAACTACGTACACGCTTTGCTTTTTCTAGAAAGGAAAGCGTGAAACATCACATGAAACGCAGATAGCTGTAGAAACAAAAGAAAAGTTTCTATTTCAAGATATCATCTTGGTATATAATTCAAAATTCGTACCTATTAATCAAAAGCAATTCATGAAAAATATTGACGATAGAATGAGAAAAATCCAGACTTTGTCTGAAGTTAATGAAGAAAATTGTCAACTTTGAAGGATGCATACAAGTTCGATCCAGAAAATATAAATACGGGAGATATTCGCCATAGAGAAAAGAAGGTAAAAAGGATCTGTCGACGTTTTGGTATAGATGAAATGTGCACTATTCAAGTTTTAAGGGACGAATGAAAACGCCCAAGTTTTTCCAGAAAAAATAAAGCCTCTTTTAAGCACAATTGAAACATTACCATGTTCCACGGCCGATGAGAGCGTGGGTTAGCATAATGAATAACTTATTGTAACCGATTTGAGATCATCTTTATTGATTTCAACTGTTTATTAATGCAAATGGACCACCTATAAAACACTTTCAACCGGAAAAAATTTGTAAATTTTAGCTTGGCCAACCATTGCTCTTCAGTATACAATAGATCATGAGTATGCGCTATAAAAAAGACACAAGGACAAACAGTTTGGAAAATATTTTAGTAAAAATGATTAAGGTAGGCCTTAAAATTTGATTTAAAAAAATTACATCCTTCTTTATATGTGTTTAAATATTTTTTTCTTAAAATTTCCAGTATTTATTTATATAGTTAAATATTAATGTAGTGATATTTTTCAATTTTGAATATCACTCGATGCTAGTCTGCATATTTTGCATCCCATAAACCTTGAGTAATCCGGAAAGTTCTGCGCGTTTTTGTAAGATAAATAACGACGAGGCAGTAAAAAATCATAAGAAAGTTTTATTGAATCCCATAAGCCCCATTTTGTTATTTGACTTTTTGCCTTCTTTCTGACTGCTGGAAAATTCCTTTTTTAATAAATCATTAGGCTTATTTATAAAGAAGTTATCGAGGTGCTGTTTGACAGTCTCTGCTGTGTTAAAGTATGGGGTACCCATACACCGTAACGGCTTGCATATACAATCTTCTTCAGATGATCATGAACTGTACTTTTTGGAATATTTAGACTGCGTGATAGTTCCTGAAATGGGTAGCGTGTATTTTCAGCGATAGTATCTTTTAATAGGTCCTCGTTTACAGAGGATCGTCGTCCAGAGCGGGCAACATCTTCGAGGCTGAAATTTCTACGATTAAATTTAACAAATAAACTTCTAACTGTGGCCTCAGAAACAACACCAAATACAGTTCGGAGCAGTCTGACTAGCATTTCTCCTTCCTTAAAATAAAAGAGCAGAATGTGACGAAAATGAACTTTCTGGTTCTCCAGTTTTAGCACTAATGTGAAACAAAAATTATTTCACTACATATGCTATAATTATGCAGTGTAAGCAGAAAAGACCTTAATAATAACAAAACTAGCTTCGATTTGAAAACTTTGAAAACGCAAACTTTCCGTATGACCCAATACAATAAACTCCCAATAACACGAACCTTGTGAACAAAAATGTGTGCTTAGGTCGAAGTTTCTTCAAAGTTCCACAATTCTCCCCCTTTCCTGAAATATAAAATTAATATGGGCTTTTTTCTCCCGATAATTTGAACTTGGATTAATTCGAACATATTTCCCATATAGAGGCTGTTTGCACATTTTTTAGACGATTTTGGTTAGCTGTAATAAAAAATCGTTTGCTGCAAAAGAAATAATTGCAGATGTAGTATGTTTTTAAAAGTCAAAATTCTCGTCTGCAGCTTGAGAGGTTTGTTTTTATTCAAAACGGCGTTCTTAACGAAGAATTGGTTCGAAGGCTATATTTATGCTCTTTCCGAAGAGAAATATTCATATTCCGTTATCCAAAAACGATGTGAGGGTCAAGGTATTGTGATATCTAAAGTGTCGATAGGTAATATCGTCAACAAGAAATGGAAAAAACGTCAAATTGGAGCCTCACGTGAGACAAAAATTTCAAACAAGCATCCAAGGAAGAAACGGACATCATCGACTATTACAAAGGTACGTTGTTTAATGTTAAAAGCCCCCTAAATGTAATCCCCCTATCAAAGGACAGTTGCAAAATCATTAAAATGCTCGGTGTCCACTGTAAACAAAATGATAAACATTTATTTAAATCTTAAGAAAGCGAAAAAACGCAATAAGCATCGTCTTTCTCCAAAGCATATCGCTGAACGCAGGACACGCTGCCGAATTCTATATGACAAACACTTATCCAAAAAAAATGGATAAAAATTGTCACAATAGATGAATCATGGGTGTATTTAAATGATTGCAGCAAAAAGCCATTTATGATCATAAAAAGGGGAGAAACAAATGAAGTACATGGCTCACATAAACGAAAGAAAGTTTTTCTAATTGATTCATGATTGTTGCTGGTTTTTCAGATAATGGCAAGTTAAAAATAAAGCGAGTGGAAAAAAAAATGTCAAGATTAACACCAAATACAATATGAAACATATTCTATTTTTTCCGAATGAAATACCATCGTTTTACCCACAGTGCCATCAATCTGTGGAACTCCATCAAGACAAAGCTAGCAGTCACACATCAAAATCCACTGTAAATTTCCTAAAAGAAATGGAACAAAAAACCGGTATCAAGGCCATACCCTTCACTGATATCCCTACTAAATCTCCCGATGTATCACCTATGGATTTTTGTGCTTTCGGAGTTTTAAAATCTGCATTATCCAAACGTCGTCCCACAACCCTCATTGGACTCTGGAAAGCTGTTCAGGAGGAATGGGATAGGATATCCATTCTGACACTTCAAAAGGCATTATTATTCTGGAAATTACGGTGTCGAAAGATAGTTCAGAATAAGGGCTATCAAATAGAACATTTAGAACACAAGAATTTTATGTAATTTAGTTTTGTGAATACAATATATATTGTATAAAAGATGCGTGACCAGCCTCTGTACATGTATTTGAGTGTGTATACATTCCCCCCCCCCTTGTGGAATATTTAAGTAGTAAGTACATGTTTAGACTCCCCCTGGAAGAAATTCTGCAGGTATACCCTCTGTTTTTTTTTACGCCTACAGCACTGGCTAAGACATATTTAAGGTGCACCGGCCGCCTCTGCACCCTACGTTTGCAAATATCGATTCACTGACCCGGATTCAAACTAGTAACTTACTGATCTAGAGGCTAACACTTTAACCACCAGACCGGTGAGGTCGGCTGGCTGTTGATGGACGAGGTATCTTATCAACCCCGCTCGGATGGTTAGAGAAACAGATTATACAATTTTGTATGCGTGAGAATATGTGAAAACTCAAATCCAAGTTTCAAAAGCTTTGTTGTGTTGATACAATCTTGGAAATATCACGGACAGAAAAATCTGAGAACAAGTGTAGTTAAAAAGCAACATTTTTCCCATGTGTTAATTGAAATGTTCGTACTAATTATTTCAACAGTGCAACTTCCTTTTAAAAATTCGCTGCTAAACAATTAGACAGGAACATCATATATCCATTGTATATACAAAAATATACTGTTACGATTTTTGTGCATTGTTTGATGGCATTGTTTTTATTTCAACACACCACATAAAATTAAAGAAATCCTAACTTGTATTTTTTCTTTGGAAGAGCGAATTCAAATTTCTTCCTGTGAATTTATACGTTTTGCGGATTTTGATAATTTAATAAACAAAAAGCGACAAAAAACGTTCTTAATCTGATAATGTCGAAGAAAGGCAACTTCTTGAAACCTTTAAAGACGAAAATCGTCAAGATAGGACATTGGCTCAGAGTTAGAATGTAAGTACCAAAACTCTTACACTAAATACTGAGGGTTTCCATCTTCAGTATGTGTTAAAATATAGTCATTTTTTAAACATACGTCTGGTCCACAAAATTTTATGCTCCGACTGAATAAAAATGTGTTTTTAGAAAATATTAAAATATTTTTCAATATTTTAATCCAATTGTATTAATCTGATTAATTACACAAATTCAAATAGAGTGCCAAATGTGACAATAATTATAAAAATTATAAATATTTGCGATTCATCCTATTCTGTAAAAGTAAATCTGGAGCTTTAAAACATAATCTGAAGCAATACGTTCCGCTCAGTTGCATTTTAATTTTCCTTTCAATGTTCTATTCAATTATAAAAATGTTCTTTTATAAGATAGAATGACACCTATATATAGCTGTTAAATGAATACTTCTGAAATTTGAGGTGTTTGGAGAGTGTTAAAAACTATAAGTGAAATATAACTCACGTTTGTAAAAATAATATGTTTCTTTAAGCTTACTGATTTGTATTTTACGTTTAGATGCAAACCAGGAAAACCAGGAGACCCAGACACCCAGGGTTTGTTGAACGATTTGAATGATGATCTTTCCAACTTCGAGCCTTACGTAAATTACGTCTCCGAGCCCGAGCTTCCTTTGCACCGCGGCTATGGAGAAGGATCATATCACTTCCATTACTCAGGAACCATTGTGGAATTTATAAACGGATGGCTTGAGGACAATCTCCGTCGATCGTGCATCGAGCCACACTACAATGTTGACGAGGTTTTACAGCCTACCATCGTGGCCGATACATTTAATGATATCGAATTAAAACGCTCGGAATCTTGGGGATCTCTCTAGATGCACTAGTCATTTGAAGAGAACATCCAGTATTGAACTGAAGACACTTAAATACTACTCCCGATTGCTACTCACGAATATGACTCACGATTATGACCAACGAATATGACAAACGAATATGACTCTCGAATATGACTCACGAATATGACTCACGATTACGACGACTCACGACTATGAAAACTATTTGAGACTGACCGTTGTTGCCATAGTTTCTACCCATAAGACTTTTGAAAGGAGCTTTAGCTGAGGAAGCTCCTGACAAAAGTCTTATGGGTCTCATTTTTTTATACTGACCGTTCAATCCATAGTTTCTACCCATAAGGCTTTTGGAAGGAGCTTTAGCTGAGGAAGCTCCTGACAAAAGTCTTATGGGTCTCCTTTTTTTTGGCTACAGTTCGAAAAGTATGATTGAAATAAGCACATTTGAATCACTGTACAATAGAACCTGAACATGCAACAGATTTATATTTGATTTCGTTATTCTCTACAATAAATTTCTGGCTTACTCACCACCATGTCGTTTGTTTCAATTTACATAATGAGCTACGTTTTCCAACATTTGTAATTTAATTTTAAGGTTTGAAAAGTGGTACGAGTTTGTTTTACTTGAATACTAGCCACTACGTGGTCAGCACGGCGTTGTACGTGAGGAATTTCCGTGGGGTCATGTGTAACCATTTACCCTTGCCATCACCTGGTGATCGTTACGTATTACCATTTGGTTTGCTTCGCAAACGAACTCAACAGGCAACACCGTGATGGCCTCGAAGAGGCTATTATCAACAACGAAATCAAAACACTCTGGAATTGAAAAACTTGGCATGGTTCTAAAGGCATTAGGACGAATAACGCTTGGGATATCAGAGGTCAAAAATTTTTAAATCCCCTTCATTCGAGGTAGTGCGATTTCACATTCCGGAAAGAAGGACGAAAGGTGAAAAAAAAATAAACTTAAAAATTAATTTTCACTTTAGAAGCGTCGTAGGGGTCATTTTGACCCTTTTTCCAATTTCCCTTGCTTTATTTGACCATACAGTTGAACATGGAAACTCTTGTGTTTTGACTTTTTTTTAAATGCTTCCAAGTGTAATACTGACAAATAGTCATATTTCTATGTTAATTATTAAATTAAATAATCTGAAAAATACCTAGAACAGCCAATAGGGATTATTTTGAACCTCATAAGAAAAATGACCCATTTTCAAGTGAATATGTGTTTTCTAATTCCCGATTCCTCATTTTTGTTTTCTGCTCATAGTGAAACTCGCATATCAAAATTTAGTTTGAACGTGATCACTATCGTGACGTTTAGAGGGTTCGCTTAAAGCAGTTCGGTGAAAGATCTGACTGTTCTCTGGAATGCGCACGCAACCTAGCATCGCTGGTGTGCTACAGAACATTTGGAGAGTACTGCTACACCTACTATCTAGAACTGAACTCGACTCCACTTTTCACAGCTGTGTTCTCAGAGTTTTTGATTTTGACCAGTGTGTAAACATATTCCCATATGAACAATGTCGAGAGGATTGAGTTGACGGGAGGCCCTTGACCTCCTGAAGGCGTTAGATTCCGATTTCAGTCATTCACATCTCTCTCTCTTTTTATATATATATATATATATATATATATATATATATATATATATATATATATATATATATATATATATATATATATATATACAGGGTGGTCCCGAATTCATGGTACAAACTTTAATGGTAGGTACAGGACATTGTAACAATGATTTATTGTATAGGAATGCATAGTCGCAAGTGACGCGGTGAGGCGAAAACAGGGGAAATAACGGCCGAAAGGAAAAACAAAGATTTTATTGAAAGCGTTGTTGACAAGTGTCATGTTTACAGTAATTGTTCAAAATTGCGTCCACCAGTATCGATACATGCTTGACAGCGTCGGTGGAGCGATTGGCGTACACGTTCAAAGATGCCTGGTATTTCACGCACACCTGCAGCAGCTACAGATAAGCGAGCGACGAGATCCTCATCTGAGTCAACTGGAGTCTCATAAACAAGATGCTTTAGATGTCCCCATAAAAAGTAATCGAGGCTCGATAAATCGGGAGATCGGGGTGGCCAAGGGACTGGTCCACCACGCCCAATCCATCGAGTACCAAACGTGGCATTCAGGTAATTCCGTACATCAATGCTGAAGTGTGCTGGCGCCCCATCGTGCTGAAACCACATGCGATACGAATGGCGATCGGAACATCATGCAGCAGTTGTGGTAACACTTCTTTCAGAAAAATAAGATAGCTTCCGCCAGTGAGCCTCGTGGGTAGTAAGTATGGGCCAATCAAAAAGTCGTTCACAATACCAGCCCACACATTAATACTGAAACGTTGTTGAAACGCATGTCGACGCGTTGCATGTGGATTATCGGTTGCCCACACATGGGAATTGTGCGCATTAAAGACACCCTCGCGTGAAAATATCGCTTCATCTGTAAATAGCACATAATCTACGAAATCCGGCTGCAACGCACATTGCTGCATCACCCACAGGCAGAAGTTCACGCGGCGAGGATAATCTGCCGGATTCAATGCTTGTACTTTCTGAAAATGGAAGGGGTGTAAGCGATTTTCGTTTAACAATCTGCATACAGTCTGATGACTCACACCTACGTCACGCGCAACAGTTCTTGTGCTTGACTCGGGTCTATCAGCCACAATGTTCAAAATGCTTTCTTCCAGCCTTGGAGTGCGTACAGCTCTTACTCGACCAGCGCCATGTCTGTTGACGTCGAACGCACCTGTTTCACAAAGTTGACGATGTAACCGTTAAAAATTCTATGATCCGGCATTCGTCGATCAGGATACTCCGCGCGATACATTCGTAACGCAGCTCTGCCGTTACCATTTGCACGGCCGTACATGTAATGCATGTCTGCTTTTTCTGCATACGTAAAGTCACCCATCGTCTACGGCAGCACAATTGTGAATGGCGCTTTTCCCTACTGCGATGCATCATGTTCAACAGCGGCTAGACATCTACTGCCCTCTACCGGCAATGATACCAACCGATCACTCCATTTCTCTTTCCTTTTATTTCCCCTGTTTACGCCTCACCGCGTCACTTGCGACTATACATTCCTATACAATAAATCATTGTTACAATGTCCTGTACCTACCATTAAAGTTTGTACCATGAATTCGGGACCACCCTGTATATTAGGGTGTCCCTTATTTTTCAAAGTTTTCATTTTCTTACGCATAGGCTCTAGTTTTGTTCATTTGACCCTAAAACACTCGGAAATAAATTTTTACCTTATTTGGAGCACTGCAACCCGTACCGACTTGCATGGAAACATGTTCGTACAAGTTGCGCACCAGATGCCGCTCGTGCGCCGTGCTTGCTGTGTCAGTAAAGGCGGGTTTTTCTAGCAGAATGGCTCCAAAGCAGTTAAATGCGTCATACGCCACGTACTACCAACAGAATTTAGTTCAAATAACCGATCACGAGACGGATTGTTAGAGTTGATGCGCTTCTTAGGAAAACATAAACACGCAGCGTTGCTATAAGTTGTAAATTCCTGTTGGAGCAGTAATTAGTAATTTGTAATAAAACGTCACCAATCCGCTAATGGTCGCGTCAATGAGACGCTGTTTGGCAAAATCAGAGCATGTTTCGATAGCATTAGGATTAATGTTTTTCCAGTTGTCTCTGAACTTTTTGATCAGTGGAATATCGGGACTGCTTGCTACTTGGTAGATCTTTGTTTCAAATAGAGTTAGCTTTATCTTTGTTTCAAATAGAGTTAGCTTTATCTTTGCTGGAATAGCTGTCCTCTTTTGATACTGCAAGAAGTTATAGTAATTGGTAATTTGTAATAAAACGTCGTACTAGAGCAATACAAAGGGCTATTGACGACGGTCCGGGATCAATCCCTTAAGTCAAAGATCCGAGGACAACACCTTGTAATTTTGAACCACGGTCAGATGACGTAGCAACACCTGAGCTGGCACCCCACTCTCCAAACTTCCACACCAACCCAAAGTAAGGACTTTCGGCCACGACATATTTAAGGTGCACCAGCCGACTGTACCCCTTACGCTTACAAACATTCATGCCCGGACCCAGATTCGAACCAGGAACCTTCCGATCTAGAGGCTAACACCTTAACCACTATACCGGTAGAGGAATTCGAGACGTTGGACTTGAATCTCTTCGCGCGGCGCTTCTACCTGACACTTGAAAAACCGGGCTTTACTCTCGGCTTGTTGGGTAATAACGCGCATTGTTTTATATTTCTAAGATGTCAATTGAACTGAGAAGCAGAAAAAAAAAAACATTTTCTTGGTTGGTGAGGTGAGTCATTGAGAAAGGTCAGAGCGGAATCCATAAAATCCGATTTTCAGAATAACGTGCGCGAAGTAGTTACCGTTCATTACGATTGAAAATTATTACGTCCTGGATGTGAGAAGTTCCAAAGAAAAACGCCTGTCGATTCTGTTTCATTTAGAGAGAAGGAGCAACTTCTTGCAGTATCAAAAGTGGACAGCTCTTCCAGCAAAGATAAAGCTAACTGTATTTGAAACAAAGATCTACCAAGTCGCAAGCAGTCCCGATATTCCACTGATCAAAAAGTTCAGAGACAACTGGAAAAACATTGATCCTAATGCTATCGAAACATGCTCTGATTTAGCCAAACAGCGTCTCATTGACGCGACCATTAGCGGATTGGTGAAGTTTTTTTAACCATGAACTGCAAAAATCCATTATACGTGACGATTATCTGGAACTTATCGTACTATCTGTTATTTTCTTGAGAGGAGATTACGAGAGTAAAATTAAAATCAGACCTCCTGGCGCAATGCATCCAGCACGATGGATGGCAAAAGCTATTTTCTCTTCAAAAATATGTTTGCTGCAGTCTCAGTTCAAAATGAGCAGTGAGTACAAACGAGCGTAGCAAGATGTTTGTTTATTCATTGTGGCAGTTTATGTGATGCCCTGTCTTGGATGAAGTTTGGCGGTGAAGGCGACGAATCAAGATTTCCGTTTCTTAAAGACGCTAAAAGAGTATGAAACAGTTGACAAATTGGTTTCCAAAGGGGCCCTGACCAAGTTCATTTAAAACCAGTGGTATTTATCAGAGGAAATAGCCGTATTACCACTCTTTGATGCTATTGTTTATAAACAAACCAAGGCGAATATTTTAGCGAACTTACTAAGAGAAAGTTAATATGATTTTGGGAATATATATATTTCATCGAAGGAAGAGATGTCTGTATCTTTATACGATACAAATTTTGATTGATCTGTTATTTTAAATTCTGTTTATTTTCTTGTGATACTAATTTTTCTTATTGTTTTATAGAAATCATTGAGTGATTTCGTATCCATCAAGAGCAAAAATTTGTTTTCGCGATTAAAAGTTGACAGCAGCTTTCTCCAAGAAAACGTACCTTTGTGGGAAGAAAATGCAGCCTTTGTGGAAGCTAAGAATAATAATTTTAGCTTAAAAGCAGTAAATGACACAGCTGAAAGAGCTGTTAAGCTAATACAAAGCCTTCCATGGTTTAATTGTCACGGAAGAAGAACAGAAACAGTTCTTATTACGCTGTGTGCAAGAACATATTAAGATGTATCCAGACTGTAAAAAAGAGACCTTAAAATGAAAGTATCCTGAATTATTATGTGTAACTTTATTTTTAATAATTAAAGGCATTACTTAAATTTGTCTTTTAATCAATATTTACCTATGATATGCATAGTTACGATGTACCTAGCTACGTATCTGTTCAAAAACGTCTGTTTCCATAAACTTTGAGGCCCTGTCGGCACGGGTTAACATTAAGGTAGGAAGTTGAAATTTCATATTTAAGTAAGACTTATTATATTAAAAATAATTAGAGGGTATGCGTTTTGATAACTGCAAAAAAATATTTTTCGCCCATATAAGGGACACCCTAATATATATATATATATATATATAGACATGTTTTTGATATTGAGCCCTTGACCTCCTGAAGGTGTTAGATTCAGATTTCAGTGATTCACACACACACAGATATATATATATATATATAGATAGATATATATATATATATATATATATATATACAGGGTGTTTCAGTGAGCCGTTTCAGAACTTGTAAGAGGGGTAGGGTACATCCTGACGAACCAAAATCATATACCAATGGGCAGTCAGAAATGCTTTCCTGACGCGGTAGATGGCGTTGTGCGAAAATCCCGAGCTTTCGTGTAGGGAATTTTCATTTCGCACAAGAACGCCAAGTTAGTAGGATGGAGGATTACACGATCGCAGAGTTAGCCGATATGCATTTGGCGTACGGGGCTGCAAATTGTAGTGGGCCAGCCGTACAGCGTTTGTACACGGAACGATATCCGACGAGGCGTATCCCCAGTCATAATTTATTTGCAAGACTGCACCAGAGGTTAGCTGAGACAGGTTCATTCGAAAGAGCTGACAGGAACAGGGTAAGAACATCACGGACTGCAGACGTCGAACAGAATGTGCTGCAGCCTGTACAGGGGAATCCAAGAACGAGTACACGAAGTGTAGCAAACGCAGTCGGGATTTCCCATTGCAGCTTCTGGAGGATTCTCCGAGAAGAAGACATGCATCCATTTCACGTGCAGCGTGTCCAGACACAGCAACCGGAGGATTATGCACCTCGTATTGCTTTCGCACAGTGGTACCTTGGAAAATGTGCTACAAATCCCCTTTTTCCTGCTGAAGTGTTGTTTTCCGATGAGGCATCCTTCACAAGGGAAGGAATTTTCAACACGCATAACGACAATATCTGGGCGGTCGAGAACCCGCATGCAATACGACGTGCAGCACAGATTCAATTTTCGGTCAATGTATGGGCCGGTATTATGGGAGATCACCTCATCGGACCTTTCCTGTTACCGTCTCGTCTAACCAGGACTCCAGGAATGGAATATCATGAGTTGTTTCGATTCTTTTTCGATCGGCTGTACCTCTCGTACTTAAAGAAACCCAGCATGGTAGAAAAATAATAAGTTATTAATCATATGAAAAAATGCATTTGATAATATTTGTTATTGATTAAATACATTCGTGTGTCAATAGTGTAAACGTAGAAAATTTGGCAAAATTTGATTTTCTACAAGACAGAGCCATTGCATTTTATCGATTTATGTTGGTAACCTCGTGTATTGGTATTGATAAATAGCGTAAAATTGGCTACATCATAAACAATATTGCCGACCAACCGGTCTAGTGGTCAAGGTGTTGGCCTCTGGATCGGAAGGTTCCTGGTTCGAATTCGGGGTTAGGGCATGGATGTAAATTGTGCTGTCCTTTGTTAGAGACAATGATGGTCCACCCACTGGGTGCCCCTTTACAAGTGACCATCACTTCTGGCCTTGTATAAGGCTAAAAAAACACAATTGTACTGCCTTGCTATTGTAAATATAAAAAAAGCAATATTTGTTGTATAGGTCGTAACACCTCCCCCTAAGTCGAATCCATAACATTGCTTTTACATGTACATTTTTATGAAATCACATACCAATTCCAGACGGCTCGATTCGACTACATCGCCTTTACTGAATCATACTGCAACATTATTAAAAGGCTTTATAAAGGGTTTAAATCATTTCACTACTCTTGTTCAAGGCTTTTTACTTATATTGCCGAAAATAAACGGTAATTAATAAGCGCATGAACGTTACTTTGATGACAATAAAATTTCGTTATTAATTTAGAAAACATGTTTGAAATGACAGGTCATTAATATTTTAACTTAGCCTATCTACAAAAAAAGCTCTGATTCATGCTCGAGTTTTTGTTCGCAGGGCATTGTTGCATTTTGACAGGTCTGTGTTTATGTGCGCTCCATCATTTTCGATTCTAAAGGAGTTTCATAGCTGTCTGCTTCAAAGATAAGAAATGCAGATCAGGAATTTTTCTTCTGCCTGGATCATTCATGCGCGAAATAGAACGCCGGTTTCCCCTTTTTCACGAAAATTTTCGTCAATAACGAGAAAATATGTCAAAGCTGTTAACATTTTTCTTAATACGCTTTCTGGGATTTCGCAAAAGTGTCTTCAGATTTTTAAATGCATCTCGTAAGCGAAATGTCAAAAACAATTCCGACCGCATAGGAAGGAAATTGGGTTTGGATGTTTTCTTTCATACACCATGTTAGCGGTTAATTGAATATATTTCCGGATTGCATTCTTGAATCTAAATCCGCAATTTTAGCATTCAGTAGTATTTATGCAGATTAAGTGCTACGGAACTTAATTTAGCAAAACTATTTTCTAAAACCATTTTCACTCAATAGTTATCTCTGCATACTTTTGTATACTGAATTTCAGAAAATCTTTTCAGATTTTGAAATGCATCTTGTCAGCTAATAGGCAAAGTTATGTAGTACCAAGTATGAAGGAAATCGGTTTTCAAAAGATTTTTTAAAGTTCTCTGAACCTCAATTTAATACTTTCAGGAAATATATATGTGATAGCTATTTATTTAATCAGTTCTTTTGGGGGGCATTGAATTTTAAATTATAAGTTAAAAGGTCTCATAGATACTTTTATTACTCTTCCTTGATAGAGATAAGTTTATATTTGCATACCCTCGTACTCTCTTGCATTCATTGCACATGGTTTTGCGAGGTTAAGTTTTGGAGGATGTAATTAAAGTTGCAATTAAATCCCCCCACAAAAAATGTAATAAATATACAGGCATAAATAGGTATGACAAAACGCTATTGAAAGTATACACTTTTAATACAAGACAGAGAAGAAAGTTTTACTTATCTTCATGAACGTTCTTTAGCACATTTGGATACTTTAGAAAGGGGAGATATGCACTTGATACGCATTGCGATGACGAATCACACTAGGATATCCACAACGCAAGAACAATACTATAATATGATGACTCATTAGGTTACGCATGGCAAAGTTATTGGCAAATAATTGCTGAAGCAAGGACTCGACTTCCTTCAGCATATTGATTCGCATGATCCGTAGCAACCTCTTGTAGGTGCTGAAGAAATCCTAGGGAGCATTGCTGACATCATATACACGTTGCATCATATACACATCTCAAGTTTAAAAGTCTGTTTCTACAATAACTTATTCTTTGGGTTTACTTAACAACTCTGTACATCTTTATGTTGGATTAGAACCCACGGAATTGGTGATAAGTTTATTAGTTTAACGATTTCTACATTTCAAATGTATTGTATGTCTAGTTCAAGTTAGGGTTGTTATATCGGCTTTTTAATTTAAATTAGTTGAAGATAGTGAAATATCAGAAAGAAAAAAATTTATTGGAATCCTGATTTGAAATATATAGTTTGTACCATCTATAAAAGGGAATAAACTGCAATATTGATATTGATTTTTTGCAGCTATTCATATTTTGTTGAAAAATATTTCTTTAATAATTCTTATTCATGCGTTGTATATTTTATACGAAGTTTGCCTTCCTTCATTTTCTTTAGCATTATTTTGTATTTTTAATCTAAATCCTTCTCTATAACGTATATATTTGAGTAAATTATAATATAAGCGGTTTTTTTCCTTTTGATTTTTAGAAATATTTTGTGAGATTATTTCCAAACTTTCATTTTAGAAATTTATTCCTTTCGGAAAATTTATAAATTCAGTAACATTGGGCTGGTGATGTTTTTTTTTCTGATGATCGTTGTCTTTTTAAGGTAACGCATATCAACTGTGGCATTTATAGAAGATTGTACTGTTCATATCTTCTAGGACCATCTAATACTTTCATATCCAATCAGTATCGAGGCTAATTTACACAAATTAATAATTTGCATAAAACAACGAGTTACTTGATGTTGTGATATCATAATGTTTCTGATATGCACATATGTAAATTACTTCTGCAGTGTATCTAACATTCCTGTTGCTGGATCCCTTTTGTTTTGCATGAGTGTTTTTTGTCTTTACTTCTGTCTGTTACCTGTGTATACATCGATATAATTCACGCACTTATAAATGCAAATGGATTGTAGCCTCACCTGTGATATTATCGCGGCTACATGTTTTCTTTAAACTAAAATTAGTCAACGCATTAGGAGGAAATTCTTATAAGTATTTCCAATGATTAACCACTAATATTAACTTAAATATTTCGTAAGTGACATACGAAGTACAAAAATCCTTTTTGCGATACGGCGAATCTTCACAAGTATTTCACACTGCCTGAATTGAATTGTTCGTAAGTGACGCAGTTTTACAATTAATGTCCCATCTGTATAATTGTAATTGAGCCATTTATGTATGTATCTGTCTTCTTGCGTATGTCCTCTGGTCTACCAATTTGTATCTTGAGTCGGTCTATGTGTATCCCTCTATGCGTTGTCTACACGTATCTATCTGCAAGTTGTTGTGATGAGGATCATGATGGAAACGAAGAATCAGATGAATAAGTAAAATATACTACTACAGTTGAAGGCATGGATGGAGGGATGAAATGCCCCATAATTAATCGCACAAGAGAAACCACTCACTTGCTACTTGGTGCGTGGCAGAATGAATACGAAGAAGGAGAAACAGGTAGGACGGTTCAAGATGTGTTGCCGCCAAGAATGTCACTGAAATCATCAAGTTGGATGCAGGAATAGACGCCCTTCTTTACAATACAGCCCATTTCCACTTTAACTAACAAGGTTAAAATATCAATTATGAAAAGTTCGCCTGTGGTGAAATAGGCACTCCTCTACCCATAACCAATCTGCCCCCATCATGCATCATATCGAACGAGGACATCTGCGGACCACCTAAAAACCACATGGTCCATGAACATTGCAGGTAACAAGGGCTCGAGTGTCAAAATTATCAGCATGGTTAGATTCATCAGGATAACCACAACAGATGTACTTTATTTATATGTTGCATTTTAGTGTCATGTATTACTATGATGGTATACAAGTGATTAATGTATTATTGTAAAACCTTGAGCAATATACTATATTCAATACTACCTCGGTGGTATTTTCTATTAATCTAAATGACGCTTATTTAAAGTAGTTCAGTGTCTCACTCGACACTAGGCCGATTGGTATGTTAGTATTTGATGGTGTCATTTAGCCAATCAAGATCAGCGTGGTGCTCTTCCGGATGACAACTTGACACAATTACCTAGCTACCCACCTGAAGAGGATCCATGTGCTGAACTCCCTACAAAACACGCTGTGGTGGGGAGTCATAAATACTATCCTCCTGGACCAGTACCTGGTCTTGAACGAAGAACTAGACACCGAGAAGGACGAGTCGAGGAAGCTTTCCCGTCTCTTCTGGTCGGAGAGCCACCATATATTCCAACAGCCCCAAGTGTTGGTTTCGGCTAACAAGTTCAGACCAATTTACCTAATAGGAAGATATCTAGAGGCAAGACTACATCAAGGTAACAACTCAAAACGTGCAATGTAAACAAACATCACGCGTTGACGTCATGTGCTTGATTCTTCAGATTGACTCCAAATTGACCACCAATGACAACTGTTTTTTTTTTTTTTGTTCTGACATTCCGATCGGAGCTTTGAAAGTTCTTGTGAGCTACGAACTTATGCTAAAATTAAGAACAGAAAGAAGGAACGTTCGTTTTGAATTTTAGATTCATTCCAGCTTTCTGCCTCGCATGCTTCGGAAACTGTGACTATAGAATTACGTTAATTTCTTGTAGATGTAAATAAGCTAATTTCAGGAATTGTAAATATGTTATAGTAAAGCAAGTTTTATCCATTCTGATGTTATGTCTACATGATTTCATTACTTACGCAAAACTGACGTTTGGTAGAAACAAACCGCCAGATATCTTTTCATCCTCAAGATCTGATCAGTTTTCATCTAATGACGAGATATCTCGTCCATCAAAATCTAATTAGTTTTACAGATGGCCAGATACCTTGTCGAGGCAACCACCAGGTAGGTTGAAGTGCATTCGTGGCATTGGTAAGACATGAATTCAGCTAAACTACGGAGTAACCAAACAATTCAATAAACTATTTATATCTATTTTTTACTCCGCGATTAATTATTCGTGAACCTGGGGGCTGCGACACTTGTATATGCTTGCCTAATGAAGTGCGCACTTGGCAGAATCGCAGAGATAAGTTTTCCGTCAGGAATTCCAATTGAAGGTCGGTCGCGCGGAACACTCATCTTGTTAGGTATGCGGGAGAAACTTCATTTCAATTACTCACAACCTTTTTCCTTCCTTTTTCTTCACCCGAAAGTTCTAAATGAGTTTTCGTGTTAATGCCTCGACATCGTGTCAGTGAAAGATTTGAAGTAGAAATAACTGTTCTCTGCTGCACAGACTGCGTGTTTATGACTTATGACTTATGACTTGTAAAGAGGTGACTCCGAAGAGTGCCAGCACTGCTACTAATAGTCTATTGTACTGAGACCCCTACTGATCCACTAAAGACCGATGGCCGAAATAAATTTCAGCATGTACCTGATTGGAATGTTTGACAGTTCCCAGGGTTCGATACAATGGTATCCCAGATATTCAAATCGTTGTGCAGAGTAATGGTCACATTTACATAGAACGTGTACAGAACTCTCCTCTACCATCCGACAACCTCTACAAAGTGGGTCATCTAAAACACCCATAATGTTGAGGTGTCTATTCAGGGTACAGTGGCCAGTTAGGAGGCCAATAGCTATCCTGATTTCTTTCCTACTGAAATTCAGCAGCTCTCTTGATCTATCCCATGGAGACTGCTGATTGAGCTCTTTGGCTTGTCTTTGATTATTAGACTGAAGCCATGTTTGGTAGGACTCGGCAAGGAGCAAATCCCTTATAGTCCCTCTAACCACATTGTGAGGCAGACCCAAAACAGGCTCTGGTCCAATAAATGGTGTTTCAGACCCATGTTTTGCTAATAGGTCTGCCGTTTCATTACCTTCAATGCCACAGTGACCAGGGACCCAAACCAGAGAGACCTTGTTTCTCTCAGCCAGGTCCTCAAGCACATTGTGACATTCCCACACTGCTTTTGAGGAAAAGCAGTGACTTTGCAAAGCCTTTAGGGCTGCCTGGCTGTCAGAGAAGATTTTAATAACCCTCTTAACTACACCTCTATTGAGGCAGTTGTAAGTACAAGCAGAGATTGCCAGAACCTCAGCCTGATATACAGTGGCCAGCTTACCCAAAGAAAAAGATAGCCTTATTTTTCGATTAGGACAGAAGGCACCTGACCCAGTGCCATGAGATGTTTTTGAACCATCTGTGTACCAAATTTCATCCCCCCTTCCTATCAGCCTGGAGACGAATCTCCATTCTTCTCTGGTGGGAAAGATGATATTATATTTGGCTTTAAAGCAAAATTGCTTTAACATCCAGTCAGATCTCATTAATAGATAGGGATGTTCCTTCACCTGCGGATCGACATTTTTGAAGGCAGGCATTTCATAAGATGACTTCCATAGTCCCATGAGTTTGAGGCGTTGTGAGCATGAAATTGCCTCTAGTTCCACTTGTTTATGCAGTGGTAGAAGCCCCAGAAGCAGTTCTAGACTCTGTGAGGGAGTGGTTCGCATTGCACCAGTAATTGCAATGGTAGCCATTCTTTGTAGACTAGTGAGTTCTTTTTTCACTGTCTCATTACGGGTTCTATTCCACCAAGCGATGGCGCCATAGGATATCATCGGAACAATAATCCCGGTATATATCCAATGCACCATTTTCGGTGTTAGACCCCAATTATTACCAATGGCACGTCTACAAGCCCAAAACACTCTCTTGGCCTTGCTCGTGCAGTACTGGAGATGTGAGCTCCACGTCAAGGTCTTATCAAAGATTACTCCTAGATATTTAACCTCATCCGAGTATGCAAGTGGTGTTCCAAAGAATTTTATCAAATGCATATCTCGTAACCTTTTCCGGGTGAAGAGGACTAGACTAGTTTTGTTGGGGTTAACCGACAAGTTCACCTTTTTGCACCAAAGTTCAATCTTTTTTAGGGCAGTGTTCATGAGGTCTGTTACCGTGTTTTGGAACTTCCCTCTTATGACCAGCGTTATGTCATCAGCATAACCCAGACAATACAGGCCCAAGAAGTGAGTCCTGTTAAGGAGCTCGTCAACCACAAGGCTCCATAGTAAGGGGGATAACACACCACCCTGGGGGCATCCTTTACAGTTTCCCACAGTTAGTGTGTCTCCCAGTAAGGAGGCCTGAGCCATCCTTGTCTCGAGCATGTTTTTAATCCAGGCGCAAACCAATGGATTAACATTTCGACTGATGAGGGCATCAATAATTACGTTTACTGGAACCTTATCAAAGGCTCCCTCAATATCTAAAAAGGCTGCCAAGGCAATTTCCTTTCCATTGACTGCTCTATCAAGGACCGTAACAAGATCATATAGAGCAGTCTCTGTAGATTTCCCAGGCTGGTAGGCGTGTTGAAATCTCGATAGGGGTTCGGCTTTTAGAACCTCGTCCCTAATGTATCTATCGATCAATTTCTCTAATGTCTTAAGAAGAAATGATGTCAGACTAATAGGTCTGAAGGCTTTTGCTTCACTGTAGCATGTTTTACCTGGTTTAGGTATAAAAATTACCTTGCAGGTTCTCCATGCATGCGGCATATAACCATATACCACGCAAGATCTATAAATCCTACATATGTGTGGTATAATGATGTCTTTGCCATGTTGGAGTAGAGCAGGTATAATGCCATCTACACCAGGTGTTTTGAAGGGCATGAATGAGTTAATCGCCCATGCTATTCTTTTTGGAGTAATTATACTTCTAGCCAGTTCCCAGTCCTCCTTTCCACTACGTAGCAGGGGAATAAGTGGAACTGTCAGTTCATCATTAATATTTGTAATTCTGGAATCAGGGAAGTGCACTCTAAGCATTTCTACCAGGGTGCTCCTACCGTTTTCCGTGAATGTGCCATCGTCCTTTTTAATGGAGCCTAATTGGCACTGGTTGTTTTTGGTCAGTACTTTAGTCAGCTTAGCCGCACTAGACATACTGTCCACTTGGCCACAGAAGTTTTTCCATGACTCCTGTTTAGATTTCCTTATGGCCTTGTTATAGTTGGTGAGTGCTTCTTTGTATCTTGACCACTCACCTGTTTTTTTAGCTCTGTTAAAGAGTCTTCTGCAGTTCTTTTTAAGACCACAGAGACTTTTATTCCACCAAGGAACTCGCCTTGGTAAGCTTGTGGTGACTGCCTTACAATTTAACTGGTAGGACTGGAGGATGGACTGCTGCACAGAGTCAACAGCCAATTCCAAGTCTACCAGTGAGGGAAAGTTGTGACTCCTACCCTCTAAAAGGAGGCGAAGGTCCTCCCTATAGGAATCCCATTTTGTATGCCTGGGATTTCTTTGATCCTGCTGAATATTCATAGCAGGACCTGTTAAAGACATTTGGATCTGTCTATGGTCTGACAGTGTGGTACAGTCAGACACATGCCAGTCCTTTATACAGTTAACTGCTTTAGCATTACAGAAAGTGATGTCAATGACTTCACTTCTGTTGCTGTTGACAAATGTCGGTTTGTTACCTGTATTGAGAATAAAAAGGTCATTAGATAAGAAAAATTCTATTAGTTCCTCACCTCTTTTGTTGCAGTTGGAACTGCCCCAAATGGTGTGGTGTGCATTTGCGTCACATCCCACGATAAACTTCATCCTAGAGCGTAAGCAGTGCTTGACAAATCTTCTGGCTGAAGTCGCTAGAGGAATTTCTTCTTCATATGGAAGGTACGCTGACATGATACATGTGGTATCTCCGTTTTCACTGATCACCTTGATAGCAACATTGTCTCCATCAAGGAAATCAGCCAAAAGGAGGGCATTAAGATTTTTATTTACAATGATACATGCTCTCGGTTTGCTGCATGAGCGATCAAAGAATAGATTCCCACAGTTGCCCAGGCCTAGGATCCTTCCATGATTGACCCAGGGTTCCTGTATTAGGGCAATATCTATCTTTCCTTCTACCAGTCTCTTGCTAAGTAAAGCTGAAGGAGACTGGCTATGGTGTAGATTAATTTGTGCAATCCTTATGGGATTGCCTATTTTCTTAAGGGGTTCAGACATAACCATGTTGTTTGGCCATGAATAGCAACAAGGCTAACCCTTAGAGAGGAGTTTATTAATCGATTAAGGCTGAGTCATCTCTTGTTGGAGAGAAAGACACAGCTGTTTTCTCTGATCCTGAGTCAGATAGCACAAGATCATCGATTTGTTTGAATAGTGACCCAGTGGAGTCACTAACTGAACTGGAAGGAGACTGTGGCTTTTGAGGCCCTGTTCCTATACCTATTGTTGGGGTCATTTCCCCAGAAACTGGTTCCATGACCTCCATGGCTACTGAGCTCACAAAAAATGCCTCAGGTTCACCACCTACCTTCTGCGCCAGCGGTTCCATCACAGCTTCGTCCGATGCAGGCTTTGAAGCCACCTCATCAGATTCTGCAGATAGTCCCGCTACAGCTTCATCCAGTGCAGGCTGGGCCACATCACTAGAGTCTGCAAGTGGTTTATCCACGGCGACAGGAGGGGGGAGTTTACGAGTAGCATTTGGATCGGACAAGATCTTGCAGATTCCTTTCCCGAACGCTCCTGTGAATATCTCGAAATTCCACTCTCGTAAGAGCTGGGCTGATCTTTCGTCCATTTCGATTATCCACCTAGTGTAGGCACGATCCCCTACAATGACCCTCTCACGGATTTTCCACTCATCAGTGTTGAGGCCTGGGTTCGACCGGGCAAGCCGTCGAAGCAGAACCTCACCCTCTGTGGTGAAGACATCACGAGTTTTGAGGGCTATTTTCACTGGTTTGGGAAGGTCAGCCGCTTTCAGCACCCTGATTTTAAAGCCACCGACCCTCCCTCCATCATAGTTATCCTGTAGCCATTTCACTGAATACTCATTGGTACAGTGAAGCATGAGGGCACCGTTCAGTACACCAGCAGTTACAAACTGAGGGGCCATTAGATCGAGATCCATTGAGTCGATGGTTCTATCAATGTCTCTCTGAATATCCATTCCATCTGCAGGAGACAACCTTGCTTCTGGGAAGGCCTCCTGAACGATGGCCATTCTCATACCTGCGGCTACTTGACAGTACGACCATGGCGTGTTTAATAAGAGATAAAATGGAAAATAAAAAGTTATTCGCGGGGAAAATAAAGTTATAGCGATAAAATTGCGATTGAATATTGAAGAATCATCAAATATTTTTCCGAATTCTGGAAATTACTCATTTGTTTTAGTTTTCATTAACTATAACATTAAATTAGTTACTGCGTCGTGTGGTATTTCGATTCGTCAAGCACACGCTTTTTTTACTTTGTTTAAAGCAAAATACATTACACGCTTAACTAAACAATTCACTCATATTTAGTATTTGTAAAGAATGGGCTATAATATTCTGGTAAAGAATTAAAAATAATCAATGAACAAAATCTGAATATGAGATTTAATATAGGACATTTTCATTCCTCTTTGTCTCATAATTTCAATTTATTTTATTTTGAGAACAATTACAGTGCGAAATATATTCTTGTTTAAAATTTATTCAAGATAAACTAAAACTAAGCTAATGTTCTACAAAAAAAAGTCTTGTTTGAAAATGCAATCCATTGGTTTCTGATTCTTATAGCAGAATTTAGAAAATTAGAAGCTAAAACCAAGTTTTTTTCTACAAGATACAAGTTACTTTTTTTATCAGCAAACAAACATTGAAAATAAAATTTACGGTTCAAGCCTAGATAAAGTGTTTATATTTTAACAATCAAAGCCTACAATTAGGGATTTGTCGACATACAATATCTTGAATAACCCTTCGAAAGGTTCAGTGGCTCTTCTGAAACCTGCTTTCTTCCCTGTATAAAGTTTAACCAGTTCCAGTCAGGACGATTATTGAGACATGTCTTTAATCCCAGAACGGACGTCACACGATTTGGTGAAAGTACAGTATTAACTAATTCAATGTCTCACGCCACTAGGCCGATAGGTATGTTAGTATTTGATGGTGTCATTTAGCCCATAAGTCCGGCGTGGCGCCCTTTAGGATGACAACTTGGCATGACTATTTTGCTATCCACCTGCAGAGGATCCACGTGCTCCCCTCAATACAATACCCGCTGTGTTAGGGCGTCATAAATCCTGCCCACATGGATCAGTACACGGTTTTAAACAAATAACCAGACACCAAAAAGGACGATTCAAGGAAGCTATCCCGTTTCTTTTGGTCGGAGTGCCACCAATCGATGGTTTTGGCTATCAAGTTCTGACCATTTTACCTAAGTAATAGCAAGATATCTGTAGAGGCAAAACTACATCCAGGTAACAACTCAAAACCTGCAAAGCAAACAATCATGCGGTGACGTTAGATGCTTAATTCTACGGAATAACTCTAAATTGACCACGAATGGCTACTGTTCTTTTGTGTTGTAACAATGTTAAACAACTGGGCTGTATAAGTTTTTTGCAGAAAGGATATTTTACGAAATCTGAATATTGTATAGAAAACAAATATTCTTTTATTTCTTGGTTATTAATATTTATACAGTGCTGCTCTGTTGAACAGACGATTTCAAAACGTAACAAAGAGTTTCCACCGGAGACTTTACTTCCAAAGTCTAGGGCGTCGCTAGTACGCCTTCGAAAAACGACCAAACTCTCTCGAGTCTGTCAGAGAGTCTTCTCCTCGCTGACAAAATCCTCTCTGCTCCAAGCCTCGAAGCTCCCGTCCGTGGGAAAAACCCTTGGGGCAGTTTTCCATTGTCTCAAAACTCCAAGAGGGGAACTCCCCCGTCTTTTCAGTTCTATTCCAACAGAGGGGCTAGCCATTGTCCGTCAAAGAACGATTTCAGCCGGCCAGGCGACTGGTGAAACAAGAGGTCATCTTTCATCACTTCACCACAGTGTTGTGACGTTCAGATTGGAGCTTCGAAAGCACCACCAAATGGCCCAACAACCAAGCGTTTGTTTCGGCTAGTAAAACAGTTCCAACCAATTTACCCTACAACGCACATCTCGACTCAATAAGCTTATCGGTTGGTTGAAAATCTAGTAAAGGATTCTACTGTGTAAGTAGGGTAAAACTTGATAATGACGTTATATAAGGACTTCCGGTCGCAGAACAGATATATGATTGCATATCCCTGCGAAAGTGACATATTTTAAACGAATCATGATATTTAATTGATGTCAAAACCAACTGTTATAAAATGAGGTATGTAACAGTCGTATATGTAATCGTTGATACATGGGGTTAATTGAAAGGTTCACCCTGTAGATGGACAAAATTGTTAACTTCTTCACGCTTGTGAAGTTTCGATGTTGTTTGAAAGAGGGAACAGCGAGAAATTGGTAAAAAAAATTGACTTTTTGGTTTGCGATTTAAAAAATCTTGTTAAGTTTGCTAAATGGCAGAAAACAAGGAGCATTTTCAACTTTTTATGCTTTTTTATTTCCGAAAAGGAAAGAAATCTAGAATATATGCAAAATTATATATGTGTTCTGTAGTATGAGGGTGTTGTTGACGATTCCACGTGCCGTAAATGGTGCAGAGTTTCGCACCTTGTCCAGTTCTTAAGCCAGTAATCTCTTACACTACCCTACAATAATGGACCGGACAGCAAGATATGATGGTATAAGGGGAAGGATACATTCTTTAACAGGGTGATGATCCCGCACGTGCTGCAATTACACTAGCAATCCTTAAGGGCATACTTTCAACAAGGTTTGGATACAGAGCTATGTGTATTTCTGTCCATTCCTTTTCCAAGAATGTCGCCATCTCAGCTGTAAATTTTCACCATCAAACAAGTAGTTGATTTTATGCAAATCCGCTGGCGTCCGGTCCATTGTTGTAGGGTAGTGTAGGTTTTATACGCGAGGTATGATGCAGCTATCAGAAAGATGGAGAGAAAGATATCCGAACAGAACGGTGCATTGATTTTTAGTCAATGAAATAATTTTCCGTCAAGTTTTGGCCAAAAACTGGGCGAACTTTTGCATCAACGAATACTTTGTTCCTGATATGAAAAATGCCTGCCGTGCATTTGAAACTATATTTTAGACAATTAAATACAGTGAAAATGTCTAGTTCACTATAATGTATAACACACAACTACTGATAAATAAATCTACTAAAACTATTTTATATACTCCTTGTGAAACACCATTCATCAAGAAAATTGAGTTTACGTTGTGTTTGTAGATAAATTTTATCCATACTCCGAAGAAACTAATTACATTTTTGTTCTCGTGAAATAAAATAATCCAATGAAAAATACACGAATTCGAATTCCGCCTATTTAATCTTGCGATATTGAAATTCATTCGCTATTAATCTCACTGTTTCTGCATAAATGTGGGTGCAGAAAAAGGTGCTGAAATATTTTATTCAATACAAAATGTAGTTCCGAGAAACCTTCTATACAGAACTCTTGTCAATTCCGCCTTTCAAATTCTAACGTCGAAATAAAAAAGAATAAAACCTAAAAAGCCAAGCCCTTGCTGACTCTGATTAAATAAGAGCCGGGTTCATTCCAATTTAATAAATACGCTCCCCTTTGATATTAAGATTTCATTTCAATTTCTGGATTACAATCATTTGCATATAGCCAAATTTGGTTATGGAGTATTCTATCACCAATGTTTGATATCAGCTCAAACCTAATAATGCGATTCGCTCCCGTCAGGCTAATAATTTAAATCGATGAAAGTAATAACACCCGGATCGATATTCATTTTAAAACAGCTCGGGGGAGAGTTAAATTTAATAGGTTCCACTCGAGTGCCTTTGGAATGGATGGGGGAGGGGGGTTATTGTATTTCTCAGAAGTGTAATAACAATTACAAATCCCTCGCTGCTACTTTGTAAAAGTCATGAAGAGGGATCAGTCCCGTTCAATTTTAAGCTTATCGGCCGTTTGAATCGTATCGTGCATTTTTTAAACTTATCTGATGGAGCTATACGGTAGCAAAATTATCTGTAATCTCCATAACTGTTATCTTTGGAAGACAATACGCACATGCGGGCCACTGTAGCCCTAAGTTGGACGGTAATGGTAATTTTAATCAACGTCGTACAAGAGCAATACAACGGGCTATTGACGACGGTCATCAATCCCCTAAGGGAAAGATCCCAGGACAACACGTTATTTTGAAACACGGTCAGATGACGAGGCAACACCTGGGTTGGCACCCCATTATCCAAACTTCCACACCAACCCAAAGAGTTGGAAGAGTAACGGATGAGCAACCTAAAGGTAGCGAGTTCAAAACTTGGGCCAGACAAGTACCATCGTGAACACGGAAGATGGAGCACTTTAAATCTGTCGTGGCCTATGTTGTCCTCACTCTCGATTGGTGTGGAAGTTTGAAGGATGGGGTTCCCTCTCAGGTGTATACCTCGTCATCTGACGGTAGTTCAAACTGTCGTGGTGTACTCTGATGGTTCCATAGGGATTGATCGCGGACTGTCATCAATAGCCAGTTGTGCTGTTCCAGTGTGACGTTACTTAAATACCTACATACATTCAAGCCGTGGTAGCCCAGTGGGTAGAGAAGCTGATTGTCAACCGGGGGGTTGCAAGTACTTTAATTAATGTCGCGCTGGAGCGACACATCGGGCTCTTGGCGACGGTTCGTGAACAACCCCCAAAGATACGAGGACAACATCACGCTATTGTAAACCAAGGTCAGATGACGAGACAACGCCTGAGCTGGCACCCCACTCTACAAACGTTGACACCATGCTTACGGGATGTCATTTTTTTAGGATACGACAGATTTAACGTGCACCAGCCTCCTTGAATTCCTAGTTTAAAAATCGGTCCAACCGAATACCATCGTGTACATACACGGTAGGTAGATCATGTTAAATCTGTCTTTGATTCAAATATCCTCACGTTGGCTTGATGTGGAAGTTTTGGGAGTGGGGTGCCTGCTCTGATGTTGACCCCGTCATTGTGGTTATTACGTTATCCTCGGATGTTTACCTTAGAGAACGATCTCGGACTGTCACCAATACCCCGTTGAGTTGCTCCAGTTAATTACCTACCTACTAATTAGTATAAGCATGGAGGAAGTCAAATTCTCTAGAACACAAATTTATTGCAATATTATATATAAACCAATGCGACATATCTCAATAACAAAATATTTTTGTTTGATTGACATTATAATGTTTTTCCACTTTCTGCGACATTAGTGTCCTACAAACGTATAAGCGCACGTTCGCTGTTAAACAAGCTACATGATTATTCTAACAGTGTGGTTGTCATACTAACGGATTAGCAACCGGATGGTTACGAATTCCTATCCAACCATAGACCGTCATGAACAAAGAGAAGGGATGAAGGTGCACATTTAATCTGCCATAGCCTCAAATGTACTCACGTTGCTGTGGTGTGCCAGCTCAGATGTTGACCTCGTTATCTTCGTCCTTCGAAACGGCGAGGTGTGGTTCTTAAATATTTTCTTTCAAGTTGGATCCTGGACCGTCATCAATAGCCGATGATGTGTTCCAGTGCAACGTTGATTCACCTACCCATTCAACCAATTGCAGATAACGCAACCCTCAATCGTCAGATACTACGATGAATGGTCCATTGAAAACACGAATTGGAATTGTGATGCAACGTCATACTAATAAGCATAACTCCTAACTGATCTACGTTAAGAGTGATGTTAGAGTTTTGCTAATTAGCATGACGATATCACTTCCAACAATTACTAAAATGCGAAACATTCCACAGAACATTGGAAACATCTATTGCTCTACTGTATAGTTATGTCTACTGCATTAAGCAACAGACGGACAACATTTGAAGAGTATTGAGATGACTGGCGTGAATCTAGCATGTGCGTCATTCAATTGAAACGCCAGTAAACCACTGTAAAGTCGCGTGAACACCGGAGTTGCAAGCATGTTCCCCTCCAAACATCGAATCTATTTCGAGACACGGCGCTCATTTTATAGTCAAAATCTCGCGTCGGGTTGGCGATTTGGCGAATTTGCACCTCCAATTTTGTTTTCCACCAGGATTCGGTAATGATCAGAGGATTGAAACCTTTGGGGATATTTCTCAGAGACGAAATTTGGGAAGAAAAGGCTCCCCTATTTCGTTCCCTTTCAGTATTGCTTGACAATCATCGCTTCCCTCTGCCCTTCGGTACCCCGTGGTCGCTCACGGCGTCTTTTGTTCGTTCATTGTGACATTTTGCCCTCATCGCATGCCTTGACTTCATTTCCTGCCAAATTGACAGAGAGTGACCTATTCGATAAAAATGACTGAAAAATAGAACTCGGATTTTGCATGTTTTGCATATTCCTTTTTCAGCCATGTTGATAGAAATCCGTATTGAGAGTGTTTTTTAGCAATTTACAACAGCAAAAAAAAAATATTATTTTGCATATCTGGGACTATTTTGCATATTTGGAGTTTGTGCATATTTGGAAAATTATTTCTATTTTCAAATATTTTTGCAAAAAAAAATTCACGTTTTTTTTTTAAAGAGCTTTGTTAGTGCGTTGGGAAGGAAGATTTTCAGAAGCAGGCCTTGGCACCCCCCCCCCCCACCAACAAAACAAACTCAAACCCTTCCCGACGACACCTGTAATCGTCTCCACACATTAATTCCACTTTTCCAAGTTCTTTAAATACAGCTCTTAGAAGGCAAGGACATGGTTTGAAAGGTAAATATATTAATTTGAAGCAATTTTATTTTCAGTTTAAGGTAAAATAACAAATCAATTCCTTGATATTTCTTTGACAAAAAATAGAACCGCAAAACTGACGTTTCAGTTGAACATTAAAAGTTAACCGAGTTCAGATTCGTTTGCCGGCGCATCGAAGCCATTTGTGAGACAGGAAACCACCGAGTCACGAGCCAGTTCTCTCGTGCTCACACACTCGAGTGCTATGACGCTCGTCCCCTTCTTTACTCAGATCAAACTCACGCAACATTTCACACATTCTGCATATATCTCCATTTATGGTTTTGGGCTTTTGTAGTCAACTAATAAGTTTTCCTCTTTATTTTTTACCGTGCACAAATATATATACTAGTTAAAAAAATACTGCGCTTGTTTAGCACCCCTTCACAATCCGGCACCATCTACCCACCTAGTTACGTCCCAGAGAACATTTAAAATCCTTTCATTGTAATCTACATTTTTCAATGATGTAATATTTATTAATTTGTATATTTGTTGCTTTGTATATTTGTCCTCGTCACAAAAAGAGGGATAAAAATAGTTGCAACTCCGGTGTAAATACGGTTTAATCATGCATCTTGAATGGTACACAAAAAGGCCTGTTTCGAATCAGTAAACGCTTAAGTTTCTGCTTCCTGCGAAACTGGAACATACTGTGCTTGCTGAAGATGTTGTCAGAATGATGTAAAAATCTAGTGTCAAACTGTAAAATGAGTAACAACCGAATCAGTCTTTCATTTTTAGATCTTCGTGTACCCCTACAGTTAATGCTGGTTAAAGATTCGATATCTTCTGCTTTCTCATATCAACAATATCAAATGTTTTGTGAGATCAGCATACACGCATCTACGTCCCTATCTGCAATGTTAATTTGTGTTCCCTACCTTCTGTTCAGGTTCGTACAGGAAGTTTCCAAACAGTGGCACATTCAATTTATTTTGCTAAAATATCATTTCCTGCTGATTTGTTGTTCTTACTCTACTGTCGTTTTTCTTGTTAGACTAAAGACTGGATGGACAACATGCATTGCGTGAGGAAGGTAATCATCTTCAATTTAATACTGGATAAAAGTATATCCAAGCATCAAGATGAGTTACAATAAATTAACCGTCCTTCTCAATAACTGGTTATGTATCAGATATATAATGATAAATTCAGCTGTAATTCGCAACGATAGTTTTCATAAAATTGTTATAATTAAATTTTTAAGTCATTTAAATCCCAAAGCAGTTCCAGAAACAATTCCAAAATTCCCATACCTCGATCGCAATCTGAATGAATGGTGTTCACAAATTACAGCTCAAATTAACGCTATAGAAATATTTGAGCATTAAAGTACATAACATTAATTGAGATTCTTGAAATGGTAGTGTATTTGATGAAACAATAACACTGAAAACGTATCGAATCAGTTTCGTCCAAGATGGAACGAATTCCACCAGCTCAAATCGAACATATAAATTAACTGAATAGAAACCATTTCTATTAATATGATTTATGTCTGATTTTTAAAGCATTGTCCGGATGTAAATAATCTTGAAATTAACTTAAAATTGCGTTCTATAGTATTTAATTAAGAAACCTATCGATCGTTCGTGCATCGTAGGAATGTTATTCAATGTGTCACTGGTTATATCAGTTCATGAATCTCAAATCCGAAAGATGCTATCGCACTTTTCATTGGTATTTAAATGTATAAATTACTTACTTTGAGGCCTAATTATCAATATTTTAATAATTTGATTATATTTCGTAACTCTATTTTTACTGAAATTAATGCCAATCGCATAGAAATATAAAGCATATTAGTATATGAACTAAAAGGTTGGTCGATTTGATTTTGCGACACAATAGCCATATACGGTCTAGATGCGAGACATTTGTGCCGCCCATTGTGTAGCTCCAGTGTGACGTTGATTAATTAAATCACATTAACATATTAAATATATACCTCATCCAGAAGTAATAACTATATCACAACTCTAGCTGAATAACCCGTCGTTTCTCGGTTTTGAATTATTAGCGAAACTGTTAAAATATGACCGCGACATATCCCTGTGATAACTCAAATAGAAAAACTCTGAAGAATGTGTTTCCTATTGCGACCTTTACCAGTGATAACTCAAATACACAAACCCTGTAGAACCTGTTTCCTACCACGACCCACGACATTTCCATGTGTTTACTCAAATAGACAAACCCTGTAGAACGTGTTTTCTACCACGACATTTTCCGGTGTTAACTCAAATACGCAAACTCTGTAGAACGTGTTTCTTTGTCCATATCTATTTATTGCAGAAAAACAAACTTTAGATTTTAAGATTGGGGCTTCGAGAGATACTTTAAGACAACCTCTGTGTACCAATTTTCATTGCTACAGATTGGTCTGAACACAGTAGAGAAATAGCCTATGTTTTCCGCAAGGTTCTAAAGTATGTAATGTGGTAATGTAATGTGTAATGTCCAAATATAATGTGGATTGTTCATACGGTGTGGATTTGTATAGAAAATATACATACATATTCCAACCCACACCCATATCCTTTTATATACCCTAACTGCCAAAAGTTAAGTACGAAAGGGAAAATGCGAAAAAAACAACAAGTGCAGATTTGATTTACACGAAATGCGGCAATTTGGTAATATTTGGTAATTTTTTTTTAGTTCACGCCGTACTAGAACAACACAACGGGCTATTGACGACGGTCCGGGATCAGTCCCCTAAGAGAAAGATCCGAGGACAACAACTTGTAATTTTGAACCACGGTCAGATGACGAAGCAACACCTGAGCTGGCACCCCACTCTCCAAACTTCCACGCCAACCCAACGTGAGGACTTTCGGCCACGACAGATTTAAGGTGCACCATCCGCCTCTACACCATACGTTTACAAACATCCATGCCCGAACCTGGATTCGAACCAGGAACCTTCCGATCTCACGAAATGCGGCAGGAAATTAGCAAATAGGTTTAGACATGAACATAATTATAATCATCGTATCGAATATTAAATGTTTCTAATCATAGATTTGTATTGTAAAAGTGAACCTGGAAATATAATCTTTAGCAATATGTTGGACTGAGTTTCGTGGCATTGTAATTTTTTCCTTACAATATCCCTTGCAATACAGTATTCCTTTCCTCTGTAATAGTTAACACTCCTTAAATTTAGAGTCAAGAACTATAATTGGAGTGTAACTCATGGTGGTAAAACATGTTTATTTACGCTCTCACTGATTTGTCTTTTTCGTTTAGATACAAACCGGGAAAAAAAGGACCCTACTCAAAGACTTCGACGATGATTCGAACTTCGAGCCTTTTGTAAATTGGCCCTCTGAGCAACAGCTTCCTTTGCTCCGTCTCGATGTCTAGATAGGGAAGCCTATGGGCAAGAATGTCACTACCTTAACTCAAGAACGATTGTCGACTTCTTCATGAACGGACGGATGGACGACAACATTCAGCCATCATATATCGAACCCCACAACAATATGGATGAGGTGTTGGAACCAACCATCATGACCGATACCTTCGATGCCATTGATATAAAACGATCGGAATCTTGGGGCTCTTTCTAGATGTACCAGTCGTTTCAAGAGAGCGTCCAAAAAGTAGCTGATAATCTATTAAGACACTTGGATACGACTCATGATTAGGACTCCTATTTGACTTAACAGATGGACCCAGTGTCAACCCTTAACTCATTTGGAAGCTTTAGCTGAGGAAGCTCTTGAAAAAAGTATTATGGGTCTCTTTGCTATAGTTCTAATACCAAGACAGAAATAAGAATCAGAATCAAAGCACTATGGAACCGAAATCTTCAATAGATATGTATTTGTTTCATAATCAACTACAATAATCTAAGTTTCTTACATTTGTGATTTAATTTTAAGTTTTGAAAAAGTGATACCTATAGTTTTATCTTACCTTTAGTTGTATTTTACCTTTAGTTTTTGTATTTATTGAGAATGTGTTTTAGTTAGACACAACTTAACAGAACTGGTTTTAACATGTGGTGTGATATACACGTTCCGGTACTTTGTAACTTTATCCTGCTATGGCCTGCAATCGACCGAGAGAGTCCAATAATCGCATGTTTTAAAGTACTATAAAATATTTTTCAAAACTAAACTCAATGAGTCCTATTATTTTCATCGAAGCCAAAAGGTCTCGATAGAATAGCGAGGTGTGGTAGGATGCGATAGAGAAACCGTTGAACCTCTAATTGTATCTTTTTCGTACATATCCTTCCAGAAGAATCGAAATAATTTTTCACTGATCCGTAGTTTTTGTCTCAGAAAAAAGAATCCAAATTTACTATTACAAGCAAAATGAGTTTTCAGATGATTCGTCATGGTCGAATGCCTGCCATTCTTAGTACACGGGTCACTCGAGCTCAAAGAATGAGACAGTGAGAATATAATTTTAAAAAATATAGTTGATTTGTATTCGTCCTATCGAATACTAAATGTTCCAAATCATAGATTTATACTGTCAAAGTGAACCTGGTGTTATAATCTTTAGCAATATGTTGCACTCAGTTTCCTTGCATTGTAATTTTCCTTACACTATTCTATGCATGTTGATATTTAAAAATCAATGTTTGTTTTTAAAATCTACAACGATATTTAAATATGCCGTAATAGTTAACACTATTTATACACCTTTATCACACTGCGTTAACAACCTGCATGTGGTAGGTGCTGCAGGTTCGAGTCCTGTAATTTTCCGAGGGGGCATTTTTCTTTTCTTATTGCGTGAGGTTTTGCAATGGTCCTTGTTTTGCCAGGATGAGCCAGTCAACGTCCAGTTAATGTACATACACACAAGTAGAGTTTGGGTAGGTAGATATTTTAATTAACGTTGCACTTTAGCAACCCAACGGAGCATCGGGCACGGTTCATGATCAATCCCAAAGGGAAAGAATCCAGGACCATGTCATTTTTATAACTGATAATGTTTAGTTAACGTCGTACTAGACCAACCCAACGGGCTATTGACGACGGTCCGGAATCAATCCTTGAAGGGAAAGATCCGAGGATGATAATTTTGAACGACGGTCAGATGACGAATCAACACCTGAGCTGGCACCCCTCTCTCCAAACTTCCACACCAACCCAACGTGAGGACTTTCGGCCACGACATATTTAAGGTGCACCAGTCGCCTCTACACCATACGCTTACAAACAACCATGCCCGGACCTGGATTCGAACCAGGAACCTTCCGATCAACAGGTTAACAGCTTAACCACTATGCAGGTTGGTCGACCCATGTCATTTTGAAGCATTTTCATATCACAAGGCAAACATATCTCTAAATTTCTATACCACTCCACAACACGATGAAAATTGAGGAAAGCATTAATTTAACATAGCCTCCTTTTCCCGCAACTCTACTGTTGCTAATCCGATGCTCTTCCATCCGGTATACCGTGGCCCCAAGTAATTTTAACTTACACAGGAGAAATACGCCCAGGGAGGGGTCAAACCTACGCTACATGTATCTCGTAGGCTGCTAGAGCAGTGGTGAAACCCTACGAGTCACGACAACCTCTCCTCTAGTGTCAGCGAAATGTTCCTTGTGTGTGTCTGTAGATTATTAGACGCTTATTAATGTATATTGTGAGCAGCATTGCCGAATAGGGCGCCACAAAACTCAACCAACCCCTGAAAGTGTTAAGGCTAGGTATACAATTTTTGATAGATTGTTGCTGCTGAGGTACAGAAATATTTTATCTGTTGATATTTTGATGTGTAGGAGTGTTTTAGGTGGAGCGAGACATACAGGGCTCACATTTCTAAAGAATGGTTGGATTGGAGCTACAAACATGGCTATTGTCGTTGGTCCGAGATCAATCTGGAAGGGAAAAATTCGAGGACAACACATCGTACTTTTTAGTCAGTCAGATGATGAATTGACACCGGAGCTCGCATCCCACTCTCTATACTTCCGCTGCATTACAACGTGATGATATTTGATGCCACAACAGATTTTGCGTAAACTAGGACCCGTACACGACGCTCTTTGCTTGGATCGAGTTTCTAAATCGTAAGTCTCCGATTGATAACCTCCAGTTACGAATTCAGTTACCTAAAATTACTTTTGGGTAGTGTGGAACTGTCTCCTATTCGTGGTCATACCCTTTTGTACAGGAAAACTATTGTACTTCAACGTTTCTTAATATCGCACCACGACAAGTAAAGTGACGCAAGTCAAAAAATAATAATTTTGATGTTATGTCATTGAAAAATATGCATGAGGTGCCCCAGCGTGTTATATTACTATTCTATAGAATATAATAGAATTTAAAGACTTAAATACTTACCTAAAATTTAAAAGAAGCTTTTACAAAGGCTGTTCGCACATTTTTTAGACGATTTTGGTTAGCGGTAATAAAAAATCGTTTGCTGCAAAAGAAATAATTGCAATTGTACTGTGTTTTAAAAAGTCAAAACTATCGTCTGCGGCTTGAGAGGTTTGTTTTTATTCAAAATGGCGTTTTAACGAAGCAGTGGTTCAAAGGCTATATTTATGCTCTTTCCGAAGAGAAATATTCATATTCCCTTATAAAAAAACGATGTGAGAGCCATGGTTTTGTGATATCTAAAGCGTCGATAAGTAATATCGTCTACAAGAAAGGAAAAAAAACGTCAAATTGGAGTCTCAAGTGGGACAAAAAATTCCAAACAAATATCCCAGGCAGAAACGGACATCTTCGACTATTGCAAAGGTACGTTGTTTAATGTTAAAAGAAAATCCCCCTAGTCAAAAGACAGTTGCAAAACCATTAAAATGCTCGGTGTCCACTGTAAACAAAATGATAAACGTTGGTTTAAATCTTAAGAAAGCGAAAAAACGCAATGTGCATCGTCTTTCTCCAAAGCCTATCGCTGAACCCAGGAAACGCTGCCGAATTCTATATGAGAAACACTTATCCAAAGAAAAATGGAAAAAAAATTGTCACAATAGATGTATTATGGGTGTATTTATATTATTGCAGCAAAAAAAGAGCCATTTATTATCATCAAAGGGGAGAGAAAAAAATTTAAGTACATGGTTCACAGAATCGAAATAAAGTTTTTCTAAGGGATTCATGATTGTTGCAGGTAACATATTTTATGGCCAATTTTTCTGAATGAAATACCATCCCTTCACCCACAGTGCCATCAATCTGTGGAACTCCATCAAGACAAAGCTAGCAGTCACACATCAAAATCCACTGTAAATATACTAAAAGAAATCGAACAAAAAACCGGTATCAAGGCCATACCCTTCACTGATATCCCTACTAAATCTCACCATGTATCACCTATGGATTTTTGTGCTTTCGGACTTTTAAAATCTGCATTATCCAAACGTCGTCCCACAACCCTTACAGATCTCTGGAAAGCTGTTTAGGAGAAATGGGATAGAATACCTCTTCTGGCACTTCAAAAGGCATTATTATCCAAGAAATTACGGTGCCGAAAGATTGTTCAGAATAAGGGCTATCAAATAGAACACAAGAATTTTATGTAATTTAGTTTTGTGAATACAATATACATTGTCTAAAAAATGTGTGAACAGCCTCTGTACAATTACAAAATAAGTTTTATAGTGTATCCTTTAAGTTGATTTTTCTCAAATGTTGCAATTTTGCGTTGTGTCACTTCTGTTGCCGGGGTGCGAAATGATGAATGGTGTCGCTTCGACTGCTCGTACATTAAATTTTATTTTATAATTATTTACTGTTTTGTTTTTTTTTGCGTTTTAGAGTGCCAGGCCCATATTGGGTCAAACTGCTCCAAATACAAGAAAACTCCAAGTAAAATATGTGTTGGCCTACTTGAGGTCTATTTGCAGAGTACGCAAAGAAAGAACACGTATTTAAAATATATAATTTATTAAATGATTTAAAACCTTTAGCTACTTGCTAAGAGAACATAATATAAAGTATATACAGTGAGCATCAGAGCTTAACAACATAGATCACTCACACTCTAAGCTCTCATGATACTAAATAAGAACATGATCTTATATAGTGCATGCTATTTGCATACTGTGATGTCACACACTTAGACGATGCTCTTATTTCTGAAGTCCAACAATATGACCCAAAAAGGGGTTGGTTAATTGGATTTGCGTGGCAGAAAGAACATAGTTGACCATGTGCGCCGAGCACAAGACATACTATATCGAGTAATACACACAATTAAAGTTTGACTGACATAGAAGAGGAAAGTAGACCCAGGGATGAAGGGAGGAATACACGTGACAGGAATCGAACTAAACTGCGCCGCTTCCACATCGAAGGTTGCTAACGCAAAGGACAAACTCACTGACAAGGCGGTCTATGGAAACGATGGGAAATGAATTCCAAATTCTTAAGGGTGCCATCGCTATTCTTTCGGACGATTCCTAATGAAAGGTTCTAGAAGAAGTTAAAAGTATAATCGAAATCTGAAATTAAAAGTAGACTTCACTTCATTAAGCACAAGGCAGGAATCGCACAAATGCAGAAAAGTCACGCAAAACTTCGTTCGATAGCACCAGTGGATACTGAGGAGACGAAGATACTTGTTATAATCTAACTATTCAAAATTGACCCCCTGTAAGAAATGTTTATTGTATGCCTACAACCCAATTCCTTTTCTTAAACTTCAACAGATAGGAAGGATATGCTTAAAAAGTGATAGGGACGCAAGAACAGATCGCGCCAAGCTGTATCAAACAATAACGTGACGAACGTAAGTTTGGATTAACAGATTTTATAACCGTTCAACAAATATTTATCGGGAGCTCACTTTATGGTTTCGAATTTTGTAATCATCAGATAAGTACCTAAATGTGCGATTGAAGCTATTGCTCAATGCAACTAACATCTATTTTTATTGCGTATGAATTATGATGAATCTTCCGGTTACTACTTGCACTCCCAAAAGATTATTTTCTACTTTAAAATTGTTTAAAAACCTATTTAAGGAAAACAACTGGCTTGGAAAGACTTAGTGTACATGCATCAAAATATTACAGTACAATACACGAAAACGTTTAGGCTAAAATGATGGTAATTTTACTCATATGGTTTATAATGTTTGTATTTATACGTTTAGTGACAGTATCTTTGACATCTCTATCCTCTTGCATGCTTTATAAAATATTTATACACTGCAGTTCAAAAATTATTATTTTAGTTTTATACAATTACTTACACATTTCAGTAGAATAAAGTAAGTTTGAGTTACATAAAATTCGCATGGTTGAATTAAAAAGGAGAAAATTTGATTAATTAATAAAAATTTTATTAACAAAAAATTAAATTAAATATTTCAACAAAAATGGCTATCAACGTCTATAGGCATATTAATAAAAAATAAGGCTGGTAAAAATGCATCATGCGCCTACTGATTACGTTTGATGGCTTTGCACACACACACACTTTCACCTTGTATTTTCTTTATCATATATCATACATTATTTTGAACCCAGTCAGACGACGAGGCAACGTAAGCTCGCAACTCTTTCATAAAACTTATACACCGCGCACGAGACGAAATTCGAGTCAAGGACATATTTAACGTGCACCATCCCCTTTATATGCGACGTTCTTGGGTTGTATTCGAATTCGCAACTCTCCGTTTGTAACGGACGACCGCGGGCACGGACATTTCCAATGGAAAAAGAACATTTTCAGTGGACTATGTACAATACATCAATCTTTTCTTGACCACATTTATTTCTAGAAGAATTAAAGACGTCATATTTGGAAATTTTTACACTGTGTTTCATTTGGATATCGATTGTATGATTTTGAAGATTTGAAAATGTGTGAAAACTCAAATACTAGTTTCAAAAACTTTATTGGTGTAGCTAACATCTAGGAAATATACACGACAGAAGAATCTGAGAACCAGAATATTTGGGATGCAATATTTCTTCCCAAGAGGTAATTCGAATGTTTGTACTAATTATTTCAACAATGCAAGTTCTTTTTTATAAATTCATTGTAAAAACTGATGACGAGAGCACAGTACATATTCATTGTTAAAACAAAAATATGTACTGTTGAACTTTTAGCATTGTTCGCCATGCCATTGTTTGCTTCAACACACCAGATATTTATATAAAATCATAACTTCTTTTTCTGTGGAAGAGCGAATTGAAATTTCTTCCTGCGACTTTTTACTTTTTACGTTTTACGAATTTAATAAACAAAAAGCGACCAAAAAGATTCTTAAGTTGATAATGGCGAAGAAAAGCAACTTTTTGAAACCTTTAAAGACGAAAATCGTCAAGATAGGACATTGGCTCCAAGTTAGAATGTAAGTACCAAAACTCTTAAAATAAATACTAAGCGTTTCCATCTTGAGTACGCGTTTAAAATAGAATTATATTGTAATTATACGTCTGGTCCACAATCTTTTATGCTCAGACTAACAAATATTTGTTTTTAGAAAAAATTAAAATAGATCGTAATTTTTAATGAGATTGTATGTAATTACGCAAATTCAAGTAAGGTGACAAATGTAAACAATTACAAAAATTAGAGATAGTTCGCATTCATCCTATCGAATATTAAATAGTTCAAATTATAGATTTGTGCTGTAAAAGTGA
The DNA here is from genome assembly GCA_947359465.1 of Metellina segmentata. NCBI lineage: Eukaryota > Metazoa > Arthropoda > Arachnida > Araneae > Tetragnathidae > Metellina > Metellina segmentata. The sequence goes on from OX375879.1 coordinate 31,351,421, forward strand.
ATCTCGAGCTATAAGATATATCTTATGCAATATGTTACACTCAGTTGCATTGTAATTTTCCTTTCAATATTCTATACATGTCAACATTCAAAAATAGAATTTTTCTTTTATTAGCTACAATGACACCCAAATATAGCTGTAATAGTGACCACTTCTGAAATTTAGGGTTAAGAACTATAAGTGGAATATAACTCTCGTTTGTTAAAAAAGTGTTTCTTTACGCTCACTGATTTGTCTTTTTCGTTTAGATGCAAACCAGGGAAACCAGGAGACCCAGACAGACAGGGTTTGTTGAGAGATTTCGACGATGATCTTTCCACCATTGAGCCTTACGTAAATGTGGCCTCCGAGCCCGAGTTTCCTTTAAACAGAGGCTATAGGGAAGGCTCGTGTCACTTCCATTACGCAGGAACCATCGTGGAATTCATAAACGGATGGCTGGAGGACAGCATCCGGCGATCGTGCATCGAGCCACACTATAATGTGGACGAAGTATTAGAGCCAACGATCGTTGCCGATACCTTTAATGATATCGAATTAAAACGCTCGGAATCTTGGGGTTCTATTTAGATGCAATAGTCATTTGAAAAGAGCATCCAGTATTGAACTGCAGACACCTGAATACTACTCCTGATTGCTACTCACGAATATGACTCACGAATACGACCCACGGATATGACCCACAAATATGACTCACGAATATGACTCACAAATATGACTCACGATTTCGACAGTTCACGACTTTGATAACTATTTGAGACTGTCCGTTGTTTCCATAGTTTCTACCCATAAGGCTTTTGAAAGGAGCTTTAGCTGAGGAAGCTCCTGACAAAAGTCTTATGGGTCTCATTTTTTTATACTGACCGTTAAATCCATAGTTTCTACCCATAAGGCTTTTGAAAGGAGCTTTAGCTGAGGAAGCTCCTGACAAAAGTCTTATGGGTCTCTTTTTTTAATACTGACCGTTAAATCCATAGTTTCTACCCATAAGGCTTTTGAAAGGAGCTTTAGCTGAGGAAGCTCCTGACAAAAGTCTTATGGGTCTCTTCTTTTTGGCTACAATTCTAAAACTAAGATTGAAATAAGCACATCTGAACCACTGTATCATAGAACCTAAACATTCAAAACATTTATATTTGATTTCGTTATTCTCTACAATAAATTTCTGGCTTACTCACCACCATGTCGTTTGTTTCAATTTACATAATGAGATACGCTTTCTAACATTTGCGATTTAATATAAGGTTTGAAAAGTGCTACGTGTTTGTTTTATTTAAATGCTAGTCACTGTGTGGTCAGCACGGCGTTGTTCGTTAGAAATTTCCGTGGGGTCATGTGTGACCATTGACGTTCGCCATCATCCGGTGATTGCTACGTATTACCATTTGGTTTGCTTCGCAAACGAACTCAACAGGAAACGCCGTGATAGCCTCGAAGAGGTTATTATCAACAACGAAATCAAAACACTCTGGAATCGAAAAACTTGGCATGGTTCTAAAGGCATTAGGACGAATAAAGCTTGTGACATCAGCTGTCAAATATCGCAAAATCCTCTCCTTCATTGGAGGTAGTATGGCATCACATTCCGGAAAAAAGGACGAAATGTGAAAAAAAAATTATAATTAATTTCACACTAGAAGCGTCGTTGGGGTCATTTTGGGCCCTTTTCCAATTTCCCTTGCTTCATTTGACCATACAGTTGAACATCGAAACTCTTGTGTTTTGATTTTTCTTAAAATGCTTCCAAGTGTAATATTGACGAATTTTAATATTTCTAAGTTAATTATTAAATTAAATAATCTAACAATTACCTAGAACAATCAACAGGGATTATTTTGACTCTCATAAGAAAAATGACCGATTTTCATGTGAATGTCTGTTTTCGAATTCCTGATGCCTCATTTTTGTTTTCTGCGCATGGGGTTTGACCTCGTGAAGCCGTTAGATTCAGATTTCAGTGATTCACATATATCTCTATCTATATATATAGATCTGTATGCATCATAAGATTGTTACGATTCTTAGCACCGTGCTTGCAAACAGCGCAAAGAAGGCGAACAGTGTCACTTACGACAATCACACTCTACGGTCCGGGGCTTAGAGAAGAGATAACGTCCGGTGACAGAAGGAGACATCTCCAATCCTTGTGACGTCACACCACCTTCTTCCGAAGAAGGGAAAGAAAGAGGAGTAGGTGGGGTGCGAGAGGATAGCAGTTTAGGCGAGGGAAGAAACAACAGCTCGTGTGAAATGGTGTTTTTTGGCTTTTCTAAGCCTATGTAATATTAATCCAAAGCAGAGATACATCTTGCTCCATATGTGTACAATTTCAAATTTTTTGTGTTTTGTTAATGAAACGTTTTTTTTTTCTAAACAACGTTTGTTAGTCTGTCTTCACAAGACAAACACTTTTCAAAGACGACTAAAAATTGGAAAGCACGGAAGAGTTAACTCACACTAAATGCGGCGTAGATGTAGTAGATCAGTGCTCCCCAACCTTTTTATCGCCGCGGACCGGATCAACGTTTGATAATTTTAACGCGGCCCGCTGAGGGAGGGGGGGGGGACGTTGATTGTTTATATTTTAGATTGTTTTGATTTAATAATTTTAATTTTATTGTATTTAAACATGCCTTCAAAATAAAATACGTTTACACCAAAAAATGAATATAATGTGACCTTAACATTTTAACTCGCTAGAACTCTAAATCAATGAGAACCCTGAGCTTGCTTCTTTGGAACGAGACGGTTTCATCTGTGGGTAATAGGAGACAATGACACCCGAAGTGTGTTGGTTATGTCCAGTTTATTCCGTCGTTTTGATTTGGTTGCTGTCACTGCAGAAAACCTCGCTTAACACAGATAGGTTGTCAGATATGGCAATAGGATTTAAGTGCTGTGGTGGCAATCTCAGGGTATTCCGCCATGACTTAAATCCAGAACACCGACAGAGTTGTTGTCTCGCACGTAGATTTAAGGTCGCCTTCATTTGCAATCTCCAGCAGTTGATTTTCTTCTTGCACAGACATGTTAGATTCGCCTGATTTATTGAAAAATGGGATGCGGATCCATTCCTTACTAGTTCGTGGGTATTTTGTGGTTTCCCAACCACAAAATATCCATGAAGCGCTCGAACTCTTTTAAAAGCAAAGACAGGTGATCGTGCACCAACTAGGAGAATGAATGTTTAGGCTCAGTCTCGCCTAAAATCCCCGCTGATGTCTGAAACATGTCCAAAATGCCTGTGTTCAGTGTTCACGCGCCGTCCCCACAACTTCAGTTTGGCTTTAAATGCAGCTACTTTGTCTGCCAACTTGAAAACAGTTGTCACATTTGTCAAAATTGGAAAATAGAGACATACAGAATTCAGAAATCATAATTGAAGCTCTAGTAACAGAACAAATTTCAAGTTCTAATTTACCGCCTCCTAATTTGAGTGGACATTTCATAGATAAGAACCGCACAAACCCTAGATAAATACACCAAAGTAAATAAAATGGAAATAATTTAATATTCCTTGGGCGGCCCGGTACCATTTGATCCACGGACCGGTACCGGTCCGCGGCCCGGGGGTTGGGGACCACTGTAGTAGATGTTATGCTAAGAAAATATTCTGCGAGATGTGGAACTCGTAGGTGTCCTCTTCACGTTTTTTATAACGTCGTTCAGATTGCTGCATTCAATGTTGGTTAATTTTCAAGGTATCCCCGGGCTGCAAAATTGTATATAGATAATTTATTATTGCGCTCGGGGATGAACTACGAATGGGGCTTTGCACAACATGTGCCCCATTCTTCAAGTACAGACTAAGGATGCGACATCGATGTATTTAACATCGATGTATTGGAGTCGATGTTTTTGTAACATCGATGTTTATACTTGTCGATGTTTTTACGTTGTCGATGTTTTATTTTTAAATTAAAAAAGTACCGTTACAAATATTTGAAAAATAACCAAGTAGAATAATTTTTATAATCAGATAATTGAACATACGTTTTGACCAAAGTGACCAAGGGTGAAGGGTCTGAAAAGTAAGGATGCGACATCGATGTCGATGTTTTATAAAAATCATCGCTGTATTGGAGCCGATGTTGCATTACTAGTTGCTAAACCAGTTTTAAAAAACGGGGAAAAAAGTTTAAATACACTGAATTTTAAAAACATCGATGGTTTTGGGGCTATGCATTATCAACATCGATGTTTTAATTTTGAACCCCGATGTTTTGTTGTCGATGTCGCATCACTAGATGCTAAACCAATTTTAAGAAATGAGGAAAAAAATTTAAATACACTGAATTTTAAAAACATCGATGGTTTTGGGGCTATGCATTATCAACATCGATGTTTTAATTTTGAACCCCGATGTTTTGTTGTCGATGTCGCATCACTAGGTGCTAAACCAATTTTAAGAAATGAGGAAAAAAATTTAAATACACTGAATTTTAAAAACATCGATGGTTTGGGGGCGATATACTATCAACATCGATGTTTTAATTTTGAACATCGAAGTTCTACTGTCGCTGTGGCATCACTAGTGGCTAAACCAATTTTAAGAAATTGGTGAAAAAGTTTAAATACACTGAATTTTAAAAAAACATCGATGTTTGGAAACATCGATGTTTTGGGGCGATAAATTATCAACATCGATGTTTTAATTTTGAACATCGATGTTTTGCTGTCGATGTCGCATCCCTAGTACAGACCCTAAAACGAAAGAAATGTGCCTGTGAACATTACAAGAGAGGGACAGAGTAAGATTTCTGCCAGTTGTGAGGGATGCCAGAAGCCAATTTGTGATAAATAGGTTGATGTTACTGTCAAGCGTTCATATTATTCCACCTGCGCTAATGTCTATTGAACTTTGGAGCACATTGTGTTTAACCATAGTTTATGTTTTTTGTATTTTCACTTTGAAACATGTTGTGTGATAAGTTGTATTACTTGCATTTGTATGTTTGGTTTGCTTTCTTATCGCTTAAATCCTGCTAAAGAATATTGTGCAATTCTATACATACATTCCAATATAGTTGTATAATATAATGTATATAATACAGTATAATATTATACATACATTCCAATATAGTACAATGTAATGAATGATACTGTGAAATATTATGCATTACATTATAATATGTTGTCATATATTATCATTTTTTTGTTGCCATTTCAAAAGAATAACTTTTTAAGCGAAAAAATAAGTATTAGCTCTAAAAACTAAAAAAAACTATAAAAACTCTTATATATTGTCATTTCAAGATCCTTTATCAATTACAAAAAATTTCGTTTGATACGGCGTACATTTCTTATGAGGGTCAGGTTGACCCCCAACTACGCTTTTAAGTAAGTCTAAAATCCGACTGTGCTAGTGTTAAAATTTTAAAATTCGTGGTGTGAAATTGCACTGGATTAAGGCGCACGTTGGCTTCGTGTGAAATGAAGCGGCTGATACCGCGGCCAAAAAGCCCACCAACAGTAAGGAAGTACACATTGAATTGGATTGCTCTAACTCCTGAATTCGCAGTAGCATCCTTCGGCTCCTTTTGGAAACCTGGGAGTTACTCTGGAATGGAGATAAAGTAGGCAGAAGAACGCACACATTCTTCCCCACTCCACATCTCAAGAGGCACGTGTACCACCCCATAGCGTCCCAGTTACACACCGGGCATGGTCGGCAATACTTCAATCGTTTCGGAAAGCAAGTCTCTGGCCTCTGTCAGTGCGGAGAGGTGGATGATTCACGTCACTACATCTTCGACTGTAAGTTACAGATGACCAGAGAGACCTCCTCTCCCTAAAAAAGGCTCATGAGACCTACTCCCACGACCCTCAGATTTTCAATGCCTTGTGCAGCCTTGTGACTGAGAAGCTTACACCTCGCTGACCCTAACTCTCTAAATATTCCATAAGTGCTCCTCGAGGCAATGGTAAGTTGGTGAGTATTTTTTCTGTAAGTAAGAAAATGAACTTTGACTAATGGTTTGAGAAGGCGCTCGCTAGAGGCCCGTAAAAGAAACACTCAAAAATGCTTTTAAGTGACTGCCAAAATAGACAAAACCATCTTGGCCTTAGGATGGATGCAACTACGACTGCTGTTGTAGGTCAATGATTCTGATATAAGTGGTTAGAACGTAAAAGACGAACATTGAACGTCTGTATTAGAAAACCTTTAGTACCCTAGAACTAAACACGCCGCATTCCTCAACGCATCTTGCCCGAGTTATTCGCACTGCAGCTTGAGTGAGGGCATATGCGAGTTAGTGTCGAATCCACCCTAGGGTGAAGCAAACATTAACTGTCGCAAAGGCTTCCCGCGGGACAAATCAACCTTGGACCACCGCCAAATTAGGCAAACAATGTGACGGACTTTCGAACTGCAGCTCGTTTGCGAGGGTAGATTCGGATAGATGTCCAATTCAGCCTCGGTAGCCACTTCGCTAATGTGGAGCGGAAATTAACCGTCACAATGGCTTCCTGAGGGACATGATTACCTTGGCCTACAAGGTCAACTGCCGAAACAGGCAAAACATCTTGTAAAAGATGTCCGACCTGCAGTTCGTTTGCGGGGGCAGTTGCGGGTTGATGTCCAATTTACCTTCGGGAGAAACTAGCAAATTCACTGGTGTAAAGGAAACATTAACCGTTCCAAGGGCTTCCTGAAGGACAAAATTACTTTGGTTTCCAAGGTCCGCCGATTCGCTGGGTCGACCACGTTCACTTCCCGACTTAGCCTTTCAAGGCATTAAAAGGTTTTTCCAGCGGAGCGTCTGGGGCCTGTTCCTTTAATTTTTGCAACTTGAGGACCTCCCTAAAAGAAATTGTGCAATCTGATATATCCTAAATTAAGGATGACACGGATGGGGAGTGTTCTTCCACTGAAGAAAGAAAGAATGTACTTTGCGCAGCATGACCGAAAAGGGCCCTAGATACATGAAACTCAACCACCCCCTTGAAGCTTCATGAACCCCTTCTTCGAGATATCCTCTTTTACGTGGATTCACCAATCGATGAAGAAAACGGCTAGAGAGTTTATGACCGGATGGGGGTAAAGGAATGTGTTAGTCCCTCGATTTTGAACGGTCCAGCGTCTTAAAAACAGACTGTAGCGATTGAGACGAGTTCACGGCTCGCGGCGCTCAAGAAAACAGGTAAAGCCTTTGGCGCTGGGAGTACAAAGCTCCGTCACAAAAGCTAAGAAGAAGAAACGAGATGTGAAAAACATACCAAGGAGAGGATGCGGTCCAATGTTTACGTTTTTAGTACAAGTTGTCGTTCTTTTATGTTTTTAAGTTAATTAATTGTTATGTTATGTTTATAATTTGATTGGTCTAATTTAAAAAGTAATATGATGTTTTGTTCTGTCCCCTCAAAAAGAGAAGAATCGTTGTACTTTTGGACGTGAGAGGCCCCAAAGCTGGTCTGCTCCACAGAAACGGTGGGTAAGAAACACTTTTTGTCCTCGTTCGTATTTAGCCTCGAAATTGCCTTAAATTCTTAACTTTGTAAATATGTTAAACATCTAATTAAGTGTGTTGTATATCTTAAAGCTGTTTTTATTTGCCTACAAACCATTCGTCAGTTCAATTGATCTCACAACGCTACCCCCTGAAAGTGCTAAGGTTAGGTATACACATATTATTTATAGATCAAAGCTGCTGAGATATACAGGGGGATTCTTAAAGGATTGGCAAAACTTTAGAAGGTGATAGTACACATCCAAACAACCAACTTTAATCAAAGAATGTATGGTCGGAATTCAAACTCTAAAGTGCTAGAGGGCGCCGACGGTGTCATTGTTACAATAGATATAAACATACAAAGAGATAATAAGTGACAAAAGCAAGTTTAATGACATGTGATTACAAAAGTGTTCAAAACAGTGATCGGCAGTGGCTATGTATGAGGTACAACGGCGAAGAAAGGATTGGAAAACTTGCTGAAAAACGCCAGGCATATCGCGTACTTCCCCTGCAACGGCCGAAAGTCTGGCAACGAGATCTTCTGTACAATTAACGGGGTTCTATTGCACAAGAGCTTTCAGCTGTCCCCAAAACAAATATCATTATATGAAAGATCTGGCGAATGTGGTAGCCAAGCTACAGTACCACCTCGCTCAATCCATCTGTTCTGAAAATTTCAATCCTGATAGTTTCGTGCTCCTTGTGCATAATTGGCTGGTGCTCCATCTTACTGGAACCGCATTACATTCTGGATAAGATAAGCTACGAGTAGTTGGTCTCTCCTTATTCCAGAGCAAACATTGATAGAAAAGCGCCGCTGATGAGCATTTGAATAAGTGACATGTGGATTTACATCCGCCCAAACAAGTTTATTGTGGGTGTCAAATGCATTCTCACGTGTAAATGTACATTCATCCGTGAAAAGCGCAGTTGCCGCAAAATCTGTATTTACTGCGCTCTTCTGCAGAAACCACCGATCGAATTCCACACGACGACGATAATCGTTTTGAGTCAGTTCCAGAACAAGTTGAACATGATAAGGATGTAAACGTTCAGACTTCAGTACTAGCCATGTCTCGGATTCTGATACATGTAACTGTCTAGCCACTGCTCGAGTACTTGTACTTGGCTGATCAGCCACCATACCCAGAATGGCTTATTCCACGACTGACATTCTGTCCGTCTTTGCACGACCTGCATCCGACCGGGTAGTGAGAAAGGATCCCGTCTCGCAGAACTGTTAGTGCAAGCGCTCAAATGTTTTACGGTCGGGCAAACGCCTGTTGGGAAACCTCTCTTCGTACAATCTTTGAGCCTCTGAGCCATTTCCATTTGCAAGTCCGTAGATAAAATGCATAACAGACTTTTCCTTATTAGTGAATGGCAAAATCTTCCGATTTGTTCCTACCGCGATTGACAGTTGCACACTCGGATTAACCGCTTTTATGTGGTAATCGATGCGAACATTTGCACGCGAGTTCTTTTCCCCATATCACTTTTGCATGCTATTACTGTCGTTGTACCAATAAATCGCAACAAGAATGGTACCTTCACGTTTGCAAGTATCACGATTTCAATTGCTCCAGCCCCTATCGCTTTGTTTCGTACCATGAATTATTTGATGAAAGCTGTTTGTTTGTATGTGTACTACGACCTCTTAAAGTTTTGCAAATCTTTTATAAATCACCCTGTAGAAATATTCTTTCTTTTGATATTATGATGCGTAGGATTGTTTTAGGTGGAGTGAGACATACAGGGCGTATATTTCTAAAGAAAGGTTGGAGCTTAACTGGAACAAACAGGGCTATTGAGGATGGTCCGAGATCAATCTGGAAGGGAAATTCTCAAGGACAACACCTCTTCGTTTTCAGCCAAAGTCAGTTAACACGGGAGCTGGCATCCAACTCTAAACTTCCCATGCACGTCAACGTGAATATATTTGATACTACACCATATTCTATGTATGACAGCGCCCCGTACACGACGGTATGTGCTTGGATAGGGTTTCTAACTCGTAACAATTGGATTTTTAACCTCCAGTTACAAATTTCGCTACCTACAAATATTTTTGGGTCATGAAGCTGAAATTTCATTTTGAAATAATTCGTCTAGTTGGTTGTTCAGCAGTCTTATGACGTACGGACATTATTGCGTCAAGCTGCACCTAAAACAAGATAACGTCAAGTAAAAACTGTCTCTAAAGGGGTTTCTTGGTGCAAGAGCCTTAAACCGCGTTGACATCGGAGAGAGTTGCATATATTTTTCCTCTTTTTTTTGTGGCGAGGAAGATTTACATTACCCTATGCTGACCTCTTTTCGACCCACTCCGGTGTAAACGTTTTGTCGACGACACCAAGGGGTGAGCACTCCTTTCATTCCTATGTAGAGAAGATTGACAACCATTCATCAAAGCCATTTTAATTAAATAGGTCTCTCATTGATAAGTTGACGGAAGATGTGGTCAAGGCAAGTGATAGGTCAAGAGCGGAGATTGTCAAGCAATACCGAAAGGGGACGAAATACGGGAGCATTTCCATCCCAAATTTCATCTCGGAGAAATGACCCCAAAAATTTGCAATCCTTTGATCTCTAACGATTCCTGGTGGAAAACAAAATTGAAATTACACAAACTCGCCAAATAGCAAAATCGATACGAAATCTTTTAGATACAATGAGTGCAGTTTCTCGGAATAGCTTCGATGTTTGGAGTAAGAAAAGTTTGCAATTTCCGCTGTAAACACAACTTACCATTCATCCAACATCAAATAATATACACGTAATGAAAGTTTAAGGGACACAGAAGAGAGACATACACCCAAAAAGTAATGCACCCTACAGGAATCAAACCTGTTGCGCCTCCAACTCGAAGGTTGATAACGCAGTGGACAAACCACTGTCCCACGACGGTTCCTGGAAACGTAGGGAACTGAATCAAAAATTGTTATGTGTGCCTTCACAATTAATTTGGGGGATGTTTTTAAAAATTAACGTCGTACTAGAGTAACACAACAATAAAGATCCGAGGATAACACCGTGTTCAGATGACTAGACAATACTTGAGCTGGCACCTCACTCTTCACACTTCCACACCAACCCAACGTGAGGACTTTCGGCAACGACATATTTAAGGTGCACCGGCCGCCTCTACATCATACGTTAGCAAATATCCATGCAGTGACCCAGATTCGAACCAAGAACCTACTGCTCTAGAGACTAACACCTTAAACAACAGACCGGTTAGATCGGCAAGCTGCTGATGCACGAGATATCTTATCAAACCCCCTAGGATGGTAAGGTAAATGAATGATACAATTTTGTAAGCGTGAGAATGTGCAAACTCAAATCCGAGTTTCAAAGGCTTATTGTGTAGTTACAAACGAGGAAATATCACGGACAGAAAAACCCAAGGACCAGAATATTTTGGAGGCAATATTTTCCGTAAAAAGTTAATTCAAATGATCGTATAAATCCCTGTTAAAAAATCAAACAGGCACAGCATATATCCATTGTCTAAACAAAAATATCCTGCTGAGTTTTTTGTATTGTTTCATGGCATTATTTTTAGTTCAACACAACACATAAAATTTAAAAAATCATACCTTGTATTTTTTCTGAGGAAAAGCGAATTAAAATTGTTTCCTTCGAATTTTTGCGTTTTGTGAATTTTGATAATTTAATAAAAAAGGCGACTAAAGACGTTCTTAATTTGATAATGGAAAAGAAAGACAACTTCTTAAAGCCTTTAAAGACGAAAATCGTCAAAATGGGACATTGGCTCAGAGTTAGCATGTAAGTACCAAATCTCTTACAATTAATACTCAGCGTTTCCATCTTCAGTACGCGTTTAAAATATTATCGTTTTTAAATATACGTCTGGTCTACAAACTTTTATGCTCAAACTGAAAAAAAATACGTTTTTAGAAAAATTTTAAAATAATTTTCAGTTTTTCAATCAGTTTGCATGAAATAACACAAATTCAAATAAAGGGACGAATGTGAGAATAATTTTAAAATTTAGAGATATTATATCGAATTTTAAATCGAATATTAACTGTTTCGAATCATAGATTTTTGCTATAAAAGTGAATCTGGAGCTATAAAAGTGAATCTGGAGCTATAAAACATAATCCTAAGCAATCTGTGGAGCTCATTTGCATTGTAATTTTCCTTTCAATATCCTATGCTACAATGACACCTATATATAGCTGTAATAGTGAACACTTCTGAAATTAAAGGGCCAAAAACTATAAGTGAAATATAACTCACGTTTGTAAAAAAAAAAACGTGTTTCTTTACGTTCACTGATTTGTCTTTTTCGTTTAGATACAAACCAGTGAAACCAGGAGACCCAGATACCCAGGGTTTGTTGAAAGATTTCTACGATGATCTTTCCACCATTTAGCCTTACGTAAATGTCGCCTCCGAGCCCGAGCTTCCTCTGCCACTAGGCTGTACGGAAAGCTCATGTCACTACCATTACTTAGGAACGATAATGGAATTCATCAACGGATGGCTGGAGGACAACATCCGGCGATCGTGCATTCAGTCACACTTCAATGTGGACGAGGTATTAGAGCCTACCATCTCGTCCGATACCTTTAATGATATCGAATTAAAAAGATCGGAATCTTGGTGCTCTATCTAGATGCACTACTCATTTGAAGAGAACATCCAGTATTGAAGTGCAGACACTTGAATATTAGTCCCGATTGCTACTCACGAATATGACTTACAAATATGTCTCACAAATATGACCTACGAATATGACTCTCGTCTACGACGATTCACGACTTTCATAATTATTTGAGACTGACCGTTGATTCCATAGTTTCTACCTATAAGTATTTTGAAAGGAGCTTTAGCTAAGGAAGCTCCTGACTAAAGTCTTATGAGTCTCTTTTTTCTTAGAATGACCGTCGAATCCAGTTTCTACCCATAAGGCTTTTGAAAGGAGCTTTAGCTGAGAATGCTCCAGACAAAAGTCTTATGAGTCTCCATTTGTTTGTCTACAGTTCTAGTTCTAAGACTGAAATAAGCATCTCTGAATTTTCAAAGTACCATAGAACCGAAACATTCAATAGATTTATATTTGATTTCGTTATTTTCTACAATAAATTTCTGACTTTCTCACAACCATGTCGTTTGTTTCAATTTACATAATGAGCTACGTTTTCTAACATTTTCGATTTATTTTTAAGGTTTGAAATGTGATACCTGTTAGTTTTATTTAAATACTAGCCACTGCGAGTCTAGCACGGCCTTGCGATGAGAGTTGATTATGTGGGGTTATGTTTGACCGTTGTTAACGCTCGCCAACCACCTGTGTTTCCTACGTATTCTGTTTTGGTTTGCTTTGCAAACAATACCATGTGTGTGCGCATGGTGATGTCCTCGTTAATGCTAAATGCGGCTAGATTCAAATTGCGAAGAGAACCAATCGGTATAACGACACAATCTCTTGGAGAGTGGCATGCCAGCTCAGATGGTATCTCGCCATCTGACCCTGGTTTTCAATTAAGCGGTGTTGTCCTTCTATCTTTCCTTCAGGGGCTTAATCCCGGACCGTAGTCGACAGGCCGCTGTGTTGCTTGAGTACGTTAATTAAAAAGTACCCAATTTTCTCGGATATTTTCGTTAGTGGATTGATCCCGGACGGTCGTCAATAGCACGTTATGTTGCTCTAGTACAACTTTAATAAAAAAATTATCAATTACAGCGGTTCTTTCCCTTAGGAGATTGATGCCGGGTAGTCCTCAATAGCACATTGCGTAGGTCTAGTACAATGTTAATTAAAAATTACATCGGATTTTTCCCTTACGGAATTGATCCAAGGCCTTCTTCAATAGAACATTGTGTTGCTCTAGATGACGTTAATTAAAAATTACCGATTAAAATTTTATGCAGATTTCAAATTCGTTGACATTTTTACTACGTTTTCCTATTAGGCAAAACACGCTAGAATCGATTCTCTGTGATAATCTAAAAATCATGCTTCTTTCCGAGGTCAACCGATGAGATTACGACCAAGGAACGGTGACGTAATATTCCGCAGCGGACGGTCAGAGGGCGAAAGAAAAAGAGAATAAATAATTCTCGAATATCTTTTAATTCTTGTATCATTTCTAAAATCCATCTTATACATATGCATCCCATTTTACTGCAATGCCAAACAATTCTATATTTTCTAAAATTATAAAAATTAGAGTTAAAGTTTTTAAATACGGCAGTTAGAAACTGAATGGTGAAAGAGGAGAAACAAAACATGCTTTTTTCTTTCTCCTGAAAAAAAATGGCTATCTTTTCATGCTTTGTGATTGGTAATAGCGAGTCACGTGATGGTGAGCCTTGTGGTTCAACGGTCTAATGAATTTGGAGCACTCGCAGACGATAAACACAGACACATTTTTTAATTTATTCATTTACTAGCAGAAATACCGGCTTTGCTCGGGTTGAATTAATATGTTGATTGAAAAGTCATGAATTCTTTTTCATAAAAGAATGTTAGCATCATTTAAGTGTACGGGAATTTTTTTTAACTAACTTGTATTTAACTTCTCCATCGCTTCTACAATTTACTTCGGACGCAACTATCCATATATGTTGTATCCAACCATATAATCCATTTCATATTCGTCACACTTCTGCTGAAGTTGATTTTAAGTTTTCGAGTGACTACGAATATTTCCGTGCATTCAATTTCAGTAAAACTCTGGCAAATTTCGGTGGATAGTCTTGCACTTAGTTTTAATATGAATCTGTTTTCATTGTGCCATTCTTTCACCTAGTATGCGATATTTTCGAATATCATCATCAATATGAGAAGATGGTAAATTAAATTGTTACAGCATTTGTTACTAATTTAGATTGAAGCAAACGCAATTTTTCTTGAAAATTTCATTCAGAGGCAGATGGAATAACGGAACTTCTGTTAGATATATAAAGCAGAGTTGACGTTTGTCTGTTCTCTACACTAATCCACCTTTTGACCAATCCACACATTTGATACACTTATATTTTAGAACCCTGCGGATATGATAGGCTACATATTAACCCGCTTTCTATAATGCCCAAGGGGGCTAAACATTTACGGCATTCGTAAATAATTTAATTTGAAGCAAACGGCACATTTTTCCAGAAAATTCCATTCAGTGGCATGTGGAAAAACAGAGCTTTCGTTAGAAATACATGTCATCAGAGTAAACAAATTAAACCCAATCGATAACAATTTTTTAATAAACAGAAGGTTGATTTTACAGCACTTCTACAAAAAGAAAATAATTTTCAACGAACGATTCACATGCATCTAAGTTGCGTAAGAATAGCTTCAATAAATAGAGTAAGCAAAAAAAATATTTTTTCTAGCGTGTTGAATTTTGACTTCCTGAATATATTCTGAAGTCAAACAATTCGACAAAAAACATGAACAATATTGATAAAGACAATGATTTATAAGCAAAAAGAACACATATTTATAATACTTGGGAATCCCCAAATGTGACCGCAACCATCTCTTTTTCAACTTAAATACCCCAAAAAAGAATTATAAATCAAATTAAAAAATTAAACATTAATTCTGAGGTTGCCAGATACCGAGTAGCAAAATTACGCTTTTATGATCAATGAGTTTATCGTTTGGGCTTTTCGTGCTCCATTATAAAATTTAAGTAAATATGAAATTAACTGTTCTAAATATTCTTTCTTCATCAATCAAATATTTATAAATATTATTTTCATCATGAGAAGAAGTAAAAATTCAGTTCAAACATGAACATTATAATTTAATTTGTTTTAAGAAAATTGTTTTTCGATCAACACTGGTAAAGCAATCTTAGATGCGTATAGCAATCGTTTACACTCAATGTTATTTCTAAGGCGATTTCAAATTGATTTTGGCTTAGGCCTTAGGTCAATTTTAGGCGTCTTAGGATTCGAATTTTTCAAAATCCTTTCTTAGTGCACCTCTACGGTATAAGAAGAATCCCCCTGCAAAGTTTCAGCTTCCTAGGACTTGTAATTCTTGAGATACAGTGATGAATCAGTGATTGAGTCAGTGAGTGAGTGGTATTTGAATTTTATATATATAGATAAAATTTGAGAGCACGCTCTAGACAGTTTGCAATGTTTTCAGAAGAACCGGCAAATTCATTCGTCGTTTCCATAGCAACAGTTGAATATGAAAATATCAAGAAGTACTATTACAACAACCTGGATTATTTAAAACATTTAAAATTATGATGGTAATGGTAATTTATAGTTAACGTCATACTAGAGCAACACAACGGGCTATTGACGACGGTCCGGGATCAATCCTTTAAGGGAAAGATCCGAGGACAACACCTCTTAATTTCGAACCACGGTCAAATAACAAAGCAACACCTGAGCTGGCACCCCACTCTCCAAACTTCCACACAAACCCAACTTAAAATTATGATGCGATTTCCTTTGAATGTTAACTATATGTTATGCTAAAATATATCCTTTTTTATGTGGAAATTAGATGTTTTGTTCCAGACATTTTTTAAAACATTTTGTTTTTATTTACACGATATTTCCGTGTGTGAGCCTATAATTTTTGGTACGTTTTCTAAAGCTAAAGACATGGGTTCGGCTTATATGCGGATCCCCTAATCTTGCCAAAAAAGTAAGCAATTTTCCGTTTAACGTATACTTGCCTCCTTTATACACAACGGTTTTTTGTTGGATTCGAACTCGCAATCTTCCTGCTGCTAATCCGATGCTTTTCCAACCGTTCTACCCTGGCCCCAAGTAATGCTTAACTGACCCAGAAAAGAGAAATACACCCAGAGAGGAATCAAACCTGCACTACCTGTAGCTTGTGTGTTGTTACAACAGTGTTCAAATCCTATGAGCTTCCACGGTAACCTCTTCTCCCGTGTCAGCAGAATGTTCCTTCCGTACGTATATTATCAGACGTATACTGTGTTGCATTTTTCCAAGCTAATAATCTAATAAAAGCAAATAATAATTTTCCCTTGCTAAATAAAACTCAACATAACCCTAGTAACATCTCGTCAGGAACAACACCTAGTCGTTTTCAGCCAAGGTCTGTTCTCACCCCACTCTCTAAACTTCTCTTGCACACCAACGTAAAGATTTTTGATACTACAACAGATTTTACATACGACAGCGCCCCGTACTAGACAGTCTGTGCTTGGATCGAGTTTCAAACTCTCAACTCTTGGATTTATAACCTCCGGATACGAGTTAAGTAATAAAAATGGTTTTGGGGTCATGAAGCTGAAACTTCATTTTGTAGACATTTCTTTGTTGTTGAGAACTATTTTAACGTGTTTACACGTTATTGAGATTGGCAAGAACTACACGTTCTCCTTTCTCCTAATAACAACTAGAAATTTTATATTCCAAGAATTCTTTAATAAAGCCATTTCATTTTGTTGAAACTACAACAATGTTGCCATCCCGACAACTACAATTAATAAAAGGTTAACTGACTAGATTAATTAGATGCGCGTGCATCTTTACACACGTGTTGATAGGTGTCGCTTCAATCAGGAACTTGCACCCGTGAGAAAAATGTTCATTTCTGTGTTTTATTAATAAATTGATCGTCAAAATGTTCAAAATTGATAATTAAAACCCATAAAATGGACTTAATTAATTAAAATTTTAAGTTTTAAATTACCGAAAAGTGCTGCAAAAGCATGTGACTTCAAAACGCTACGTGATTGGTTTAACGTCATTGTGCTCCATGATGTAATGCTTACGTTTGTCTAGCGCGTTGAAATTTCATCTATATATATATATTTCTCTTACGTCGCACGCAAAAAAGACGTTATTTGTTACCGCGTTTTGGCAACATTGTGCGATTGTTTGTTTACTAGGAGCCTCGCGACTCATTTGAATCTATAGTGTTATCGGATGAAATTTTATTGAAAAAAATGAATTTTAGACGAGCTGTTGCGGTTTGTAATAGAAATCTAAGAAAGCGGAGGATCTTTTCAGGGCTATTTAAAAAACGGTCCTTTTCAAGGCTAACAATTATAGTACAACAAGACGCATGCACTACAACTTTCGACAACAAACTCGGTCAAAAAGTGTATGGGTGGCTCGAGTACTGGGGAAATGTACACACAAACAACATGCTGGGTATTCAATTTCCAAAGCAGCGTCCACATTGCGAGTAAAAATTTGCTGAAAGTTTTCATTTGAATTCTGATTCCAGAGGTACTGTATATATCTTTTATGTAATACAACAAATTTAGATTTGAAAAATATTTTTTTGGAATATCTTATTTTGTAAACAATCCCTTCTGCTAGGACACGTGTCTTCATTGATGCGAGCGAAGCGAGCATAGGTTCGCGCAGCGAACCAATGAGAATTGCGAAGCAATCCTCCGGGGGTTGGCGAGCGTTAGCGAGCAGGGGGCGGGCCCCCTAGTATTGCTTATTCTTTTAATTTGAAAATAATCATTTTAAAATTATTTTTCTTGCTATTTTGTATTGCTTTTTATTCCATTTATTTTATAATTATATATTAACTATCTCTTAATTTTACCTTGCATTAATTGTAGACATTTCAAAATCCTATTCGGTTTACTATAAATCCTTTTCAGATCAACAAGAAAGAAATACCGCTTGCTATTTCAACGTCTCTATCGAAAAAAACAAACCGTCTGTAGCACACTGTGATGTCACAAGAAGCGGCGTAAAAAATCTAGCGTTTTTGAGATGAAGTAAATAGTGCGAACTTTAAAATTTTTTATTTTCCCTTTTCGGGTTATAAAAGTAAAAATAAAAGAAACTTTCCATCATATTTTTTCATTTTCTATATTATAAAAATGTAAACAAAAAACACGTAAGTTCCTCTTCAAGCATTCGTTAAATTTCATTTTGAAATAATTCGGGTAGTTGGTTGTTATGCCGTCTTACGGCGTAAGGAGACTGTTTGGTCAGGCTGCGCCAAACACAAGATAACGTCAAGTAAAAATTGTCTCAAAAGGAGGTTTCCATTGTGCAAGAGCCTTAAGCCGCGTTTACACAAGAGTTGCAAATATTTTTATCCCCCTTTTTGTGGCGAGGATGTTTTACTTTTCCATGTGCTGATTACGTTTCCATGTGCCTGTTTTTCGACCCAATCCGATGGAAACGCTTTATCGACTCTATTGGCAACACCAAGGTGTGAGCACTAGGGATGCGATATCGATGTCGATGTTTTCGAAACATCGATATTTTATAAAAAAACATCGATGCATTTAATATCGATTTATTGGAGCCGATATTTTTTTAACATCGATTTACTGGAGCCGATGTTTTTTAACATCGATTTACTGGAGAAGATGTTTTTTTAACATCGATGTACATACTAATCGATGTTTCATTTTTAAATTAAAAATGTACCATTCTAAAAATTAAAAAAATAACCATGTAGTATAATTTCAGTAATCACTAAATTCAACATACTTTGAGACCAATGGTTTTAAAGGTAAACAGTGTGAATAGTAGGAATGAGACATCGATGTCGTTGTTTTCAAAACATCGAAAAATATTGATGTATTTAACATCGATTTATTGGAGCTGATGTTTGTTTAACGTCGATGTTTTAATAGTGTCGATGCTTTTACGATGTCGATGTTTTATTTTTCAATGAAAAAACACCATAGTAAAAATTAAGAAAAATAACCGTGCAACTAAGTATTTGTCAGTGATGGCGACATCTGTCCTATCAGAAAGAGCTTTTTCACTAACTGGTGAAAAAAGAAGACGACGGAGAAAGTTAACAAACATATTTTTTTACAAACTGTAAATAAAGAATATTGGGACCTATAATAATTATAGGCCCCAATATATTTTATTTACAGCATATAAAAAATAAGCTTGTAGTGTTTCCCCTTCGCAATATGTTAATAAATAATTAATAATAACTAACAATAATAATTGTGATGTACCTACCTAATTATACTTATAGTTAGTAGTATCTATGTCAAAGTGTTGTAAATATAACCTTCTACATACTATTGAATTTTAAAATAAAATATTTGTTTATTGTTCTTATTAATTTTTTTGAATATTTGTTTTGACAGTAAAAAAAAGGTCTTACTTATCAATTAATAAACACGAACAATGACAAATTAAATCTCTCCCCCACCCGGCGAACATTAATGTTTGAGAATGCGAAACCAGTTTTAAGAAATGGGGGGGGTAGGAGATTAAATACACTGATGTTCAAAAATATCAATGGTTTTTTTCCTATGTATTAACAACATGGATGTTTTAATTTCGCACTTCGAAGATGTTTCAAAACATCGAGGTTTGGTGGTCGATTTTGCATCCCTAATAGGGATTGGTTCTCAATAAATCTCTCGTGCCCTCCGAGGTCCTTACGTTGGCGTGGTGTGGAACTTTGGAGAGTGAGGTACCAGCTCAGATGTTGATCTCGTCATCTGATCATGGTTTAAAACACTGATGTTGTAAACCATCGTTGTTTTAAGTGCGATGTATTATCAACATCGATGCTTTAATTTTGAACATCCATGTTTCAAAATCGATGTTTTGCGCTCGCATTCGCATCCCTAATGATTACTCTTCTGATTCGTTCGTAGACAAGAGAGTTCACCATTCATTACGCCATTTTAATCGAATAGGTCACTTCAAAGACAGTTTGGCGTTGGAAATGGTCAAGGCAAGCGATGAGGTCAAAATGTCACAATAAGTGAAAAATAAACCGGCGTGTGTGACCATGGGGTGCTGGCAGAGGGAAGCAGTAATTGTCAAGCAATATCGAAACGGAGAAATGTCCCCCAAAAATTGCAATCCTTTGATCTTTACCGACTCCTGGTGGAAAACAAAATTGGAGTTGCAAACTCGCCAAATAGCCACCCCGATACGACATCTTGACGATACAATGGGTGCGGTTTCTAGGAATAGCTTCGATGTCTGGATGGGGAGAAGTTTGCAACTGCGGGGTCAACGCGGTTTACCATTCATACTACATCAAATAATATGCACACAATAAAAGTTTTACTGATTCAGAAGAGAGAAATACACCCAAGAAGGAATGCACCTGAGAGGAATCGAACTTTCGCCACCTCCAACTCGAAGGTTGACAAAACTGTGGACATACCACTGTCCCACTGCGGTCCCTGGAAACGCAGGGAACTGGATTAGAAATTGTTATGGGTGCCTTCACAATTATTCGAATGATTTTTTTAAAATTAACGTCGTACTATTTCAAGCACCGGACTGTTGACGAAGGTCCGGTTTAATCCCCTGGGAAAGATACGAGAATAACATCGAGTAATTTTGAACCACGGTAAGATGACGAGCCAACACCAATGTTGGCACCCCACTCTCCAAACTTCCACGCAAACCCAACGTGAGGACATTCGGCAACGACCAGGGCTGTAGTGGAGGGTATACGGCGGTATACGCCTTATACACACTGGTATTTACAGCAAATTCCGTATACCCTCTACTTTTTCTTAAAAACTACGTGCACGCTTTGCTTTTCCTAGAAAGCAACGCGTTAATCATGACATGAAACGCAGATCGCAGTAGAAACAAAAGAAAGTTTCTATTTCAAGATATCACCTTGGTAAATAATTCAAAAATCGTACCTATTAGTCAAAAGCAATTCATTCAAAGTATTGTCGAATGAATGAGAAAAATCCAGACTTTGTTCTGATGGTAATGAAGAAAATTGTCAACTTTGAAGGATGTATACAAGCTTTAACCAGAAAATATAAATACAGGAGATATTTGCCATAGAGAAAAGGAGTTAAAAAGGATCTGTCGACGTTTTGGTATAGATGAAATGTGCACTATTCAGGTTTTAAGGGACCAATGAAAACGCCCAAGTTGTTCCAGAAAAAATAAAGCCTCTTTTAACACAATTGAAACATTACCACGTTCCACGGCCGATGAGAGCGTGGGTTAGCATAATGAATAACTTAGGGTTACAGATTTGAGACAATCCTTATTGATTTCAACTGTTTATTAATGCAAATGGACCACCTATAAAACACTATCAACCGGAAAAAATTTGTAAATTTTTGGTTGGCCAACCATTGCTCTTCAGTAGACAATAGATCATGAGTATGCGCTATGAAAAGAGACACAGAGACAAGCAGTTTGGAAAATATTTTAATAAAAATGATTAAGGTAGGTTTTAAAATTTGTTTTTAAAAAATTACATCCCATTTTTTAATAAATCATTAGGCTTATTTATAAAGAAGTTATCGAGGTGCTGTTTGACAGTCTTTGCTGTGTTAAAGTTTGGGGTACCCATAGATCGTAAAGGCTTGCATATACAATATTATTCAGATGATCTTGAACTCTACTTTTTGGAATATTTATACTGCGTGATAGTTCCTGAACTGTGTAACGTGCATTTTCAGAGATATCATCTTGTAATAGGTCCTCGTTTACAGAGCATAATCGTCCAGAGCGGGCATCATCTTCGAGACTGAAATTTCTACGAAAAAATTTAACCAATCACGTTCCAACTGTGGCCTCAGAAACAGCACCAAATACAGCAATGTTAGGAGCAGTCTGACTAGCATTTCTCCTTCCTTAAAATAAAAGAGCAGAATGTGACGAAAATGAACTTTCTGGTTCTCCATTTTTAGCACTGCTGTGAAACAAAAATTATGTCCCAACACATGCTATGATTATGCAGCGTAAGCAGAAAATACCTTAATAATAACATAGGTAGTTTCGATTTGAAAACGCGAACTTTCCGTATGACCCTGTGACGTCTTAGGGATGGAACCGTCATTAACTACGTAAGAATGTTCGCAGTGGTCTTGAATAATGTGTTTTTATTGACAATTCAAGGAATAACCTTGAAGGAATTTGGTAGGTGGCGTTTTACAGACTGTAAATTGTCCTTTTCCGCAGAACTCCGATTTAGATTATCCGACTCGGGTGAGCCCTTCTCCAGACCTTACTCGGGTGAGTAAATGTTTTCTAGCTCGGTGAGATTCTCCAAAAGTTATCGCACGCGTGTACGAAGTCAGCAAACAGCAGCTCAGGGTCGAGCTTTTCTCCCGTCTAATAGACAAAATCCCAGTTTGGGCAATCAGTTCGATAGGTAGTGTGCAATGCAGCACAGTAGCAGCTCAGGCTTGAGCTTTATTTTAGCGTCTCATAGACGGAATCCCAGTTTGGGCAATCCGTTGTGAGTCCACGAACAGCTGTCGCGACTCGGCGCGTCTCCAGAGACGGGGTATCGGACCAAAAAAACCGAGAACGGTTTTAACTTCAGCCGGATCAGTTTGATCCCTCGGTCTCTTCTATCTTCTTCCAACCCCAAACGCTTTCGACTCCCGAAAGTTCCAGGGGGTTGTTGGCCCCCCTCTCTTTCATTCGACACACTTGTCGGCTCGCTGTTGGCTGTTCAAAATCGGCTGTCCATAATAGGTTGGTTTTTTTCTCTTTCGCCGATAGCTTTATTAGCGGACGGCGGCCCGAACAAAAAGCATCCGCGGGTTCATGTGATGATGTTAAAGCAGCGGAAATGAATTTTTCCCCCTCTCTGGCCGGCCTCGCGACAAAGACCGTCGTTCCAACTCGGCCGAAATTCAATCCCTCGAACCAACACCCGCTCGTTAACTCTCACGGTCTGAGTTCATACGCGGCGTGACCTTTCAGCGTCTGGCTTGACCTCTTGGCAGTTTCTCCGCCGAATGCTTATTTTTTCTTCCCTCGCCACAGACTTCGTCACAGATTCCTCCCCCCCCCCCCAAGGAGAGATTTTGCGACATCTTGGAGAGCAAAATCTGAAAAGGAAGGTCACACACACAGAAGTCCCAACAACTCAAGAGGCAGTTAAAACTTTCAAGTAATTTGTCCCAGTCTTTCAGACTAAGGATTTCTTCTCCATTTAGTTTAAAACAATTAAAAACACAAAGTATTTACAATTATTTTACACAAGTTTAACATTATATACAATTCTTATTTACAGAATCTATCTCTTGACGATCGATAGGTTTACTTATTCCACGCGACTTAAGCAGTCAGCGTGTTTATTATCCTTCCCTGCTCTGTGAACTATGGTATAACTAAATGGTTGCAACGCCAAAGCCCATCTCATGAGTCGGGGGTTATTTCCTGCGTTCGTCCGCAGCCACACTAAAGGATTGTGATCCGTTTCGATTGTAAACCCCTGTCGGTCTAGATAGTGTCGCAATTTCTCAATTGCGTAAAGGATAGCTAAACACTCTTTCTCGGTCGTGGAGAATTGTTTTTCACTCTCACTAAACTTCCAACTCAAGAACAAGATCGGATGTTCACTATTGTCTGGTCCTCGTTGGGCCATAATAATTCCTAACCCTTTATCTGATGCATCAGTCTGCTAAATAACTTCCTTTTTATAATCAAGAGCATACAGTACAGGTTTCCCGGTGAGTTTGGTCTTTAGCGTTTGGAACGCCGTTTCGATTTCAGATGACCATTGTATTTCCTCCCTTTTTCGCTTCCCTTTCAATGCGCGGGTTAAGAGTTCTGCGATGATCGCATAATTTTTGATGTATCTGGCATAAAAACCACACAAACCTAGAAATTGGCGAATTTGTGTTTTCGTTTTGGGGGCCGGAAATTCCAGAACTGCCTTTGTCTTAGCTTCCGCAGGGGACCTAAGACCTCCGCCGACTTCATGCCCTAAATATTTTACGCTGCTTTGCGCAAATCTACATTTTGAGGGTTTAATTGTTAACTTGGCCCCCGCGATTTTCTATAAAACCAGATCTATGTGTTTCAGATGATCTTCCCATGTATTTGAAAATATGGCTACGTCATCTAAATATGGAACACTAAACTCGTCGCATCCTTGTAAAAGTTGTGACATGAATTTGGAGAAACAATAATGGGCGTTTACGAGACCAAAAGGTAGAACCAACGGGCGATAGGTGCCAAACGTTGTTACAAAAGCGGCTAATCTTTGAGCCTTCGGGCTTAATGGGATCTGCCAATACCCTTTTGTCAGATCAATTACTGTGATATATTTTGCAGCTGATACCTTCTCTATTCTTTCATCGATATTTGGCAAGGGAAAATATTCGGTCCTGATTATCGAATTTAATCTACGATAATCTACACACGGCCTCGGGTCCTTGCCCTGCACTTCTACCAATATCATCGGCGATGTGTAATCCGATTCTTCTATCTCAATTAAATGGAGGTCTAACATCCGCTTGATTTCGGCTTTCAAAATTTCAGTTTGCCGGGGCGACGTTCTATACGGCTTGGATCTCACGGGTTGGCTGCTAATCAATTCCAGATCATGTACTATCAAATCGGTTCTACCTGGATCATTTGAAAATATTTTCTTATGTGATAATAAGAGCTTCCTCAGTCTCGCGATTTGTTCAGGGGTACACCTCTCAGTTAAATTACTGTCTCGTACTATTTCCTCGAAATCATAAACATTTGGGTTTGACGTCGGGTAATTTATCTATAGATCCGATTCGGACGTTTCGGTACTCTCTCCACTAATCAACAAGTTAACTGTCTCCGCTCGCTTATGGTATGGTTTAAGTAAGTTTACATGTAACACCTGAGTTTTCTCTGTTCTTTCTGGCATTCTAACTATGTAATTGGTGTCCGAGAGTTGACTCTCGATCACACCAGGGCCAATCCAACAAACAGACAATTTGTTGGGTTTGGAAGCAGTTACGACCAACACCTTGTCTCCCTTTTTAAACGTTCTCAGAACCGCATCTTTATCGTACCAAGTTTTCCTTTTGTTTTGCATGTCCGAAACTCGCTCATAGGCTAATTCCTGACACCGCGTCAAACGATTAATCAATTCGAACACATGCTCGGTCACGACGTTTCCTGCTTCCTCTGGCTCTACCCAATGTTCGAACAATAAAGTCTCGGGCGTTCTAAGGTTCTTCCCGTGTACGAGCTCAGCTTGACTAAAATTTGTTGACTCATGAGTCACTGTCCTTTTATGCTAAAAGAGCTGCCGGAAGATTTTTCTCCCAATCCAATCCCGACTCTAAACACAAAACCTTCAATAAACTCTTTACTGATCGATGCCATCTCTCTACTGGATTACTCTGAGGATGCCTTACAGAACTGTGGGTCACTTTAATGCCAAATTTGTTGAAAAATGTAGATGTCAAATTACTGGTGAAGCACGTGCCTATATATATATAAGTCACATTGAATTTCTCTGGGAAATTCCAACCTACTGAAGATTATCATGAGAGATTCCACTACCGATTCGGAAGTAATATCTCGAACCGGGATTGCCTCTGGGTGTTTCGAGGCCATACAAATAGCCGTAACCAAATACCTATTTTCCTTACTGGAATGAGGAAGGGGTCCCACCGTATCGACATTGATTTTGCAGAAGATCTCTTTAATTACAGCACCAATTTTAGAGGGGCCTTTTTCTTCTCTCTCGGTTTTCCTACTCTCTGACAGGGATCACATGTCTTCACATACGCTTCCGCATCCCTAATGTAATTCGGCCAAAAATAATATCTCAGCAGTTTGTCTTTGGTTTTGGTCGAGCCTAAATGAGCAGCGACCTCCTCGTGACAAAATTTCAAAATCCCCTCTCTCATTTGCGCCGGAATCAATAACTGCTTCTTCTCTTCCCCACGGTGATCAGTGATTATACGGAAAAGCAAACCTTTTCGATCCGATATTAGCCGATCTTATCCCCTGCTACCTTCTCCCAAAGCGAGCTCAGTTCAACACAAGTCCTTTGGACTTCCCCAAACATTTCTGTCGGAATCTCAACGAGGGGGGTCCTCTTCTCAGGTAGCGGGAGTACCAAATGAGGATCGTCTTTCGCCCCATCAGTCGACCCACAGTTTTCGGGGGGCATCCCGACCTCCCCTTCCTGCCTGACTTTTTTCATTCTCTTTTTACTACGGGTTATTACCGCGGTCACCACCTGTGGTCGGCTTTTTATCTCCTCGAGCAGTTCTTGCGTCGAAATCCCCAAGAGATAGTGGTTTAGTTCGACGGTTTTGTCGACCACTGCTGCCTTAGTTATTACCCTTCCGAATTCTCTGCTTTCGATACACATTTTCGCCACTGGCAAACATCGGAAATTATTTTCCAGTGCCTGTTTCAGCCAAACGGTTTCTCCGGTGTAATCGTCTGGTCTCACCAAGTGATTTGGAGAGACATCCAAACTGGTTCCACTATCCCTTAATATTACGGTAGTTACACCATTTATTACTGCCTCACTAAGATAGGGGGCAAAACTATCCTCAATATATAAATGATTCACGCGTTCGTGATTTTGGGTTTTTCAGAGCTCGGGACATTGTGGCCTTAGATGACTCGTTGAGTGGCATATGTAACACGCGGGTGCAGTTCGCCGTTCAAACTCCTTCTTTCTCCAAGTGGATGGATTTGGAGGTGCATTTCTCCAATTCGGGCGGTCGTTTCTCTCGGGGTCGATTTTCCTGACGGTGGTGGGCTTGTTTTCTATTCGGGTCTTATCCGGAAAACGTCTTTCTGGGGGTCTAGTGACGAGAGGTTTCCTCACAGTACGTCTCGCAGCTTCGTATTGGTCTTGTTTTTGTACTAGCTCTTCCGGGTCGAGTATGGTCGCCCACTGATCAATTAAGTGTTCTCTGAACTCGGGAGAAACTCTTTTTTTTAATTTGATCGCTGATCATTAGACTTTTAAGGTCTTCAAATTCCCTTACACCAACTCCTTCTATCCAACCCTCCAAATAGCTCTTTAGCTCAAAGACTAGATCTTTCCAGGACGTTCCGGGGCGTCTCTGATGCTGCGTGAATTTATTTCGAAAGGTTTCCGGGTTTAATTTAAACCTACCTAGGAGGACACTCTTAATATGTTCGTAGTTTTCGGATCTTTTGAGGGGCTCTCTCATAATTATCTCGGCGATGTCAATCGGAAGTAGAGAAGGTGTGTAACCCAATCGACCTCCTCTATGCCCATTTTCCTAGCCTGTCTTTCGAACAAAGTAAAATACAAGGCCATGTCTGATTTTTCAGGGTCAAATTTTTGCATAACCGTTTTCAGGTTTTTCGTTGGCCTAATATTTTCAGATGGACCTGATCCCAAGCTGTTCCTTTCCGCGTCTAGTCCCAATTTAGGTTTTTCTAATTCGAACGTTGTTACGCGTTCTCGTTCTTCTGCTTCTAAAGCTCTAGCCCGTTCTTCTGCCTCAAAACCTCTAGCTCGTTTTTCTGCCTCTAAAGCTCTAGCCCTTTCTTCTATAATAACCTGTAGTTGAGCCTTTACCCATTCTTCATCATACTGTGGGCTCTTGGTTATATTTGTGGTTATGTCAACCACCCTATCGTTTAGACCTAGGTCGATACCTAACTCATACGCCAGTTTTTGCAAATCTGCCTTACGATATCTTGCTAAAAATGCCATTTTAAATGCTTTACTGCCCTTACAAAATTCTACACAAAAATACTACTACTACTAGGGGTACCCAATACTCACACAATACAATACAATACTATAATAACACAATATACACTAAATCCCAAAATAACTCTAACAAAAGTTTTACAATAGATACCAAGTATAGCTTCTAGAAGATCTGATAAAATTTCAAATGGTAACAGTGTTTAAATTCAACAACTGACGTTTACTTTAAAATTTCAACGCAAACAATTTTGAAACTACAGTTTCTAAAAATTTCAACCAATATATTTTCCTAACTTGCAACCACTCAATTATACATACAAATGTTATCAGCAAAAATATTTATCACAAATTTCTTAACAACTTTTCCTTTCCGAAAAATTTAAAAAATTTAAGCACATAAAGCAAAAATTTTAAATGTTAATTATTTAACTATCCTTTTACTTAAAACCTAACATGGAATTTATCCAATTAATTTTCAAAAAATTCTGCCTCTTAAGTAAATCAAGACTTACCTGTCGTGCTGCCCAGGCTATGGTCGTCTATGATTCACTTCAGGTGTATGAGTAGTCGCTCCCGCTTTTCCACACCAAACTTGGTCTTCTAAAACTCTTTTCAACACAAAACTTGGTCTTCTTATCTTCTTTTTCGGAATTCGGCGTCCCGCGTTCTTTTCCGGACTGGCTGTCCTTCACGATTTGGCTTGGTGTCGATTCTCTACTCCACTTCACGGCTGGTTGTCGGTCCTTTTCTACTCCACTGCACGGCTGGTTGTCGATCCTTTTCTACTCCACTTCACGGCTGGTTGTCGATCCTTTTCTACTCCACTGCACGGCTGGTTGTCGATCCTTTTCTACTCCACTTCACGGCTGGTTGTCGATCCCTTTCTACTCCACTTCACGGCTGGTTGTCGATCCCTTTCTACTCCACTTCACGGCTGGTTGTCGATCCTTTCCGCTGGCACCAATGGATTGCGACGTCTTAGGGATGGAAGCGTTATTAACTACGTAAGAAAGTTCGCAGTGGTCTTGAATAATGTGTTTTTATTGACAATTCAAGGAATAACCTTGAAGGAATTTGGTAGGTGGCGTTTTACAAACTGTAAATTGTCCTTTTCCGCAGAACGATTTAGATTATCCGACTCGGGTGAGCCCTTCTCCAGACCTTACTCGGGTGAGTAAATGTTTTCTAGCTCGGTGAGATTCTCCAAAAGTTCTCGCACGCGTGTACGAAGTCAGTAAACGGCAGCTCAGGGTCGAGCTTTTCTCCCGTCTAATAGACAAAATCCCAGTTTGGGCAATCAGTTCGATAGGTAGTGTGCAATGCAGCACAGTAGCAGCTCAGGCTTGAGCTTTATTTTAGCGTCTCATAGACGGAATCCCAGTTTGCGCAATCCGCTGGGAGTCCACGAACAGCTGTCGCGACTCGGCGCGTCTCCAGAGACGGGGTATCGGACAAAAAAAACTTTAGCCGGATCAGTTTGATCCCTCGGTCTCTTCTCTCTTCTTCCAACCCCAAACGCTTTCGACTCCCGAAAGTTCCAGGGGGTTGTTGGTCCCCCTCTCTTTCATTCGACACACTTGTCGGTTCGCTGTTGGCTGTTCAAAATCGGCTGTCCATAATAGGTTGGTTTTTGTCTCTTTCGCCGGTAGCTTTATTAGCGGACGGCGGCCCGAACAAAAAGCATCCGCGGGTTCTTGTGATGATGTTAAAGCAGCGGAAATGAATTTTTCCCCCTCTCTGGCTGGCCTCGCGACAAAGACCGTCGTTCCAACTCGGCCGAAATTCAATCCCTCGAACCAACGCCCGCTCGTTAACTCTCGCGGTCTGAGTTCATACGCGGCGTGACCTTTCAGCGTCTGGCTTGACCTCTTGGCAGTTTCTCCGCCGAATGCTTATTTTTTCTTCCCTCGCCACAGACTTCGTCACAACCCAATACAATAAACACCCAATAACACGAAACTTGTGAAGACAAATGTGTGCTTAGGACGAAGTTTCTTCAAAGTTCCACAAATCTGCCCCTTTCCTGAAACATAAAATTAATGTAGGCTTTTTTCTCTCGATAATTTTAACTTCGATTAATTCGAACATATTCCCCTGTCCTTTGAGTATTATACCCCATAGACGTCCGTATTAATAGGTAAGAGGGCGGTTAACACCCTGGCGTGTGGATTTCGTATATATAAATATATAGAGGCTGTTTGCACATTTCTTCTCTTCCCCACGGTGATCAGTGATTATACGGAAAAGCAAACCTTTTCGATCCGATATTAGCCGATCTTATCACCTGCTACCTTCTCCCAAAGCGAGCTCAGTTCAACACAAGCCCTTTGTACTTCCCCAAACTTTTCTGGCAGAATCTCAACGAGGGGGGTCCTCTTCTCAGGTGGCGGGAGTACCAAATGAGGATCATCAGTCGACCCAGAGTTTTCGGGGGGTATCCCGACCTCCCCTTCCTGCCAGACTTTATACTACGGGTTATTACCGCGTTCACCATCTGTGGTCGGCTTTTTATCTCCTCGAGCAGTTCTTGCGTCGAATTCCCCAAGAGATAGTGGTTTAGTTCGACGGTTTTGTCGACCACTGCTGCCTTAGTTATTACCCTTCCGAATTCTCTGCTTTCGAAACACATTTTCACCACTGGCAAACATCGGAAATTATTTTCCAGTGCCTGTTTCAGCCAAACGGTTTCTCCGGTGTAATCGTCTGGTCTCACCAAGTGATTTGGAGAGACATCCAAACTGGTTCCACTATCCCTTAACATTACGGTGGTTACACCATTTATTACTGCCTCACTAAGATAGGGGGCAAAACTATCCTCAATATCTAAATGATTCACGCGTTCGTGATTTTGTGTTTTTCTGAGCTCGAGACATTGTGGCCTTAGATGACTCGTTGAGTGGCATATGTAACACGCGGATGTAGTTCGCCATTCGAACTCCTTCTTTCTCCAAGTGGATGGATTTGGAGGTGCAATTCTCCAATTCGGGCGGTCGTTTCTCTCGGGGTCGATTTTCCTGACGGTGGTGGGCTTGTTTTCTAATCGGGTCTTATCCGGAAAACGTCTTTCTGGGGGTCTAGTGACGAGAGGTTTCCTCACAGTACGTCTCGCAGCTTCGTATTGGTCTAGTTTTTGTACTAGCTCTTCCGGGTCGACTATGGTCGCCCACTGATCAATTAAGTGTTCTCTGGACTCGGGAAAAACTCTCTTTTTAATTTGATCGGTGATCATTAGACTTTTAAGGTCTTCAAATTCCCTTACACCAACTCCTTCTATCCAACCCTCCAAATAGCTCTTTAGCTCAAAGACTAGATCTTTCCTGGGCTTTCCGGGGCGTCTCTGATGCTGCGTGAATTTATTTCGAAAGGTTTCCGGGTTTAATTTAAACCTACCTAGGAGGACACTCTTAATGTGTTCGTAGTTTTCGGATCTTTCGAGGGGCTCTCTCATAATTATCTTGGCAATGTCAGTCGGAAGTAGAGAAGGTGTGTAACCCAATCGACCTCCTCTATGCCCCTTTTCCTAGCCTGTCTTTCGAACAAAGTAAAATACAATTCCATGTCTGATTTCTCAGGGTCAAATTTTTGCATAACCGTTTTCAGGTTTTTCGTTGGCCTAATATTTTCAGATGGACCTGATCCCAAGCTGTTCCTTTCCGCGTCTAGTCCCAATTTAGGTTTTTCTAATTCGAACATTCTAATGCGTTCTCGTTCTTCTGCCTCTATGTCCGTAGCCCGTTCTTCTGCCTCTAAAGCTCTAGCCCGTTCTTCTGCCTCAAAACCTCTAGCCCGTTCTTCTGCCTCTAAAGCTCTAGCCCTTTCTTCTATAATAACGGTTATTTTTGTGATTATGTCAACCACCCTATCGTTTAGACCTAGGTCGATACCTAACTCATACGCCAGTTTTTGCAAATCTGCCTTACGATATCTTGCTAAAAATGCCATTTTAAATGCTTTACTGCCCTTACAAAATTCTACACAAAAATACTACTACTACTAGGGGTACCCAATACTCACACAATACAATACAATACTATAATAACACAATATACACTAATCCCAAAATAACTCTAACAAAAGTTTTACAATAGATACCAAGTATAGCTTCTAGAAGATCTGATAAAATTTCAAATGGTAACAGTGTTTAAATTCAACAACTGACGTTTACTTTAAAATTTCAACGCAAACAATTTTGAAACTACAGTTTCTAAAAATTTCAACCAATATATTTTCCTAACTTGCAACCACTCAATTATACATACAAATGTTATCAGCAAAAATATTTATCACAAATTTCTTAACAACTTTTCCTTTCCGAAAAATTTAAAAAATTTAAGCACATAAAGCAAAAATTTTAAATGTTAATTATTTAACTATCCTTTTACTTAAAACCTAACATGGAATTTATCCAATTAATTTTCAAAAAATTCTGCCTCTTAAGTAAATCAAGACTTACCTGTCGTGCTGCCCAGGCTATGGTCGTCTATGATTCACTTCAGGTGTATGAGTAGTCGCTCCCGCTTTTCCACACCAAACTTGGTCTTCTAAAACTCTTTTCAACACAAAACTTGGTCTTCTTATCTTCTTTTTCGGAATTCGGCGTCCCGCGTTCTTTTCCGGACTGGCTGTCCTTCACGATTTGGCTTGGTGTCGATTCTCTACTCCACTTCACGGCTGGTTGTCGGTCCTTTTCTACTCCACTGCACGGCTGGTTGTCGATCCTTTTCTACTCCACTTCACGGCTGGTTGTGGATCCTTTCTACTCCACTTCACGGATGGTTGTCGATCCCTTTCTACTCCACTTCACGGCTGGTTGTCGATCCCTTTCTACTCCACTTCACGGCTGGTTGTCGATCCCTTTCTACTCTACTTCACGGCTGGTTTTCGATCCTTTCCGCTGGCACCAATGGATTGTGACGTCTTAGGGATGGAAGCGTCATTAACTACGTAAGAATGTTCGCAGTGGTCTTGAATAATGTGTTTTTATTGACAATTCAAGGAATAACCTTGAAGGAATTTGGTAGGTGGCGTTTTACAGACTGTAAATTGTCCTTTTCCGCAGAACTCCGATTTAGATTATCCGACTCGGGTGAGCCCTTCTCCAGACCTTACTCGGGTGAGTAAATGTTTTCTAGCTCGGGTGAGCTTCCTTAAAATTTCTCGCACGCGTGTACGAAGTCAGCAAACAGCAGCTCAGGGTCGAGCTTTTCTCCCGTCTAATAGACAAAATCCCAGTTTGGGCAATCAGTTCGATAGGTAGTGTGCAATGCAGCGCAGTAGCAGCTCAGGCTAGAGCTTTATTTTAGCGTCT
Source organism: Metellina segmentata (assembly GCA_947359465.1). NCBI lineage: Eukaryota > Metazoa > Arthropoda > Arachnida > Araneae > Tetragnathidae > Metellina > Metellina segmentata. The sequence continues at coordinate 31,384,542 of OX375879.1, forward strand.
CACAGACGGAATCCCAGTTTGGGCAATCCGTTCTGAGTCCACGAACAGCTGTCGCGAATCGGCGCGTCTCCAGAAACGGGGTATAGGACAAAAAAAACGATAACAGTTTTAACTTCAGCCGGATCAGTTTGATCCCTCGGTCTCTTCTCTCTTCTTCCAACCCCAAACGCTTTCGACTCCCGAAAGTTCCAGGGGGTTGTTGGCCTCCCTCTCTTTCATTCGACACACTTGTCGGCTCGCTGTTGGCTGTTCAAAATCGGCTGTCCATAATAGGTTGGTTTTTTTCTCTTTCGCCGGTATCTTTATTAGCGGACGGCGGCCCGAACGAAAAGCTTCCGCGGGTTCTTGTGATGATGTTAAAACAGAGGAAATTAATTTTTCCCCCTCTCTGGCCGGCCTCGCGACAAAGACCGTCGTTCCAACTCTGCCGAAATTCAATCGCTCGAACCAACGCCCGCTCGTTAACTCTCGCGGTCTGAGTTCATACGCAGCGTGACCTTTCAGCGTCTGGCTTGACCTCTTGGCAGTTTCTCCGACAATTGCTTATTTTTTCTTCCCTCGCCACAGACTTCGTCACAACCCAATAACACGAAACTTGTGAACACAAATGTGTGCTTATGACGAAGTTTCTTCAAAGTTCCACAATTCTGCCATTTTCCTGAAACATAAAATTAATGTAGGCTTTTTTCTATCGATAATTTAAACTTCGATTTTGGTTAGCTGTAATAAAAAATCGTTTGCTGCAAAAGAAATAATTGCAGTTGTACTATGTTTTTAAAAATCAAAATTATCGTCTTCGGCTTGAGAGGTTTGTCTTTATTCAAAATGGCGTTTTTAACGCAGTGGTTCGAAGGCTATATTTATGCTCCTTCCGAAAAGAAATATTCATATTCCGTTATCCAAAAACTATGTAAGAGTTATGGTTTTGTAATATCTGAAGCGTCGATAGGTAATATCGTCAACAAGAAAGGGAAAAAACATTAAATTGGAGCCTCAAGTGGGACAAAAATTCCAAATAAGTATACAAGGAAGAAACGGACATCATCGACTATTGCAAAGGTACGTTGTTTAATGTTAAAAGAAAATCCCCCTAGTCAAAGGAAAGTTGCAAAATCATTAAAATGATCGGTGTCCACTGTAAACAAAATGATAAACATTGATTTAAATCTTAAGAAAGCGAAAAAACGCAATATGCATCGTGTTTGTCCAAAGCATATCGCTGAACGCAGAACACGCTGCCGAATTTTATATGAGAAACACTTATCCAAAGAAATATGGAAAAAAATTGTCACAATAGATGAATCATTTAAATGATTGCAGCAAAAAAAAGAGCCATTTAATATCATAAGAGGGGAGAAAAAAATTAAGTACATGGTTCACAGAATAGAAAGAAAGTTTTTCTAAGGGATTCTTGATTTGTGCTTGTTTTTTTTTTTTTTTTTTTTTTTCATATAATGTTAAGTTAAAAATAAAGAGAGTGGAAAAAAAATGTCAAGATTAACTCCAAATACTATCAGGAACATATTCTATCGCTAATTTTTCTGAATGAAATACCATCGCTTCACCCACAGTGCCATCAATCTGTGGAACTCCATCAAGACAAAGCTAGCAGTCACACATCAAAATCCATTGTAAATTTCCTAAAAGAAATGGAACAAAAAACCGGTATCAAGGTCACACCCTTCACTGATATCCTTACTAAATCTCCCGATGTATCACCTATGGATTTTTGTGCTTTCGGACTTTTAAAATCAGCATTAACCAAATGTCGTCCCACAACCCTTATAGGACTCTGGAAAGCTGTTCAGGAGGAATGGGATAGGATACCTCTTCTGACACTTCAAAAGGCATTATTATCCTGGAAATTACGGTGTCGAAATATAGTTCAGATTAAGGGCTGTGAAATAAAACATTTAAAACACAAGAATTTAGTTTTGTGTTTTAGTTCAGTGAATACAATATACATTGTCTAAAAAATGTGGGGGACAGACTCTGTACAAAATTTGTGCGCGTGTGTACATTTTTTTGCCCCCCAGCCCCACTTGTGGAATGTTTAAGTAGTAAGTACATGTTTCGCCTCCCCCTGGAAGAAATTCTGCAGGTATACCCTCTGTTTTTTTTACGACTACAGCACTGGCTAAGACATATTTAAGGTGCACCTGTAAGGTAACTTACTAATCTAGAGGCTAACACTTTAACCACCAGACCGGTGGGGTCGGCTGGCTGTTGATGGACGAGGTATCTTATCAACCTCACTCGGATGGTTAGATAAACGGATTATAAAATTTTGTATGCGTGAGAATATGTGCAAACTCAAATCCAATTTTCAAAAGCTTTATTGTGTAGATACAATCTTAGAAATATCACGGACAGAAAAATTTGAGAACAAGTATAGTTTAAAGGCAATGTTTTCCCCAAGAGTTAATTGTAATGTCCATACTAATTATTTCAACAATGCAACTTCCTTTTATAAATTCGATTTTAAACAATTAGACGGGCACATCATATATCCATTGTATACACACAAATATACTGTTAAGATTTTTGCATTGTTTGATGGCATTGTTTTTATTTCAACATACCACATCAAATTAAGAAAATCATAACTTGTATTTTTTCTGTGGAAGAGCGAATTCAAATTTCTTTCTGCGAATTTATACGTTTTGCGAATTTTGATAATTTAATAAACAAAAAGCGACAAAAGAGGTTCTTAATTTGATAATGGCGAAGAAAGGCAACTTCTTGAAACCTTTAAAGACGAAAATCGTCAAGATAGGACATTGGCTCAGAGTTAGAATGTAAGTACCAAAACTCTTATACTAAATACTGAGGGTTTCCATCTTCAGTACGTGTTAAAATGTAGTCATTTTTTAAACATACGTCTGGTACATTAAATTTTATGCTCCGACTAAATAAAAATGTGTTTTTAGGAAAAAAAATGTTTTTTTAATTTTTAATCCGATTGTATTAATCCGATTAATTACACAAATTCAAATAGAGCGACAAATGTGAGAATAATTTTAAAAAATGAGTAATATTTGCGATTCATCCTATTCTGTAAAAGTAAATCTGAAGCTATAGAAAATAATCTGAAGCAATACGTGCCGCTCAGTTCCATTTTAATTTTCCTTTCAATGTTCTATTCATGTCAACATTCAAGTATAAAAATGTTCTTTTATAAGATAGAATGCCTCCTATATGTAGCTGTTATAATGAATACTTCTGAAATTTGAGGTGTTTGAAGGGGGTCAAAGCTATAAGTGAAATATAACTCACGTTTGTAAAAAAAACATGTATCTTTAAGCTTACTGATTTGTATTTTACGTTTAGATGCAAACCAGGGAAACCAGGAGACCCAGACACCCAGGGTTTGTTGAACGATTTGAACGATGATCTTTCCAACTTCGAGCCTTACATAAATTACGTCTCCGAGCCCGAGTTTCCTTTGCACCGCGGCTATGGAGAAGGATCATATCAATTTCATTACTCAGGAACCATTGTGGAATTTATAAACGGATGGCTTGAGGACAATCTCCGGCGATCGTGCATTGAGCCACATTACAATGTGGACGAGGTATTACAGCCTACCATCGTGGCCGATACCTTTAATGATATGGAATTAAAACGCACGGAATCTTGGGGATCTCTTTAGATGCACTAGTATTTTGAAGAGAGCAACCAGTATTGAACTGCAGACACTTGAATACTATTCCCGAGTGTTACTCACGAATATGACTCACTATTATGACCCACGAATATGACCAACGAATATGACTCTCGAATATGACTCAAGAATATGACTTGCCATTACGAAGACTCACGACTTTGAAAACTATTTGAGACTGACCGTGGTCTCCATAGTTTCTACCCATAAGGCTTTTGAAAGGAGCTTCAGCTGAGGGAGCTCCTGACAAAAGTCTTATGGGTCTATTTTCTTTATACTGACCGTTGAATCCATAGTTTCTACCCATAAGGCTTTTGAAAGGAGCTTTAGCTGAGGAAGCTCCTGACAAAAGTCTTATGGGTCTCTTTTCTTTATACTGACCGTTGAATCCATAGTTTCTACCCATAAGGCTTTTGAAAGGAGCTTTAGCTGAGGAAGCTCCTGACAAAAGTCTTATGGGTCTCTTTTTTTTGGCTACAGTTCGAAAACTATGATTGAAATAAGCACATCTGAATCACTGTACCATAGAACCTGAACATTCAATATATTTATATTTGATTTCTTTATTCTCTACAATAAATTTCTGGCTTACACACCACCATGTCGTTTGTTTCAATTTACATAATGATCTACGTTTTCCAACATTTGCGATTTAATTTTAAGGTTTGAAAAGTGGTACGAGTTTGTTTTACTTAAATACTAGCCACTGCGTGGTCAGCACGGCGTTGTACGTGAGGAATTTCCGTGGGGTCAATTGTGACCACTGACGTTCGCCATCATCCGGTGATTGCTACGTGTTACCATTTGGTTTGCTTCGCAAATGAACTCAACAAGCAACGCCGTGATGGCCTCGAAGAGGCTATTATCAACAACGAAATCAAAACACTCTGGAATCGAAAAGTTTGGCATGGTTCTAAAGGCATTAGGACGAATAACGCTTGTGATATCAGAGGTGAAAAATCTCAAAATCCCCTTCATTCGAGGTACTATGATTTCACATTCCGGAAAGAAGGACGAAAGGTGAAAAAAAAAACTTACAAATTAATTTTCACAATTGGGGTCATTTTGAACCTTTTTCCAATTTCCCTTGCTTTGTTTGACCATACAGATGAACATCGAAGATCTTATGAACATCGAAGCTCTTCTTAAAATGCTTCCAAGTGTAATATTGACGAATTTTCATATTTCTAAGTTAAGTATTAAATTAAATAATCTAAGAAAAACACCTAGAACAGCCAACAGGGATTATTTTGACCCTCATAAGAAAAATGACCGATTTTCATGTGAATGTCTGTTTTCGAATTCCCGGTGCCTCATTTCTGTTTTCTGCGCATTTGGAAATTCGCATCACAAAATTTAGTTTGATCGCGATGACCATCGCGAGGTTTAGAGGGTTCGGTCAAAGCAGTTCGGTCAAAGCTCTGACGGTTCTCTGAAATGCGCTCGCATCCTAGCATCGCTGGTGTGCTACAGAACATTTGGAGAGTACAGCTACACCTACTTTCGAGAACGGAAAACGACGCCACTCTTCACAGCTGTGTTCTCAGAGTTTTTGATTTCGACCAGTGTGTAAACATTTTTCCGTATGAATAATATCGAGAGGATTGAGTAGACAGGAGGAGTTTGACCTCCTGAAGCCGTTAGATTCAGATGTCAGTGATACACATATATCTCTATCTATATACAGTGTGTATCGAAATGATAGGTCCACTAGTAAAATCGAAAGTTATGTTGGTAAAAAAAGTTTTATATTGTGTACAAAGTGCTAATTTATAAACTACGTTAGTTCATAGAATGACAAAATTATGCATAAATAATATACAAATCATAGGAATTATACGGAAGACAAAAATTATGTGAAACAGCTGTTTCAAAAAGATAGGTCCACTGAACCAAACATCGAATTAGTGTTCAATTAATACGAAATTTTTCCACCGTTTTTCAGAATGAGCTCATAAATTCTATTCGGCATAGTTTCTACGAGTTTTTGTCAAGAGTTTGTCTCGATTTTTGCCCATTCGGAGCAAATAGCGTCTTTTAAGTCTGTAGTACAGTTGTACTGCTTTTCGCTTGCATACACTGCTCTTGCGAGTATGGTCCATATGTTTTCTACCGGATCAGGTCGGGGCTGCAAGGTGGCCAATCGATAATATGTACACCATTATCCAGAAACGATTCAAAAGTGGACTTTGCAGTATGCACGGGAGCATCGTCCTGTTGGAACATAAAGAACGGGCCTCCAATGTGCTCTGATTGTGGAAGAAAATATTGTTCAAGCAGCTGTTCGTAGGCTGCAGCATTCAAACGATTGTCTACAAATGCTAAATCAGTTTTTCTTGCACGTCCGAATACGGCCCATGCCATAACGGAACCACCGCCAGCTTGCCTCTTCGAGAATATCTCTCCATCGTTACGCAGGTCGTGCCAGTAATACTGCCAGTCATCATGACCATCCAGGATGAATTTTTTTTCATCACTGAATATCACTCGATGCCAGTCTTCTTTCCAGGATATCACTTTCTGTGCAAATTTCAATCGCTTTTTTTTATGCTCTTTAGTTAGTTTCGGAGCCGTTTTCCTCTTCCAGTAAACTAAATTGTCGAACTTCTTTACCACTCTATGGGCCGTAGATTTTGATATTGGAGGGTTTTGTTGCCTGACCAACGTGGATAAGCTCGTATTTTCAGATTTTAAATCCTTTACGATACTCTTTCTTTGTCGAGGTGTCACTTTTGATGGCCGCCCATATGTTTTTTTAGTGCCATAAGCATTTCCAGTTTAAAACAAAATTGTTTACAACATTATGCGATCTGTTTAAAAGTTTAGTTATGTCTCTTTTCGATTTTCAACACTTCTTAAATGCATCAATTTTCCCTTGCTCAATCAGCGAAAGACTGCAACGACGACCCATTTAATTTAATTGCAACGTGATGTTCAAATCTGTTTAAATACTTCCACAGCAGCCAGCGTAATCCCGCAGTAAGACTAAACTGTGATATTTATGCAAATTTTGTGGAAATAAACGCTTTGGAGCAAAGATTTATAAAGGTGCACCTATCTTTTCGAAACGATCTCAAAATGAAAAATTGCGTGAAATAAAAAGGAATTATTTATTTTTGACAAATTGCTTCCTAAATAGTTATAACGATTATTGTATAATTATTTCCACCAAAAAAGTGTTTCTTATTCTAAATTAAGAGTCGAAATTTTGAAAAATGCGGGTGGACCTATCATTTCGATACACACTGTATATAGATCTGTATGCATCATAAGATTGTTACGATTCTTAGCACCGTGCTTGCAAATAGCGCAAAGAAGGCGAACACTGTCACTTACGACAATCATACTGTACGGTCCGGGGCTTAGAGTAGAGATAAGGTCCGGTGACAGAAGCAGACATCTCAATCCTTGTGACGTCACACCACCTCCTTCCGAAGAGGGGAAAGAAGGAGGAAAAGATGGGGTGCAAGAGGATAGCAGTTTAGGCGAGGTAAGAAACAACAGCTCGTGTGAAATGGTGTTTTTTGGCTTTTCTAAGCCTATGTATAAGTAATCCAAAGCAGATATACATCTTGCTCCAAATGTGTAAAATTTCATCTTTTTCGTGTTTTGTTAATTAAACGTTTTGTTTTTCTAAACAACGTTTGTTAGTCTGTCTTCACAAGACAAACACTTTCCAATGACGACTAAAAATTGGAAAGCACGGAAGAGTTAACTCACACTAAATGCGGCGTAGATGTAGTAGATGATATGCTAAGAAAATATTCTGCGAGATGTGGAACTCGTAGGTGGCCACTTCACGGATTTTATGATGTCCTTCAAGATTGCTGCACTCAATGCTTGGTTAATTTTCAAGGAATCCCCGGGCTGCAAAATTGTATATAGATAATTTATTATTGCGCTCGGGGATGAACTACGAATGGGGCTTTGCACAACATGTGCCCCATTGTTCAAGTACAGACTAAGGATGCGACATCGATGTATTTAACATCGATGTATTGGAGTCGATGTCGCATTACTAGTTGCTAAACCAGTTTTAAAAAATGGGGAAAAAAGTTTAAATACACTGAATTTTAAAAAGATCGATGGTTTTGGGGCCATGTATCGATTAAAACATCGATGTTTTAATTTTGAACCCCGATGTTTTGTTGTCGATGTCGCATCACTAGGTGCTAAACAAATTTTAAGAAATGAGGAAAAAAATTTAAATACACTGAATTTTAAAAACATTGATTGTTTGGGGGCGATGTACTATCAACATCGATGTTTTAATTTTGAACATCGAAGTTCTGCTGTCGCTGTGGCATCACTAGTGGGTAAACCAATTTTAAGAAATTGGTGAAAAAGTTTAAATACACTGAATTTTAAAAACATGGATGTTTGGAAACATCGATGTTTTTGGGGCGATAAATTATCAACAACGATGTTTTAATTTTGAATATCGATGTTTTGCTATCGATATCGCATCCCTAGTACAGACTCCAAAACGAAAGAAATGTGCCTGTGAACATTACAAGGGAGGGACAGAGTAAGATTTCTGCCAGTTGTGAGGGATGCCAGAAACCATTTTGTGATAAATAGGTTGATGTTACTGTCAAGTGTTCATAATATTCCACCTGCGCTAATGTCTATTGAACTTTGGAACACATTGTGTTTTTCCATAGTTTATGTTTTTTGTATTTTCACTTTGAAACGTGTTGTGTGTTATTTGTATTATTTGCATTTGTATCTTTTGTTTGTTTTCTTATCGTGTAAATCCTGCTAAAGAATATTGTGCAATATTATACATACATTCCAATATAGTAGTATTATATTGTATAGTATTATACGTACATTCCTATATAGTATAATGTAATGAATGGTAATGTGAAATATTATGCATTACATTATATATTGCCATATATTTTCATTTTTTGTTGCCATTTCAAAAGAATAACTTTTTAAGCGGAAAAAAAAAGAATTAGCTCTCTGAAAACTAAAAAAAACTATAAAAACTCTTATATATTGTCATTTCGACATCCTTTATCAATTACAAAAATTAAGTTTGATATGGTTTACATTTCTTGTGAGGGTTAGTAAAACCTTTTAGGTAAGTCTAAAATCCGACTGTTCTAGTGTTAAAATGTGCTAAGTTAAATTTTAAAATTCGGGCAGGACACAAAATTTGCAAAACATTAGGATTATCTGTGTGTCAAATTTCATTATTGTAAGTGCCATTCATTCGTCAGGACACTGATTATAGTCCAACAGACAAATAAATACTTTCTTTTATAATAGTAGAGATCTATTGCGAATGTTCTGGTTGGAAAGCCTACCCCAGATCTGGAATTAACACGTAAGGTTTGTATACATATTCGGGAAAAATATGTTTTCTTCTCTAGCCTGCACAACCTACTGAGTCTAATAATCGTATATTTAATAATACTTTTATTATATTTTTGCATATCCCATAACACTGCTATTGCTTTGTTCGGTCTCGATCTGGTGAATGAGTTAACTGAAAGACAACTCTGATTTTGAATTTGGCATAACGTCTCGACTGAATAGTTAGGTGTGGTAGGATGAGACGGAGAATACATGAGGATTTTGCCGCCACTCTGACCTTTCTTACATTTCCTTCCTGAAGTATCGATTTTAAGTGTCATTGTTTGTCTCAGATAAAAATAACCCAATTTTATGAATTGAAGCAATACGAGTGGTCAGATGATTCGTCATTGTTGAATGCTTGCCATTCTTAGCACACGTGTCATCCTGGCTCAAAGTATTTTACAATTGCGTTAGAAACCTGCTTGTTGGTAGGTGGTGTAGGTTCGATTCATGTTACATACCGGGTGAGCATTTCTCTTTTCTGGCGTGTTGTGTGGAGTTTTGCAAGGGTCCTGTTTTGCCAAAATGATCTAATCAACGACCAGTAAATGATACATATACACAAGTAAAGTTTTGGGTATGTAGGTATTTTATTTAACTTTCCACTGGATCAACAAAACGGTCTATTGCCGACGATCCGAGATTAATACTATAGGGAAAGATCCAAAGAAAACAAAACGTCATTTTGAAGCATGGTCAGATCACGAGGCAACCCACTCTATAAACTTCCACCCCACTCCAACACGAAGACATTTGAGGCCACTACGGATTTCATCGTGAGCACCAACCTCCTTCGTACACAACGGTCTATTTTTTAATTCGAACTCGCAACCCTCCTGTTGCCAAACGATGCTCTTCCAACTGTTCTACCGTTGCCGCAAGTCATGTTTAACTGACACAGAAGAGGGAAATACTTCTAGGGAGGAATCAAACCTGCGCTACCCTTGTGGGTTGCTAGCGCAGTAGTCAAATCCTACGAGATACTACGGCAACCTCTTCTCTCTAGTGTCAGCAAAATGTTCCTTGTGTGTATGCATATTATCAGACGTTAACTGTGTTGTACTTTGTATCTACAGCGTGTATCTAACGAAAATTGCGGGAATTGAGAAGTCACTTGAGTGGATTTGAGACCGGCCACTCTTTAAGGATAACAAGATTACCCATATCTACTCCGACAACCTGTCAGCGCTTATGGCACTGAACGATCCAACCAGCCCTGTTAGGATGGTTCAAAATATCAAGCCTCTGTTCAAAACGATAACGAAATACCAGTGAGTCAAATTGCATTGGATTAAGGCGCACTTTGGATTCATGTGAAATGAAGCGGCAGATACCACGGCTAAAAAGGCCACCAACAGTGAGGTAGTACGCATTGAAGAGGGTTGCTCTAACTCCTTAATTCGCAATACCAACCTTCGGCTCCTTACGGAAACCTTAGAGTTACGCTGGAATGTAGAAAAAGTAAGCAGAAGAACGCACACGTTCTTCTCCACTCCACATCTCAAGAGTTACGTGTACCACTCCATAGCGTCCCAGTTACACACCGGGCATGGTCGCATTCTGGAATACTTCAATCGCTTCGGAAAGCAAGTCTCTGGCCTCTGTCAGTGTGTAGAGGTGTGTGATTCACGTCACTACATATTCGACTGTAAATTAACAGTGCATCTAAGAGGAGACCTCCTCTTCCTAAAAAAGGCTCATGAGACCACAGCCGCAACCCTCTTATTTTCAAGGCTTTCCTTGCCTTGGGCAGCTTTGTGACAGAGAAGCTTACAACTCTCTTACCCTAACTCTCTAAACTTTCCATAAGTGCTCCTCGAGGCAATGTTTTTGGTGAGTATTTTTTCCTGTAAGTAACGAAAGGAACGTTGACTATTGGTTTGAGAAGACGCTCGCTGGAGGCCCGTAGAAGAAACACTCAAAAATGCTTTTAAGTAACTGCCAAAATAGGCAAAACCATCTTGGCCCTAGGATGGATGCAACTGCTACTACAGTTGTAGGTCAATGATTCTGACATAAGTGGTTAGAATTAACGGTCTGTATTAGACAACCTTTAGAACCCAGGTACTAAAATCGCCGCACTAGGCAAAGCATCTTGCCCGAGATGTTCGCACTGTAACTTGTTTGTTAGGGCATATGCGAGTTAGTGTTGAATCAACCCCAGGGTGAAGCAAACACTAACTGTCCCAAAGGTTTCCCACGGGACATATCAGTGTGAGCGTAGGGAGCGGACATTAACAGTTCCAATGGCTTCCTGAGGGACATGATTACCTTGGCCTACAAGGTCCAGAGCCGAAACAGACAAAACAAGATCTCAGTTCTGCAGCTCGTTTTTAGGGGCAGATAATGGTTGATGTCCAATTCACCCTCGGGTGAAACTAGCTAATTCATTGGGGTAAAGCAATCATTAACCGTCCCAAGGGCTTCCTGAAAAACAAAATTACTTTGGATTCCAAGGTCCACCGACTCGCTGGGGTCGACCACGTTCACGTCCCGACTTAGCCCTTCAAGGCGGTCAGAGGATTTTTTGAGCGGAGCGTCAGGGGCCTTTTCCTCTCTTTTTTTGCCACTTGAGGACCTCCCTTGGCAAAATTGTGCAATCTGATATATCCTAAGTTAAGGATGACACGAATGGGGAGCGTTCCTCCGTCGAAGAAAGAAATAGGGCCCTTGAGACATGAAACTCAACCACCCCTTGTAGCTTTATGAACCCCTTCTCCGAGATTTCCTCTTTTACGTGGATTCACCATCGATGAGGAAAACGGCTGGCGAGTTTATGACCGGATGGAGGTGAAGGAATGTGTTAGTCCCTCTGTTTTGAACTATCGAGCGTCGTAAAAACAGAGACTGTAGCGATCGAGACGAGTTCACGGTTCGCGGCACTCAGGAAAACAGGTAAAGCCGTAGGCGCTGGGAGTACAAAGCTCCATCGCAAAAGGTAAGAAGAGGAAACGAGAGGCGAAGAACATTCCATGGAGAGGACGCGGTTCAATGTTTACGTTTTTGGTACAAGTTGTCGTTCTTTTTATGTCTTTAAGTTAATAAATTGTTATGTTATGTTTATAATTCGATTGGTTTAATTTAAAAAGCCATATCACGTTTGGTTCTGTCCCCTCAAAAAGAGAAGAATTGTTGTACTTTTAGACGTGAACGGACCCAAAGCTAGTCTGCTCCAATGAAACGGTGAGAAAGAAACCCTTTTTGTCACCTTACGTATTCTGCCTCGAAATTGCCTTAAACTGTTAACTTTGTAAATATGTTAAATATCAAATTAAGTGTGTTGTACATCTTAAAGCTGTTTTTAATTCAATGCAATTAATAATTTTTAATTGAATACCTGAATGTGCTAAGGTTAGGTACACAGATATTATTTATAGATCAAAGCTGCTGAGATATACAGGGTGTTTCTCAAACGATGGGCAAAACTTTAAGAGGTGATAGTACACATCCAAACAAACAGCTTTCATCAACGAATGCATGGTTGGAATTAGTACGCAAAGTTGTTAGAGGGTGCCGAAGGTGTAGTTATAGGAGTCATAAACACACAAGATAATAAGTGGCAAAAGCAAGTTTAATTACACGTGATTATAATAAGTGTTCAAAACAGTGACCGACAGTGGCTATGTATGAGGTAAAACGGCGAAGAAAGAATTGGCAAACTTTCTGAAAAACGCCAGGCATATCGCGTTCTTCTCCTGCAGCGGTCGAAAGTCTGGCGACGAAATCTTCTGCATATTTAACGGAGGTCTCATACATAAAAGCCTTTAGCTGTCCCCACAAAAAGATATGATTATATGAAATACTAGCAAAATACCCGACCTTACTCGGTTTGGATTGGTTTACTCTTGATTGAAGAGATAATCAAAAGATATAATGACTTACGTTTTTTGTAGAATAAAAATTTATTTTAACATCTTTCGCTATCTTTATATTTTCTACAACTTACTTTGGACACAAATCCTACACATGCATATCCATTCATGTAATACATTTCACATACATCGCACAATTGCTGTATGACAAAGCTACAAAATGACGAAAAGTGATACTAAGGATACTACTATAAAAGACGATTTATAGGAAGATTTGGAATTCCCTTTCTTAAGTTCTTTTCATGTTCAACTCAATTAATTAAAATTACGATTTACGGCGAGTGCTCTCGCACTCATAGTCAACAAAACAATATTTTTTTACTTGTGGCACTCTTGCCTCCGGTATGCGACATTGTGAAATTTTGCAATCTTCTTCTGTCATTATTACAACGAATTTTTTAATGTTGGAAAAAGTTTCAGTTTGGATTAATAAACATTATTATTCTTTCAATAACGGCATTATTCTTTCAATAATGGCATAACTACACTTAAAATTTACTGAAAATTTATACTGACTTACCTAACATTTTTAAGTCTAATACTTTGTGGTGCTGTTGCGTGTGATGAGAAGGAAAACACATTTATTAAAATAATAAATACTAGCCGGGCTGCGCCGGCTAGCGCTCGGCGGTGTGCAATAGTGCTTTTTTTTTAATTTTTACACACCGTAATAAAACATGTTTTGATTTGTATACATTATTTATTTTTATGAAACAATTCTTCAAATCATTGCGTATTCAATCAAATATTTAAATAAAGTTGGTAGAAATACACATATACCGCTACAAAATTACCCATGTCTAGTGATATTTTGCAGGAAATAGACATATCATTAAAATATAACTCCTAAATAATATTTCTGCAATAGGTAATGTACCGGAATACATAATGCAAACCAAAATAAAATTCAAAACCTTGAAAAAATGCAAAATTAAAAAATAAAAAATAAATAAAAACTTGTACGTATCCATTCAAACGTGTTGAATTTCGACTTTCTGAATATATTGTGAAATAGAATAATGCGACAAAAGACTTTCAACGATATTGACAAATACAATAATAATTTATTAACAAAAAAAACACATATTTATAATACTTGGGAATACACAAATATGTCCGCAACATCTCGCAGTCAACTCAAATACCCAAACACGGATTTCTAAATCAAATTAAAAAAGTAAACATTAATTTCGACGTGGCCAGATACCGGGTAGCAAAATTACGTTTAAATTACTTTTACATCAAAGGAAGAAATAAAAAGTCAGTTCAAACATAAATATTACAATTTAATTCCTTATTTTGCATAGAAATTGGCCTCGGCTATTTGAAAACAGCAAGAATTCAAAATATCTGGGTTATTTTATTTACGTTGATTGTTGCCATTCGACGATACACAAATAACATCGATTTTGGGTCCACGTACGTTAGTGTTTTATATATACAGATTTAAAACAGGAAACAGCGAAGTAAAATAAAATAAAAGATGTATGGTTGATGTCGCAAAAAATTGTTCTAAAGATATTAATTTGTGATTCAATTTTATCTCTTGATCTCGCACAGTTGCCACAACTTACAACTAAAAGTGTACCAAATTTAGAAATGTGAAATTAATTCAGAGCGAAAGAACCAGAAAAAATATCACTGCTCGCGCGATCTTGTTCATTCTCGTTTCATTGAAAAATATCGTCTGTCCCAAATATTCGGAAATCGTTTTCAATGCGCAAAGAATAAAAATAAGACTCGAAATAAATAAAGTATCATAAATGAAATTCCATAAAAAAAAAAAAAAAAAAAAAAAGAACTTTTTGAAGAATAATTACTTTTTCAGCAGTACTGGTAAAGCAATCGAAGTAATCGTAATATTCAATAGACATTCCAATTTTTCCAAAACTACCAAATTATGGTTGATTTCAGTATACTTACTCAGGTGTTTTAGCATGAAACTCAACTAAATATAACAATAAAGAAATGTTTAATATTGCATTCACTAAACAAATAGATAATGTATAAAATAAAATACAATACAATCAAATATCTGGAATACAATTCATGTCATATCTACACAAACACAAAATCGAGCATAGAACAGAAAGACGGACAGACAGACTTTCGCAACCAATGCCACTCACTAAATCAAGATAAGTACTCACTGTATGCAAATTTTCATGAAAATATCTTAAACCGCGTGGACGTGTATAGGGCACAACATACAGACAGACAGACAGACAGACAGACAGACGGACAGACGGACAGACAGACAGACAGACACCAAACGAAATAAAGGCGGATTCGGCATCAGAAGGGTCCAAAACGGATAGAAAACTTGAAATGGGTCAAAAATATTGAATGTACAAACAAACACTCCATTCTTATTTATATAGATCTGGCGAGCGTGGTAGCTAAGCAACAGGACCACCTCGCTCAATCCACCGATTCAGAAAATTTTAATTAAGATATTTTTGCACTTCTTGTGCGTAATGGACTGGTGCTCCATCTTACTGGAACCACATTACATTCTGGATATGTGTGGGAATGTCCTTCAATATGTCTGACAGCACCTGTTACAGAAAAGTGATTTATTTTTTCTTGTCAAGGCGTTTTGGCATAAGATAAGGTTAGAGTAGGTGGTCTCTGATTATTCCTGCGCAAACATTGATAGAAAAGCGCCGCTGATCAGCATTTGAATAAGTGACATGTGGATTTATATCCGCCCAAACATGTTGATTGTGGGTGTTAAATGCACCTTCACGTGAAATGCACATTCATTCGTGAAAAGCGAAGTTGCCGCAAAATCTGGATTTACAACGCTTTTCTGCAGAAACCACCGAGCGAATTCCACATGACGAGGATAATCGTTTTGAGTCAGTTTCTGAACTCGTTGAACACGGTAAGAATGTAAACGTTCTGCCTTAAGTACTCGTGTCGTGGATTGTGATACCTGTAACTAACTGTCTAGCCACTGCTCGGGTACTTGGACTTGGCTGACCAGCCACCATACCCAGAATGGCTTCTGTGGTGAGGATGAGTTTAGATGAAAATAAGTTGGTCCTAAATGTATGTGGTGATAGTTAGGGGGTAAGAAAAAAGATGAGTTGAGTTAAAAAGATGTTCGTGAAATCTTATTCCTATATAGGTTATATGAATAAAATAAATTGGCCGTAATTGACAAAAAAAAATGTCTCGTGAAAGGCAAAGGGAATGTTGGACGAAAGTCTGACTTCAGAAAGAAGATTTTATGAAGAGGGAATCATAGGATGATGATTTTCGCCACCACGCAGTTGTCGCAGTGGGATATCCTGGACAGGCTGGAATCAACTGCGAAGGAAAGTCACAACGCAATACCGGAGAGTCAACATATTCTTTATTTCTCTACGAAGGGACCGCTTGTCACTGTGTTCGACTTCGATGCTGGAGTTATGGAATTGATAATTGCTTAAACTTCAGTGAGTATCCAAGGGTCCTCATCTGAGTGTCGGGTCGGTTTCAAGAACCAGAGAACGACTTTGAGGAGGAGAGAAGATCATAATTTTTGGGGTGAAAACACCGCCGCGAACCCAATCAGTAGTATCACTCTAAAAAAAAAAGGGGGAGGGGTGTTCCTTAGCAGAAAAACCAGTCTTTTCGTCCTCTTTCCAGGATCGCCAAAAACAAATGTCACCCCAATGCGAGGGGGAAATTAACGACAATAAATTATATATAGCACGCGTGAGAAAGACAACCGGGGTTATACTTTCATCCCAACAGAATATTCAAAAACCTCAGGGAGAAGAGAGCCAAATCACGTCAACATCTTCCGGTAATAAAGAAGTGGAGTGGTTGAAGGTTATGGTGAGGTGGATTTGACCTTGGAAGGTTACCAACTGTCAAATCAGTGTGGACAATGTAGAGATGATCGCAAGAGATAGGGATCGCTGTCCGCTAAACTAGATAACACTCAAACCAGAATTCCAAGAAGGAAAAAAGCCTGAGAAACCCAATATCTACTTACAAGATTTTCGTAGTTAGGAAGCCGGGAATGGGAACGAAAAAAAAAACTATGCAGGGAATTTTTTGAGCTCATTCTTTTTCCAAAAAATCCAGGGTGGAATGGAAAATAGTTATAACATGTGGGGAAATGTAAGCCTTCACCACAGCCTCTTCCACGACTGACGTTCTGTCCGTCTTTACACGACCTGCATCCGATCGTGAATAGAGAAAGGATCCCGTCTTGCACAACTGTTGGTGCAAGCGCTCAAATGTTTTACGGTCGGGCAATCGCATGTTGGGAAACCTCTTTTTGTACAATAGTTGAGCCTCTGAGCCAATTCCATTTGCAAGTCCGTAGATAAAATGCATATCAGCCTTTTCCTTATAACAGAAGGGCAACATCTTGCGATATGTTCCTACCGCGATTGACAATTGGGCACTCGGATTAGCGTTTTTTATGTGTCAATCGAGGGGAACATTTGCAATAAATCGCAACAAGAATGGAGCTTTAACATTTGCAAGGATCAAGTTTTGAAATGCGCGAGCACCTTTGCGCTTTGTTTCGGACCATGCATTATTTGATGAAAGTTGTTTGTTTGGATGTGTTATACCACCTCTTAAAGTTTTGCCCATCTTTTATGAATCAATCTGTAGAAATATTCTTTATTTTGATATTCTGATGCGTAGGAGTGTTTTAGGTGGAGTGAGACATACAGGGCGTAACTATCTAAAGAACTGTTGGAGCTTAACTGGAACAAAAAGGGCTATTGAGGATGGTCCGAGATCTATCTACAAGGGTAAGTTTCTACTACAACGCCTTGTCGTTTTCAGCCAAATTCAGTTTACACCGGAGCTTGCACCACACTCTCTAAACTTCCCCAACGTAAATATATTTGATACCACATCATATTTTATGTATGACAGCGCCCCGTACACGGTCTGTGCTTGGATAGAGTTTCTAACTCGTAACAATTGGATTGAGAGCCTCCAGTGACAAATTTACCTACCAAAAATTATTTTTGGGTAATAGAGCTGAAATTTCATTTTGAAATAATTCGTTTAGTTGGTTTTTAAGCCTTCTTATGACGTAAACACACTATTGCGTCAATCAGCACCAAACACAAGATAACGTCAATTAAAAACTGTCTCTAAAGGGGGTTTGAACGGGCGAGAATCATCGGCCTTCGTGAAGGAGGATTTTCTTATCGCGCAATAACAGCTCGTGTGCAGTTTTCACAGTGATGCGAGTTTGGAAACAGTGGAGCAACGAGCACCGGACAACTCGAAAAACTGGGAGTAGACGACGTAAGATGACGTCAGCGCGCGATGATAGACACCTGCTCCACATGGCGGTAAATGACCGTAAAGCCTCCAGGCAGTTGGCAGCACGGTGGTCTACTGCTACAGGTGTACTAATGTCGGCTTCGTCAATTCGTAGACTTCTGCTGAACCGTGGACGGCGTACAGGGATTCTTTTATATAAGATCCCCTTCACGTCAAACCATCAAGGGCTGGGTCTGTAATGGGATCATGAGCAGAGAGTCTGGCCGGCTGATTGGCAACAAGTTGCCTTTTCTAACGAATCCCGCTTTAATTGGTGGAACCATGATGACTGCATTCGTGTTAGACGCTATGCTGGTGAACGCTGCCTTCCAGAGTTCGTTATCGAACGTCATAGTGGCCGAACACCAGAAGTTATGGTCTGGAGTGCGATTTCGTATCATGGACGATATCAGTTGGTACGAATTGAGGGTAATCTGATTAGCAACAGGTATGTTCGTGAAGTGCTAGAGCCCGAAGTCGTAACCTTCCTTCAAGGCATTCCTGGAGCTATATTTGAATAGGATAATGCACGCCCACATGTTGCAGGGAATGTTCGAGACTTCATTTCAGCCCTACACATGCAACTTCTTCCTTGGCATGCTTTATCGCCGGATATGTTGCCTATTGCGCACATGTGTGATTTGTTTGGTCGGCGTCTCGCTCGTGATCCGCGTCTTACGGCTTCAAAAGACGAACTTTGGGTGCGCATACAAACAATATGGAATTGTCTTCCACAAGAAGACATTCAACATCTGTTTCACTCCATGCTACGTCGTATAGCAGCAATTATTGCAGAGCGTGGTGGCTACACCAAATACTGATTTCAGACACTTATTATTGTTTTTTTGCTTTGAAAATGTATTCATTATTCATTTATTTGAACTAAAACAAGCCGTTTGTGTATTAAAATTGCATTTAATTCTGATGACTCTTTCATGGCGTTGCATTTTTACAAGCAGAAGTGTATATATATATATATATATATATATATATATATATATATATATATATATATATATATATATATATATATATATATATATATATATATATATATATATATATATATATATATATATATATATATATATATATACGCATACTACGTGAAAGAATGGTCGCATGAAGACATATTCACAGTAAAACTAAGTGCAAGACCAACCACCGAAAATTCGTCAGCTTTACTGAAATTGAATCGACGGGAATATTCGTAGTCACTCGAAAACTTAACATCAACTTCAGCAGAAGTGTGACGAATATGAAATGGATTATATGGTTGGATACAACATAAATGCATGTTTGCGTCTGAAGTAAATTGTAGAAGCAATGGAGAAGTTAAATTGGTATTACATTTTTTTCCCCCGTACACTTAAATGATGCTAAGATTCTTTTATGAAAAAGAATTGATAATGACTTTTCAGTCAACATGTTATTAATTCAACCCGAGCAAACTCGGGTCTTTCTGCTAGTTTATTCATAAAATTGAGAGCACGCGCTAGAGAGTTTGCAATGTTTTCAGAAGAACCGGCAAATTCGGTCGTCGTTTCCATAGCAACAGTCGAATATGAAAATATTAAGAAGTACTATAACAACAAACAACACGGATTAGCTAAAACATTTAAAATTATGATAAGATTTCCTCGGAATTTAAACAATATGTTATGCTAAAATATATTCTTGTTCATGTGGAAATGAGATGTTTTGTTCTTGACATTTTTTAATACATTTTGTTTTTATTTACACTATATTTCCGTGTGTGAGCAGAGAATTTATGGTACATTTTCTACAGCTAACTGAGGTTGGCTTGTATGCGGATCCGCAAATCTTACAAAAAAAGTAAGCAATTTTCTCATGCGCAATGTATTCTCGTAAGCAATTTTCTCATGAGCATGCGATAAATATCGCAATGGGAAGGGAAGTGAACCTTCAAATAACTTCGTACAATCCAGCAGCGATCCAAATGGGGATGAATTGTGAAGCAATCCCCTCCCCCTCATTGTTGAAAAGTATACTTCGAGGAGCGAATTAAATATGATTACGCAGCAATCATCGGGGGTTGACGAGCGTTAGCGAGCAGGAGGAGGAGCCCCCTAGTTACTTAAAACATAAAAATGAGTCTCATATAAATAAAATTGTACAACTTAAATGGTTACCTTATTTTTAACACAACAAGGAATGAAATGTGTTGGTAAGTGCAACGCAATAACTTTAAACCCCAAATTACTCATATTAATTGAATTGATAATAGCGAGATAGAAAAATTAGAAGTATAGTATAAAAGGAAATATTTTTAAATGTTAGTTACAGTCATTTTTATCTTTTAGTTTTATATTAAGTATATTAATAGACCAAAATTAAAGTTCCATTTTTTTAGTACAAAGTAAAATTATTTTCCTGCTGATCTTAATTTTTAAAATTAGCAATGTTTGTAGATGCCAAATGTTACTTTGAACAAATTAATTAAATTCAATGAAATAAGTCTGCCCCATATGTGTGACAGAAAAACAAATTTAAAAAATGAGCATTTTGTTCTTGATACTCTATACTTATTAAATAATCATATCTGGCAAGAAATTTAAGTTATATCTATTTATAAAAATTAAAAGGTATCCAACTTTCTCGAACACCCCATACAGTTGACTTTGGGAGAAACACGGTTTAATGAGATCGAGTCTTACGACTTTCAGCGATTGTACTTGTGCCTTGTTGATGCTCGTAGCGAAACTTAAACGAACCGGGAAATGATGTTCTTTAAATTGGAATGTGATATAAGAAGGGATGATTGATATTCTACCAGTGAATACGTCTTCGCTTGTGCCATGTCCAGTGATGATGGTGGCTTCACTAATATTAGGCATGAGTTTCTTGACAGAGTCTCAGTCCATTGCAGAGTGAAGGAAGATTCAGATTTGTTTGAAGTATATTCGGTGCCCCATTCTTCAGCTCCAATATGTGCGAGAGTACTGCAGATGGCTACAATGTGTTTGACAACTCTGTTGTGTAGTTTCGATAGTTTTGTAAATTTGAACACTACCGGGAAATTCTTGCAAGAGTTGCTTTTTGATGACATTGACATCTTCGTTTCTTGGGGCAATAACTGCCTTTGGCACAGCTATGCGTGATCAGTAGACTGCTGTACCACATTTGGAAACACCACCTCTTTTAGCTCTTTTGTTTTCATACTCTCTATGGTCCGAAGCAACGGCACCATTTCCCACTCGAAGTAGGTTAGCTGCAAATTGCTGGGAGGAGGGATCACCGATGACATGAACTCACATGTTTGTTGACAGTCCAAGTCTGTGAATGCCATTCCAAATGTGAGATAATTTCAACAGACGTGCATTTAATCTGGCCAACCGAGGAATAACAGGAAGTGTCTGTCGAAAGTTGAAAGCCGACACCATAGTGACGCCACCCATTGTGCCATTGTTACGTTTGACGTTTTTCAACGTGACATCAAGAGCTTAAATGCAGCTTTATGGGTCCTAGTACATTAATCTCACACAATGAGCTTGGAATCCAATAGAACTTTGTCTTTCCCTAATTTCTTGAAATGCTAATCGTAGGACTGCACGCTTGACAAAATTAACTTTAATTTGAAAACTGAGTGAGCCCTCCTCCCCCCGTAAATCGAGTTGCAGCAATGCCCGACGAAGCAACAGCCAGGGCGATCTTGTTTCTCTGTCGCACTTTAGCCAGAAGATTGATGAAAAAGGTTTACTCTTAACATTAGGAGCATCCAAAAAATACACCTAAACATATAAACAAACAAAAACATAAAGCAAAATGTTTAAAAACTGTTTTAATCTGCTGACGAACTGCATGAAGAATGTTAGCTGTAATGAATATGACATTATCACTTTACGCTGTTGTGGATTGACCCAATTTAATATATTGGTCCAACGTCTGTGTAAAAATGTTAATGTTTACACTCACTGTCAAAAGTTATAAGCACGAAGAGAAAAATGGTAATTTCCAGAAGTCAATCTGAATATGAGAGGCTGTAATTTTCTGCAGAGGTAGATTCTGCAGAGGTCACCGTTTCCTGTTGAGAAATATGAATTTAAACTGGTACAGTGTATCACGACACTAGGCACGGGAGTGTGTGTTGGTGTTAGTTAGTCAGTTATTTAGTTGAGATATATTTAAAAAAAAGGCAGTTGTCTAAGAAGCCAGCATTGTGAAAGGTAAGAGCTTTGCAGTCATTAACAAGAAATGTTGTTTAAATACAAAACAAATAAACAAAATCGACATTAATAGAGTATATGACGACCCCTCATCATCATACAAAGTTTATTGCCTGTGACCATGCTTTCCATGTGGTGATCAACCACCCCAGAGTCAAGTAATCGCCATTCATCCAGTGGACCAGTTTGCAACTCTGTGAGAGTAGCTGGGGGTGGCAAACGAGCAGGCAGCACGGCCGAGGGAATCGCAAAGTTTTTCAATGGGACTAAGGTCGGGCGCATGGCACTACATATTTTATTTTTCATGACAACAAATTTGGTTTTTAGGCCATAAAAGGTCAAAAGGGGAGCAAATTGTCTAATGTAGATAATAAAAATGTTTTTTAATTGCCTCAGGGGCACTATAAATACCATATAATTTACTATTCGTCTGCGTGTAATAAGTTCTGCGATATAGTCGGCGTTCAAAAAAAAATTAGTATATGCATTGTAAGGGACCTGGCTCCTAATTTTACTAATTTTTGTCAGCCCCTGGTTAGGTGAGTACGCCGATGAAGCCATACGCGCAATCCCTTCCAATGTGTTCAAAAACTCTGTCGAGTAGTTTACAGCCTTATCTGTATCACACATAATGTAGATAGATTTGTAAATTAGAACACTACCGGGCAATTTTTTTAAGAGATCCTTTTTGATGGTATGGAGATTTTTATTTCTTGGGAAGAAATTGCCCGCGCGCGCGCGTTGCACAGCCATGCATGATCATTGCTTTGCTACAACTGCAATATATCGATCTTCCGCTGGGGTCGTAACCCTTGGGCGGTTGGCCACAGGTCTTCGGACAACCGTATAGCGAGGTTTGGGTGCATAGTTTTATTTAATTTGATAATTTATGCAACGTATAAACTTACAAAAGCATAAACTTTAACTTTGTATATCTTTTTTTAAATTTAGCAATTTTTGTGTACTTCAGTTTTCGTAAAGCAACTATTCCATCATTCATATGAACATCTCTCAAATGAGCATAGTGTTTCTCTCTCAAAGTCCTCTGATTCAGTCGTATGCACAACATCCTTTCCGATTCAATCTTGGAATACTGGTCGATAATAAATTCATGGAACAGGTACCTGCCTTTTAGGAAACCAAATAATACAAAAGTATAATAATAGATCAATTTTAAAATGTTCTACATTAAATTTCTAATTCGGATTAAATATTGCTATACTTTCCAAAAGACATCTAAACCAAAATGACAAAAAAAATCTTTACAAAACCGAAGTACACAGAACCAAACAAAAATTTGGCATATAGGAAAAAAACCAAATATTGCAAACAGGAAACAAACCAAAAATTGCATAAGGGATCTAAATTAAATATCGCTAAATTAAAAAAAAAAAGATATCCAAATAATCCAGACTAAAAGTTAATATACTTGTAAAATTATAATCCAAACTATCGTACTCTAAAAAAAAAACCATAACAAACAAAGTATTGAATAACCGTGATCCAGTTCCAAGAATGGAGGGAACACAGTTAATTAAAAGATACTTATATAAAATATTATGATAGTCCAAACACAAGTTAACACAAATTAAAATTTAGTATGTTTTTAAAAAAGCAATACATTTTTATAAAGGAAGCACAGTAAATACCAATTCCGTAAATTCAACAGTCATGACCGTTTGAAGACTGTTGCTATTCGGAGGAAAACAATAATAACTAAGCATCTCATTAAATTCATTTTATCGTTCTGGATTAAATTTTAAAATTCGAGCTGGACTACAAAATTGCAAAACATTCGGAATACCTGTATGCCAAATTTCATTATTGTAAATGCCATAGATTCGTGACATGCCGAACAGAGAACACACACTTTCTTTTATAAAGCTACAGACTAGCGACTGCATGGTCAGAAGGGCGTTGCCTGTGACAGTTATTTATGTGGGGTCATGTGTGCCAACTTACCCTCTCCAATTCCCTGTTATTGCTATGTATTCCCATTTGGTTTGCTTCGCAAACGAACTCTACAGGCAATTGCCTCGAAGCGGCTATAATTAACAACGTAAATCAAAACACGCTAGAATCGAAAAAAACAGGGTTCAAAAGAAAACGTTTGTGACGCATCATCAGCTGTTACATCAGCTTCCCATCAGCAAGGGTCCATGCGTCTATCAGTCGATATTTTTTTTTAAAAGGAGGTGCATCATTCAAATGGGAAATCTCTCGTTTAGAGATCCTTGTTGGAGTAGGGTCTCGGCAAAAAAATACACGGAAAATATAACAAGTAGAAAGTCGTTTCGGAACGGATTTAACCGAAACCTCTACTCCTCAAAAAAATTTAACTAGAGGTAACTGCGGGATCAAAACAAAGAATTGCTGAAGAAAGAAACGAATGTTGATAAAGAAACGACCATTTAGGAAGATTGGATCCGTCAGATGGTAGAAAGGGATGCTCCACGGGAGTTGATTCGGTTCCCCTCATCAACCTCCCTTTCCCTCTATTTCTTGATCCAGCAGTCACCCCGAACAATCCAGGCAGCCACAGCAAGTTTCGTCTTTTGACGATGATGAAAAGTATGAGTCTGAGGAAAATCACGCCAACACCTGTTTTTATGCGTTGAATGGAAACTGCGATTTTGTTGCCAATTATGTTGCCAAAACTCCATTTTTGATGGTTTATCTCCATTTGAAATTCACTCAAAAACCGCCAAGTCGCAACCCCACTTTGCGTCCTCCCTGGGTCTGAATGAATGAAATTGAATAAAGTAGATTATAAAATCAATCCTTCATCATATCGACTAGAAACAAGTATCGACAAAAATGCAAGTATGAAAATGACCACAAGGTCTTAAAGCATATTTTGACAGATGTTCAGAAGCCGTACAATCAAAATTGATGAAGTTAATTACCCTTTTGATAATTGGATCTATGAATGAAAGTTGGCAAGGGGTTGACCCCTAAATTCGCCCACTTTTTCTCGGAATTGGCCGTCTCTTTGACTGTTGTGGGTAGAAGGAATGCAAGGGAATTCCAGCTTGTAGCGTTGTACTTTTCCGTTGGGAAAACGAGTGTGTTTCAGAAAGCGTTCGTTTCGGTGAGTTTAGGGGGTGAATCCATGAAAATTGGTGTTGTCTGTGTAATTTTTAGGTTCGGTGTAGGTGCGGTGATGATTATGAATGTAACGTTTTCAATTAACGTTATATCCTCCCCAAAGACACGGAAAGAAAACAATTTAGGAGGGTGATGATGATGAACGCATGAACCCAACTAAGATAGTGAGGTGAGTAACATGAATGAATACAGGGGGTTACAAAAAGATGCGACATGTGCATCATTGTTCAGTTCCATGTGCTGAGTGAAAGGATTGACAAAAATAATAGCATATATTACTGGTAACAATAAGATAAACACAATAAAGCACAACATACTTGGCATAAGTGGCAAGCTGTGGGCAAGACAACGTGAGTGGAAAAAATTTGTTGTAATAATGTAGCCTGTATGTGTTACAACAATCCAGTGAAGCAAATACATTGCTAGAATTTATGCGTGAAATTGACACTGCGACAAGCCTGCTTAAAAGAAAAAAAATTTAAAGGATATGGTGAAAAAAATTTTAGATGAGGGAAACTACATTACCAACAATGAAAGCGATGTGTGGTTCCACGAGGGAAATCTGGCTTGGTGACTCTGCACGGAACTTTGTACGACCAGCGTACAGTGCATAACGCAGTAATTGCCTGTAATGTATGGTGAGTGATGATAAAAATTTTAGATTAGATTTGGATTTTTATCTAAATGATTCGCGAAGAATTTGTAGAAAGAAAAGTTGAATCTAAATGGGCCCACTAACAAGCACGACTAGTCGCATAGTGTAGTGTTTACATAAAATGCAAAAAAATTGGGAATATTTCGTAATTAGTCTGCACATGTGCATGTTATTAAAACACAGTTCTGTGATTCACTATTAGTTAAAAATTTTAGATAAAAACCATGAGGTAGTGAACCTTGAAAATATAATTAAAGCATGCACATACACAATCCATGGTGTTAGTAACTCCAAATTTGCATTAAAGGTGGTAGATAAAAACAGCTTTGGTATATAAATATGAATTAACACATTGGCAACAACATTATCCACAGAACGCAATTCATACATAATGATTTTGGCATTAAAAATACGCGTATATCTGTTGAATCTACTGGCATTTTAGTTCAGTGTTCAGGTAAGCACATTAAAGAACTAACTTTTTGCACATGAAAACTTTGTTTTCATAAGCCACTGGCATTTTTCTTCAGTACTTAGTTAACAAGATAAGATGCTTTTGGCATATCAACTTACGAGTTGCTGGCATTTTCCTCAGCACTCATGTGACAACTTAAAAAGTTATTGTTTACACAGAAACAATAAGTAATGTCCTATAAAGTTTCGTTGCCAAACATAAAACAACAATATGCTTAATTCTAACCAATACATATGTAATATTCATAAAAACAAATACTAGTGCCACTTGAAATTTTGTTGTACTTTTGATTGACAGTAATTTACATAAATGTAAACTCTTCACAGTCAAACAATTACTGCCTGTAGCCAAGAATTACTAATGTCAATTGACACATAATGTTGTAAGAAACGTATATAAAGATACATTTGCCATTAATAAAACACAAAAATTGATATAATAAAGGAAGAAAAAAATTTATGCTAATAGCATAATATGTATGTATGTAATACAACAATCCAAAAATAATGTCCATTATGAATAATCTTTAAAATTGTTGGTACTAAGCAGGAGTTAAATATGTGAAACATATAGTTGTACCAGGAACGTATATAAGAACGTTTGATGGTGACATTACGAAGAAAAAACTAAAATGTCATAACAGTCACATGCCCATAATTGTACGTAATATCAGTAATGACCTAAAACGAGGATGTAAGTACCTCGGACATTAAAATTAACCTGAAAGGTTAAAATATAATACTTTTTTTTAAAACAGTATTTGGTAAAATGGATTACGCAGATAATTTGGTACAAAAATATGCCAAATGATTTTGTGTCAATTTTAAAAAGTAAAAGTTAGTTTTTGGTGTTATTTTCACTTCTGCTTTACACATTTTTGCAAAAGTAGCAAGAACACGATGGGTGTGATTGATTGTTGCAAACATTTTGTTTGAACACACGACATATACACAAACTTAAAGTACCAAAAGTTACAATTCAATGTAATAACTGTTGAAAAATGACAACATTATTTGTGTGAATAAAACAGGGTACTGACATGTAAATAATGTCCAACATTTGAGTTATAAGGGCGGGTAGTGTGCAAAAATTATATGGTGTTTAACGGTTTTAGAAATTGTAATCTTGAAAGTAAAGCCACTTGATGTAGCGTATGATAGCGTTCACGAATATAATTGCTTATCATTGATTGATAAGTATGATATTATGACATGATAATGTAATGACGGTAAAAATTGCACAAATTGATTGCACAGCCCTTGTACAACATTTACAACAAAACGTAGCGCACGAAAAAAAAAGATTGTGAAAATAATATACAAATGTTATGGTATGCAATCATCGAGATAGCTGCTGGATTTAAAAAAACGAGGGGTAAAAGTAGACTCATATCTCGATGATTGCAGCCATAACATTATCCAGTTCACAACTTCTGGAACGTGCGTGGTCTCAGGTTATATGGTGCAGATGCATGCCAATTTCTTGACGATGATTGATCGTGATTGATCTCAATATTTTCCGTAGTATGACTCAAGTGTGTTAGGCGTGGAGGAGCAAGAACTAATCTGTCCATGTGGATTTTAAAAGGTTTTACGTTGGATTTTGTAATTCTTTGAATTGAAATAATGACGGGTGAATTTATTTTTGTAATAGTGTAGGGACCTTCATATTTTGGTCTATATTTATCTTTGGATTTTAAGTAAACATTATCATTTATTTGAAAGTTTCTGGTTTTGGAATGTGGAGCTTATCGTTGATAATTTGTTTGTTGGCTTTTCTGATTGTTATAGAATACTTTTCTATACTTCTTGTAGGGCATCCAGAATTTGTACTAGGGAATAAGATTGTGACGAATTTTGAAGATTAACACTTTGATCATATATATCGGTAATTAAGGAGAGATGTCTACCAAAGTGTACTAGATTGGGGGAATATCCAGTTGATTGATGGAATGCGCCATTATACAGGGTGGTCCCGAATTCATGGTACAAACTTTAATGGTAGGTACAGGACATTGTAACAATGATTTATTGTATAGGAATGTATAGTCGCAAGTGACGCGGTGAGGCGAAAACAGGGGAAATAACGGCCGAAAGGAAAAACAAAGATTTTATTGAAAGCGTTGTTGACAAGTGTCATGTTTACAGTAATTGTTCAAAATTGCGTCCACCAGTATCGATACATGCTTGACAGCGTCGGTGGAGCGATTGGCGTACACGTTCAAAGATGCCTGGTATTTCACGCACACCTGCAGCAGCTACAGATAAGCGAGCGACGAGATCCTCATCTGAGTCAACTGGAGTCTCATAAACAAGATGCTTTAGATGTCCCCATAAAAAGTAATCGAGGCTCGATAAATCGGGAGATCGGGGTGGCCAAGGGACTGGTCCACCACGCCCAATCCATCGAGTACCAAACGTGGCATTCAGGTAATTCCGTACATCAATGCTGAAGTGTGCTGGCGCCCCATCGTGCTGAAACCACATGCGGTTACGAATGGCGATCGGAACATCATGCAGCAGTTGTGGTAACACTTCTTTCAGAAAAATAAGATAGCTTCCGCCAGTGAGCCGCGTGGGTAGTAAGTATGGGCCAATCAAAAAGTCGTTCACAATACCAGCCCACACATTAATACTGAAACGTTGTTGAAACGCATGTCGACGCGTTGCATGTGGATTATCGGTTGCCCACACATGGGAATTGTGCGCATTAAAGACACCCTCGCGTGAAAATGTCGCTTCATCTGTAAATAGCACATAATCTACGAAATCCGGCTGCAACGCACATTGCTGCATCACCCACAGGCAGAAGTTCACGCGGCGAGGATAATCTGCCGGATTCAATGCTTGTACTTTCTGAAAATGGAAGGGGTGTAAGCGATTTTCGTTTAACACTCTGCATACAGTCTGATGACTCACACCTACGTCACGCGCAACAGTTCTTGTGCTTGACTCGGGTCTATCAGCCACAATGTTCAAGATGCTTTCTTCCAGCCTTGGAGTGCGTACAGCTCTTACTCGACCAGCGCCATGTCTGTTGACGTCGAACGCACCTGTTTCACAAAGTTGACGATGTAACCGTTGAAAAATTCTATGATCCGGCATTCGTCGATCAGGATACTCCGCGCGATACATTCGTAACGCAGCTCTGCCGTTACCATTTGCACGGCCGTACATGTAATGCATGTCTGCTTTTTCTGCATACGTAAAGTCACCCATCGTCTACGGCAGCACAATTGTGAATGGCGCTTTTCCCTACTGCGATGCATCATGTTCAACAGCGGCTAGACATCTACTGCCCTCTACCGGCAATGATACCAACCGATCACTCCATTTCTCTTTCCTTTTATTTCCCCTGTTTACGCCTCACCGCGTCACTTGCGACCATACATTCCTATACAATAAATCATTGTTACAATGTCCTGTACCTACCATTAAAGTTTGTACCATGAATTCGGGACCACCCTGTAGAGATTTTGGTGTATTCTGACTGCATTGTAGAATTTATGTCCTTGGCTTTGAAGGGCCGAAATTGTGGATTTGATTGACGTGTTAATTCTTTCACTAATGGCATTGGCTTGTGGTCTACTGGATGTGGTGTGACATAAATTTATGCCTAGAGTTGAATTAAAGGTTTCGAAAATGTCAGAAGTGAATTGGGTACCCAGATCCGTGAGGATAATGGCAGGTCTTCCATGGGTAGAAATATATGAGAAAAGGGAATTTATGACAGCATTTGATGTTATATTCATCAATGGGTACAGTTCAAGATGTCTGGAAAAATGGTTAATTATAGTTAAGATGTGGTGACCGCTGGGAAATGGACCTACTAAATCCATTGAAATAACATCACCTGGATGTTTGGGTTTCATGGTGGGCTGAAAAGGTGCAGGGGGAATTGTATGTGGCTTCGATGTGATGCAGACTGTGCAGGACGCAACAAAATTTTGTGTGTCAACATACATTCCTGACCAATAGTATCTAAGAGTAATGTACTCATATGTTTTTGAGATTCCAAAATGGGGAAGATGTGCTATTCTTAAAACTTTTTGTTTTAGGGATTTTGGGACGACAAATGTTGGTTGTTCTAAAAATTGGTTATCCCTAGTTTTGTCATTTTTGATGTACATCAAGAGTTTTGTGTCAGGGTTAATGAAGTATTTGACATGGTTTTGTGAAATTTTCCGGTTCATGATCTGATTGTAAATAAAGGATGTGTCCTTATCTGTGAGTTGTTCTCGAAGTAGGGTAGCATTAGAAATTTCAAGGAGTGGATCAACAGTTGTTTTTGGAACCGTAGCAATTAGGTTGCACATTTGGGTTTATACGTTGTGTGTATTTTTTACACTGATTGGGTTGGTTTGTACAGTGGGCAGGGGTTCATTTGAGTGTATAATATTTGGGTTGTTGAGTAAATCATCTTGTTGTGGGGGTTCTTCAAGTCTAGAAAAAAAGTCTGGTAGGAGATTGGTTTTGCCTGGTACATGTTTGAATGTAAATGAATATTCACCGAGTAATAATAACCAACGTGTAGTGATGTCTGCAGGGGAACTGGTTCTTTTATAATGCTGAAGGGGTTTGCTGTCTGACAAAATGACAAAGGATCTGGCATATAAATAGTATTTGAATGATTCGACAGCTTTTACAATGGCCATGAGTTTAAGTTTAATTGCAGGATATTTTGATTCAGAATCTGATAATGACTTGGAGTAGTATGAAATGGGGGATAATTTTCCATCAAATTCTTGCAAGAGCACAGCAGATATGGCATGTTTTGAAGCATCAGTATTTAAGAAAAAAGTTTTCTCCCAATCTGGCTGTTTAACAAATGGTTGTTTGAAAAAGATTGATTGTAGTGATTGGAATGTGTTATTACATTCCTCTGACCAGTAAAAGTGTGATGAAGGGCAAGTGATTTTGATTAGAGGGTGTACAAGTTTAGCATAATTTGGGATGAGATGCCTATAGAATCCGCATAAACTAACAAATCGCTTCACATGTTTTTTGTTCTTTGGAGTGGGAAAAGATTTGATTTTAACAACGTTTGAGTTGATTGGGGTGATGACATGATCTGAAATATTGAATTCTAGGTAGTTGATTGTCCGTTGGTGGAAAGAGCATTTTGTTGCAAACAAGGTTAAGTTGTGTGACTTTAGAATTGACAATAATTTGTCTAACTTCTCACAAGATTCATTGAATGAGTTTGAACAGATGATTATGTCATCTTGATAAGCAAAAACACCAGGAATAATTTCAAGTATAGAATCCATTAAAGCTTGAAATATAGATGGATCTATGAATGAAAGTTGGCAAGGGGTTGAACCCTAAATTTGCCCACTTTTTCTCGGAAATGGCCGTCTCTTTGACTGTAGTGGGTAGAAGGAATGCAAGGGAATTCCAGCTTCTAGCGTTGTACTTTTCCGTTGGGAAAACGAGTGAGTTTCAGAAAGCGTTCGTTTTGGTGAGTTTAAGGGGGAAT
The DNA here is from genome assembly GCA_947359465.1 of Metellina segmentata. Lineage (NCBI taxonomy): Eukaryota > Metazoa > Arthropoda > Arachnida > Araneae > Tetragnathidae > Metellina > Metellina segmentata. Next base: position 31,416,637 of record OX375879.1, read on the forward strand.
CCATGAAAATTGGTGTTGTCTGTGTAATTTTTAGGTTCGGTGTAGGTGCGGTGATGATTATGAATGTAACGTTTTCAATTAACGTTACAGCACTATTCTATGTTTTGATGGTAAAATTATGGGTAGTCAGATGATTCGTCATTGTCGAATGCATCCCATTCTTAGAACACTAGTCACCCGAGCTCAAAGAATGAGAATGTAATTACAAAAGTTACAGTTATTTTGTGTTCTTCCTATCGAACATTAAATGTTCCAAATCGTAGATTTGTACTGTAAAAGTGAACCTGGAGATATAACCTTTAGCAATATGTTGCACTCAGTTTCGTTTCATTGCAATTTTCCTTATACTATTCTATGCATGTTGATATTTAAAAATAAAAAATTTTTTTTTTAAATCTACAACCACATTTAAATACACCTGTAATAATTAACACAATCTATCCACCTTTATCCACCACCTTTATCCACCAACCTGCATATGATTGGCGGTCGTGGTTCAAGTCCTGTAACTTCCCGGAGTGCATTTTTATTTTCTTGTTGAGTGAGGTTTCGCAATGGTCCTTGTTGTGCCAGGATGAGCCAGTAAACATCAAGTAAATATACATATACACACGTAAAGTTTTGTTTGGTAGATATTTTAATCAACGTCGCACTGTAGCAACCCAACGGTGTACTGGCGACGGTGCGGGGTCAATCCCAAAGGAAAAGAATCGAGGACCACGTCATTTTAAAGCATTTTCAGTTCACGAGGCAACCCACTCTTTAAACTTTCCCACCACTTTTTACACGAGGAAATTTGAAGCCACGACGTATTTAACGTACACTTGCCTCCTTTATACACAACGGTTTTTTGTCGGATTGGAACTCGTAATCCTCCTGCTGCTAATCCGATGCTTTTCCAACAGTTCTACCGAAGCCCCAAGTAATGCTTAACTGACTCAGAAGAGAGAAATACACCCAGAGAGGAATCAAACCTGAACTACCTGTTGCTCGAGGGTTGTTAAAACAGTGGTCAAATCATATGAGCTTCCGCGGCAACCTCTTCTCTCGTGTCAGCAGATTGTTCCTTGTGTGTGTATATTATCAGACGATGACTGTGTTGCATTTTTCGAAGCATGGTCCTTGCTAAATAAAACTCAACCAACTCCTAGTAACATCTCGTGAAGAACAACACCTCGTCGTTTTCAGCCAAGGTGTGTTCACACCGCAGAAGGCACCCCACTCTCTAAACTTCTCTTGCACACCAACGTAAAGATATTTGATACTACAACAGATTTTACATACGACAGCGCCCCGTACTAAACAATATGTGCTTGAATCGAGTTTCAAACTCTCATCTCTTGGATTCATAACCTCCGGTTACGAGTTTAGTAATTAAAATTTTTTTGGGGTCATGAAGCTGAAACTTTATTTAGTAGACATTCCTTTGTTCATGTGAACTATTTTAACGTGTTTACAAGTCTTAATAGCTGTCGCTTCAGTGAGAAAGTTGCACCCTTGAGATAAATGTTCACTTCTGTGTTTTATTAATAAATTGATCGTCAAAATGTTCGAAAATGATAATTAAAACCCATAAAAAGGACTTAATTAATTAAAATGTTGAGTTTTTAATTACCGAAAAGTGCGGCAAAAGCATGTGACTTCAAAACGCTATGTGATTGGTTTGACATCATTGTGCTCCATGATGTAATGCTTACGTTTGTCTAGCGCGTTGAAATTTCATATTGCTTGCTCTTTTAATTTGAAAACAATCATTTTAAAATTCTTTTTCTTGCTATTTTGTATTGCTGTTTGTTTTTGTTGTTTATTCCACTTGTTTTATTATTATATATTAACTATCTCTTAATTTTACCTTGCATTAATCGTAGACATTTCGAAATCTTATTCAGTTTAATACAAATCCTTTTCAGATCAAAAAGAAAGAAATACCTCTTGCTATTTCAACGTGGCTATCAAAGTAAACAAACCGTCATAGGACACTGCGACGTCACAAGAAGCGGCGTAGGAAATCTAGCGTTTTTGAGATGAAGTAAATAGTGCGAACTTTAAAATTTTTTATTTTCCCTTTTCGGGTTAGAAAAGTAAAAATAAAAGAAACTTTCCATCATATTTTTTCATTTTCTATATTATAAAAATGTAAATAAAAACATGTAAGTTCCTCAACAAGCATTCATTAAATTTCATTTTGAAATAATTCGTGTAATTGGTAGTTATGCCGTCTTATGGCGTAAGGAGACTATTTTGTCAGCCTACGCGAAGCACAAGATAACGTCAAGTAAAAATGATTTATTAAAAAAAAGGAATTTTCCATGATGCAAAAGCCTTAAGCCGCGTTTACACAAGAGTTGCAAATATTTTTATCCCCCTTTTTGTTTCGAGGATGTTTTACGTTTGCATGTGCTGATTTTTTTTTGACCCGTTTTTCGACCCTCTCCGGTGTAAACGTTTTGTTGACTTTATTGGGAACACCAAGGGGTGAGCACTAGGGATGCGATATCGATGTCGATATTTTCGAAACATCGATGTTTTGTAAAAAACATCTATAATTTATTTAATATCGATTTATTGGAGCCGATGTTTTTTTAATATCGATTTATTGGAGCCGATGTTTTTTTAACATCGATTTACTGGAGCCGATGTTTTTTTGCATCGATGTACATACGTGTCGATGTCTTTACGTTGTCGATGTTTTATTTTTAAATTAAAAATGTACCATCATAAAAATTTAAAAAAAAAATAACCATGTTGCATAATTTCAGTAATTAGTAAATTCAACATACTTTGAGACCAAAGTGTTTAAGGGTAAACACTGTGAATAGTAGTAATTATGCATCGATGTCGTTGTTTTCAAAATATCGTTGTTTTATAAAAATATTGATGTTTTTACCATCGATTTATTGGAGCTGATGTTTGTTTAACATCGATGATTTAATAGTGACGATGCTTTTATTTTGTCGATGTTTTATTTTTGAATAAAAAAAGCACTATAGTAAAAATTAAGAAAAATAACCGTGCAACTAAGTATTTGTCAGTGATGGCGACATCTGTCCTATCAGAAAGAGCTTTTTCACTGACTGGTGAAAAAACAAGACTGCTTAGTTGGAGAAAGTTAACAAACTTATTCTTTTACAAACTGTAAATAAAAAACATTGGGACCTATAATAATTATAGGCCCTAATATATTTTTTTACAGCATATAAAAAATAAGCTTGTAGTATTTCCCCTTCGCAATATGTTAATAAATAATTAATAATAACTAACAAAAATTATTGTTATGTACCTACCTAATTATACTTATAGTTAGTAGTATCTATGTCAAATTATTGTAAATATAACCTTCTTTTATACTATTGAATTTTAAAAACAAATTTTTGTTAATTGTTCTTATTAATTTTTTTGACTATTTGTTTTGACAGTTAAAAAAACGTCTTACTTATCAATTAATAAACACGAAAAATGACAAATTAAATCTCTCCCCCCACGGCGAACATTAATGTTTGAGAATGCTAAACCAGTTTTAAGAAATGGGGGGGAGGAGATTAAATACACTGATGTTCAAAAACATCGATGGTTTTTGGCCGATGTATTAACAACATGGATGTTTCAAAACATCGACGTTTTTGTGGTCGATTTCGCATCCCTAATAGGGATTGGTACTCAATAATTCTCTCGTGGCCTTCGAGGTCCTTACGTTGGCGTGGTGTGGAACTTTGGAGAGTGAGGTACCAGCTCAGATGTTGACCTTGTCATCTGATCATGGTTCAAAACACTGATGTTGAATAACAACGCTGTATTTAGGGCGATGTATTATCAATATCGATGCTTTAATTTTGAACATCTATGTTTAAAAACATCAATGTTTTGCGCTTGCTATTCCATCCCTAGTGATTACTCTTCTGATTCCTTTGTAGACAAGAGTAATCGCCATTCATTACGCCATTTTAATCTAATAGGTCACTTCATAAACAGTTTGGCGTTGGAAATGGTCAAGGCATGAGATCAGGTCAAAATGTCACAATAAGTGAAAAAAGACGGCGTATGTGACCACGGGGTGCAGAATGGCAGAGGGAAGAGGTAACTGTCCAGCAATATCGAAAAGGAGAAATGTTCCCCAAAGGTTGCAATCCTTTGATCTTTACCGACTCCTGGTTGAAAACAAAATTGGAGTTGCAAACTCGCCAAATAGCCACCCCGACACGACATCTTGACGATACAATGAGTGCGGTTTCTCGGAATAGCTTCGATGTCTGGATGGCGAGAAGTTTGCAACTGCGGGGTCAACGCGGTTTACCATTCATACTACATCAAATAATATGCAAACAATAAAAGTTTTACTGATTCAGAAGAGAGAAATACACCCAAGATGGAATGCACCTGAGAGGAATCGAACTTTCGCCACCTCCAACTCGAAGGCTGATAATACAGTGGACATTCCACTGTCCCACAACGGTCCCTGGAAACTTAGGGAACTGAATCAGAAATTGTAATTGGTGCTTTAACAGTTAATTCGGGTGATTTTTTAAAATTAACGTCTTACTATGCAAAACAACGGGCTATTGACGACGGTCCGGGATCAATCCCCTGAGAAAGATCCGAGAATAACACCGGGTAATTTTGAACCATGGTAAGATGACGAGCCAACGAGTTGGCACCCCACTCTCCAAACGTCCACGCAAACCCAATGTGAGTACTTTCGGCAACGACCAGGACTGTAGTGGAGGGACGCCGTATACACACTGTTATTTCCAGCAAATTCCGTATACCCTCTGCTTTTTCTTAAAAACTACGTACACGCTTTGCTTTTCCTAGAAAGCAACGCGTGAAACATGACATGAAACGCAGATCGCAGTAGAAACAAAAGAAAGTTTCTATTTCAAGATATCACCTTGGTAAATAATTCAAAAATCGTACCTATTAATCAAAAGCAATTCATTCAAAGTATTGTCGAATGAATGAGAAAAACCCAGACTTTGTTCTGATGATAATGAAGAAAATTGTCAACTTTGAAGGATGTATACAAGTTTTAACAAGAAAATATAAATACAGGAGATATTTGTCATAGAGAAAAGGAGTTAAAAAGGATCTGTCGACGTTTTGGTATAGATGAAATGTGCACTATTCAGGTTTTAAGGGACGAATGAAAACGCCCAAGTTGTTCCAGAAAAAATAAAGCCTCTTTTAAGCACAATTGAAACATTACCACGTTACACGGCCGATGAGAGAGTGGGTTAGCATAATGAATAACTTAGTGTAACCGATTTGAGATCATCTTTATTGATTTCAACTGTTTATTAATGCAAATGAACCACCTATAAAACACTTTCAACCGGAAAAAATTTGTAAATTTTTGCTTGGCCAACCATTGCACTTCAGTATACAATAGATCATGAGTATGCGCTATAAAAAGAGACACAAGGACAAACAGTTTGGAAAATATTTTAGTAAAAATGATTAAGGTAGGCCTTAAAATTTGTTTTTAAAAAATTACATCCTTCTTTATAAGTGTTTAAATATTTTTTTCCTTAAATTTCCAGTAATTATTTATATAGTTAAATATTAATGTAGTGATATTTTTCAAATTTGAATATCACTCGATGCTAGTCTGCATATTTTGCATCCCATAAACCTTGAGTAATCCGGAAAGTTCTGCGCGTTTTTGTAAGATAAATAACGACGAGGCAGTAAAAAATCATAAGAAAGTTTTATTGAATCCCATAAGCCCCATTTTGTTACTTGACTTTTTGCCTTCTTTCTGACTGCTGGAAAATTCCTTTTTTAATAAATCATTAGGCTTATTTATAAAGAAGTTATCGAGGTGCTGTTTGACAGTCTCTGCTGTGTTAAAGTATGGGGTACCCATACACCGTAACGGCTTGCATATACAATCTTCTTCAGATGATCATGAACTGTACTTTTTGGAATATTTAGACTGCGTGATAGTTCCTGAAATGGGTAGCGTGTATTTTCAGCGATAGTATCTTTTAATAGGTCCTCGTTTACAGAGGATCGTCGTCCAGAGCGGGCAACATCTTCGAGGCTGAAATTTCTACGATTAAATTTAACAAATAAACTTCTAACTGTGGCCTCAGAAACAACACCAAATACAGTTCGGAGCAGTCTGACTAGCATTTCTCCTTCCTTAAAATAAAAGAGCAGAATGTTACGAAAATGAACTTTCTGGTTCTCCATTTTTAGCACTGCTGTGAAACAAAAATTATTTCACTACACATGCTATAATTATGCAGTGTAAGCAGAAAAGACCTTAATAATAACAAAGCTAGCTTCGATTTTAAAACTCGAACTTAACGTATGACCCAATACAATAAACTCCCAATAACACGAACCTTGTGAACAAAAATGTGTGCTTAGGTCGAACTTTCTTCAAAGTTCCACAATTCTCCCCCTTTCCTGAAATATAAAATTAATATGGGCTTTTTTCTCCCGATAATTTGTATTTGGATTAATTCGAACATATTTCCCGGTCCTTTGAGTATTATACCCCATGCGCATCCGTAGGAAGTTGTAAGAGAGCGCTTAACACCCTGGTGTGTGGATTTCGTATATATAAATATATAGAGGCTGTTTGCACATTTTTTAGACGATTTTGGTTAGCTGTAATAAAAAATCGTTTGCTGCAAAATAAATAATTGCAGATGTACTATTTTTTTAAAAGTCAAAATTCTCGTCTGCAGCTTGAGAGGTTTGTTTTTATTCAAAACGGCGTTCTTAACGAAGCATTGGTTCGAAGGCTATATTTATGCTCTTTCCGAAGAGAAATATTCATATTCCGTTATCCAAAAACGATGTGAGAGTCAAGGTATTGTGATATCTAAAGCGTCGATAGGTAATATCGTCAACAAGAAATGGAAAAAACGTCAAATTGGAGCCTCACGTGGGACAAAAATTTCAAACAAGCATCCAAGGAAGAAACGGACATCATCGACTATTATAAAGGTACGTTGTTTAATGTTAAAAGAAAATCCCCCTAGTCAAAGGACAGTTGCAAAATCATTAAAATGCTCGGTGTCCACTGTAAACAAAATGATAAACATTGATTTAAATCTTAAGAAAGCGAAAAAACGCAATAAGCATCGTCTTTCTCCAAAGCATATCGCTGAACGCAGGACACGCTGCCGAATTCTATATGAGAAACACTTATCCAAAGAAAAATGAATAAAAATTGTCACAATAGATGAATCATGGGTGTATTTAAATGATTGCAGCAAAAAGCCATTTATGATCATAAAAAGGGGAGAAAAAAATGAAGTACATGGCTCACATAAACGAAAGAAAGTTTTTCTAAGGGATTCATGATTGTTGCTGGTTTTTCAGATAATGGCAAGTTAAAAATAAAGCGAGTGGAAAAAAAATGTCAAGATTAACACCAAATACAATATGGAACATATTCTATTTTTTCCGAATGAAATACCATCGTTTTACCCACAGTGCCATCAATCTGTGGAACTCCATCAAGACAAAGCTAGCAGTCACAAATCAAAATCCACTGTAAATTTCCTAAATGAAATGGAACAAAAAACCGGTATCAAGGCCATACCCTTCACTGATATCCCTACTAAATCTACCGATGTATCACCTCTGGATTTTTGTGCTTTCGGACTTTTAAAATCAGTATTATCCAAACGTCGTACCACAACCCTCATAGGACTCTGGAAAGCTGTTCAAAAGGAATGGGATAGGATATCTCTTCTGACACTTCAAAAGGCATTATTATTCTGGAAATTACGGTGTCGAAAGATAGTTCAGAATAAGGGCTATCAAATAGAACATTTAAAACACAATAATTTTATGTAATTTAGTTTTGTGAATACAATATATATTGTATAAAAGATGCGTGACCAGCCTCTGTGCATGTATTTGCGTGTGTGTACATTCCCCCCCCCCCACTTTTGGAATATTTAAGTAGAAAGTACATGTTTAGACTCCCCCTGGAAGAAATTGTGCAGGTATACCCTCTGTTTTTTTTACGCCTACAGCACTGGCTAAGACATATTTAAGGTGCACCGGCCGCCTCTGCACCCTACGTTTGCAAATATCGATTCACTGACCCGGATTCAAACTAGTAACTTACTGATCTAGAGACTAACATTTTAACCACCAGACCGGTGGGGTCGGCTGGCTGTTGATGGACGAGGTATCTTATCAACCCCGCTCGGATGGTTAGAGAAACAGATTATACAATTTTTTATGCGTGAGAATATGTGAAAACTCAAATCCAAGTTTCAAAAGCTTTATTGAGTAGATAGAATCTTGGAAATATCACGGATAGAAATATCTGAGAACAAGTGTAGTTAAAAAGCAATATATTTCCCATGTGTTAATTGAAATGTTCGTATAATTATTTCAACAGTGCAACTTCCTTTTAAAAATTCGCTGTTAAACAATAAGACAGGAACATCATATATCCATTGTATATATAAAAATATACTGTTACGATTTTTGTGCATTGTTTGATGGCATTGTTTTTATTTCAACACACCACATAAAATTAAAAAAATCATAACTTGTATTTTTTCTTTGGAAGAGCGAATTCAAATTTCTTCCTGTGAATTTATACGTTTTGCGGATTTTGATAATTTAATAAACAAAAAGCGACAAAAGACGTTCTTAATTTGATAATGGCGAAGAAAGGCAACTTCTTGAAACCTTTAAAGACGAAAATCGTCAAGATAGGACATTGGCTCAGAGTTAGAATGTAAGTACCAAAACTCTTATACTAAATACTGAGGGTTTCCATCTTCAGTACGTGTTAAAATCTAGTCATTTTTTAAACATACGTCTGATCCACAAAATTTTATGCTCCGACTGAATAAAAATGTGTTTTTAGAAAAAATTAAAATATTTTTCAATTTTTTAATCCGATTGTATTAATCTGATTAATTACACAAATTCAAATAGAGTGACAAATGTGAGAATAATTATAAAAATTTTAAATATATGCGATTCATCCTATTCTGTAAAAGTACATTTGGAGCTTTAAAACATAATCTGAAGCAATACGTGCCGTTCAGTTTCATTTCAATTTTCCTTTCAATGTTCTATTCAAATAAACATTCAAATATAAAAATGTTCTTTTATAAGATAGAATGACACCTATATATAGCTGTTAAATGAATACTTCTGAAATTTGAGGTGTTTCGAGGGTGTTAAAAACTATAAGTGAAATATAACTCACGTTTGTAAAAATAATATGCTTCTTTAAGCTTACTGATTTGTCTTTTACGTTTAGATGCAAACCAGGAAAACCAGGAGACCCAGACACCCAGGGTTTGTTGAACGATTTGAATGATGATCTTTCCAACTTCGAGCCTTACGTAAATTACGTCTCCGAGCCCGAGCTTCTTTTGCACCGCGGCTATGGAGAAGGCTCATATCACTTCCATTACTCAGGAACCATTGTGGAATTTATAAACGGATGGCTTGAGGACAATCTCCGTCGATCGTGCATCGAGCCACACTACAATGTTGACGAGGTTTTACAGCCTACCATCGTGGCCGATACATTTAATGATATCGAATTAAAACGCTCGGAATCTTGGGGATCTCTCTAGATGCACTAGTCATTTGAAGAGAACATCCAGTATTGAACTGAAGACACTTAAATACTACTCCCGATTGCTACTCACGAATATGACTCACGATTATGACCAACGAATATGACAAACGATTATGACTCTCGAATATGACTCACGAATATGACTCACGATTACGACGACTCACTACTATGAAAACTATTTGAGACTGACCGTTGTTTCCATAGTTTCTACCCATAAGACTTTTGAAAGGAGCTTTAGCTGAGGAAGCTCCTAACAAAAGTCTTATGGGTCTCATTTTTTTATACTGACCGTTCAATCCATAGTTTCTACCCATAAGGCTTTTGAAAGGAGCTTTAGCTGAGGAAGCTCCTGACAAAAGTCTTATGGGTCTCTTTTTTTTTTTGGCTACAGTTCGAAAAGTATGATTGAAATAAGCACATTTTTATCACTGTACAATAGAACCTGAACATTCAACAGATTTATATTTGATTTCGTTATTCTCTACAATAAATTTCTGGCTTACTCACCACCATGTCGTTTGTTTCAATTTACATTAATGAGCTACGTTTTCCAACATTTGTGATTTAATTTTAAGGTTTGAAATGTGGTACGAGTTTGTTTTACTTGAATACTAGCCACTGCATGGTCAGCACGGCGTTGTACGTGAGGAATTTCCGTGGGGTCATGTGTAACCATTTACCCTTGCCATCACCTGGTGATCGTTACGTATTACCATTTGGTTTGCTTCGCAAACGAACTCAACAGGCAACACCGTGATGGCCTCGAAGATGATATTATCAACAACGAAATCAAAACACTCTGGAATTGAAAAACTTGGCATGGTTCTAAAGGCATTAGGACGAATAACGCTTGGGATATCAGAGGTCAAAAATCTTAAAATCCCCTACATTCGAGGTAGTGTGATTTCACATTCCGGATAGAAGGACGAAAGGTGAAAAAAAAAAAAAACTTAAAAATTAATTTTCACATTAGAAGCGTCGTAGGGGTCATTTTGACCCTTTTTCCAATTTCCCTTGCTTTATTTGACCATACAGTTGAACATCAAAGCTCTTGTGTTTTGACTTTTCTTAAAATGCTTCCAAGTGTAATACTGACAAATATTCATATTTCTATGTTAATTAATAAATTAAATAATCTGAAAAATACCTAGAACAGCCAATAGGGATTATTTTGAACCTCATAAGAAAAATGTCCCATTTTCAAGTGAATATGTGTTTTCTAATTCCCGATTCCTCATTTTTATTTTCTGCTCATAGTGAAACTCGCATATCAAAATTTAGTTTGAACGCGATGACTATCGTGACGTTTAGAGGGTTCGCTTAAAGCAGTTCGGTGAAAGATCTGACTGTTCTCTGGAATTCACACGCAACCTAGCATCGCTGGTGTGCTACAGAACATTTGGAGAGTACTGCTACACCTACTATCGAGAACTGAACTTGACTCCACTTTTCACAGCTGTGTTCTCAGAGTTTTTGATTTCGACCAGTGTGTAAACATTTTTCCGTATGAATAATGTCGAGAGGATTGAGTAGACAGGAGGAGTTTGACCTCCTGAAGGCGTTAGATTCCGATTTCAGTCATTCACATCTCTCTCTCTTTATATATATATATATATATATATATATATATATATATATATATATATATATATATATATATATATATATATATATATATATATATATATATTAGGGTGTCCCTTATTTTTCAAAGTTTTCATTTTCATACGCATAGGCTCTAGTTTTGTTCATTTGACCCTAAAACACTCGGAAATAAATTTTTACCTTATTTGGAGCACTGCAACCCGTGCCGACTTGCATGGAAACATGTTCGTACAAGTTGCGCTCCAGATGCCGCTCGTGCGCCGTGCTTGCTGTGTCAGTAAAGGCGGGTTTTTCTAGCAGAATGGTTCCAAAGCAGTTAAATGCGTCATACGCCACGTACTACCAACAGAATTTAGTTCAAATAACCGATCACGAGACGGATTGTTAGAGTTGATGCGCTTCTTAGGAAAACATAAACACGCAGCGTTGCTATAAGTTGTAAATTCCTGTTGGAGCGGTAATTGGTAATTTGTAATAAAACGTCACCAATCCGCTAATGGTCGCGTCAATGAGACGCTGTTTGGCAAAATCAGAGCATGTTTCGATAGCATTAGGATTAATGTTTTTCCAGTTGTCTCTGAACTTTTTGATCAGTGGAATATCGGGACTGCTTGCGACATGGTAGATCTTTGTTTCAAATACAGTTAGCTTTATCTTTGCTGGAAGAGCTGTCCACTTTTGATACTGCAAGAAGTTATAGTAATTGGTAATTTGTAATAAAACGTCGTACTAGAACAATACAAAGGGCTATTGACGACGGTCCGGGATCAATCCCTTAAGTCAAAGATCCGAGGACAACACCTTGTAATTTTGAACCACGGTCAGATGACGTAGCAACACCTGAGCTGGCACCCCGCTCTCCAAACTTCCACACCAACCCAAAGTGAGGACTTTCGGCCACGACATATTTAAGGTGCACCAGCCGACTGTACCCCATACGCTTACAAACATGCATGCCCGGACCCAGATTCGAGCCAGGAACCTTCATATCTAGAGGCTAACACCTTAACCACTATACCGGTAGAGGAATTCGAGACGTTGGACTTGAATCTCTTCGCGCGGCGCTTCTACCTGACACTTGAAAAACCGGGCTTTACTCTCGGCTTGTTGGGTAATAACGCGCATTGTTTTATATTTCGAAGATGTCAATTGAACTGAGAAGCAGAAAAAAAAAACATTTTCTTGGTTGGTGAGGTGAGTCATTGAGAAAGGTCAGAGCGGAATCCATAAAATCCGATTTTCAGAATAACGTGCGCGAAGTAGTTACCGTTCATTACGATTGAAAATTATTACGTCCTGGATGTGAGAAGTTCCAAAGAAAAACGCCTGTCGATTCTTATTTCATTTAGAGAGAAGGAGCAACTTCTTGCAGTATCAAAAGTGGACAGCTCTTCCAGCAAAGATAAAGCTAACTGTATTTGAAACAAAGATCTACCAAGTCGCAAGCAGTCCCGATATTCCACTGATCAAAAAGTTCAGAGACAACTGGAAAAACATTGATCCTAATGCTATCGAAACATGCTCTGATTTTGCCAAACAGCGTCTCATTGATGCGACCATTAGCGGATTGGTGAAGTTTTTTAACCATGAACTGCAAAAATCCATTATACGTGACGATTATGTGTAACTTATCGGACTATCTGTTATTTTCTCGAGAGGAGATTACGAGAGTAAAATTAAAATCAGACCTCCTGGCGCAATGCATCCAGCACGATGGATGGCAAAGGCTATTTTCTCTTCAAAAATATGTTTGCTGCAGTCTCAGTTCAAAATGAGCAGTGAGTACAAACGAGCGTAGCAAGATGTTAGTTTATTCATTGTGGCAGTTTATGTGATGCCCTGTCTTGGATGAAGTTTGGCGGTGAAGGCGACGAAACAAGATTTGCGTATCTTAAAGACGTTAAAAGAGTATGAAACAGTTGACAAATTGGTTTCCAAAGGGGCCCTGACCAAGTTCATTTAAAACCAGTGGTATTTATCAGAGGAAATAGCCGTATTACCACTCTTTGATGCTATTGTTTATAAACAAACCAAGGCGAATATTTTAGCGAACTTACTAAGAGAAAGTTAATATGATTTTGGGAAGATATATATTTCATCGAAGGAAGAGATGTCTGTATCTTTATACGATGAGAATTTTGATTGATCTGTTATTTTAAATTCTGTTTATTTTCTTGTGATACTAATTTTTCTTATTGTTTTATAGAAATCATTGAGTGATTTCGTATCCATCAAGAGCAAAAATTTGTTTTCGCGATTAAAAGTTGACAGCAGCTTTCTCCAAGAAAACGTACCTTTGTGGGAAGAAAATTCAGCCTTTGTGGAAGCTAAGAATAATAATTTTAGCTTAAAAGCAGAAAATGACACAGCTGAAAGAGCTGTTAACCTAATGCAAAGCCTTCCATGGTTTAATTGCCACGGAAGAAGAACAGAAACAGTTCTTATTACGCTGTGTGAACGATATCCGACGGGAACGATATCCGACGAGGCGTATCCCCAGTCATAATTTCTTTGCAAGACTGCACCAGAGGTTAGCTGAGACAGGTTCATTAGAAAAAGCTGACAGGAACAGGGCAAGAACATCACGGACTGCAGACGTCGAACAGAATGTGCTGCAGCCTGTACAGGGGAATCCAAGAACGAGTACACGAAGTGTAGCAAACGCAGTCGGGATTTCCCATTGCAGCGTCTGAAGGATTCTCCGAGAAGAAGACATGCATCCGTTTCACGTGCAGCGTGTCCAGACACAGCAACCGGAGGATTATGCACCTCGTATTGCTTTCGCACAGTGGTACCTTGGAAAATGTGCTACAAATCCCCTTTTTCCTGCTGAAGTGTTGTTTTCCGAGGAGGCATCCTTCACAAGGGAAGGAATTTTCAACACGCATAACGACCATATCTGGGCGGTCGAGAACCCGCATGCAATACGACGTCGTGCAGCACAGATTCGATTTTCGGTCAATGTATGGGCCGGTATTATGGGAGATCACCTCATCGGACCTTTCCTGTTACCGTCTCGTCTAACCAGGACTCCAGGGATGGAATATCATGAGTTCTTTCGATTCTTTTTCGATCGGCTGTACCTCTCGTACTTAAAGAAACCCAGCATGGTAGAAAAATAATAAGTTATTAATCATATGAAAAAATGTATTTGATAATATTTTTTATTGAATAAATACATTCGTGTCTCAATAGTGTAAACGTAGAAAATTTGGCAAAATTTGATTTTCTACAAGACAGAGCCATTGCATTTTATCGAGTGATGTTGGTAACCTCGTGTATTGGTATTGATAAATAGCGTAAAATTGGCTACATCATTAACAATATTGCCGACCAACCGGTCTAGTGGTCAAGGTGTTGGCCTCTGGATCGGAAGGTACCTTCTTCCTCCTTTCCTTTGACTCGTCTTAGCAAACTTTTAAATCAAATTCCACGGTTTAATAAATTCGGCGCATGTTGTAGTGAGGTTGGGTCTTTCATATCCGTGTAGGAGGAATATGTCAGTCTCTAAGTGGCGAAGCCGCTCTAGCCAGCAGGCTATCGGTTTGGGTCGTAGGAACTGGCACAGGGCGATGCCGCTGTTCCTGCGATCAAGTAGCGACAGGAACCTCCTTAGGTGCCACACGGAAACTAGCGGTGCCGGGACCACTCCCCGGCTGCCCTAGGCCAATACCTGTACGCTAACGAAATAAGGCTATCTGGCGGACGGCAAGGGTCTGCAAGACTCCATAGATGATGGTATCGGTTGCCCACGGTACCGGATAAACAGGATGTTGGGGCAGCCTGCTGTTCCGTTGGGCTACTCAGGAATGACGATAGGTTCCTAGGAGATGCCTGGGTGTGCGCCTCTGACGCCCCTCGGCACGAATCTATGAAGAAAACTTTTCCGGCTCGAAACGGACCTAAGGTTGACTGATATCTTTGAGCCGGACCACATATCTTCAGCGCACACATTCCGGGGTCGACCACGTCCACGCCCTATCGTGTTCATCCTGGACAGATAAGGGTTTTTCGGACGGCGTGTCACCAGGCCCACTTCTCCATTATCTCATTAGAGGCTTTCCCTAGCTTCGGCTAATCCGCTGTGGGTTTTCAGTAACTCGGTACGGAGGGGTCTGCTTCCATTCGAAGGAAGGAAGGAAGGAAGGTTGGGTCTTTCATGACATCCTTCTTTTACAACGTCGTACGTATTTCCTCCTTTAATTCTGGTGATTCTATAAGGGTCCAAGGTATTTTGATTTTAGTTTCAAGTTCTTATTTTCTTTTTGCAAGGGGTGCAAACGACTCTCTTTCTTTCTCTTTTTGTGATTCGCTAAAACGCGATGTACACAATTGGCTATGGTTTTTTCAATCTTCTGCTCAAGCTTGGGGATGAAATAATACTCTTCAATGTTCTTTTCAGTATATTTCATTCCTTTATGTCCCTTTTCGTGGAAATCTCTTATGATTTCAGTTTGCATACCCTCAGGCACGACCATTAATTCCTTACCATCAACAAATTTATACAAAATTCCTTGCCTCTCGCAATAATCTTCAATTAATGGTAGGGGAAATCTGTCCTTTACAATTACTTTATTTAATCTTCTATAGTCAATGCACACACGAGGTGTTCCATCCTTTTTCTTTACAATTACAACTGGGCTACAATATTCTGAAGAACTTGGTTCTACTATCCCTTGATCTAACCATTCAGTAACTTGCGATTCGACG
This sequence comes from Metellina segmentata, assembly GCA_947359465.1. Taxonomy (NCBI): domain Eukaryota; kingdom Metazoa; phylum Arthropoda; class Arachnida; order Araneae; family Tetragnathidae; genus Metellina; species Metellina segmentata. Next base: position 31,432,526 of record OX375879.1, read on the forward strand.
ATCTTTTTCTCTGAAAATGGTAACCTACGTGACTGATGAGATACAGGTTCATTATTTTTTACCAAGATATTCAATTCAACATTTGTTGTTTTTGTTTTGTGTGGTTCATAATTCGAAACTAATTGTTGTATTTTTTCTTTTAAGATATTTGGAACGTCATGTTCAATATTTACATCAACATCGTCACCAGTTGACAAATCCGTTGGTAAAACAGACAAAGTATTTATTTCCTCAACACACTGGGATTTATTTTTCAGAGTAATTCCGTTTTCGTTAATAAATGTTTCACCCAACATTAACACATTTAGTCCAATAATAGCGTCATAAGTCATAACATTATTTTCTACTACGCATATATCTGTATCACCCTCAAAATTATCTATTTGAACGTGTCCTTTAAAATAGCCTAACGATTCTACTCGGCATTTTCCAAAACCAGTCAAAGTAGAATTCAACGGGCATAAACCCTTAATAGTCAATTTGTCAAAAACAGATTTACGAATCAGAGTAGCTTGACTTCCAGTATCTATCAATGAATTAACACTTAAACCATTAATCATAACCATTTTCATTACTTTCGATTTTACGCTAACATCCAAAATGGCTACTTCCATTTTCGAATTCATTCTACATTCCGAAGCCTTGTGACCAAACGTGCCACATTGAAAACATTTAAGTCCTTTATTTTTATGAATACAAAATCTAGATATATGATCTTTTGATCCACAATTAAAACAAATCTTATTACTACGATTTTCTGAACCATTGTATTTCATTCCATCAAACTTGACTCTATCTCTGTTTGCAGTTTCGTTTTTAGAATTAAATCTATTACGATACTCATTTTTTGTTCTATCAAAATTCTTATCATAATTCATCCTATCGAAATTCTTTCTACCAAAATTTTTTCTGTCGAAAGCAACTCTACCATATGCAGAATCGGCTTTTATTATTTCATAAACTTTCAGTTTTTCCTTAAACTCAAACAAATTTTTACAACCATACAGAATAGTTTTGTTTTCGTGTTTGTCATTTATTCCCTTAATCACATAGTGCATCAAAGCAGCGTCATCGATTTTTTCCGCAACTGCACAATTCTTTCATCTTTAAAAAATATTCTTGAGTGGTTTCAGAATCTTTCATTTTCCTTTTTCTCAAAAGTTCATGTAAATTAGCAGAGTTTATTTCAAAAGAGAATTCGTCGATCAAGGCCTGTTTCAATTTTGACCATGAATTTATTTCTGGTTCTGTTCTAACAAACAAAGCAGCGTTACCACTAAGCGATCTCTTGCCAAAAATAAATTTTTGCAATTCCGTTAAGGAAAACAGCTTACAGGTACTCTCGAAATGTTCGATCCAATTGAAAACATTTTCGTGCGGTTCTGCATTGAACTTAGTAAGGGTACTTTCGATATCAGAGTAATTTATACTGACATTTTGAAAAGAATTATTACTACTAATCTTATTTCTACTACTATATACATCATCACACTGCGAAACATGAGTATTATTTTTAAAATCAAATTCACCACATTGCATAGAAAAATCACTCTTATCTATCTGATTTCTACTATGCATATAATCACACTGAGAGTTACGAGTAATACTTTCGATTTCATTGCACTGCATTGAAAAATCGGTTTTGTTTCTCGTTTCGTTTGTTTTGTCTTCCGATTCCGATTCAGTTTCAGACAGATCGGCGCGTTCGTTCTCGACGAAGCTTTCAAGGTTACATAACATAAATAAAATTATTTTTGCTATTTCCGCTTTCGTGCCTTCGAAATTAGTGATGGGGAAAATGACTCTTTTCAGGGATCGGATCCGAACCGCTCACTCACTAAAAAGAGCTAGCTCTTTTTGATGACTCACCGCTCCTTTGAGATATATAATAATGTATATAACATATCGAAATGTATACAATATGTTTGGGCCATCGAACATCCCTCGTTGTCACGTGAGCGCACGTGTCCAGACGAAGAGGCGCCAAGCGTGCTTCAAACACCCACGCGCTCAACACTTGAAACACTCACTCATCCAGCAATTGCGCAGTTTACCTCTAAAATCAACAAAAGGAGGGAGACTGGGCCCGAGGACGATAGGCATTGCAGCATAGGGCTGCTAAGCTGTAAAATTTAATTGCTAAGGCATAAGATGGCCCAAAACCATGTCAATTCATATAACTTTGAAATTGTCCATAAAGAATAAATTACTTTGAGGACACTTCTACTTTTGTAATTCCCGTCATGAACCCGTTGAGATTACAGAAGTAGCAATTAAAATATCCAAACACGTTAAAAATCTCATTTTTGACCAAGAATTCTAAAAAAGTTTTCGATTTTATTGGATAGAGTATTTATTTGACTTTCCAAAACATATTTAATTTTTCTCTGTTTA